>QRDG01001908.1:0-663569 GCA_012064385.1 Puccinellia tenuiflora | reverse complement strand
CCATCTCGTACGACCCAACCAAGAGGTGGTCCATGTTTGGCTCATAGTTTGGAACCTTGCGCGGCTGCTTGAAACTGCTAGGGAAGGACTCGGATCTGATGGCATCGGACAAACACTCTGGTCCTGTTTAATGCTGGGAAGCACCAGGAGAAGTCACCTCCTCGTGGACCCGGGTCGGCTGAGGCGGGTTGGCGGCACCCACTAACGCTCTGTCCCTCTCTGCCTCCCGAGCTCTTGCTGCTTCTCTCTCTCGCCGTTGCCTTGCTTCATCAACCACTAGCTGAGCTTGTGAAGCAGTTGGTATGTTTGCACGATTCCTCGCTAGTTCACGACGCCTTGCACTCGTAGAGTTTGCCGGGTTGGACTCGCCGTGCCGACTCCTCGTACCTGAGTTAAAGGGTGTTGAGTGTAGCCTACTTGCGTCTGGAAAGGTTGGATACAAAGCTTGCTGAGTTAAAGCTGTCTTCAGTAGCTCGATAGCCTCGCGAGTCTCCTGTCCTGCTGGTCCCTCTGGTACCACAATATTCTCCAATCTCAGAGTCGCCGCATGCACGTTGTCCATAGGATTAGAGTAATGTCCTTCTGGAGTATGAAATCTGTTAGGCTGTGCCCCTAAGCCACCAGATGCTCCTCCTCCGACTCCTCCTTCAGGCGGTGGTCCGTTAGCACGGCTGCCTCCCGATCCTTCTGGGGGTGGTGGTGGTGGTGCTCCTCCGGCTCCTCCTGCGGCGCCTCCTGCTGCCGCTGAGCCTCCTAGTCCGGCTCCTCTGCCTGGACCATTGGGTGTGGTGAATAGATTGGTTGGATTGATGTGGACTCCATCATGCAAGCGACTCCTGGCTCGGCGATGCTGAATTGAAGTAAGCTCCTCGCGGCGCCTCCGCACGACCTGAGCTTCATCTTGGACTCGGGCCTGCTCTGCGGCTAGTCTACGGTTTGCCTCTGTGATATCAGCCAGTTGCCTCTCCAACGCAGCACGAGCGTTGGTTAACTCGGCCGCCCTCTCTGCAGCATTACTTGCATTAATCTCCTTTGTCAATAGAGTTGGATCAAACTGATTCCCAGTGTTTCCAGACATGTAGACTCCCACAACACGAGCGCATACTGGCGACTCCTCATAATCCTCTTCCTCTATCCCGTACCCAAGCCGATCTTCAAACAAGGGTAGGATGGACTCTGAATCTGCATCATAATCTGAATCTGACTCTTGCATCACCTCTGGTTCCTCAGCTAGGGGTTCCTCAGACTCGGCGATGATGCCGACCTCTGAAGTTCCGACCGACTCCTCGCCGTCGGACTCGACGATAACAGTTGGCTCTGGTACCGACTCCGCCGAGTTCTCGCGAAGACCCGACGCGCACACCATCCCGACGAACACGTTGATTCCTCCAAAGACAAGCTGGTAGCCTTCGTCGACTTCGTTCATCTCCGAAGTCCAGCCTGAGTCATCGATCTCTGTTTCTCCATGCTCATCAGTGTAGACCCGCCCGATGGCGAGTTTCTCCATAGCTCGACGAGCAGCTCCAACGATCTCAACTCCTTTCGTCACCGTAGGCCCCACGGTGGGCGCCAACTGTCGTGGGGTTGTCACGGCAGTTCTTCCTCAGGGAAGATGAGTTCTGGGGCCATTGATGACTGAAGTACGCTGGAACGGTTAATCTCGCCAAGGAACAAGGATTTACCCAGGTTCGGCCCCTCTGATTCGAGGTAAAGACCTACTTCCTGCTTCTATGTTATTGCTCTTGATATATCTCGATTACAAGGACCCGGCTCCCACAACTTAGGAGCCGGCGACTTCTCTCTGGTGGCTAGGGTTTCTCTATTGGTTGAAGCTTATCTCTACTGGTTGAACTCGTCGATCTAAGGTCCAGGACCCCGCTTATAAAGGCTGCCGGGTCTCTGGACTTACAATTTACACCGAGTCATACTAGAACACGGAGTCCTATTCTACGTCTTGGTCTTCCAAGTTAGGGCTCCGGGTTGCACTTGGACTCCTTCCGAACGGGTCCTTTCTTCATCATGGGCCTTGGTCGGCTTGTCTCCAGCCCAGCCCATGCGACTTGATACGTGACTCGGCTTTGGCCTTCTTGGTCTTGGCGGGTCTACTTTCCGGGTCCATGGGCCTACCTATAAAGTATCCCCCCATCAGTCATAGACCCATCAATTCATCATACGGAAGCGAAGTAGTGTTTGTCTAGTACAACAAGATCCAAATATAGGGCCTAAGAGGCCTACACATAAATAAACCCAACCAGCTTGTTCCACGGTCCCAAGCTGCCACCTGGGAACCCCGAACTACTCGTCGACGTCCACGAAGAACCCACCTGTGAGCTCGGTGTCGTCCTCCTCTGAAACAAATTATAAAGGCAGCAAAAGAGAGACTGAGTACGACGTACTCGCAAGTTTAGTAGGGCGATATAGGCCCAATGCTAACGGAGGCTCTAAAGCTGCATGTAGTTATTTTGCATAAAGCTAGTTTTCATAAATCAAGACATAAATGACATGAAGGCATCGTCTACTCAGAATATTTTCTCAAAAGGGGTAAGGAAGTAAACTTTCATCTTCGTTTCTCATCGAACCAACTTATAGCCAGAACATCTCTCATCTCCACCAAAGGCACTCCTTCGAATCAACCTCGAGGAAATGAACCTTTTAAACACACGTTGAGTTGCAACCTTTAGCTGCCAAATTAATTAATTAAGGTTAAGGTTCTCTATGAGCTAATCCGCCTTTCCCAAGATTTGTCCATAACCGTGGACACGGCTTTTCGAAAAGATTTACCCTGCAGGGGAGTACTAATTTACCCACTGGTACCGTCCGACCCCTTACCTGATCATTTAGCTCTCTTCCTTGGAAAGCCGGCAGGGCGGGCGCGGTTAAACCTTTACAATGTGTGAGACTATCCAAGGGTCATCGTGGCGACAGGACAAGTTTACCCAGCCTATTTCAGCCCCTGCCCCCATCGCCACATCCTAAACACCAGCATCCTCATCTTTTTCTTTTCCACCCACACACTCACACGCAAATGAAAATAGCAAACTAGAGGACCCTTGGATACGCCCGCACAAATTATTTGGTTAAAGGGGATTCCATATGTCCCCACCGTTGGAAGCACGCTCGGTTCTTGGTTCTAGCTAAAAGCACTCTCAGCCTAGGCGGCAGGAATGAGGCAAAACACCATCCCCAGATGGCAACTCATCCAAGCCTTTAAACAATTTAATTAAGTAACACACGCCTCCTCCATCTTGTCCGAACATTCCATCAATTTCATAAATCATGGAAATAAATAACGGACAGCTCAGCAATTCCACTAAGCATGGCTAAGCATAGCTAAGCATGTAGAAAACAACATTTATATCATTGTCTCCGGCCAACACATCAAACCTATGGTTCATAGGAGGGGGAGCATGTGATGGTTCAGGGGAAAAACATGCATTCATAGGATACTCTAGTATTGACCCAAAATTGTCATTGGAATCACATGCAATATTATGGTGGATAAAATAAGTTTATAAAGCAATTGGATGCTATATGCCAAGAAGGTTAGGTTATCTCTTGCCTTGCTGCCGGGGCGTGTAGTACTGCTCGTCGGGGTAGGTAGAGAGACCCTCAACTCCGGAATCTATCGATACCCAAATAATACAAAAGAACAAAATAAATCACACGAAGACAAGGTGCAATGCACAATCACATGATGACACGACAAGTTTATGCATAGATGTCATCATATAATTGAGATAGCAATATTAAATGGAGTGCCAAAATAATTAGTGCAATTATTTGGAAACAACCCCATATTTAACTTAATGGCCACATTGTTGATAAATTATTACATTATTGAAGAAGTGGCTTAAATATGCATGAACATGATATGATTAAATAGGTTTTGTTCTTCCGATCATTTTGGTACCTTATTTGTAATTTTCCAATTATCGATGAATAAATAGTGAATTAAATAATTAATTGAATTTAATTCATTTAATCAATTAAAGGATAACATCAAATAAATATTTGTAATCATGATGTGAGATTAGCATGGTTTGATAGTAATTGACATGTTGATCACTTTGATATTTTTATTCTCCACTTTTGGTTAATTATTTCACAAGATATGAGTTTTTCAAATTTAGGTATTATTTACACCATTTTAGGAATTCTTAAGTAAAGGCAAATTTATTTAATCAAAAGGGCATGGCAATGCTACCAACAGATAGGTTTTGTTTTGCTGAACAATTTGATATTTGATTTGTCAAATTTGGATCATTATTTAAAAAGATATCACTTATTCAATTTGATTTTATTTTCAAAAAGGGAAAACAATTTCCCAGATAGGCCAGCCTTGTGCTGGCCAGGCGGGGTGGGCTCCCAAAACCTCCGGCCTTTGGCCGGCCCGGGCTGGGCTGCAGGCCGGGAGGGTGGCCGATGGGTCCGGCATCGTGTCGGCCCAGGCCGGGTGATGGGGGGATACTTTATAGGTAGGCCCATGGACCCGGAAAGTAGACCCGCCAAGACCAAGAAGGCCAAAGCCAAGTCGCACATCAAGTCACATGGGCTGGGCTGGAGACAAGCCGACCAAAGCCCATGATGAAGAAGGGACCCGCCAGGAAGGAGTCCAAGTACAACCCGGAGTTCTAAATTGGAAGGCCAAGACCTAGAGTAGGACTCCGTGTCCAAGTGTGACTCGGTGTAAGTTGTAAATCCAGGGACCCGTCCACCTTTATAAGCGGGGTCCTGGACCTTAGATCGATAAGCTTTAGAGAAACCTCAGAGTCGAGGACCTAGAATCAGCAACACCAGAGAGATCCGCAGTCGCCGACTCCGCAGATAGGAGTCGGAACCTGGTAATCAAGAACTAGTCGAAACAATAAAGCTGAAGCAGGAAGTAGGTCTTTACCTCGATCAAGAGGGGCCGAACCTGGGTAAATCCTTGTCCCTTGGTGAGATTAACAACTCTTACGAACTCCGATCATCAATGGCCCCGCAACTCATCTTCCCTGAGGAAGAACTTGCCGTGACAACCGCACGACAGTTGGCGCCCACCGTGGGGCCTATGACGAAAGGAGTTGAGATCGTGGGAGCAGCTCACCGGGCCATGGAGAAACTCGCCATCGGGCGAGTCTACACTGATGAGCACGGAGAAACCGAGATCAATGACTCCAGTTGGACTCCAGAGATGGAGGAAGTTGACGAGGGTTATCAGCTTGTCTTTGGAGGAATCAACGTGTTCGTCGGCATGGTTTGCACGTCAGGACTTCGTGCTAACTCGGCAGAATCAGTATCAGAGCCTACAGTCGTTGTCGAGTCCGATGGCGAGGAGTCGGTTGGCACGTCAGAAGTCGGCATCATCGCCGAACCAGAGGAACAACTTGTCATCAACAATGAAGAGGAGTCGCTGGCAGAGCCATGTATGGAGCCAGATTACGACGCTAATTCAGAATCCATCTTGCCCTTGTTCGAAGATCGGCTTGGGTACGGTATTGAGGAGGAAGATTATGTGGAGTCACCAGTATGTCCCCGCGTCGTTGGAGTCTATATGTCTGGAAATGGCGGAAATCAGTTTGATCCAACTTTGCTGACAAAGGAAATCAATGCAAGTAACGCAGCAGAACGGGCGGCTGAGTTAGCCAATGCTCGTGCTGCATTAGAAAGGCAACTAGCGGAAATCACATAGGCAAATTGCAGATTGGCAGAAGAGTGGGACCGGGTCCAAGCTGAGGCCCAGGTGGTGCAAAATCACCGAGAAGAACTCACCTCAATTCAGCATCGCAGAGCCAGGAGTCGCCTGCGTGATGGAGTCATTGTAAATCCAACTGCTTTGTTCAGCACACCCAATGGTCCAGGCGCAAGAGCCGGGCTAGGGAGTTCAACAGCTGCAGGAGGCGCCGCAGGAGGAGGAGCAACACCGCCACCACCACCACCACCACCACCACCTCCAGAAGGACCCGGCGGCAACAGTACCAACGGACCACCACCTGAGGGAGGAGTCGGAGCAGGATCAACAGGTGGTATGGGACCTCCACCTGGCAGGTTTCGTACTCCAGAAGGACATTACTCTAATCCAATGGACAATGTTCATGCGGCAACTATGAGACTAGAGAACATCGAGATACCAGAAGGACCAGCGGGACAGGAGACCCGCCGTGCTATTGAGATGCTGAAGACAGCAATGACTCAGTAAGCTCTT
The DNA here is from genome assembly GCA_012064385.1 of Puccinellia tenuiflora. Taxonomy (NCBI): domain Eukaryota; kingdom Viridiplantae; phylum Streptophyta; class Magnoliopsida; order Poales; family Poaceae; genus Puccinellia; species Puccinellia tenuiflora. The sequence continues at coordinate 657,385 of QRDG01001908.1, read as the reverse complement.
TATCCAACGTTTCCAGATGCTAGTAGGTTGCACTCAACACCGTTCAACTCTGGCACAAGGAGTCGACACGATGAGTCTCACCCGGCCAACTCTACAAGCGCAAGGCGCCGTGAACAAGAGAGGAACAGGGCAAACATACCAACTGCCTCACGAGCTCAGATGGTGGTTGATGAAGCGAGACAACGATGAGAGAGGGAGGTAGCCAGGGCTCGGGAGGCTGAGAGGGACAGAGCCCTAGCTGGTGCAGTTAACCAGCCTCAGCCAACCCAGGTGCACACAGAGGTGACTTTTCCTGGTGCTTCCCCTTCACTAACAGGACCAGAGTGCTTGTCAGATGCCATCAGGTCCGAGTCCTTCCCCAGCAACTTGAAGGAGCCGCGCAAAGTTCCCAATTACGAGCCAAACATGGACCCGACTTCTTGGTTGGGTACATATGAGATGGCGATGAGTATCCGCAATGCCACAGGTAGTCTGTGCGCCAAATTCATGTACCTTATGATGGAGGGAGCAGCCAAAGTTTGGATGCGTAACTTGCCTCCTAGATCAATCAACTCTTGGGAGCAGTTGAAGGCGGCTTTTATACAGAACTTCCAGGGAACATGCAAGAAGCTTAGTACCATAGAGGACTTGGAGCGGTGTGTTCAGAAGAAGGGCGAGTCCGCAAGGCATTGGATGAAGCGGGTGTTGGAGATCAGCAACTCCTCGCAAGGACTCCCACCAATTTCAGTGCTAATGGCAATGGAGAGAAATTGCAGCTACAATCCCTTGAGTAGGAAGCTGGGTCATATGAAGGAGAGCCTGAATCAAGGTATTCCCCTTACAATTGGAGAAATCATGGCGGGTGCTAATAAGCACGCTGTCACGGACAAAACAAAGGATCAGGAGGAGGGGAATAAAGGACATGGTGGCAATAGTCAGAACCAGAACCAAAATCAAAATCAGAACCAGGGAGGTAACAAACGGCCATATGGAGACAACTCTGACCTGGTAGCTAACACAAATACTGGGGTCAGGCACAAGGACAACAATTCTCAAGGATATCAAGGGCGTAGGCCAACCAGAGAGGAGGTTTTGGCGAGTCCATGCCCTAAACACGCCAGAAACGGGAAGTGTGGTCATACCTTGGGACAGTGTGTGGATCTGCAGCGTGGCAGGTTCCCAGGACCAGGAAATAGAGGCAATAACAATGGATATAGAGGAAACAATGGTGATGGAGGACCCGACAACCACGGTGGAGGAGCCGGCAATAATCCTAACCTACCTCGAGGAGGAGGAAACCAGCAGGGCGGGTTCCAGCAGAACCCGAAGCAGCTTCACGATGGCAATGGGCAATATTATGTCACAACTCGGCCACAGAACACGAGTCGTGGCAGTTATCATGTATTTACAACAAGCACGTCCAAGCGTGCCAAGAAATTAAAAGTTAGAGCTGTTAATGAAGTGGAGCCGGCAATCCCACAGTGGCTCAGGTGGTCAGAGCAAACCATCACATGGAGTCGGGCAGATCATCCACCAAGAGTCGACGACCCAGGGCAGCTAGCCTTGGTGGTAGCACCTCAAGTTGGGGGCTACACATTGAACAAGGTGCTCATGGATGGTGGGAGCAGTATCAACATCTTATATTATGACACATTTAAGAGGATGCAGCTGCAAGATAGGCAGTTAATACCCACGGAGATAGTTTTTCATGGAATCGTACCAGGGAAATCAGCCAAGCCCATCGGTAAGATCTATCTTGAGGTTGCTTTCGGCACAGTGGAGAACTTTCGTTCAGAGATTATGCCTTTTGAGGTAGTGGATCTCAAGAGTCCATACCATGCTCTTTTTGGTCGACCAGCATACTTTAAGTTTATGGCCAGACCATGTTATGTTCACTTGAAGCTCAAGATGCCAGGTCCAGCAGGAGTCATTACAGTTAATGGCAGCAGACAAATGGCATTGGAGTGCGAAATAGGAGATGCAGCTATGGCCGAGACAGCTTGTGCCCAAGAAGAGCTCAAATTCTATAACAATGTGGACCCGGAGGACAACTCAGTCCTCAAGAAGCCGGCCACAGAGGAGAAGATGAAGTTCAAGTCAGCTCAGGATACCAAGTCAGTGGATTTCACCCCAGGCGACTCCTCCAAGCAGTTCGCCATTGGGGCACATCTATCTGACAAATAGGAAAGCGCGCTCATCGAGTTCATCCGTGAGAATCGGGACGTCTTCGCATGGAAGCCATCGGACATGCCAGGAGTACCGAGAGAACTCGCCGAGAACTGCTTACATGTTAACCCTAATGCAAGACCAGTTAAGCAAGGTCTGCGCAAGTTTCACGATGACAGGAGAAAAGCCATTGGAGAAGAGGTGGCTCGGCTCCTTGCAGCTGAGTTCATCAAGGAAGTTTTTCATCCAGAGTGGGTAGCCAATCCAGTACTAGTGCCAAAGAAAATAGGAGAGCTGCGGATGTGCATCGACTTCACGGGTCTTAACAAGCATTGCCCTAAGGACCCGTTTGCTTTGCCTCGTATTGACCAGATCATCGACTCCACAGCGGGGTCAGAGTTGCTTTGTTTCCTGGATGCTTATTCAGGGTACCATCAGATCAGACTCAAGAAATAGGATGAGCTGAAGACATCTTTCATTACACCCTTTGGAGCATTTTGCTATATGACAATGCCTTTTGGGCTCAAGAATGCAGGAGCTACATACCAGAGATGCATCCAGAACTGTTTCAAGGAACATATTGGGAGGAACGTTCACGCTTATGTGGATGATGTGGTTGTCAAGTCTCAGAAAGATGACTCTTTGATAGCAGACCTGACAGAAACCTTTAATAATTTGCGCAAGTACAAGATGAAGCTTAACCCTGCCAAGTGTGTTTTTGGAGTCCCTGCAGGCAAACTCCTAGGCTTCATTGTTTCAGAGAGAGGCATTGAAGCTAACCCAGAGAAAATCGAGGCTATTCAAAACCTGCAGAGGCCGACTTGTTTAAAGGACGTTCAGAAACTCACTGGCTGTGTAGCAGCCCTGAGCAGATTCATCTCAAGACTCGGAGAGAAGGCGGGTCCTCTCTACCGACTCCTAAAGAAGTCAGACAAATTCCTATGGGACAAAGAAGCCGACGATGCTTTTGAGGGCTTGAAGAAAACCCTATCATCAGCACCAGTACTTGCAGCTCCTATGGATAAGGAGCCCATGCTATTATATGTGGCTGCCAATGAGAGAGTTGTCAGCGCAGTAGTAGTTGCGGAACGTGCAGAGGAAGGTAAAGAGTATCCAGTACAGAGGCTTGTTTACTACATCAGTGAATTCCTCACAGACTCAAAGCAAAGGTACCCTCAATGGCAGAAGTTAGTTTATGGAGTTTTCCTTGCAAGTAGGAAGCTTAAGCATTATTTTCATGAGCATCCAATCAAAGTGGTGAGTTCAGCACCGCTAGCTGACATTATACGCAACAGAGACGCAACAGGTCGAGTTGCCAAGTGGGCAATCGAGTTGGGTCCTTACCATATCGCATATGAGCCTAGGACGGTAATCAAGTCTCAAGCTTTGGTTGACTTCATCAATGATTGGACAGACTTCAGATCTTCAGCAAGCTCACCCTGCACCAAATATTGGATAATGCACTTCGATGGATCCAGGCAGTTAGAAGGCTCAGGAGCCGGCGTGGTTTTGACTTCGCCTAAAGGAGATAAGTTGGAATATGTCCTTCAGTTGCACTTTGATTGTACAAACAACATGGCAGAGTATGAAGCCTTGCTACACGGCCTGCGTTTGGCCAAAGAGATGAACATCGAGCGTATCAGGTGATTTGGAGACAAGGATCTTGTAGCTCAGCAAGTATCTGGAACCTGGGACTCGAAGGATGCAAACATGGCGGCTTATAGAAGAGCAGTCGAACAGATAGCCGGGTTCTTTTCTGGTTATCAAGTGGATCATATTGACAGACACAAGAACGAGGCCGCAGATGCGTTATCACGACTCGGCTCTCGACGATAGAAAGTACCCCCAAACGTATTTTTGGATGAACTTCACCACCCATCAGTCAAGTTGCCTTCAGAGGAGGAGTTAGCCTTCCCAGATCCAGAGTCGGCACTTGTGGCAGCAGCACGGGCAATACCAGCATGGACAGAGCCCTACCTTGCATATCTCCTCCGGGGTGAACTCCCACAGGATGAAGTCAAACAGAGACAACTCATCAGACGAGGCAAGTCCTACACAGTCATTAATGGCGAGTTGTACAGAAGAAGTGTCACTGGAGTCTACCAGAGATGTGTGTCTCCGGAGGAGGGCAGGCAATTACTGCAAGAGATTCATGCAGGTGATTGTGGTCATCATGCATCCACTAGATCCTTGGTGTCAAAAGCTTTCAGGCACGGGTTCTTTTGGTTAAAAGCACATCTGGACGCAGAAAAGATAGTGCGAGTTTGTGACGGATGCCAAAGGTACGCAAGGCAAGACCACGTGCCAGCTCAAGAACTCAGAACTATTCCTATCACTTGGCCGTTTGCAGTTTGGGGGCTTGACATGGTGGGTCCTTTCTCAAAGTCGCCCTGCCACAAGACCCATCTGCTAGTAGCAGTTGACAAGTTCACCAAGTGGGTGGAAGTCGAACCCGTCAGCAGAGTCGACGGAGCATCAGCAGTGAGATTTTTCAAGAAGATAGCAACACGCTTTGGATATCCTCACAGCATCATTACAGATAATGGGACCAACTTATCAGTTGGAGAGATGGCCAAGTTCTGCGGTGAGAATAACATCAGACTCGACCTAGCTTCAGTAGCACATCCACAGTCCAATGAACAGGCAGAGAGGGCAAATCAGGAGTTGCTGAAGGGAATTAAGCCTCGGCTCCGAGTCCCCTTGTTAAGAGCCGCTGGAAGTTGGGTTGAGGAGTTGCCAACAGTACTTTGGAGCATAAGAACGACTCCTAACAGATCTACTGGCTTCACACCTTTCTTCATGGTGTATGGAGCAGAAGCCGTCCTACCTAGTGACTAGCTGCATGACTCGGCACGAGTCGCCAATTATGTCGAGACAGAGAATGAGCTCGCTCGTCAGGACTCGGTGGACGCACTCGAAGAAGCAAGAGAATTAGCCCTTGAAAGATCAGCAGTTTATCAGCAGGACTTGCGGCGGTATCACGAACGCAGAATCAGGACTCGGACTTTCCAGGAAGGTGACTTAGTGCTTCGCCTAGTCCAAAATAGGGAAGGGATGCACAAGTTATCTCCACCATGGTAAGGACTGTTCGTCATAAGCAAGAATTTGCACAATGGGTCATACTATCTAATGGACGTACGAAAGCCGGCAAGTGAAAGTAAAGGAGCTGACATAGCTCATACGCTAGATCCCTATGCAGAGGCAAAGAGGCTATGGAACATAGCTCAGTTACGTCCTTACTATACCTAAATTGTAATAGTTTCATGAGTTGAAAGGCAAAGAGCCAAGTGAGCCACCGTGGGGCCTATGACGAAAGGAGTTGAGATCGTGCGAGTTTCTCCATAGCCCGGCGAGCTGCTCCCACGATCTCAACTCCTTTCGTCCAGGCCGGGCACCAGCCCGAGGCTTCTGGCCTTAGGCCGGCCAAGCTGGTGCCTAGGCCGGGCGCGCGGGCACGGCAGCGGCAGCACCCGACGGGGAATCGGCCGGCGACGATGCCGTTTGGGCGGCGCTCCGTGGTGCAATTCGGCGTGAGCAACCATGCGGTGATGAGGCGTAGCAGTGCACGTGCGCGGAGACCGTGTGGCGACGCGTGCGTGCTCGAACGCATGGCCACGGCGGACGGCCGGCGGCATCCCGCACGGAGGCGAGGATGCAGATGGGGAGGAGGGGGAAGGAGTTGTCTCGGAGACGCGCGGACTCACCCGTGAGGTGTGAGGGTGCTCGGTGGTGAAGGGGAAGGCCGGTGGCGACGGCAATCATGCTCGGCGGCCGTCGGACGGAGAGGAGGAAGACGAGCTCGTCAGCGCGATTACGGGCTCCCGGGCTCGATTCCTTCAGCGTGGAGATGCGGAGCAACGAAGCGGTGAAGATGGCGGCCTCGGCTCAAGATCTAACGGCCAGAACCGACGGCGACCACGGCGACGGACGCGAGCGGCGTCGGCTCGATCTAGGGTTTCGGGGGTGGGGAAAAGGGAGCAGGTGAGGCCAGCGAGTGTGCAGGGGAGAGAGAGAGAGGTAAGGCGCCTCAGGGTTCCTCTTGTCCAGCGGGGAGCAGGTGGCGTGGCGGCCGGCAACGAGGCATGGCGCCAGTGTTGTTTCCCGGCACAGTGAGGAAGAGGAGGGAAGGAGAGGCCGACAGGGGGGCCCCCTGTCAGACTTTTAAACTTTTGCAGTTTTCCTTTTCTGATTTTTAACACAGTATGCTTTAGCTATTTAAAAGAGCTATTTAAGCAATTTTAGAAAAACTGGGAAAATTCATATGGGCTCCCTATGTCCCGAGGAAACTCCACAAAAATTGTTGTCCCAAAATAAAATGTTTAGAACCAGATTTGTTCATAGTGTTGCATTATGATCATTTTGATAAATTGCAAGAATGTATTTAATTGAAGCACTTAATTATTTCCAAAAATAGTGAAATTAATCAGGGAAGCTCCCAACATATTAATGAAGCACCCCATGATTTCATTTTTAATTTTTGGAAAGGTTTAGCTTGGTTTCAAAATAGGATCTGGATTGAACCAATTTTGGATCCTCAAATTCATTTCCTATTTGGCAATATTTGGAAATTGAGAAATTGTTATAAAAAGCAAACTTGGAACTTCCTGAACAATGTGGAAGTTCATTTAGTTTGTTGCCAAGTTGGGCATTGCATTTGGGTTGGAGGTTTTGGGAAGGTTGGGCTTCCCCATGTTATATTTGTTTCCAAGTGTGGATTGTTAGGAGAAGCAAGTTTCAATTCATGCCATGATGCAAACATGATAAGGAAAAAGTGGAAAAATTATTCATATTTTTCATTACAAAGCTGGGGCTGTTACAATACATCTCCTCGTGACTAGATGAGTCTAGTTGCGGCGATCGACAGATCAACCCCTATACCGACAAAACGCGTTTGTTCGATCTTCAAGGGTAAGAGATTGGACCTCACCTTTGCTACCTTCATCTAATGGATCTAGATCGTGGGGTTTATTCCGCTTGTTTCGTAGGAAATTTTTTTGTTTTCTATGCAACGACCCCTTTAGTGGTATCAGAGCCTAGATCTATTCGTAGATGTTGGTGCGATTAGAACACAAGTGTTGTGGGCGTTGATATTATATGTTGCTACCTTCTAGCGCGCACTTTGCATCTTTGCGGTATTGTGAGATTGAAGCGGCCCGGACCAACCTTACTCGTCCACGCACGAGAGACCGGTTCCACGACTGACATGCAACTTGTATTGCATAAGTGGCTGGCGGGTGTCTGTTTCTCTTGCTCTAGTGAGGGTGTAATTTTCAATGGAAGGCCTTTCAAAAGGATGAGTAAATAAGCAACTATTATATCACCGTTGTGGTTTTGCGTAGATTAGAACGGTTCTATCTCGTTGACCCAAGCCACGTAAAAATTGCATAAACAAAGTAGAGGACGTCTAACTTGTTTTTGCAGGGGGTCATGTGATGTGGTATGGTCAATGTGTGATTTGTGATAATGTATGCAATGATCATGTTTGTAATCTTTCACGACTTGCATGTTGATGAGAACGGCAACTGGCAGGAGCCATATGGTTGTCTATTATTTTATGTGACCTGCGTGTCATTGAATCACCATGTAATTGCTTTACTTTATTGCTAAGAGTAGCATTAGTTGTAGTTGCAATAGTTGGTGGACAACCATGGTGATGGCGCCACAATGATGGAGATCATGCCGGTGATGGAGATCATGCCGGTGCTTTGGAGATGGAGATCAAAGGCACAAGAAGAAAGGCCATATCATATCACAATTATGAATTGCATGTGATGTTAATCCTTTTATGCACCTTATTGTTATGCTTATATGTGATCGCGACGGTAGCATGATAAGGTGATCTCTCACGTTAATATGAAGATGTGTTCTTCCCTAGTATGCGCCGTTGCGAAAGTTCGTCGTTTTGAGACACCACGTGATGATCGGGTGTGATAGATTCAACGTTCACATACAACGGGTGTAAGCCAGATTTACACACGCGAAAATACTATGGTTTCCTTGACGAGCCTAGCATATACAGACATGGCCTCGGAACACAAGAACCGAAATATTAAACACGAGTCATATGGACGATATGATCAACATGGTGATGTTCACCTTTGAAGCTACATCATCTCACGTGATGATCGGTTGTGGTGTAGTGGATTTGGATCGTGTGTCACTAAAACAACCTGAGAGATGTTGAGTTTAGTGGGAGTTCATATAGTAATTTTGATTAATATGAACTAAAATTATCATAAACAAAAGTCCTAAACATGTCTTTGCAAAAATCCTTGTAGATCATGGTCAACTACGGTAGTCTGTTCATTGCTGAAAAACTGCGCCTAGATGGGTCAAACTTTATCGATTGGGACCTGCTTTTGTGTGAAAGTCCTACACGCCAATGACTTGCTCAACTTGCTAGAAGAACCAATAGGAGATAAACCCAAATATTTCTGCAAGCTATGAAGAGTACATGGAGTGGTTTTGAACCACCTACTTGAAAGTCAAGTTGATGATGTGCACCTTCATGAATTCTGACCTAAGTAGACAATTCAAGAACTTGACTGCAATGGAGATTGTTGGTAAGCTGAAAAATAGATTTTCGGCACAAGTTAGAATTGTAAGGTTCGAATGTCTGAACGGTTTTCTTTCACTCAAGATGGAAGAGAACACTTGCTTGGAACAACACATGAGGATAATGCATGAGATACATCATCGTCTAGTGCTTGTTTGGAACCACGAGATGAATGACGGTTTCATGATAGATGGGGTGATACGCTAGCTTCTCCCCAGCTTCAAGGATTATGTCGGAGACTATGTCATGTGAAGGGATTTGATCACTTTCTATGAGTTTGTGTCTCGGCTGTGTCATGTCAAAATGGAACCCATAGCAAGAGAAGTTGACAATGCAGAAAGTATATATTGATATACAAGTTATAAGTGTTTAAGTCCAAATTGCAATTGTGGCGGTTTCAATAAGTATTTGATACTCATTCTGTTTTATGAAAATAGAACCTGCTGCTTGAGATTTGCATAAAGGATATGGGAAGACGTTGCGGAATGGTGGCAATCAAGGAGTTGATGCTGGCAACGATCTATCTCTACATTTATCATTTTTTATTAGAGGATTTGAATGAGTTTTTGTAATCGAATTGAGTGTGATCTTTAAATTAGTGTGTCTCGCTTTGTGAGATGGTTATTCATGTTAAAGACAAGTGGTTGTTCTATTTTCATGAGTAATTCTTTTTGGAGATCACGTTTCGATTATGAGATTATTGTTCTTAGTTTAATCTAAACAATGATTAGTTAAACATTAATAAAATATGTGACATAATAAAGATATCCAAAAACTTAATAATGACAATTGTTTTAGTCGTGCTAAATATTAAATAAACATTTTGATGTTTTGTCAATGCACTTTATTGAAGGAGTATGACTAAAATGCCACCCTTTGGAAGAGTAACAGGAGTTGCCGAAAATAAACACAAGTGTTGGTTGTATTTTCAGCAAATGTTAGATTTCATTATTGTGTGTACTCCATCATAAATGAAATGATTAAATAGGTGTATTTATTCGGGTTATGATATTTGATGAGATCAAATAAAATTCTGGAGTTTAGGATATTAAAGTTAACAAGAAAATTGAGTCTTTATGATTTGATCAAAAGAGACAAAAATTTTGAGTTATATGTTAGTATGTGGACTTGTGAGAAGTGTTATCACAAGTTTAGAATATTTCAAAGGCGTTTGATATGTCCTAAGATATTGTAATCACACACTATTTGATATTGTGTGGTCTCAAAGAAGGGTTTTATTTCAGGGGGTTTAATAATAGCATTTAGATTTATTTGATAAACACTCTGTTTTAGAAATAAGGATCTATTTAATGATTCGCATAAACGTTTTTCATATGAGTTATGAGAAAAGGTGGTTTCATTAATTATGAGATAATTAGATACAATTGCGAATAATGTTGTAGTATAATCATAAGTATGACTATGAATAAGATTCCACAATATGAGACTAAAAGGGGCAAACCAATTTGTTGGTTATGCTAAGTATTTTAGTGGTTTATCGTGAAAAGGTTTCATTGATAAAAGAATTGATGGAATAAAATTGAAAAAGCTAAAACCTTGCTTGTTTATGTATCAAGTGGCACATATGTAAAGTGCTATGTTGGTTAAAACTTGACACATAAAGGAATTAATGATGGTGATCATTGAATTTCGGTTTAGCTTGTCTAAAGAAAAGTAGGATTCAAGAATATAAAGTTTTGTCAGGTTACAAAATAATATTCATGATTCACTTGTCATGTTTGAGAAACAAGACATGCCTACGAAACTACAAAGAAGAAATAGAAGCCTTAAATACGAAAGTGACTAAGAGTCATCCTATGTTAAGTTTAAATCACAAAGTAATTATTACCTAATTTTGTGAAAGTGATGTTTCACATATTTATTCCTCAAAAGGGGTTTTGTATAGAATAAATAAAACTTAAAGCTAGCAAAGTACTAGTGTTTAGTATATGAGTTCTTGAATTTTAAAAGTTAATTAAGAATTTTGGAGGTGTCCAAAATATCGAGAAAGTGCATAAGAAACTGAGTGGGATCTAATTAACATATATGGTGACATATATTAAGTTAGAGCAGAAACTATTTTCCATGATCAAAATATGTGGTGACATATGTTTGAGCGGGAGCTAGTTAATCATGGTCAAATATAAGGATACCATATTTCTGAGTGGGAGCCAAAGTGGTTTCACAATTTAATATGTGTATGGTGTATATTTGAGTGGGAGTTTACGAAATCTTGTTTGAGTGAAATGGAGATTTCATAAATGTTGTAAATATTTCAGGAACCAAAACACATAACTTGTGAAGTTAATTTGAATGTCAAATGTCTATGGAGATAGATGCGTATTTTGTCAATAAATGAGTCAGGAACCAACATATAACTTATGAAGTTAATTTGAACGTCAAATATCCATGGAGATGGATGTATCTATGGAGGATAGATATGTTTGATAAAGCATTATGTCAGGATGTTTTACCTAAGTAAGATTTTGAAGGAGTTCAAAATGAACAAGTGAAGAAAGGTTCATTTTGCTTGTGAGAAATAGGTGAATCATTGAGTTGATAACTCAGTACAAAAATGATGGTTGGAGGATATGTTAGAATTCACTATGAATTGTTCATAGGTCCAAACATATAAGAACCATGTGCTTGTATTTGACGATATGTGACCCAAGTTCTTGGTTAGAAGAACATGTTAAGTGAGGAGTCATTTTTCATGGAGTTGAGATAATAGAATCTAGAGATTGGTAGACTTGGTTGAAGTCATAAAACCAAACTAGATTGGAAATCTCATAAAGGCAGAAGCGCAGCGAAAGCATGATCGGAAATATCGAAGTGAAAAGTATAGCACTGTCGATTTGTGAGTCTACAACATATAGGAGTATATGATTAATTCAAGGATTAAAAGATATAATATTGTGGTTTGAGAAATTTTGTTTCAAGACTGAGTGAGTTCCGGGTGCACATGCTATGTGAAAGTCCTCTTGACTGATCATACGTCATGTAGGCGAAAGGGAAACGAAAAATCTCACTCTATAACCAAATATATTATATTCATCATATGATGATGATATGAAGTTCATCATATGATGGTGATATGAGGTTTATCATGTCATGATAAAGTAATGTCAAATTAGGTGACATTGACATTTTGCAAAGAACATAAAGAACTGTATAGTACAGAACACGGACAGAACCTCTTCCACGAGCAAACATGATCAACACTGAGACTCCATGAGTGTTGGATCGAGAAAATGTAAACTAGATTATTGACTCTAGTGCTATCGGCACAGTGGAAACCAGGGTACCACGGGCCGGCCTGCCAGGGCCCACAACATTCTTCAGAAGATTTCGCTAAGGACCAGGCTCTCCAAGCCTGGCGAGCCTCGCGAGGGTTTTTCTCTCGCGAGGGACCTCTCCTCCTCACCAAGGGTTTTTCCCTCAGTGAGGGACCTCTCCTCGAGAGGGCATCTCGGATGCCACCTGCAAATTCTGCTAAGGACCAAGCCGAAGGGCTCGGTGAGGCCTTCGGCCTCGCGAGGTTTCCTTCCTCTTGAAGCCAGCTCTGCCTCCGCAGCAGAGCGCACATGGGCTCTGCGCCCTCCGCAGAGTGACGACCGCGCCAGCGCGCGGTGACAGCAGCGCCACAGTTGCCATTCTTATGTATAAAGGAGTCAACAAAGCTGCACCAAGCAAAGGAGCCCCAAGGATTGCCACTTTGGTGATAAGGGAACCGTCTGCAGCTACCCTCCAAGGGCGACGTCACCGTGGGACCCATCCCACCTCCGCAGCGCCAGCCCACCGTCCTGGTTGGACGGTGGCTTTTCCAGCTTTGGTGACGCCGCCCCCTGCCGTGGACCGCGTCCATGGACTTTACCTTTATGGTGGACTCTACCTTTATTGTGCACCGCACCTCCTCCTTCGTCGCCATGTGGTGACCCTTCCCGCCAAGATGTTTTGGGGGAAGAGGCCCGAGACACCTATAAAAGGAGGGGGATCACGTTCTGAGTTCTGGTTCAATCTTTGGTTCTTCTCCGGTTCTAGGGTTAGCCATTGTAGCCACCTTGAGCTCGCCAAGCTCGCTCTATACTAAAACCACTCCAAGCAAGTGCAATACAACTCGAAGCAGGACGTAGGGGTTTTACCTCACCTAGAGGGCCCTGAATCTGGGTAATACCGTGCGTTCATCTCTGCAGTGTTGTCCCACAGCGAGTTCGATGAGCACCGTCGCCGAGGCATGTTGAGGGTTGTTTGATTCCGTGTTCAGCCCCTTACTCGATCCTTGTGAGACACACCCAGTTCCTGGGACAGTTCTCCGACATTTGGCGCGCCAGGTAGGGGGCTGAGGCGCATCTTCAACCTCGACACCGCCATGGCCGGCATCTCTCGCGCCGAACGTCTCGCTCGCCGGACGGCCAGCGCCGCCACCGCTCCCGCTGGCAACCCGCGCGGTCGCCCGCGCGGAAGTGCTGCTCCGGAGCGCCACATCGACCCCGAGCCCCTCGTCGAGCACCCGGAGGAGGATGACATCGACCACGCGGAGGAAGACCTCGGCGAAGAGGAGGCCTCCTCCCTGCACCCGTCGCGGGACCGTGCTGCCTCCTCGCTGGGCCGCCCTGCGCCCAGCCCAGCGACTGCGCTTCTCATGGCGCAGGAGCTGCTGCAGTACCGTCCCACGCCGGAGGCCCAGGAGGCCTGGCTCAACCGCCTCTCCGAGCTCGTTGGCACCGCTCGCGTCGCCGCTCCCGCACTGTCTCGTTCACTGGTTCTCTCTGCACGCGCAGGGGACGTGGCGCACGGTGCGCCGCATGCTCCTCCTCATCACCCCGCGCCCGCTCCAGCTCCACCGGTTCTACCGCAACCTGCTCCAGCCGGGGCTCCTCCTCGCGACAACCGCGCCGCGTCACACACGTCGTTGCCGCACGACTGCCAAATCGTGCAGCTAGCCCCGGAGGACGCATGCGTGAGCATCGAGCGCAACCAGGATCGCCACAACCGCACCGTCCATGACGTCGCCACCGCAGGGCACCACCTCCGCGCCACTCTCGCCAACAGCACGGTCACCTATGGCACGACGGCCGCGTTCACTCGCAGCCTCCGTCGCGTCGTCTGGCCGGTCAAGTTCCGGTCGGATCTTCGTCCGTGCTACGACGGCAAGAACAACCCCCTGGAGTTTCTGCAGCTCTACACCTTGGCCATCCAGGCCACCGGGGGCGACGACAAGGTCATGGCGAACTGGTTCCCCATGGCTCTCAAGGACTCCGCGTCCTCGTGGCTCACCAACCTCCCCGCCGAGTCCATCAACACCTGGGAGGACCTCTGCCGGTGCTTCGTCGCCAATTTCAAGGGCACGTACGAGCGCGGCCTCACGTACAACGATCTCCGCGCTGTGCGCCAGAAGCCTGGCGAGACCCTCCGCAAGTACATCCAGCGCTTCAGCCAGGTGCGCAACAAGATCCCCAAAGCCACCGACGCGCAGGTCATTTCGGCCTTCCAGGCTGGGGTCACGGATGTGCGGATGCTCGAGAAGCTTGGCATCCACGACAACATCACCACCGTCGTCAAGCTCTTCGACTTGGCGGACAAGTGCGCCAAGGCTGAGGAGGGCCGCTTGTTCGTCAAGAGCGAGCCAGGGGACCCCGCCGAGGAGTCCAAGAAGAAGAAGAAATCCATCGAGAAACGCAAGACCACTGCGGTCCTCGCGGCTGAGCCTGACGCCAAGCAGCCTCGCGCTGCCACTCCAGCCGCGGGACCCGAGAAGAAAGATGATCGTCCCTTCTGCATCTACCACAACAGGCATTCCCATGCCACCGAGGACTGCTACGACCTCAAGAGGCTTCGCGAGGCTCGCGAGGCTCGCGAGGCAAACGAACGGCAGCAAGGCCGCGGAGGCCGCGGCGGTGGCCGCGGCGGCCGCAGGGGGCAACGCTGGAACAACAACTACGACGACAACTACCAGCAGAACCCTCAGGCCAACGCCGCCCAGCCCATGAACGACAACCTCCCTTCCGAGACTCCTGAGGGCTACCAGGTGCCTCGCGGGGCCGCTTGCATCCTCGGCGGGGCTCAGGCCCCCAGCTCCAACTGCCACTTCAAGCAATTCGCTCGCGAGGTCGCGGCAGTCCTTCCCGGGGTTGAGGCCTCCAGGCCCCTCAAGTGGTCCCAGTGCCCCATCACCTTTGACTCCGCCGACCACCCCAAGTCCACCTCGACTGTTGGCACCATCCCGCTGGTCTGTACTCCCACCATCAACAACATTGCCATCTCTAAGACGCTCATCGATGGGGGTGCAGGCCTCAACGTCATCTCTGTCGAGACATTCGAGAAGCTGCAGGTGCCCTATGAGCGACTCATGCCCACCAGGCCCTTCTCGGGGGTGACAGAGGGTCTCACCACCCCTTTGGGGCAGGCGAGGCTCGCGGTCACTTTCGGCACCCAGGCCAACTACCGCACCGAGCTGATCGATTTCGATGTCACGCACATCAGCCTGCCCTACAACGCCATCCTCGGCTACCCCGCCCTCGCCAAGTTCATGGCGGTGACCCACCATGCCTACAACCTCGTCAAGCTCCCTGCCTCGGGTGGCACCATCGTCATCCGCGGCGTGGTCTCGGACGCCCTGTACGCTGCGCAAGCGGCCTACAAGGCTGCCGCGGTGGCGTCACCCGCTGACGAGGATGAGGAGCCCCTCCCGAGGCCCGCCGCGAAGATTGTAACAGCCCCCCGCGAATATTGTAACAGCCCCAACTTGGTAATGAAAAATACGAAGAATTTTTCCACTTTTTGCATCCTTGTTTGCATCATGGCATGCATATGAAACTTACTATTTCTAAAAATACCAACATACGCAAGCAACTGAAACTGGAAGGCCAAACTCTCCCAAATCAACTAAAATGGGAAATGCCCTCTTTGCGACAACCCATGGGATGTCAGGTGACCATATGGTCCAACTAATTCCTAAGGTCACCAAAAATGCCTAAGAACCAAATGGCTTTACCTTCAATTTTGTTCTCAATTTCAAACCTAAGATGTGGTTCAAATCAACTCTTATTTTTGAACTCATCTTAGGTTGCCCTAATTTTCAAGAGAAAATGATGGAGAGCATCCTTATCTTGTGGAGAGCAACCCTGGATTTTTCTGTAATTGTTGGACTGGTCTAGAATGCCCAAATCAACTAGCAGGTTTCTGTTTTGATTTGGTTAACTGGAACTACCGGTCTAATGACCGGAAGTACCGATGCACCGTCTTCCCTGTGGCGATAGTAGCGACACTGTCGCCATGGCCGCCCGCTCACCCCGCGCTCCAGGCCACCTGCTCCTTAGGGTTAAGTGAACCCCGCGGCCCTCACCTGCTTCCCCTCTGTCTCCTCCTCCCTATCCTCCCCGTTTTTCCGGATTGGTCCTAACCCTAGCTCCCCGCGCGCCGTCCTGGAGCCGCCACCGTTCGCAGAGCTCGCCGTCGCCTCGCCGTCGATTGAAGCACTGAAGAAAAGATCGAAGGCGAGCAAAAGCTCTACCGCGACGCCCTCTTCCTCTCCACCAAAGGAATCGGCCGGAGCTGCTCGGAATCACCGCCATTGCCGCATTCGTCACCGCCACCGGCCGCTGCTCCGTCAAGTCGATTGACGCCGTCCTCGACCTCCTCTTCCACCACAGCGAGCACTCCAGGGTGAGCACCTTACCCACCCAGGCCTCCTATCCTCCCTCCTCTCGCACTCCATCGACGCGCGCGTGCACGACATGCGCTTGGTCACCGCGCGCTCCCGCCGTCGCTGTACTCAAATCCTTGACCGGAAGTAACAGCGGTAGTACCGCTATACCGGAAGTTGGCCCGGAAGTACTGCCCCTAGTGCCGGTTCGGCTCTGTTGCTTTTTGGTTAATACCGGAAGTAGCACCGGCAGTACCGCTAAAACGGTACTACCAGGCACTTCACCTGAAGTACCGGTTATCCTTTTTTGGTACTGGTTGTTTCTGACCACAACCGTGTAACACCCTAAAAATTCGTCCCTAATTTTAGTAGTGTTTTCTCACACCTGAAAAACTTTTTCTATTCTCAAAATATTTTCTTTGAACCAGATGGTCTTTGATTTGACTTGGGTTTCGCTCTCTTGGAAATTTTCCCAATGATCCTCGAACTTTGTCAACCTCCACCATATTTTCCAGGCCATTGTTTTGTCTGTCGAACTTTGGTTCCATTTGACGATTCCAAAACCCCTCCCATCTATCCTACCAAAAGCCACCACCACAATTGTATCTTGAGATAAGTTCTACCAAGCTACCACATGGTTTCCCCATACATATATATCACTCCCATGAAAAAAATATTTCATAGTCCCATGCAATAATTCCAAGTTTATTCATATTTCCTATTATGCCATTTTCAAATCCAAAAATTATCTGGACACCTTCCACTCATCCAAAAATTCTGCAATTTTGGTGAGGTGCATGATTTAACCTCCTGAACATTTCACTCCATTGGCCCAACCTCATTTGAGCAATATTAGAGGTACTTCCTTTGTAATGCCCTTTCCATGCCTATTGCAATTTCCAAAGCAACCCCTAGATAAAAATATCATATGGCATTGAAACTTTTCCAAATAGAAAAAATCCCATATACAACAACATATCTAGAAGATCATGTCAAGATTAATTGAATGAGTGCACTTAGCATACCCATGCCATTAGGGCATTTTTGGACACCAAATTCTTTGACCAACCTCCAGGTACCCAATTGGGCTCAAACTTCACCAACATACCACATACACCTATCCTAGCCTACTGTGAATTTTAGGGATTTTTATGAGATGGGGAAGACCTCTGTCATTTCATCGAACACCTGGCGCAACCCCGGTTTTCTAAAAATCTTATACATAACAGTTTGTCGCCTTTGAGTGATTCTAGTTTTGTTGTGTTGGTATCGTCGTTACGAACCCAGTGGTGCGACCCGTTTTCCATTTCATGCCCCGAGTCAACGGGAACGCGACGATGTCGCTCGCGTCGCGCTCTGGACGTCCCGAACGTCCGCTTTGGCGTCACCTAAACCTGCTCAGCCCTAAACTCTGCCAAATCCCGCACAGTAAGGTCACTGTGGAGTGCTGTGCATCCAGCTCGGCCTCCCTATCCAGCTCCCCGTTCTTAACCCCTCCTTTCTTTTTTTTAGCACGTGGAAGTCCGATGCCACTCGTCCCTGTCTATATATGGAGCAGCTCGAGCTCCACCCGCGCGACCTCTCCATCTCACTCTCCTGCCACCCCTGCCCAGCACTCCTCACTCCCTCTCCACTCCTAGGAGCCAGAGTCTCGGCGTGCCCGACGTGCTCGTCTCGAGCCCACCGCGTGCCCCATGCCTCCCGAAGCCACCCCATCCACCCCACTGCCGGTGCCGTCGCCGTCCCCATCTCCCACCGCGAGCCATTCCCACCGTCGCCCGGACGGCCATGCGCCGAACAGCCGGCGCCGGTAGCCACCACGCTGGACCCGGCCATGCTGGCCATGGAGCTGGAGCTCACGGGCGACGCGACCGTGGCCTCCCTCCTCCGTCCGCGGCCTTCCCCGGGCGGGTTGGGACGCGGCGTGCCCGTCTCCACCGTCGGCCGGCAGCCCATCCCTCGTGGCGGTCGGCGATGAGGCCGGCCTCGCCCGTGCTCGACCCCGCGCGTCCGCCACGGCCAAGCTGGCGCCCGATGCGCCCCGTCCACGCCCGCGTCGACCTCGACGTTCTCCCGCAACCGGCGTCATTCCCAGCTCCCGCCCCGACGCAGCCCGCCGCCGCCGCCCCTTTCCCCGCCGTCGGTGTCCGCCCGGCCCTCCCCACTACCGTCGCCATCCCGCCACCGGTCGGCATCGGCCTCGCAAGGCGCGACATAGAAGAGGGGCGACGGATCGATCGATCCGATTCGATTTTGGGCTAGCTGAAAGCGCAGTTTGCAGAGTACGTGTTCTCCAGGTGAAAACGTATTCCCACGAAAGTGCGCGTCTGGCTGGCTTCGGCAGCGAACAGCTACGCGCTGCGCGAGCTGCAGATAGTTAACCATCGCCTATCCATATCTTTTGACCCGTAGCTCCGATTGAGGTGATTCAAATTTGTAAATTCTTAGTTTGGAAAGCTCTATCCAGTGGTGTAAGTTTTGCATTTTTGTGATTTACTTGTATACTCAGCACCCTTATACACACACATAGGTGAATTCGGCGGTATCGGCGAATCGAGACCCTAACCCGCGACGTGTCCGTGACCTCCAAGCCAAATGGTGTCGATCGTCGAAGGCAAGCTAACCACTTGCTATGAACACTCAATCGGTGTTTGGTTGCTTGCATATTACCCTGTCTTATCGGTGCATTTTATTGGTTATTATCATCTGTCACCTGTGCGTCACGAGATATCGTGGCTTTGTTTACATTCTGTCAACTGTGCGTCACGAGATATCGTGACTTTGTTTCATACCTGTAATACGATAAACCCATGTCCCGTGGGTTGAGTTCCGGTACCCCGTCTAAATACACGTTGGGTCCTGCCCAAGTGGATTGAAGCGGCTACTTTTCTGTAGAGTTGTGGCGTGCGTTGGACGGTACCATGCACCACTCCCCATTCCGGCGACGATGGACTGGGGGAACCGCCGTAGTCAATGGAATGGTGGAACGGGATCGCGTGGATGCCTCCACTAACTTTTGTAGTCGATCTGTGGCTGCTACTGGCCGGAGGCATCTCCGCCATCGCCCGGTTGACGCTAACCAACTGTGTTGTTTTACTTTCTTTTACTCAACCCGTGGCTGTTACTGGTCGGAGTTATCTCCGCCCTCGCCCAGTTGATTGTGCTATTTTATTTTCTTTTTACTCAACCTGTGGCTGTCACTGGTCGGAGTTATCTCCGCCATCGCCCGGTTGACTGTACTATTTTATTTTCTTTTACTCAACCTGTGGCTGTCACTGGTCGGAGGTATCTCCGCCATCGCCCGGTTGGTACTAACCGTTGATTGAACTAACTCCATAATGCTTGAACTATTGTGTGCAGTTTGTTTCTGTTTCATGTTGATATGGTATTATTGTTTTGCACTGGACTAATCTGTTTCATGTTGATATGATTTTATAATTGTTGTGTTGGACTAATCCTTTATTGTGTTGGACTAATCCTCTGTTTTTGGAATTGTTGTTGAAAGGAACTAGATTAATTTAACCAACCCTCCAAACTTCGATAGGGTCAGTCCATAGTGCCACCAATCTGAATATTGAATGCACTACCACTGTCGCCCAAATGGGAGAGCCATAGCCTATGTAACCTATCACGCCTCCTTTGATGCTACCCACTTGGCAAGTCTAGTCGGATACTGCATAGTTGTGGTCGGGGCTAGTCTTGTGAAGGTTCCGGAGCTAGGCGTTGCTCATGAGTTGCGGACGTGCCGGATTCACTTCGTCATAAGACTTAGCCCGAGTGGTAAGTCGGTAGCTATACAAGGAGTGTCTTGGTAGCGTGAACGGTTATGTAAGTGTATCTTGCCGTCGCGAAGCAAGGTGCATTTAGGTGGGTGGTAACTGCAACCTCTCGAGAGTGTGCCAACTAGCAGCTAGCCTTGTTCCTAGGTTATGGAACAGTTCAGTGTCGGTCACACTATTGTCCTTTGTCGAGTCCGGAGGTTAAACTTAAGTTTGGTTTGACATAAAGATGAACAACCTGATTTCAATAGGCTGATGCAGGGAATGTTACTTGAATCGTGGATGGTTACCCGTGTTGGGGTGTCGGTGTGATCGTTGGGAGCCTAGAGTTAGGCCCGAGCCAACATCAATCGTGCATGCCCAGAATGGAAAGTTGAGGCCAGTGGGCCTAGCAGTTTGGCAGATGTGATAAGGCCGTTGGGCCTAGTTGTGATGACAGGTGATGTTTAATATTTGGTACCCACGGGTACATCCGTGATTCGTCACAGGTAAGCTCTTTGTGTGATCGCCGGTATACGATCCAACCCCACCTGGCTTGGACTCTGTACTGGTGGTACCCCTATTATTTGCTTATGCCATGATTTGTTGTGCTGCCATGTTGCTACCCACTTGGACTGCCGTAAGTAGACACCTGCCATGTTTAGATTATTTTCTGTCGCTAGCTGCTTGTTGCCTGACTTTTTGACTGTTCATGTCTTGTGGTTGTTTTCTTGCGAGTACGTCATTATACTCAAACTGGCTTTTCATGTGGCCAGACGTTGAGAGGATTCATCTTCTACCATAGCAAAGAGATGGAGCAAGAGCGTGCTAGGATCAGTAGCCCAGCCAGATGCCTGTGGAATGGAGCCGCACCAAGCCGTTGCCGTACCTATGTCTTCCGCTGCCAGTTAAACTCTGTCCCGGGCCATCCTTGGCCATGATAATTTTCATGCCTTGGTGGCCATGTAAACCATTTGTAGCCCTCTGGGCCTGAACGTGTAATGATATTTCTGCTATGTTGCATTGTCGTAACGTGCGTCCAGATATCCTGGGCTGGCGCACGGGGCGACCACCTCTCTGGCAACATGTGTCAGAGGGGGGTGCCACAGAGCATGGTATCAGAGCACCAGGCTGGCTGTAGACTACCCTAGCATGGAAAGTCCACCCTTACTTTTACCTGACAATGACCCGATGGATTTAACCCATTCCTGCCAAACCGACATGGCCGGTGTTGGTCAACAGTATGGTGCAGTAGGACCTGTCCCAATCTTCCCCAACAAGACGAGCCGGTTTCTTCCATGAGAAGAAATCGACCTTACATAGTAAACTTGAAACGCCGTCCTAGTTGCTTTATAACCCACCCCCGCCAGCTCTCCCTGGCAAACCAACCCTTTTTGAAGTAGGATCCCATAGAGGAACCCCGCACCCGTATCCCCTCCGAAAATCTAGAACCCAAGAAAATCCGATGGTGACCCCTAATGCCATCTTGGAAACCACTGCCGAGGAGCATTCGAGCTTTCGATTGCTTCTCTGGAGGGCCGTCAACCATATCCTTGGTAGCTCCGTTCACCCCGTGTATGTGATGTTCCAGAGCTCACTCTCGTCGGTCGGAAGTGAATTCCGGGCCGATGTGAGGATCAGCCCGTGTCCCCGGGGCACGAATCAGCCCTACGTAATCCAAGGTGGAAGCATGCCTACTCTGGGGCTAGCCATCCAGGTAGCAGCCTGGGAATGCCTCGTCCGTCTTCGGTCCTCCGAACCCTGCTGGCTGAAACTCGAGAGTTCTACTACCTTCCGGCCAGACCACAGCCCCGTGGGGAGATGGTCCAAGCTGACGTATCGAAAGAGTCGGACCCCGCACTAATCAACCAAGTCGCTTATGCCACCGCAATGATGCACCTCAGTTGCTTCTTGATGGACGAGCTCGTGTCTACAAGGAGGAACCTCAGCCGTGCCCGCCTACATCAATATCTGGGGGAAAGCACGCCTACTCTCTCCCGCAGGCAAGCTCGGCGTAGCGGACTTCCAGATCCCGGCCCATCCCGACGAGTCCCAGAGCAGGTTCCGATCCTCGAAGGTGTTCCTGTGTCCTCTGACCTTGCGGAAGATGGAGACGTGGACACCAGTCTCCGGCTCGGCCGCCCTCCACCATCTGCAGAGGGCCGTCAGGCGAACTAAGACCAGGTTTAGGTTAGCCTGAGTGGCGCTTATAAGTTGTGGGTTGTTTGTAATTCCTAGGTTTGCTTGTACGTGTGTTCGTGTTGTTTCCTTTAGTTATATATAAAAAAAGGGTTGTGTTGAGTGTTTAGTAGCCGTGGCGTGCTTGTTAACCAGTATGGTTGAAATGATTATGCCATACTGATGCGATTGTTTTTAGGCTATAAAATGCAGTCTTATTTTCTAAAACGATATTTTCCCCCGAGTAGCAATTTCTACTATCTGTGTGAGAGTGCCTCTGCAATTCCCTCTGCTGCAAGAACAGATCTGTGACAGCTAAGGAAAAATCTCAGGAATGCAAATCTGGATCTAAATCAACGGTGGAGACAAGTTTGATACATCAACTGAGTTTAGTGCATAAGGGAAATTTCGAAAACAGAGGATACAAGGTCTACTCCAACATAGAACACTACCACCAGCTCAGTGCAGATACAGAAGAGCACCCTAGAGAAATCCTACTCCCTCTCGCGCTCGGTGGTGTCACCTGAAGATGAGCCGGGCTCACCTGAAGCCGGGCCGCAAGCCGCGCGACGACGATGACGGATGGCATCAGCCGCCAGCTGCCCTCCCGCCGGAGGAACCACTGCATCAGCCACCAGCGGCAGCACCACCTTCTCGCCCACAGCCAGCCCCTCCAGCTCGCCCATTGTCGGCACCGCAGCAGCATCACCGCCAGTGCCGCACCACCAGTCGTACAGAGCCACCAGAAGGAAAACCACCACCGCATACAACAGTGCTACCACTACCGAAGCCGTGATCCAAAATATCACGACAACGAACAGCTGCTTGAAGAATCCCGCTCCCTCTTGATGCGCGTAAAATTCGTCGAAGATTGCTGAAAGGAAACCCATGGTGGTAGTAGAACAGGAAGGAATTTCAGAGACCCCCGTTTATAGCCGAGCTCAGAAGCCGCGCACTGCTCAGCCTCGCGCGGGAAAAGGGAAGAATCGCGCGCCATGCTCGGCCAAATCGGCGCGAAATCATCGAGGCGCCCAAAGCCGTGATGGCCGTTGTGCAGATGGACCGCACGCGCAGCAGTGCCGCAAGGGAGTGCTTCGCGCACTCGGAGTCAGCCGGGTACGGAGGTGGATGCTGCGAAGAAGAAGGTAGAAAGGAAGAAGGAGACTAGCAGGTGGACCCGGTCCCACATGTCAGCAAGCAAGAAATAACCCTCGGTGTGCTTCTATCCTTTCCTCAGGAGCTCAGTCCCTCGTCTCTCCAGTGCTTCGTAGGGAAAATTTTGCCAAAATAATTTTGGGGATGGCCCTACCCCACAGTGTCTATAAGCCAATTATTGGCGACACAGATGTTTTCTTTTATAAAAAGAACCATGTTGTTTTTTTTCCAAACCTGTGTATACTTGAAAAGGTATATACAGCTTTTCAAAAAAAAAATAGACCAGGGACATGTTTAGCATATCCCTAACCTCTTATTTTACAAAATTGGGTAATTATTTGTCCAAGCTAAATCCAGGTTATTGAGTGACGATTTGTGTGTAGGTCTTGTTTGATCTTGCCATGCTTGTGTTTGGATGAACTAAAACCTTAGGTAATTTTTTTAACCATAGTAGCAAATCCTATATTGATTGATTTCGTGAGCCCCTGCCATGCCATCCTTAGAATGCATTGTGTGATAAAAATATCATGCTTTGGTAATATTTGTTCTAGTAAAATATCCTGCTGAGTGTTGATTCTTTTGTGTGTTAAACTCTAGTATTGCATGGAAAAAGTTTTAAAATATTTTAAATATAGGGATATATCAAACCATACAAGAAATATCTTGTATAACCCCGGAAATCTCTATTAGTCTCCGAATCTCGGGACGAGATTCTTTTTAAGGGGGGAAGGTTTGTAACATCCTAAAAATTCGTCCCTAATTTTAGTAGTGTTTTCTCACACCTGAAAAACTTTTTCTATTCTCAAAATGTTTTCTTTGAACCAGATGGTCTTTGATTTGACTTGGGTTTCGCTCTCTTGGAAATTTTCCCAATGATCCTCGAACTTTGTCAACCTCCACCATATTTTCCAGGCCATTGTTTTGTCTGTCGAACTTTGGTTCCATTTGACGATTCCAAAACCCCTCCCATCTATCCTACCAAAAGCCACCACCACAATTGTATCTTGAGATAAGTTCTACCAAGCTACCACATGGTTTCCCCATACATATATATCACTCCCATGAAAAAAATATTTCATAGTCCCATGCAATAATTCCAAGTTTATTCATATTTCCTATTATGCCATTTTCAAATCCAAAAATTATCTGGACACCTTCCACTCATCCAAAAATTCTGCAATTTTGGTGAGGTGCATGATTTAACCTCCTGAACATTTCACTCCATTGGCCCAACCTCATTTGAGCAATATTAGAGGTACTTCCTTTGTAATGCCCTTTCCATGCCTATTGCAATTTCCAAAGCAACCCCTAGATAAAAATATCATATGGCATTGAAACTTTTCCAAATAGAAAAAATCCCATATACAACAACATATCTAGAAGATCATGTCAAGATTAATTGAATGAGTGCACTTAGCATACCCATGCCATTAGGGCATTTTTGGACACCAAATTCTTTGACCAACCTCCAGGTACCCAATTGGGCTCAAACTTCACCAACATACCACATACACCTATCCTAGCCTACTGTGAATTTTGGGGATTTTTCTGAGATGGGGAAGACCTCTGTCATTTCATCGAACACCTGGCGCAACCCCGGTTTTCTGAAAATCTTATACATAAAAGTTTGTCGCCTTTGAGTGATTCTAGTTTTGTTGTGTTGGTATCGTTGTTACGAACCCAGTGGTGCGACCCGTTTTCCATTTCATGCCCCGAGTCAACGGGAACGCGACGATGTCGCTCGCGTCGCGCTCTGGACGTCCCGAACGTCCGCTTTGGCGTCACCTAAACCTGCTCAGCCCTAAACTCTGCCAAATCCCGCACAGTAAGGTCACTGTGGAGTGCTGTGCATCCAGCTCGGCCTCCCTATCCAGCTCCCCGTTCTTAACCCCTCCTTTCTTTTTTTTAGCACGTGGAAGTCCGATGCCACTCGTCCCTGTCTATATATGGAGCAGCTCGAGCTCCACCCGCGCGACCTCTCCATCTCACTCTCCTGCCACCCCTGCCCAGCACTCCTCACTCCCTCTCCACTCCTAGGATCCAGAGTCTCGGCGTGCCCGACGTGCTCGTCTCGAGCCCACCGCGTGCCCCATGCCTCCCGAAGCCACCCCATCCACCCCACTGCCGGTGCCGTCGCCATCCCCATCTCCCATCGCGAGCCATTCCCGCCGTCGCCCGGACGGCCATGCGCCGAACGGCCAGCGCCGGTAGCCACCACGCTGGACCCGGCCATGCTGGCCATGGAGCTGGAGCTCACGGGCGACGCGACCGTGGCCTCCCTTCTCCGTCCGCGGCCTTCCCCGGGCGGGTTGGGACGCGGCGTGCCCGTCTCCACCTTCGGCCGGCAGCCCATCCCTCGTGGCGGTCGGCGACGAGGCCGGCCTCGCCCGTGCTCGACCCCGCGCGGCCGCCACGGCCAAGCTGGTGCCCGATGCGCCCCGTCCACGCCCACCGCCGCCGCCCCTTTCCCCGCCGTCGGTGTCCGCCCGGCCCTCCCCACTACCGCCACCATCCCGCCACCGGTCGGCATCGGCCTCGCAAGCCGCGACATAGAAGAGGGGCGACGGATCGATCGATCCGATTCGATTTTGGGCTAGCTAAAAGCGCAGTTTGCAGAGTACGTGTTCTCCAGGTGAAAACGTATTCCCACGAAAGTGCGCGTCTGGCTGGCTTCGGCAGCGAACAGCTACGCGCTGCGCGAGCAGCAGATAGTTAGCCATCGCCTATCCATATCTTTTGACCCGTAGCTCTGATTGAGGTGATTCAAATTTGTAAATTCTTAGTTTGGAAAGCTCTATCCAGTGGTGTAAGTTTTGCATTTTTGTGATTTACTTGTATGCTCAGCACCCTTATACACACACATAGGTGAACTCGGCGGTATCGGCGAATCGAGACCCTAACCCGCGACGTGTCCGTGACCTCCAAGCCAAATGGTGTCGATCGTCGAAGGCAAGCTAACCACTTGCTATGAACACTCAATCGGTGTTTGGTTGCTTGCATATTACCCTGTCTTATCGGTGCATTTTATTGGTTATTATCATCTGTCAACTGTGCGTCACGAGATATCGTGGCTTTGTTTACATTCTGTCAACTGTGCGTCACGAGATATCGTGACTTTGTTTCATACCTGTAATACGATAAACCCATGTCCCGTGGGTTGAGTTCCGGTACCCCGTCTAAATACACGTTGGGTCCTGCCCAAGTGGATTGAAGCGGCTACTTTTCTGTAGAGTTGTGGCGTGCGTTGGACGGTACCACGCACCACTCCCCATTCCGGCGACGATGGACTGGGGGAACCGCCGTAGTCAATGGAATGGTGGAACGGGATCGCGTGGACGCCTCCACTAACTTTTGTAGTCCATCTGTGGCTGCTACTGGCCGGAGGCATCTCCGCCATCGCCCGGTTGACGCTAACCAACTGTGCTGTTTTACTTTCTTTTACTCAACCCGTGGCTGTTACTGGTCGGAGTTATCTCCGCCCTCGCCCAGTTGATTGTGCTATTTTATTTTCTTTTTACTCAACCTGTGGCTGTCACTGGTCGGAGTTATCTCCGCCATCGCCCGGTTGACTGTACTATTTTATTTTCTTTTACTCAACCTGTGGCTGTCACTGGTCGGAGGTATCTCCGCCATCGCCCGGTTGGTACTAACCGTTGATTGAACTAACTCCATAATGCTTGAACTATTGTGTGCAGTTTGTTTCTGTTTCATGTTGATATGGTATTATTGTTTTGCACTGGACTAATCTGTTTCATGTTGATATGATTTTATAATTGTTGTGTTGGACTAATCCTTTATTGTGTTGGACTAATCCTCTGTTTTTGGAATTGTTGTTGAAAGGAACTAGATTAATTTAACCAACCCTCCAAACTTCGATAGGGTCAGTCCATAGTGCCACCAATCTGAATATTGAATGCACTACCACTGTCGCCCAAATGGGAGAGCCATAGCCTATGTAACCTATCACGCCTCCTTTGATGCTACCCACTTGGCAAGTCTAGTCGGATACTGCATAGTTGTGGTCGGGGCTAGTCTTGTGAAGGTTCCGGAGCTAGGCATTGCTCATGAGTTGGGGACGTGCCGGATTCACTTCGTCATAAGACTTAGCCCGAGTGGTAAGTCGGTAGCTATACAAGGAGTGTCTTGGTAGCGTGAACGGTTATGTAAGTGTATCTTGCCGTCGCGAAGCAAGGTGCATTTAGGTGGGTGGTAACTGCAACCTCTCGAGAGTGTGCCAACTAGCAGCTAGCCTTGTTCCTAGGTTATGGAACAGTTCAGTGTCGGTCACACTATTGTCCTTTGTCGAGTCCGGAGGTTAAACTTAAGTTCGGTTTGACATAAAGATGAACAACCTGATTTCAATAGGCTGATGCAGGGAATGTTACTTGAATCGTGGATGGTTACCCGTGTTGGGGTGTCGGTGTGATCGTTGGGAGCCTAGAGTTAGGCCTGAGCCAACATCAACCGTGCATGCCCAGAATGGAAAGTTGAGGCCAGTGGGCCTAGCAGTTTGGCAGATGTGATAAGGCCGTTGGGCCTAGTTGTGATGACAGGTGATGTTTAATATTTGGTACCCACGGGTACATCCGTGATTCGTCACAGGTAAGCTCTTTGTGTGATCGCCGGTATACGATCCAACCCCACCTGGCTTGGACTCTGTACTGGTGGTACCCCTATTATTTGCTTATGCCATGATTTGTTGTGCTGCCATGTTGCTACCCACTTGGACTGCCGTAAGTAGACACCTGCCATGTTTAGATTATTTTCTGTCGCTAGTTGCTTGTTGCCTGACTTTTTGACTGTTCATGTCTTGTGGTTGTTTTCTTGCGAGTACGTCATTATACTCAAACTGGCTTTTCATGTGGCCAGACGTTGAGAGGATTCATCTTCTACCATAGCAAAGAGATGGAGCAAGAGCGTTCTAGGATCAGTAGCCCAGCCAGATGCATGTGGAATGGAGCCGCACCAAGCCGTTGCCATACCTGTGTCTTCCGCTGCCAGTTAAACTCTGTCCCGGGCCATCCTTGGCCATGATAATTTTCATGCCTTGGTGGCCATGTAAACCATTTGTAGCCCTCTAGGCCTGAACATGTAATGATATTTCTGCTATGTTGCATTGTCGTAACATGCGTCCAGATATCCTGGGCTGGCGCACGGGGCGACCGCCTCTCTGGCAACATGTGTCAGAGGGGGGTGCCACAAACCGGAAGTAGAACCGGAAGTACCGCTAAACCGGTACTACCGGCCCTATCACCGGAAGTTCCGGCTATCTCTGTGTTAAGTGGAGTTTTTCATAACTTAACAAATGTTAAGTCAAATCTTGTGAATGTTATATCAATTTGACCATCTTCTCAAATGCAATCAAACCATGCTAATATCATATCATGATCATAAATAATTATTGATGTTATTCATAATGTGTTTAAAATAATTAAATTCCTTTAATTATTTTAATTTGCTATTTAATCATCGGTGCTCCGAAAATTACAAATAAGGTACCAAAATGATCGGAATAACAAATCCTACCCATTTGATGTCATGTTCATGCATTTTGATCCACTTCTCTAATAATTTTGGTAAATTATAAATATTGTGGTCACTAAGATATATATGGAGTTGTGTCCAAATAATTGCACTAATTATCTAGAACTCCATTTAATTTGTTAGATAGATTAAATGATGTTATCTTTGCATCAACTCGACATGTCATCATGTGATTGAGCATTGCACCTTGTGTTCTTGTGATTTATTTGTTCTTTGTGTTATTTTGGGTATCGATAGATTCCGGAGTCGAGGGTCTCTCTACCTACCCCGACGAGACGTACTACACGCCCCGGCAGCAAGGCAAGAGATAACCTAACCTTCTTGGCATTCTAGCATCCTATGATTTTATCAACTTATTTTATCCACCATATTATTGCATGCGATTCAAATGTCTCTTTTGATCAAAATATAGAGAATCCTATGATTGCATGTTTTCCCCGAGCCAATCACATGTATCCCTACCTATGAACCCTAGTGTTGATGTGTTGGCCGGATACAAAATATAATTGTTGGTTATATGCTTAGCCATGCTTAGAAATGCTTAGTTGAAATACTAATTATGTCCGTTATTGAATTCCATAATTATCGATGTTGATGGAATGATTCGGGCATGGTGGATAATTGTGATGCTTAATTAAAATGCTAAGACGGCGTGGGTGAGTTGCCATCGGGGATGGTGTTTTGCTCACTCTAGCCCCTAGGTGCGAGTTCTTTACCTCTTGAACCAATACGAGCGTGCTGCCATTGGTGGGTGTATGGGCGCCCTACTGACCGAATAATTTGTGAGGGGCTTGTCAAGGGTCCTCTAGTTTGCTATTTCCATTTGCGCGTGTGTGGTGTGGGTGGAAAAAGAAACGAGGATGGTGGTGTTAGGATGTGTCCGCGGGGCAGGGCGCTGGGAGCGCTGAACCTGTCCTTCCGCACACTGATGGTCCTTGAGTAAGCCTCATGCGTTGTAAAGGTCTAACCGCGCCCGCTCGCCGGCCTTCCCCGAAAGAGGGCCAATTAGGTGAGCCGGACGGTACCAATGGGTAAATTAGTACACCCCTGCAGGGTTAAATCTTTTCGAAAAGCCGTGTCCACGGTTATGGACAACTTGGGAACAGACGATAAGATCATAGAGAATATTAACATAATTGATATGGCAGCTAAAGGTTGCATAATCAACGTGTGACAAAGGTTCATTTCCTGGAGGGTGATTCGAGGGGGTGCCTTGGTGGAGATGAGTGTGGTTGCTTACAGAAGGGTTCGATGAGAACCAATGATGACAAATGTTACTCTCTTACCCCTTTATAAAACTATTCTGAGTAGACGAATGCCATGTGTCATTTATGTTTCGGTTTATGAAAATTAGCTCTATGCAAAAGAAATACATATAAAGCTTTAGAGCCTCCGTCAGTCATTGGGCCTATATCGCCCTACTAAACTTGCGAGTACATCGTACTCAGTCTCTCTTTGCTGCCTCTATGATTTTGTATTCCAGAGGAGGACGACACCGAGCAGCTAGGTGGGTTCTTCGTGGACATCGACTAGTGGTCTGGGGTTCCCAGGTGGCAGCTTGGGACCGTGGAGCAAGCTGGCTGGGTTTATTTATGTGTAGGCCTCTTAGGCCCTATATTTGGATCTTGTTGTATTAGACAATGCTACTTCGCTTCCGCTTGTTGAATTGGTGGTCTGTGACCTTTTGTTGTGAAATATTTGTATTTTCTCATTATATGAGTTGCTATATGTTTTTGTGTCGTAGAGTCATGCAATGTGCCAGTTGTTCCACAAGTCTTGATCTCTCTACTATATGGGATAGCTATGTGTGTTGCACAAAGCTTCACTGTATAGTTTTGGGGTCGGGGCGCTACAAGGATCGACCAGATTGTGGACTCCACCGCCGGCTGTGCGCTCCTCTGTTTTCTGGATGCCTTCTCTGGTTACCACCAGATCAAGATGGCGAAGGAGGACGAGGAGAAGACAGCATTTCTCACCCCTTGTGGTGTGTTTTGCTACGTCTGCATGCCCTTCGGCCTGAAGAACGCCGGCGCCACTTTCCAGCGCCTCATGAGGATCGCCTTGGGGGCTCAAATGGGGAAGAATGCAGAAGCCTACATCGACGACATCGTGGTCAAGACTCGCGAAGAAAACACGCTTATCCAGGACCTCGAGGAGACCTTTGCCAACCTGCACAAGGTGAACATCAAGCTGAACCCCGCCAAGTGCGTCTTCGGGGTCGCTTCAGGCAAGCTACTCGGGTTCCTGGTGTCTCATCGTGGCATTGAAGCAAACCCTGACAAGATCAAGGCCATAGAAGAAATGCAGCCTCCTCGTCACCTCAAGGACATGCAACGCCTAGCGGGATGTATGGCCAGCCTTGGCCGTTTCATCTCCAAGTTCGGCGAGAGGGCGCTGCCGTTTTTCAAGATCATGAAGAGATCCGGTCCTTTCAAGTGGACCCCTGAAGCAGCAAAGGCCTTTGAGGACCTGAAGAAATACCTGGCGAGCCCACCCATCATGGTTGCCCCACGCCCTCGCGAGCCTCTGAAGCTGTATCTTGCAGCCACTCCTCAGACGGCAAGCGTGGTCTTGGTGACTGAAAGGGAAGAGCCAGTCCTCGCCAAGCAGAGCCCTGCCTCGCCAAGCCCAGAGCCCCCCGACAAGGAAGCACCCTCGTCAAGCCTCCAGCCTCATGCCGAGCCTCTACAAGTGGGGCCTCAAGAAACCCTCGCCGAGGACTCCACCGAGCCTCGAGAGGAGCCGACCGCTGCCACGCCAACAACTGCCCTCGTCGAGCATCCTGTCTACTTCGTCAGCATAGTGCTGCGGGACGCTCGCGAGCGCTACCCCATGCAGCAAAAGCTCCTCTTCTCGCTCCTCAGCGCCTCCAGGAAGCTGCGCCACTACTTCCAGGGTCACCCCATCAAGGTGGTCACCTCATACCCCCTGGAGCAAGTCCTACGCAACCCAAATGCGACAGATCGCGTCGCAGGCTGGGGCATCGAGCTACAACCTTTCGAGCTGGAGTTTGACACCACCAGGGTCATCAAGGGCAGGGCGCTGGCTAATTTCATGGCCGAATGGATCGACACGCGTGAAGAAGAGCCTCAAGAGGAGGAACCCGCAGCCTCAGGAGGGACGGAACCAGGCCACTGGACCATGCACTTCGACGGCGCCTTCGTGGCCCGGAGTGCAGGGGCTGGTGCCGTCCTCACCTCACCGACAGGCGACAAGCTCTACTACGCTGTCCAGCTGTGCTTCAAGGACAACGATAATGTCTCCAACAACATTGCTGAATATGAAGGCCTCCTCGCCGGGCTTAGAGCTGCCATTGCCCTCGGCATCAAGCGCATCCTCATCAAGGGCGACTCTCAGCTCCTCGTCAACTTCTCCAACAAAAGCTACACGCCTAAGGACACCTACATGGTGGCCTACCTTGAAGAGGTGCGCAAACTCAAGAAGCACTTCAGGGGCATGGAGCTCAAGCATATCCCACGAGGAGAAAACCAAGAAGCAGATGAACTCGCCAGGCGCGCAGCAAGAAGAGAAGCCCAGAAGCCTGGAGTGTTCGAGGAAAGACTCGCCAAGTCCTCCGTCAAGCAACCAGCTGTCAACATGAGCATCAATGAGGAGATCCCACCAGCCCCATCAAGTGGAGAACCAAACTGCGGGCTGCCCTCAGGCGATCGCTTGCTGATGACCTTGGTACGCCAAGACACTGGTTAGATCGACGAGATCAAGAACTACCTGCAAAATCGAGTCCTCCCCGAAGAAGATGCTGAAGCCGAAAGAGTTGCTCGCCAGGCCAAGTCTTACTGACTCCACGACGGAGACCTGTACCGTAAGCGCCCCAATGGGGTTGCCTTGCGGTGCGTCCCTGCCGAGGAAGGCCGCCAGCTCATCAATGACATCCACAGCGGAGAGTGCGGCCACCATTCGTCCTCGCGCACCCTTGCGGGCAAGGTCTTCTGGAGTGGCTTCTACTGGCCTTCAGTGCTTGAAGATGCAGCCGCAATCGTCCAGTCCTGCGACGCCTGCCAATTCCACGCCAAGCAAATCCACCAGCCCGCGCAAGGACTCCAAACCATCCCGCTCTCCTAGCCGTTCACGGTCTGGGGGCTGGACCTCCTGGGACCCTTCCCACGAGCGCTCGGGGGCTACCTCTACCTCTACGTCGCCATCGAGAAATTCACCAAGTGGCCTGAGGTGGAACCCGTGCGCACCATACCGGCGAAGTCGGCGGTGAAATTCATCAGGAGCCTAGTCTGCCGCTTTGGCGTGCCCAACCGCATCATCACCGACAACGGCTCACAATTCATCAGCGGCGCCTTCAAGTCCTACTGCAGCAGCCTCGGCGCCCAAATCTGCTACGCCTCGATGGCGCACCCACGAAGCAACGGGCAGGCCGAGCGAGCCAACGCCGAGGTGCTCAAGGGCCTCAAGACGAGAAGCTTCAACCGCCTCAAGGCCAGCGGCAAGCATTGGATCAATGAGCTCCCCTCGGTGCTCTGGTCCATCCGCACCACGCCAACAAAGCCAACTGGTGAGACATCGTTCTCCCTCGTCTATGGCGCTGAAGCCATCCTCCCCAGCGAGATCACCCACGGATCTCCACGAGTCTTGGCCTTCAAGGAGGCTGAGCAGGACGAACTGCGCAGCCACGACCTCCTGCTGCTCGAAGGGCTCCACCGCAATGCGGTCCTGAGAGCGGCAAGGTACCAGCAAGACCTCCGTCGCTACCACAGCCGCCACATCCGCCCGCGCACTCTCGAAGCAGGAGACCTCGTCCTGAGGAGAATCCTCTCTAGGGCAGGCCTCCACAAGCTCTCGCCAATGTGGGAAGGACCCTATAGGGTCGTCCACATCGCCAGGCCTGGCTCCGCGCGGCTAGAGACGGAGGATGGCATCCCTGTCGCCAACCCCTGGAACATCCAGCACCTGCGCAAGTTCTACCCCTGATCGTCCTCGACGAGCAATTTTTTGCATTGAGGGAGAGCCTCGCGCCATCATCCTCCACGAGGAAGAATTTCGGGCTCCCCTCTCTATTATACGTTGCCGCGGGCCGTTCGAGAAGACTCCCAAGCCACCGCGCCTCGGCAAGGTGACTTCTTCAAGCACCATGCCTTGGCGAGGTGGATCCCCATGCCCAGCCATGGTGGACCGCAGGCTCTACAAGCCACCCCCGCATAGGGGCCCCCTCTCTGAGCTCTCTCTACATGCGTCGCCTCGGGCCGCGAGAGTTTCAGCCACTCCATGTGGAACCCCATGCCTGACATGGCGGATTTTGTATTTCTGGACACGCCAGTGTAATGAACCCCTGTTTCAGGTCACTTCGAACCTTTGCGCTACGCGCCAGTATATGTTGTTGCTTTGGTAAGCATTTATGTTATTGATGATTCATCCTTGCTCGTATGATCCCTCCTGTGTATCTCGCGAGCGGGGGATGGACATGGTGCCTGTGCCTCGGGAGCATCCCAGCAGCGCCTCAAACCCAAGGGATCCGAGCTCTGAACTCACGGGTCAGCTTTCATGCATGTCAACTTCCAAGGAGCTCTGAACTCATGAGCCGGCTCCCGTGCATGTAAACTCACCAAGGACCTTGGTGCCTGTTCTCCTCGCGAGACACACATGAAGGAACCTACGAGCACGCATGAAGTTGTCTAGCTATGTATTGCTGGTGGGTACGCCTATCTGTCAAAACGCAGGAAAACAGGTCCAAAGCAAGCGCCAGGGAACCGACACCCTCTCCAAGGGGAAAACACCTCGTCAGGGAACCAACACCCTCTCCAAGGCGAAAATACCTCACCATGGAACCAACACCCTCTCCAAGGCAAAACACCTCGTGAAGCTAAGTCCAAACACTTGGTTGAAATTCCTTTCGCTGGTTTTTGTCCCTCGAGCCTCTTTTCTCTCTCCTGCGCCTCATGGGCTGCTTGCGCGTTGAAGGGGAGCCCCAAGCATCGCGACTTGGGAGCTCTTACCTCTCGAGGCCTCACGCACCCCCCGGCCTTGTGGAGCCCTGACTCTCACATACCAAAGCGGCGGTGGTGTAGCGCTAAGAGAGGGTCCTAAGACGTAGAGCGAAAAAGACATGAAAGGGAAGACAAAAGCCTCTCGAGGGATATTCACCAAGCACGTCCAAACAAAGCTTAAAACAAGTCTTTACAAAGCTGTTACAAATAAAATGCTAAGATAATCCGTGCCCCTGCACGTCCAGATACAGGAGGGAGCTCAGGCCGTCGCGCCTCCTGAGGTGCCCGCTCCGTCCACGGCAGCCTCCACCTCCTCCTCTAGGGCATCCTCCTCGTCGTCGCCTTCGTCTTCATCGACCACGACTTGGTCAAATTTCTTGGCGTACGCCTCGGCGGCCTTCCGCGCCTTGTCGCTGATGTCGACCGGCGCCGTCACGGCCTCGAGGTCAAGCGAGGGCTGGAGCCTCGCGAGGTTGCTGAAGATGTGGCAGGTAACGATGACAAGGAGATCGCGGCTCTCCTCCACGACGCGCTCGTCGAAGACCTTCGCGGTCTCATCAAGCTTTCCGAGGAATTGCTCGAAGAAGAACGAGTACGCGGCCTCGTCGTCGCTCCCTGCGGAAAAGGGGGGAACCTCGATCCTCAGGTCGTCCCCAACGGCGCGCGCGCGGACCACCTAGCCTTGGAGCATGAGCTGGCATTGGCGCATCATGGTCCGGCCATGCTCCGCGTTGCTCCGTGCCTCCTTGTTGGGAATATGCCCTAGAGGCAATAATAAAATGGTTTATTAGCATATTCATGTTTATGATAATAGTTTATTATCCATGCTATAATTGTATTAACCGGAAACATAATACATGTGTGGAATATAAACAAACAGGTGTCCCTAGTAAGCCTCTACCGGACTAGTTCGTTAGTCAAGAGATGGTTAGAGTTTCCTAACCATGGACTTGTTATAGTCACTTGATAACGGAGTCATATCATTAGGAGTAATGATGTGATGGACAAGACCCAAATAATAAAGAGTTGCAATTGATCGTGTCACAACAGTTTTATTGCCAACACTTTTAGTATGCCAAGTATAGTTTCCTTAGACCATGAGATTATGTCACTCCCGTGTACCGGAGGAATACTTTGTGGACATCAAACGTCACTTCGTAACTGGGTGATTATAAAGGTGGCTTTCAGGTATCTCCGATGGTATTTGTTGGGTGACATGAATCAAGACTGGGATTTGTCCTTCCTTGTGACGGAAAAGATATCTCTGGGCCCTCTCGGTAATATAGCATCAGAAAGGTTGCAACCATGTGATTAAGTGTTAATCACGGAGATCCTATATTATGGACGAGTAAAGAGAATTTGCCAGGTAACGAGATGAAACTAGATATGGGGATATCGACGATCGAATCTTGGGCAAATTAAATATCGGTGAGACAAAGGGAATCGTATACGAGATTAAGAATCTCCGGCATCGTGGTTCAATCGATAAAGAACTTCGTTGAATATGTAGGAGTCAATATGGGCATCCCGGTCCCGCTGTTGATTATTGATATGATCATGTCTGCATGTTCTCGAACCCGTAGGGTCACACACTTAACGCTCCAATGTAGCTAGGGTTTAGTGATGAGATAATTGATGGAATGAACGAATGGTGATTCGGAGTCTCGGATAGGATCCCGGACATCACGAGGAGTTCCGGAGTGGTCCGGAGAATAAGATTCATATAAGGAAAGTGGTTTCCAGGGTTCCGGAAAAGTTCGGGAAAATTCCGGCAGAGTACCGGAAGATTCTAGAAGGTTCCGGAGGGCCCCACCTTGGGGGGCCACGAACCTAGAAGGCCAACATGGACCAAGGGGAGGTGCAGCAGCCCACTGGGCTGGCCGCACCCTTCCCTAAAGGCCCATGCGGCTGGCCCATGGGAGGCACCCAAAACCCTAGGGGCTGCCTTGGGGGGCAAGTTTCCCCCTTGGCCGGCCCTAGATGGGTTGGGACGCCCCCACAGCCCCCCCTCACGCCTATATAAGGAGGAGGGGAGGGCTGGGGCGCAGCACCCTTGACCCTAGCCGCCGGCCTCCCTCTCCTCTCCCTCCTCTCTCCTGCAGCTGCTTGGCGAAGCCCTGCAGGAATTTCTCCACCATCAACGCCACCACAACCGTCGTGGTGCCGAGATCCATCTAGCCATCTCCACCTTGCTTGCGGGATCAAGAAGGCGGAGATCTACATCGAGCCGTACGTGTGGATACCGCGGAGGTGCTACCCCTTGTGGCACTTCGTCGGATTGGACTTCGAGGAAATACATCTCCTCGCGACTAGATGAGTCTAGTTGCGGGGATCGACTAGCCAACCCCTGCACCGACAAAACACGTTTGTTGATCTTCAAGGGTAAGAGATTGGATCTCATCTTCGGTACCTTCGTCTAATAGATCTAGATCCTTGGGGTTTATTCCGCCTGTTGCGTAGGAAAATTTTTGTTTTCTATGCTGCGACCCCATCAGTGGTATCAGAGCCTAGATCTATTCGTAGATGTTGGTGCGATTAGAACACAAGTGTTGTGGGTGTTGATATTTTTTGTTGCTACCTTCTCGCGTGCACTTTGCGTCTTTGCGGTATTGTGAAATGAAGCGGCCCGGACCAACCTTACTCGTCCACGCACGAGAGACCGGTTCCACGATTGACATGCAACTTGTTTTGCATAAGTGGCTGGCGGGTGTCTGTTTCTCTTGCTTTAGTGAAGATGCAATTTTCAATGGAAGGCCTTTCAAAAGGATGAGTAAATAAGCAACTACTATATCACCGTTGTGGTTTTGCGTAGATTAGAACGGTTCTATCTCGTTGACCCAAGCCACGTAAAAATTGCATAAACAAAGTAGAGGACGTCTAACTTGTTTTTGCAGAGGGGGTCATGTGATGTGGTATGGCCAATATGTGATTTGTGATAATGTATGCAATGATCATGTTTGTAATCTTTCGCGACTTGCATGTCGACGAGTACGGCAACCGGCAGGAGCCATATGGTTGTCTTTTATTTTAAGTGACCTGCGTGTCATTGAATCACCATGTAATTGCTTTACTTTATTGCTAAGAGTAGCATTAGTTGTAGTTGCAATAGTTGGTGGACAATCATGGTGATGGCGCCACGATGATGGAGATCATGCCGGAGATGGAGATCATGCCGGTGCTTTGCAGATGGAGATCAAAAGCACAAGAAGAAAGGCCATATCATATCACAATTATGAATTGCATGTGATGTTAATCCTTTATTATGCACCTTATTGTTATGCTTAGATGTGATCGCGACGGTAGCATGATAAGGTGATCTCTCCCGTTAATATCAAGATGTGTTCTCCCCTAGTATGCACCGTTGCGAAAGTTCGTCGTTTTGAGACACCACGTGATGATCGGGTGTGATAGATTCAACGTTCACATACAACGGGTGTAAGACAGATTTACACACGCGAAAATACTACGGTTTCCTTGACGAGCCTAGCATGTACAGACATGGCCTCGGAACACAAGAGCCGAAAGGCTAAACACGAGTCATATGGACGATATGATCAACATGGTGATGTTCACCTTTGAAGCTACATCATCTCACGTGATGATCGGTTGTGGTGTAGTGGATTTGGATCGTGTGTCACTAAACAACCAGAGAGATGTTGAGTTTAGTGGGAGTTCATTAAGATGAACTAAAATTATCATAAACAAAAGTCCAGATGTCTTTGCAAAAATCCTTGTAGATCATGGTTGACTACGGTAGTTCGTTGCTGAAAAACTGCGTCTCGATGGGTCAAATTTGTTGAGTAGTACCTGCGTCCTGAAAGAAGTCCTACACACCAATGATGAGCTCTACATGTTAGAAGAACCTATAGGAGATAAACCCAAATATTTCTGCAAGCGATGAAGAGTACATGGAGTGGTTTTGAACCACCTACTTGAAAGTCAAGTGGATGATGTGCACCTTCATGAATTCTGACCTAGGTAGACAATTCAAGAACTTGACTGCAATGGAGATTGTTGGTGAGTTGAAAAATAGTTTTTCAGCGCAAGTTAGAATTGTAAGGTTCGAATGTCTGAACGGTTTTCTTTCACTCAAGATGGAAGAGAACACTTGCTTGGAACAACACCTGAGGATAATGCATGAGATACATCATCGTCTAGTGCTTGTTTGGAACCATGAGATAAATGGCGGTTTCGCGATAGATGGGGTGATACGCTAGCTTCTCCCCAGCTTCAAGAATTATGTCGGAGACTATGTCATGGGAAGGGATTTGATCACTTTCTATGAATTTGTGTCTCGGCTGCGTCATGTCAAAGTGGAACCCATAGCAAGAGAAGTTGACAATGCAGAAAGTATATAGTGATATACAAGTTATAAGTGTTTAAGTCCAAATTGCCATTGTGGCGGTTCTGATAAGTATTTGATACTCATTCTGTTTTATGAAAACAGAACCTGCTGCTTGAGATTTGCATAAAGGATATGGGAAGACGTTGCGGAATGGTGGCAATCAAGGAGTTGATGCTGGCAACGATCTGTCTCTACATTTATCATTTGGATTAGAGGATTTGAATAAGTGTTGTAATCGAATTAAGTGTGATTTTAATTAGTGTGTCTTGCTTATGTGAGACGGTTATTCATGTTAAAGACAATGGTTGTTCTATTTTCATGAGTGATCCTTTTTGGAAATCACAAAGTTTCGATTATAAGTGTATTATTCTTATTATAATCTAGATGATAAATTGGTTGAACATTTATAAAATATGAGACATACTAAAATATTCAAAACTTAATAATGACAATTGTTTTAGTCGTGCTAAGATTGAATAAACATTTTGATGTTTTATCAATGCGCCTTGTTGTAAGGAGTATGACTAAAATGCCACCCTTTGGAAGAGTGTCATGAATTGCCGAAATAAACACAAGTGTTGGTTGTATTTTCAGCAAATGTTAGATGTCATTATTTTGTGCACTCCATCATAAATGATTAAATAGGTGTATTTATTCAAGTTATGATATTTGATGAGATCAAATAAAATTCTGGAGTTTAGGATATTAAGTTAACAAGAAAATTGAGTCTTTATGATTTGATCAAAAGAGACAAAATATTTGAGTTATATGTTAGTATGCAGACTTGTGAGAAGTGTTATCACAAATTACAATGTTTAGAATATTTCAAAGGAGTTTGATATGTCCTAAGATATTGTAATCACACACTATTTGATATTGTGTGGTCTCAAAGAAGGGTTTTATTTCGGGGGGTTTAATAATAGCATTTAGATTTATTTGATAAACACTCTGTTTAGAAATAAGGATCTATTTAATGATTTGCATTTCGCATATGAGTTATGTGAAACAGTGGTTTCATTAATTATGAGATAATTAGAAACTATTGCAAATAAAGTTTGTAGTATATTCATATGTGACTCCACAATGAGAGACTAAAAGGGACAAATCAATTGTTGATTGTGTTAAATGTTTTAGTGGATTTATCGTGAAAAGGTTTCATTGATAAAAGAATTGATGGAATGGAAAAGCTAAAACCTTGCTTGTTTATGTATCAAGTGGCACATATGTAAAGTGCTATGTTGGTTAAAACTTGACACATAAAGGAATTAATGATGGCGATCATTGAATTTCGGTTTAGCTTGTCTAAAGAAAAGTAGGATTCAAGAATATAAAATTTTGTCAGGTTACAAAATAGTATTCATGATTTACTTGTCATGTTTTAGAAACAAGACATACCTACGAAACTACAAAGAAGAAATAGAAACCTTAAATACGAAAGTGACTAAGAGTCATCCTATGTTAAGTTTAAATCACAAAGTAATTGTTGCTTGATTTTGTGAAAGTGATGTTTCACATATTTATTCCTCAAAAGGTGTTTTGTAGAGAATAAATAAAACTAAAGCTAGTAGAAGTACTAGCGTTTCGTATAAAGAGTTCTCGATATTAATAGTTAATTAAGAATTTTGGAGGTGTCCAAATATCGAGAAAATACACGAGTGTGATCTAATTAAGATATGTGCGACATATATTAAGTTAGAGCAGAAACTATTTTCCAATGATCAAAATATGTGGTGACATATGTTTGAGTGGGAGCTAGTAAATCATGGTCAAATATATGATAACATATTTCTGAGTGGGAGCCAAAGTGGTTTCACAATTTAATATGTGTATGGTGTATATTTGAGTGGGAGTTTACAACATCTTGTTTGTGTGAAATGGAGATTTCATAAATGTTGTAAATAAGTCAGGAACCAACGTATAACTTGTGAAGTTAGAATTGAAACGTCAAATATCCATAGGAGATAGATGTATCTATGGAGGATAGATATGTTTGATAAAGCATTATGTCAGGATGTTTAACCTAAGTAAGATTTTGAAGGAGTTCAAAATAAACAAGAGAAGAAAGGTTCATCTGCTTGTGAGAAATAGGTGAAACATTGAGTTGATAACTCAGTACAAAATGATGGTTGGAGGATATGTTAGAATTCGCTATGAATTGTTCATAGGACTAAACATATAAGAACCATGTGTTTGTATTTGACGATATGTGACCCAAGTTCTTGGTTAGAAGAACATGTTAAATGAGGAGTCATTTTACTATGGAAGTTGAGATAATAGAATCTAGAGATTGGTAGACTTGGTTGAAGTCATAAAACCAAACTAGATTGGGGATCTCATGATAGCAGAAGCGCAACGAAAGCATGATCGAAAATATCGAAGTGACTTGACTGCACTGTCGATTTGTGAGTCTACAACATATAGGAGTATATGATTAATTCAATGATTAAAAGATATAATATTATGGTTTGAGAAATTTTGTTTCAAGACTGAGTGAGTTCCGGGTGCACATGCTATGTGAAAGTCCTCTTGACTGATCATACGTCATGTAGGCATAAAAGGGAAACAAAAATCTCACTCTCTAACCAAATATATTATATTCATCATGTGATGATGAGATTTATCATGTGATGATAATAGGTTTATCATGAGATGATAAAGTAATGTCAAATTAGGTGACATTGACGTTTTGCAAAGAACATAAAGAACTG
The DNA here is from genome assembly GCA_012064385.1 of Puccinellia tenuiflora. Classification (NCBI taxonomy): domain Eukaryota; kingdom Viridiplantae; phylum Streptophyta; class Magnoliopsida; order Poales; family Poaceae; genus Puccinellia; species Puccinellia tenuiflora. Next base: position 615,397 of record QRDG01001908.1, on the reverse strand, counting down.
TATAGTACAGAACACGGACAGAACCTCTTCCACGAGCAAACATGATCAGCACTGAGACTCCATGAGTGTTAGACACCATGAGTGTTGGATCGAGAAAATGTAAACTAGATTATTGACTCTAGTGCAAGTGGGAGACTGTTGGGAATATGCCCTAGAGGCAATAATAAAATGGTTTATTAGCATATTCATGTTTATGATAATAGTTTATTCTCCATGCTATAATTGTATTAACCGGAAACATAATACATGTGTGGAATATAAACAACCAGTTGTCCCTAGTAAGCCTCTACCAGACCAGTTCGTTAGTCCAGAGATGGTTAGAGTTTCCTAACCATGGACTTGTTATAGTCACTTGATAACGGAGTCATATCATTAGGAGTAATGATGTGATGGACAAGACCCGATAATAAAGAGTTGCAATTGATCGTGTCACACAAGTTTCATTGCCAACACTTTTAGTATGCCAAGTATAGTTTCCTTAGACCATGAGATTATGTCACTCCCGTTTACCGGAGGAATGCTTTGTGTACATCAAACGTCACTTCGTAACTGGGTGATTATAAAGATGGCTTTCAGGTATCTCTGATGGTATTTGTTGGGTGACATGAATCAAGAGTGGGATTTGTCCCTCCATGTGATGGAGTAGATATCTCTGGGCCCTCTCGGTAATATAGCATCAGAAAGGTTGCAACCATGTGATTAAGTGTTAATCACGGAGATCCTATATTATGGACGAGTAAAGAGAATTTGCCAGGTAACGAGATGAAACTAGATATGGGGATATCGACGATCGAATCTCGGGCAAATTAAATATCGGTGAGACAAAGGGAATCGTATATGAGATTAAGAATCTCCGGCATCGTGGTTCAATCGATAAGAACTTCGTTGAATATGTAGGAGTCAATATGGGCATCCCGGTCCCGCTGTTGATTATTGATATGATCATGTCTGCATGTTCTCGAACCCGTAGGGTCACACACTTAACGCTCCAATGTAGCTAGGGTTTAGTGATGAGATAATTGATGGAATGAACGAATGGTGATTCGGAGTCTCGGATAGGATCCCGGACGTCACGAGGAGTTCCGGAGTGGTCCGGAGAATAAGATTCATATAAGGAAAGTGGTTTCCAGGGTTCCGGAAAAGTTCGGGAAAATTCCGGCAGAGTAACCGGAAGATTCTAGAAGGTTCCGGAAGGTTCCGGAGGGCCCCACCTTGGGGGGCCACGAACCTAGAAGGCCAACATGGACCAAGGGGAGGTGCAGCAGCCCACTTGGGCTGGCCGCACCCTCTCCCTAAAGGCCCATGCGGCTGGCCCATGGGAGGCACCCAAAAACCCTAGGGGCTGCCTTGGGGGTAAGTTTCCTCCCTTGGCCGGCCCTAGATGGGTTTGGGACGCCCCCACAGCCCCCTCACGCCTATATAAGGAGGAGGGGAGGGCTGGGGCGCAGCACCCTTGACCCCTAGCCGCCGGCCTCCCTCTCCTCTCCCTCCTCTCTCCTGCAGCTGCTTGGCGAAGCCCTACAGGAATTTCTCCACCATCAACGCCACCACAACCGTCGTGGTGCCGAGATCCATCTAGCCATCTCCACCTTGCTTGCGGGATCAAGAAGGAGGAGATCTACATCGAGCCGTACGTGTGGATACCGCGGAGGTGCTACCCCTTGTGGCACTTCGTCGGATTGGACTTCGAGGAAATACATCTCCTCGCGACTAGATGAGTCTAGTTGCGGGGATCGACTAGCCAACCCCTGCACCGACAAAACACGTTTGTTGATCTTCAAGGGTAAGAGATTGGATCTCATCTTCGCTACCTTCGTCTAATAGATCTAGATCCTTGGGGTTTATTCCGCCTGTTGCGTAGGAAAATTTTTGTTTTCTATGCTGCGACCCCATCACTCCTCCACAAGGTTCACGACCGGCCCCACCTGCTGGTGGAGCTCGCTCAGGTCCTTCTCCAGGGCGGCAACTTTCCCTTCTGCGCAAGCCTGGGCCTCCTTGGCGCTCTGAAGGCGGGAAGCCATCTGCTTCTCCTCCTTCTCGAGCCCCTCGATGCGGTCCTGGAGCTCCTTGCGCTTCGCCTTGAAGCGCTCCTCCTGCTTCTTGGCCTTCTCGTCGTAGTCCTTGGCGAGGTCTAGGCAGATGAGCTTGACCCGGCCGTCGGCCTCTTCCTGGGTTTTCTTCTGCTTCGCCGTGAAGTCGTCGTTGGCCGCCTTGAGGCGATCTGGGTAAGTGGCCTCGTCCTTGGCCACCTGCCCCTCACGGGCCTGCAGGTGCTCCTCGCGGATGGCCTGGTCCTTCTCGAGCTGCTAGACCTGCTCTTCGTGTCGGCGTAGCTCCTCCTCGCGGGGGGAGATCGCTCCCTCGCGTTGCGTGAGCTCTGCCTCGCACTTGGTCAGCTGCACCTCGCGGGCGTCCAGCCTCTCGCGGAGCTCCTTCAGGCTGCACTCCACGGTTTTGGAGTGCGTAATGAAGTTCTGCTCCAGGGCCGCCACCTCCTGTCGCTTGGAGGCGGTTTCCGCCTTGAGCGCCGCTCGTGCGGCGTCCAGCTGCTCCATGGTCTCCGCCGCCTCCCGCTTCACGCTGTCGCGGGTCTCTTCGGCGAAGCACATGGCCTCTTGGCGGGCCGCCAGGGCCGCCGCATCCTGCCGGCGGCAGCTCTCCACGCTCTCGCGGAGGAGGGCCCAGCCCTCGTCGAGTCTCGCCCGCTCCTCCGCCTGGGCGAGTTCCTCTTCAGCGAGCTGCGCCTCCAGCTCCTCAAGCGTCCGCCGCGCCTGGCCGAGGACGGCTTGGCGACGAACCGCTTGGTGCCGCGGCTCCCACCGCACCAAGGTCCCCGCATTGCTGCGGGGTGCAGAGATCTCGCTTCTTGGCGGGACGCTCGAGGCACCCTGCCTTGGGCTCACGGCCGCCTCCGGTGCGGCCCGGGGGCTCGCGAGGGCGCCTTCCTCGGCTCCCGCGTCAGGGGCCCTCTGAGGGCTCGCGTGGGCGCCTTCCTCGCCTCCCGCGTCAGGGGCCCTCTGGGGGCTCGTGTGGGCGCTAGCATCGCCTCCCGCGTCTGGAGCCCGCTGGGGGCTGGGCGCCCTCTCGCCCCCAGCTCTCGTATCTGTGGGCTCCGGAGGCGCCCCCTCCTCCTGCCCTTCGGGGGCACCTCCCGCCCCCTCCGTGGTGGTCGCGCCCGCCGCGGCCGTGGGCGCGTCTGTCCTCTGTGTGGGAGCCTCCTCCTCCGGGGGTGGCTCCACGACGATCTCCCCAATCGCCTCCTCCTCCTCGTCCGGCCTCACGGAGGCTCGGGCTGTGTCGGCCGCCGTCTCCTCCTCCGTCGCCCTCTGCAGTACGAGAGGAAGAGTGGTCTGGACGGGCGGCGGCACCACCTCAACGACGTCGTCGTCCTCCTCCTCGCGGCGCTCGCCCGTGGGAGGAGCAGCCGCGTGCTGTAGCTCGTCAGCCACCGGCGGCGCTACGGTGGCGTCAGCGGCCTCCCCAAGCTTGCGGAGCCGCCGCTTCTTCGGCGCCGCAGGGTTCCTGAAGACAAACAAGCAGAAGATCCGTCAAGAGGATTCTCAGAAGCAAAATGCTAAAAGAAAAAGAAGAATCGAGGCTTACTCGTCGGCTATCCTCCACACCCTTTTCTTCGCGTTCGGAGGCTGTGGGCTGCTCACCCTGGCCTCCCCTTGAGGCCCTCCTGCCTCCTCTCGGGGGGCGCCCCCCCTGTCGAGGCGTTCTTGTCGTGGAGGGCCTTGGTGCGGGGCTCGCGGCGTCCTCCCCTGTTACCCGCTCTCCTCCTCCTCCCCCTCTATGATGCGTCGGGAGCGGGCCACGTGGAAAGCGTCCTCGTCGCCGCTGGAGGAGATCTCCTGGAGGTCCTCGCCAGGCGGCACGTTCCTTGAGGAGCCCGTGTCGCCTCCCGAGGGGTCGGCGCCTCTCGAGGCCTCGTCCTCGCCAGAGGGGTTGGCGCCTCTCGAGGCCTCGTCCTCGCCAGAGTCTTCAGCCTCGTCCGGCTCCGGCAATTCGCCCACCTACTCCAGCTCCGCAGCCCACGGGTTGCTGCGGGGCCCGCGGAGTCTTGCAGGCCTGATGCCCCATTCGTCGAAACTGGGCAGGAGTTGACAGGCTTTGCGCACACTCTCCTCCACATAGGCGAACAGCGGCAGGGCATCGTCGTTGGCTGGGGACGGAATGGACGCCGTGGCGAAGAGGACCCTCATGACCTGCTTCAGCTCGTCCGAAGTGAAGTCATCTGTGCACAGGCGTATCCTGTCTTCCGAGCCTGAGTACGTCCACATCGGCTCCGAGTGCCACTGGAGGGGAGCAATGCGGCGTTTGACGAAATCCCTCGCCACCATCTGGCCGGTGAGCCCGGCCTCGCGGAGCACCCGAATGCGCTCGTACACCGCCTCAAGCTTGGGGCCCTCGAAGTCGCCGCTCGCCCAACGCGCCCACTTCTTCGGGGGCGCCACGGGTACCTCCAGGAGGCGGTTCGACGACTTGGTGTTGACGAAAATCCACTTCTGGCGGAAATCCTCCACCTTCTTCGTCACCTTGGTGATGGCGTTCTCACCAAGCCACGCGATGGGGATGTAATCTTCGCTCCTGGCGGCGGCGATGCGGAAGGAGACGCATCCGAGCCGCTCGTTCGAGTGGTGTTCCGGAGGGCGTAGAAGCTGCGGAAGAGATCCACCGAGGGATGGATGCCGACGTACGGCTCGCAGAGATAGGCGAAGATGGCGAGGATGAGTATGGAGTTTGGGTGGAGATGAAGGAGTTGGATCCGGTACGCCTCAAGGATTCCCATGAGGAAGCTGGAGAAGGGAGGAACGAGGCCGGCGTAGAGGGTGTGAAGGAAGATGGGGTAGTACCCCGCACCGACCTTGCGGCTGCCGGCCGCCTCCATGTTTGTGGCGCCGAGCTCGTGGGTGTTGGCGGCCGCCAGGTGGTGCACCTTCTCAAGCGTCGCCGCACGGACGCGGGTTTCCGGCAGCGCCCCCTGGGGTGCAGCACCCCGCGCTGCCGCCGCCGACGTGCCAGTCTGCATCGCGGCCTTGCCCTTCTGGTCGGCGTTTGCCTTCTTGGGCGCCATGGTCGCTTGAGAAGGAGGCTTGGAGATGGAGCGCTCTGGAGAGATGGAGGCGTTGGGAGGAGTGTGCAGAGGAGTAATGGATGAAGTGAAGGGCGCCGACCGCACGCCCAGGCTTTATTGACCGACCCCCGAATCGTGGCGGGCCCTGCCACGTCGCCCGTTGAAGCCGAGGAGATCGTGGCCTCAGGCGCAACCGCTGCGCCCCACGTGTCGCGGCCCAGGCAGGCACCGTTGGGCCCTCGATGCTTCGCCTCCATCCATGGGCTTCGGCGTGCCCATCGCGGGCCCGGGGGCTACTATCGGCATAGTGGAAACAAGGGTACCACGGGCCGGCCTGCCAGGGCCCACAACATTCTTCAGAAGATTTCGCTAAGGACCAGGCTCTCCAAGCCTGGCGAGCCTCGCGAGGGTTTTTCCCTCGCGAGGGACCTCTCCTCCTCACCAAGGGTTTTTCCCTCGGCGAGGGACCTCTCCTCGAGAGGGCATATCGGATGCCACCTGCAAATTCTGCTAAGGACCAAGCCGAAGGGCTCAGCGAGGCCTTCGGCCACGCGAGGTTTCCTTCCTCTCGAAGCCAGCTCTGCCTCTGCGGCAGAGCGCACATGGGCTCTGCGCCCTCCGCAGAGTGACGACCGCGCCAGCGCGCGCTGACAGCAGCGACACAGTTACCATTCTTATGTATAAAGGAGTCAACAAAGCTGCACCAAGCAAAGGAGCCCCAAGGATTGCCACTTTAGTGATAAGGGAACCGTCTGCAGCTACCCTCCAAGGGTGACGTCACCGTGGGACCCATCCCACCTCCGCAGCGCCAGCCCACCGTCTTGGTTGGACGGTGGCTTTTCCAGTTTTGGTGACGCCGCCCCCTGCCGTGGACCGTGTCCATGGACTTTACCTTTATGGTGGACTCTACCTTTATTGTGCACCGCACCTCCTCCTTCGTCGCCATGTGGTGACCCTTCCCGCCAAGATGTTTTGGGGGAAGAGGCCCGAGACACCTATAAAAGGAGGGGGAGCACGTTCTCAGTTCTGGTTCAATCTTTGGTTCTTCTCTGGTTCTAGGGTTAGCCATTGTAGCCACCTTGAGCTCGCCAAGCTCGCTCTGTACTAAAACCTCTCCAAGCAAGTGCAATACAACTCGAAGCAGGACGTAGGGGTTTTACCTCACCTAGAGGGCCCTGAACCTGGGTAATACCGTGCGTTCATCTCTGCAGTGTTGTCCCACAGCGAGTTCGACGAGCACCGTCGCCGAGGCACGTTGAGGGTTGTTTGATTCCGTGTTCAGCCCCTTACTCGATCCCTGTGAGACACACCTAGTTCCTGGGATAGTTCTCCGACAAGTGCAAGTGGGAGACTGTTGGGAATATGCCCTAGAGGCAATAATAAAATGGTTTATTAGCATATTCATGTTTATGATAATAGTTTATTATCCATGCTATAATTGTATTAACCGTAAACACAATACATGTGTGGAATATAAACAACAGGTGTCCCTAGTAAGCCTCTACCGGACTAGTCCGTTAGTCAAGAGATGGTTAGCGTTTCCTAACCATGGACTTGTTATAGTCACTTGATAACGGAGTCATATCATTAGGAGTAATGATGTGATGGACAAGACCCAAATAATAAAGAGTTGCAATTGATCGTGTCACACAGTTTCATTGCCAACGCTTTTAGTATGCCAAGTATAGTTTCCTTAGACCATGAGATTATGTCACTCCCGTTTACTGGAGGAATACTTTGTGGACATCAAACGTCACTTCGTAACTGGGTGATTATAAAGGTGGCTTTCAGGTATCTCCGATGGTATTTGTTGGGTGACATGAATCAAGAGTGGGATTTGTCCTTCCTTGGGACGGAAAAGATATCTCTGGGTCCTCTCGGTAATATAGCATCAGAAAGGTTGCAACCATGTGATTAGGAGTAATCACAAAGATCCTATATTATGGACGAGTAAAGAGAACTTGCCAGGTAACGAGATGAAACTAGATATGGAGATATCAACGATCGAATCTCGGGCAAGTTAAATATCGTGAGACAAAGGGAATCATATACGATATTAAGAATCTCCGGCATCGTGCTTCAATCGATAAGGAACTTCGTTGAACATGTAGGAGTCAATATGGGCATCCCGGTCCCGCTATTAATTATTGATCTGATCATGTCTGCATGTTCTCGAACCCGTAGGGTCACACACTTAACGCTCCGATGTAGCTAGGGTAAGCGATGAGATATTTAATGGTATGAACGAATGGTGATTCAGAGTCTCGGATAGGATCCCAGACGTCACGAGGAGTTCCGAAAGAGTCCGGAGAATAAGATTCATATAAGGAAAGTGTTTCCGGAGGTTTTGGAAAGGTTCCGGAATATTTGCATAGGGTACCGGAAAGTTCTAGAAGGGTCTAGAAGTGGGGCCCATATTGTATGGGGGCCCACATGTACTAGAGGGTGGTGCAGCCGCCTTAATGGGCTGGCCGCACCAGCCCCTTAGCCCAGCCGGCCAAGCCCTAGTTGGACTAGGACTTGGGCCAACCACAAAGGCCCAAAGGGAGGCCCTAGGGGCGCACCCCCCTTGCCACCTATATAAGGAGGGGCAAGGGGAGGGGCGCAGCACCCCTTGGTGCCCTAGCCGCCACCCCTCCCTGCTGCCCTAACCTCCACCTAGTGCGCCACCTCTCTCCCCGGAGGGCTGCCGCCACCTCCACCTCCACCATAGCCGCACCACCCCTATGCCATAGGGCTGATGCACCTCCTCTTCTCCCTCTCCTCTTGCTTGGCTTGGCGAATCCCTGCTCGTGGAGATCTACACCTTCAACGCCACCACAACCGTCGTGGTGCCGAGATCTATCTAGCCACTCCCTCCTTGCTTGCGGGATCAAGAAGGCGGAGTCTACATCGAGCCGTATGTGTGGATGCCGCGGAGGTGCTGCTTATGCGGTGCTCCATCGGATTGGATCTTGGATCGCGTGGATAATACATCTCCTCGCGACTAGATGAGTCTAGTTGCGGGGATCGACAGATCAACCCCTGCACAAACAAAACGCGTTTGTTCGATCTTCAAGGGTATGAGATTGGATCTCACCTTCGCTACCTTCGTCTAATAGATCTAGATCGTGGGGTTTCTTCCGCTTGTTTCGTAGGAAATTTTTTTGTTTTCTATGCAACATCCCCTTCAGGGTTGATGTTGTTCTCGAAGAAACTATCCTTGGAGGAGCTTGATGAAGTCATGGAGGCTAGGATTTCGGAGAATAATCCTGGCAGAACATCTTGAATCAAAAACACTACGGAAATGCGAGGTACGATACCCGAAAAATTTGGGGGAATAAATAGCAAAAAGTTTTGTGACAAAAGGAAAGTAAAGAGATGAAATAGGGTCGGAGACGGTATCCAGAGGGAGTAAGCAGGCTCCAGGCGCGGCCAGAGGTGGGACAGCGCCCAGGAGCCGTCCCCACTCCTGGGACTCCGCCTCCGGGTCTTTTTTCGACTCAAATTTTTTCATTTTCCTAAAAACATACGAATACAATTTTTCTGGATTTTTTTGAGGAATTTTGCTTACCGAAGTTGTCGTGGTGGGTGGCATGACATATCCATCGGAGATGAAGAAGTTGTGAGGCTCGGCGACGATGGCGTCCGCATGGGATTGGGCACAAGCCCGGCAAACACACGCGATGTACCCAGGTTTGGGACCCTCGTGTTGAGGTAACACCCCTACGTCCTGCCTTGTTCCTGGTCTATTGCTTGATCACCGAAATTTGGGCTACAAGGTGCTCCTGGAGCTGTGTTGGTGAAGTTGCTGGCTACTCTGGTCAGCCGGCTGGAGGAGGAACAAGGGTGGAGACTTGTCTACGTATACGCGTGATCAAATGCCCCTTGTAGGGGGCTCTAGCCTGCCTTATAATTAAAGGCAGCGAGCTAGGGTTTAGGGTTTATAGGGAGATTACAAGATTGACCCTATGACATCAGCTATGACACACCGGGTGACGTGGGCCGGCGCCAGCTGGGTAATCATGACGTGTAAGCGTAACGACCGACCGGGCGCACTATTCACTCATGTCGTCCACCTAGAGTTTGGCCCACTTGTACGGCCTTGTCGGTTGGTAGATGTGGCCGGGTCCGGCTGCTCAGTCGGTCGCGTCCGGGTGCCTTCGTGCAGCTGGTTAAGGTTAGACTCCCGGCTGCGTAGGAGGACGCTTCCGCCCAGCCGGTTTGGGCCTTGGCGATTCTTGGACTTCGCCTATTGGCCTGGCCTTGGATCTTGGCATCTTGAGGGTACCTAGGGGTTATTCCCCCAACAGAAGTTGATACCTATTATTTTTCTAGTTATGGAGTCTTTCGGTATTTTTCTTCAATAAATTCCTCCGGAGTACTCCCTCCGTTCCAAAATGTAAGCCTTTCTAGCAAGCTAGTTTAGCTTGCTAAAAAGGCTTACATTATGGAAAAGAGGTAGTAATTACTTGTATAATATCAACATCTTTCTCAAGAGGATTACTGGAAATATAGTGCTTGAATCTTTGGCCATTCACCACTTGTGGTTTATCACAATCAAATGTGTTTATCTTGATAGCACCGGAACGGTAGCCATCTTCGACAATAAAAGGTCCTTCCCGTTTTGAGAGGAGTTTTCTTGCAGAAAATCTAAGACGGGACCTATATAATAATACTTTATCACCAATATTAAACTCTCTTTTCAAAATTCTTTTATTGTGCCACTTCTTTACCTTTTCTTTGAACAACCTTGCATTTTCATAAACTTCACTTCTCCACTCATCTAAAGAACTCATGTCAAGCAATCTTTTCTCACCAGCAAGTTTAAAGTCGAATTGAGTTGTCTAACAACCCAATAAGCCTTGTGCCCCAACTCAAGAGGCAAATGACATGCCTTCCCATAATCCATATAATATGGAGGGATATGCCCATAGAATTTTTATAAGAAGTTCTATAGGCCCAAAAACCATCTAAGAAGTTTCTTAGACAAATTCTCTCTAGACTTATTAAAAGTCTTTTTGCAAAATCAATTTAATTTCTCTATTAGTTAACTCTACTTGACCACTAGTTTGTGGACGACAAGGTGAATACACTTTATGATTAACATCATACTTAGCAAGAACTTTTCTAAAAGCGCCATGAATGAGGTGAGACCCTCCATCAGTCATTAGGTACCTAGGTACACCAAACCTAGGAATGATAATTTCTTTAAGAATCTTTAGAGAGGTCTTATGATCAACACTTTTAGTTGGTATAGCTTGTACCATTTAGTAACATATATAATTAATAACAACAAGGATATGAGTATTACCGTTTGAAGTAGGAAAATGACCCATAAAGTCAAACCCCCAACAGTCAAAAGGTTCGACGACAAGGGAATAATTCATAGGCATTTCACTGTGTTTACTAGTGTTACCAACTCTTTGACATTCGTCACAAGATTAGCATCCTTAAGGAGTGTAGGCCAATAAAAACCTGATTGTAGAACCTTGTGAGCGGTTCTTTCTCCAGTGTGATGCCCACCTTAACCACTACTATGAAAATTTTCTCAACATTTCTTGTTGTTCATGCTCAGGGACACAACATCTCATAATACCATCTACTCCTTCCTTGTATAAATGTGGATCATCCCAAAAAGTAATGCCTCAAATCATAAAATAATTTTTTTCTCTGTTGAGAAGTTAAACGTGGAGGCAAAAACTTTGAAACAATAATGTTAGCATAATCAACATACCAAGGACTATCACGAGAGCTTACCTTAATAACAGCAGGTTGTTCATCAGGAAAACTATCATTTACATGAATAGGATCATGAGGTATATTTTCCATTCTAGATAAATTATCCGTAATAGGGTTATCAGACCCCTTTCTACCGACAAGATGCAAATCAAACTCTCTTAACAAGAGTACCCATCTAATAAGCCTAGGCTTAGCATCTTTATTTTCCATAAGGTCCTTAATGGTAGCATGATCAGTATGAATAGTTACTTTAGAATCAACAATATATTGCCTTAACTTGTCACAAGCAAAAACACAAATAAAAATTCTTTTTCAGTAGTAGCATAATTCTTTTAAGCACTACTATCCAAAGTTTTACTAGCATAGTGAATAACATTCAGTTTCTTGTCAATTCTTTGACCAAGAACATCTCCTACATCATAATCACTAGCATCACACATAATCTCAAAAGGTAAATTCCAATCAGGTGGTTGAACAATAGGAGCAATTGTAAAAGCTTTCTTAAGAATCTCAAAGGCTTCCTTACAATCATCATAAAAAACAAATAGAACATATTTTTGAAGAAGATTAGTAAGAGGCCTTAAGGTTTTAGTGAAGTCCTTAATAAACCTCTTATAGACACCAGCATGACCAAGAAAACTGCGTATACCTTTTATGTCTCTTGGATAGGGCATTTTCTCAATAGCTTCAACTTTAGCCCTATCAACTTCAATATTCCTCTTTCTGAAATCTTATGCCCAAGAACAAACCTTCATTAACCATAAAGTGTCACTTCTCCCAAATTAGAACAAGATTAGTCTCTTCACATCTCTGTAAAACTTTGTTAAGATTGTATAGGAAATTGTTAAAAGAAGTTACATAGAAAGAAAAATCATCCATAGAAACTTTCATAATTTCCCCACAAAAGCCATGAAAATAGCTGACATGCATCTTTGGAAAGTAGATGGGGTATTACATAAACCAAAAGGCATACGTCTATCAGCATAAGTTTCATAAGGACAAGTAAAATTGGTTTTCTCTTGATCTTCGTAATTAATAGCAATTTGAGAGGAACCAAGATAACCATCAAGGAAATAGAAGTGAGTGTTCTTAGACAATCTTTCTAGCATTTGATCAATAAAAGGCAAAGGATAGTGATCCTTCTTAGCATTTTTATTTAATTTTCTAAAATCAATGCACATTCTATAACCTACAATAGTTCTTTAAGGAATAAGTTCATTATTATCATTTGGAAACAATCATACCTCCCTTTCTCCCTTTTTAGGAACACAATGCACAGGATTAACCTAGTATCAGCAATAGGATAAATTATACCTGCTTCTAGAAGCTTAAGTATCTCATTTCTTACCACATCCTTCATTTTGGGTTCAATTGTCGTTGATGATCAACGACTGGTTTTGCGTCAGGCTCGAGATTTCGTATGTTGTCATATAGATAGGGAAATCCCTTTAAGATCATCTAGAGTATATCCAATAGCGGCTTGATGCTTCCGAAGTACATCCAATACTCGTTCTTCTTCTTTTCCTGAAAGGTTAGAATTGATAATTACAGGATATATTTTCTATTCATCAAGATATGCATATTTAAGAGTATCAGGAAGAGTTTTAACATCAAACGCATGATCTCCCTTTGGAGGCGCGGGCGTCCCCAATGAATCCACAGGAAAATTGTGTTTTAGAATAGTTGGTTGTCTAAGGAAAATATCCTCTAATTCATCTCTCTCCTCCATAAACATATCATTTTCATGCTCCTCCATAAATTGCTGCAAAGGATCGTCATGAGGGACATCAGTGGAAGCAGTTCTTTCTATAGAAAGATCCTTATTAGGCAATTCTTTATCATGACATTGTCTAGCTAACTTGGAAAAAATAAACTTATAAGGCCCACCAGCAAATTAACAGAAACCTTCTCTTTTCTGAAATTACTAACGACATCGCAAGTATTTAAGAAAGGTCTACCAAATATAATAGGACAAAATTTATCCTTAACTGAAGCAAGAACTAGGAAATCGGTAGTATATTTTAACTTACCACATAAGACTTCGATATCTCTAATAATACCCACTGGAAAAGTAGTTGCTCTATTAGCAAGTTTGATAACCACATCAATATCTTCGATCTCACATGACGCAGTGTCACACATTACTTCTTGATAGAGGGATAAGGAATAGCACTTGCACTAGCACCCATATCACACAATCCATACTAGCAATGATCACATATTTTGACAGAACCAACAAGAGTGCCAACAATTCTTGCATTTCTATCTTGCCTAACAATGTCAGAAGTAGCATCACAAAAATATAGCAGTCCCATCCACATTTTCAGTGAACAGATCTTTAACCAAAATGCTCTTTAGCTCTCACAGGGAATGGTAGTTTTTCAAAGTAAACAGTAGGCAAAACAGGCACAACTATGTGGACTTGTATTTCATTATTAGAAAGCATGCTTTCTTTGTAAACATCTTTAAAAGTTTCATGATACTTGTCCCACTTTTCTTTAGGGACATTTATAAGAGAAGCAAAGATTTAAAAAAATCAACAATGATTAGAGAATCAAGCCCAAACTTAGCACTAAGCTCATTAAAACTTTCAGTTTCAACAAAAGACTTAATGCAATCATACTCAAAATATATACCTGATTCTTTACCTTTGTCGATCTCCCAATCTTCAGCATTGTGATGAATTCTTTCAATAAGCTCCCATTTAGCATTAACCTTCTTACTTGTAAAATATCCCATAGAAGAAGCATCAAGCATTTTCTTGTCATGACGAGATAGCCTTGCATGAAAGTTGTTAACGGAAAGCTCATGATTGGGGCATTTAAGCATTAATGATTTCAAACTCACCCAAGCCTGGGCAATGATCTCTGCATTACCTAGCCAAAAAATACAGATGTAATTTCTATCTTGATGAATTTCATGAAGAGGGTAAAATTTAGAGTAAAAGAGAGACATAAGCTATGTCCAATCCAAAAGATGAGAATTATCTAGAAGCCTATACCACTCCAATGCTTTTGTTTTCAGTGATAACAAAAAAAATTCCTCATGATTACTTCTCTTAAAACACCTGCAATCTTAAATAGCTCACATAATTTCTTAATATAAAGCAAGTGATAACCAGGATGTACAGCTCCATCTCCTGCATAGCAATTACTCATAGCACGATCAATTATTCCCATCGGTATTTTGAAAGGAATACATTCAGTAGGTGGAGGACCCTTATCCACCATGGAATGGTGGATGGGTCACTCTCAAACAGAAAATTAAAATTAGAGCATTCCATAATAAAGTAAAGTAACAAACAGAAATAAAAACAACACTTACAATAAAAAATCTTACCAATTCCACTTACCAATAGCGCTACACTCCCCGACAATGGTGCCAGAAAAGAGTCTTGATGACCCACAAGTGTAGGGGATCTATCGTAGTCCTTTCGATGAGTAAGAGTGTCAAACCCAACAAGGAGCAGAAGGTGTTGACAGGTGGTTTTGAGCAAGGTTTCACTGCAAATGCTAGAAGACAGATTTTATGGGTTCTTCTAATAACGAGTAAATAAAGAACAAGTAAAATTAAACAAGAATAGTTGCTGCAAGTGGCCCAATCTTTTTAGCACTAAGGACAAGCAGGTGGTGTTACTTATGATGACTAAAACGTTCCCGAGGACACATGAAATTTTGTCAAGCTACTTTCATCACATACCGTTGATAAATCTTCAATGTTTTTTGATATGTGTTGTGTGGGTGAACCTATGCTAATGCACCACCCTTACTTGGACTAATGCACACTTGTGATTAAACCTCTTGCCAGCATCCGCAACTACAAGAAAGTAATTAAGATAAAATCTAACCACATCCATAAACTCTAGGATCCTATGCTCCCTAGTGCAATAGTTTGGAAATTGAGGTTTAGGTTTTTGTCACTCCGACAACCCTACCATAAGCAAACTAAATACACCATGCATTCTCCTAGGCCCATAAAGGTTAAGTACCATGTAGTCAATGTTCACATGATACCACTAGAAGAATAATACCTCAACTTAAATATCAAATCATTAAATACTACACATAATATGATTACTAGCAACAAGACTTTTGTCAGGTCCTCAAGATCTAAACGAACTACTCACAATACATCATATGGATCATGATTAGAGAGGTGATTTATAAATGAACAACAATCTGGCCATAACAAGAATTCACCGATAAAACTCAATAGCATCAACTACAACGGGGTAATCAACAACGGTAAAGAGATCCCGATGAATAGAACAAGTTACAACACTAGAAGTTATAGTGGGGTGAGATGGGATGATGGTGCTGAAAGCGCTGTTGGTGGAGATGATGTTGATGACGATCCCGATGATGCGCGGTGTGATGACAATGACGATGGTGACGATTTCCACCTCCGAGAGGGAATTTCCTCGGCAGATTTCTGCCTACCGAAGAGCCTTCTACTTGTCTGATTTCCGCCCGGAGGCGGATCTGAGGACGCCCCCGATGTTTTTTGGTCAAAGGGGTATAGTATGTCGAAGGGGAGCAGGAGGGGGCCATAGGGGCTAGGACGGGCCTAAGGCGCGACCAGGGGTGGGCCCGCTCCTGTAGGCCCCCCTTCTCCGGGTGGCTCTCCTCCAGTCTGTCTTCTAGCTCGGTGGCTTATTTATGAAGAAAGCTACTTTCTGAATTTTGCGTAATTTTTGGGGCTCCGGAAGCTGGGTGACTTGTGAGGTGCTTTTTCCAGCTGATTCCTAACTCACACAGATAAATCTCTGAAACTATGAAACATGCAAAATAAGAAAAAAAACGTATCAATCATCTAGGGGCAGTTCCTATGGTTCCAAAACATGATAGTGCATTGAGCGAGATAAGTCAAGCTACCACAACAAACACATAGTACGGGGTGGACTATTCCCTCTTCATCTTGATGACGATGGAGATAATGGACAAGTGGGGAAAGCCTCATCCATCATGGTGACTTACTATAGTCGCAGAGGATAAAACGGCCTCACCAAATCAAACATCAGCAAGTGCACAGGTGACCTTCATCAGGTCGGTGACTCACCATCCAGGACATCACCCTTCGTTGTAAGGCCTACTGAGGTTGCAAGGCATGTGTGGAGTTATCTTCTCATAAGGTCGGGAACTCGCCATGGGGGGTCTGGTCAGATAATTCAGCCCTAGCGGTACCCCCATTGGCATGGGCCGACCAAAAATCTTTCTGGCACACTCGTGGCCACCCCGAACTTTTGGGGTATGCTCAAGGGCATCGGACAAGGCTCTACACGACCTCCAATATATAGGCGGAGTCCTCATGTGATAGGCATGGAAAGGCAGCGGCTGGTAGCCATTTTCCCTTGCCTATAGCCCGCCCCTCTCCCCACCATTGAATATTGCCGTCCTCGCTGCCCCTTGTCTTCGCCAGCTCTCCGTCGAGAGTCCACAGTGACCAAGCAGGCCGACTCGCTACCGCTCCTCATCCTCATTTTGCGTTTCCACAAGACGTTTTGTCGTTGGCCTAAACTATCTCTCTCCCGTCCTACACGCCAGATGTTCGGCCGTTTGCCAAATAGTTAATTTGGTTGCCAAATAGTTCATTGTTATCCAATAGATTATGGATAGCGACAATGAGATCATGTTTTTTGAATGATGAAAGAGGAGGAAAACCTCGCAGCCAATGAGGCCAAGAATCAGATGGTCCACACTATTCTTTTTAGCCGTGCAACAGGAACTGGAATCACTCCCAAGATCGTAGGATCAAGGCCAGGGTGGCTAGCCAAGAAGAACCAGCAAAGGATAATGGGCCATGTGCTCCTATTCAATGACTATTTTTCTAGCAACTTGGAAAATGGTCAAATTCAATTTCTCTAGCGCTTTAGGATGAAGAGGGATGTGTTCACGCACATTTTGCATGGTGTTCGGGACTATAATGACCACTTCGAGATGAAGAAGATTGCACCAGACTTACTGAATTCTCATCCATTCAGAAATGCACTGCTCACATCCAATGTTTGGAATATCGAGTTCATGCAGACTCTTTGGAGACTTCACATCCATTGAATCCACGTACAGGTTTTGTGCAGCGCAAGTGAAGGTGTTTGGACTGACCTATCCGAGAGCACCAGATGCATTAGATAGAGCTCAGCCCAGG
Organism: Puccinellia tenuiflora; assembly: GCA_012064385.1. Lineage (NCBI taxonomy): Eukaryota > Viridiplantae > Streptophyta > Magnoliopsida > Poales > Poaceae > Puccinellia > Puccinellia tenuiflora. The sequence continues at coordinate 598,455 of QRDG01001908.1, read as the reverse complement.
GCACAAGGTGCAACGAGAGAATTTCCTGGGATGCTCGGGAGCAACAATTGCATGCATTGGAGATGGAAGAATCGTCCATTTGCTTGGCAAGGGATGTACAAAGGAGTATTTGTTTGCATGGTTTTTATTGGCATGGCAGGTTCTCATAATGACATCAAGGTGCTACAACGATCTCCGGTATTTGCAAGACTTGTTGAAGGCCAAGCTCCGGAGTGCAACTATGAGATTAGTGTCCACCAATACGAAAAAGGGGTATTACCAGCAGATGGCATCTATCGTCGTTGGTCGACATTTGTGGAAACAATCCGCAACGGTGTTGGTGAGGCAAAATATAACTTTGCAAAAATACATGAGTTTCTGAAAAAGTGTGCTCCAAGACTATTTTGCCATTGTTCGGTACCTTTCTCTCTCATGATCGCAAGATCTAATGTGGGAGATCATGAATGCTTATATCATAATTCACAACACGATCATCGAGTGTGAGCGAGATGCTAGTATGATGTTCAATCAGCAGTTTGAGTACCAGGGTCCCGATAGAGTTTTCTAAATTTCCTGCCACTCATCAACAAATTCATGATGAAACATCTTACTACAACTATAAGATGATCTAACTAAGCACTTGTGGGCACATAGAGCACACGAGTAGTCGAGTATCATGTTGTTTAGTAGAACTTGCCGAATGTAATTTTAAATTTGAATTGTTGTAATAACTATATTTTCCTATGTTCAACTATGCAATCAAGTTTTACGTAACAATACGAACATATTGATAAAAAATGGACAAAAAATGGATACAGCCATCCATTTCGTTGATGCCGCTAGGGATAGCCCCCTCCACCCCATTCACTAGTAGAAAACGGCCCATTGGTCCCGGTTCCAAAGGGCCTTTGGTCCCGGTTTTCTAACCGAGACTAAAGGGTCGGGACAAAAGGGGGGGCCTTTCGTCCCGGTACCTTAAGAACCGGGACCAATGGGCCTCCACGTGGGCGCGGGGTGGGGGCTCCTGGCCGGAACCCTTTGGTCCCGGTTGGTATTACCAACCGGGACCAAAGAGGTTTCAAGGTTTTGTTCTTTTTTTATTTTTTTGGGGGGGGTTCGATTTTTTTTCCAGTAAATTATTTTTGCGTCGATTGCGTCAGTGGTACTACCATTCACATTTGATTCATATATACATACATAAGTCCACACGTCGAGATCACGTTCAAGTTTATACTACACCGACATAATGTTTCTCACACGTCAAGATCACGTCAATTACATTGGAGGCAAAACATAATTGTTATTGTGATAAAATTCTCCATTTCTCTTCAGGACCTCGGAGTTCAAAAATTCCGCCATTTCCTCTTGAATTGCTTTTAGGCGCTTCGATGGTATGAGCTTGTCCCGCATTAACTCCATCTAGATCAATATGAATATATGAGTTGTTATAACTATATATATATATATATATATATATATATATATATGAAATCATAATAAAATAATTTATGGATGGTAGTCAACACAATATGGTAATAAAAAATTGTGAAGAGTGTATACATACATCATGTGTTCTTTGTTCTCTATTCCGCTCACTGACAAAAGAGCGTATGTACTCGAAAACGTAGTATGCACATAAATGTGTCCCTGGTTCCTGCCTCAGACAGCACTTTACAAAAAATAGAATGTAATCAAATAATAATCAAGCTTGATAATGGTATTGAAACTAGAATTAAAGAGTTGCGCTGACCTATATATATAGTACTACTTACCTTGGTGGTATAAAAATACAGCTCCGGTTTCCACTCCCCTCGAACATTCGCGATGAACCGTTTCCAAACACTGCCCGCCAAAAGAAAAATGATTAAAGGAGTTATTGATTAGTTGATATCAGAAAATGATGAAAGAGGTCGATATAGAGCGATAATGATTGAAATTACCTCTGGAGCATATCTTGAATGCTTTGGTAGTCTTCCATTGGTTTCCTTAATGAGTCCATGACTTGAACGACTCCTTGGTCAACTCTAATGATTAGCAGAATCCAGTGGAAACTGCGCACGTTTATATGTCCATGAATCATCGGTTACACTAAAGATATACAAAGAAAAATAGAATGTGTAGAAGGTACAGTAACACTCACTTTAAGACGTAAGGAAAAAGTATTTCTGCGCAGGTATTTTGTTTCACTAACCACCGGAGCAAGTTATCCTCTGTGTCCTTCCAATGGTATTTTATGGTAAATTCATTAATATAATATAGGTCAATGAACCCAGTATCATAGATGCGACGTTCCCTACATTCGAAAATCTTCAATCTACAGTACAAAAGAATATAGTGAGATAATTACAGGCAATGAACGTGCAGAGCTGGAGACTTAATTAAATTGCAGAAATAAATCACTTACAAACAATAGCAACTGACGAGGGCTTTGTCGAGGGCGTCTTGATTGAATAACTGAAATTTTTCAGAAAACGGAATATACATCGAGTCATCCGTGAAGTAATGCTCTTTCTTATATTTCACCCAGAAGACATCATGCCCGGCCGCTGCAGCTTTCTCGTACCAGTGATGCAATCGACACAATTGTGTTGTTAGAGAATTGAACTCCTCAGGTCTGACCAGGGACTTCGCGAGGACATATGTCCATGCATACTGATACTTCTGGGGGCCGCCTATGGTGCTAGTGTCGTGGTGAACTTTCTTATCGGATATCACCTTCAGCGGGGGGATCGACTGTTTTGCCTGTTCTCCAAGCTGGGCCACTTGTTTCGCGCATTTTGCCGCCTTGAACCGCTCCTTCTTTAGGCGATCTACCGCCTCCTTCTCCTCCTACATCCGCTGTCTCTTTAGGCGATAGGCAGCTTCCTTCTCTTCCTGCTCTTGACTAATTGTCTTCTCCAAAACACGATCATAGTCATCTCGCAATTTAGGCGGCTCTGGCCGGGGACCCGTTAGATTTTTTATAAATTTCTCAACTTTTTCTGCTGGTATTATCTCTTTAGGCGGGGGCCGTTTGGGAGCTAATTGTCGGGCCACATCGGCACGCACCGACTCCTCGAGTTCCTCTGGAGTTTTGTCGTATGATCTCTTTGGAAGAGGCTTTAGCAACTCGCGTTCCGCTCGAGTTAAGTTATCTGCACGCGTCGACGTGAAGGATAGTTTCCGCTTTGACGAGAAGGTCTTAACAAGGGGCGGAATCGACGGACGGGATGTCGCGGGCGATGGACTCGCGACGGATGGGGCATCGAGGGATGGATCTTGATGTGGGGAGGATGGATCTTGGGGGATGGATCTTTAGGTGGGGGGATGGATCTTTAGGTTGGGGGATGGATCTTTAGGTGGGGGGGGGATGGATCTTGAGGTGGGAGGGATGGATCTTGAGGTGGGGGGATGGATCTTGAGGTGGGGGAGATGGATCTTGAGGTGGGGGTCTACTACTCGGAGGATTCAAGTTTGGAAACACGATGGTTTTCTTGTTCTAGAGAGCGATACCCTTCTCGACTTCTCCCAGTGTCTTCTCGCTGTCACCTCCAGGAATGTCAAGTTCCAGATTAGCATATAATGGCACAACTTCATCCACCCCGACACGAGCATAGCCAGGTGGAATCCCTCCGAGATGGTAGCTTGCTCCAGCTTGATTAGGTAAAGCATAGCCGACCGCCACCTTGAAGGACATGTTCTTCATTGACATATGTAGCTCACAGTCTGTCTTCTCCGTGATATCATCCACGGGGTAGTGAGCCGCCGGCGGTTCGAATTCAGAATTTTCTACATGCGTGGAACCCACGCTGCTTTTCCGCTGATCAGATGGGGCGGCTTCGACATGACCTTCTAGGTGCAGCGGAGATGCCTTTTTCTTACTAATTGAGTCTAGTTGCTCCTCCTGCTGTTGCACCTTGCGTTCCAATGCTGATAACCGGTCAGAGTCCTGCTTCTTTTTTCTCTGACGGCTTCTATAAGTATGAGCGTCTTTCGGAAAACCTTGCTTCAAGGTGACACCGGCTCCATAGCCTCATAATCGTCCAACGTGTTCAGGATTCCCGAGTGCTAGTGACAGCTCGTCATTCTCTCTGTCGACCACGTACACTCCCCTTCGAACTTTATCTATTGCGTCCACAAGTTGTTTGGTTATATACTCAATTTTTTCCTTCCATTTTCCCTGAGCAACAATCAACCCTGTCTGTGGGTCCAACCCTGCCCCATGCGCAAACAACCAAAACTTGGACCTCTCGGGCCAGTCCGCTGTCTGTGGAATGATCCCGTTATCAAGCAGTCTTGCTTCAAAGGCTTCCCACTTAGGCACGGCAGCCTTGTAGCCACCTGCCCCCAAATGGTGGTGATATTCCTTCTTCGCAGCATTTAACTTATTTTTTTCCGATCGGGCCACAGCGGCCTCCGATTTTCTTTGCTTCACAAATGTGGGCCACTGCTGTTGTATCTTCACTAGTGGTCCAGTGAAATCTGGATCTTTCTCCTCCGCCTTTAGATAAGATTTCCATAAGTTTTTCTTCCAGGTCCGGAATTGTTCGGCCATCTTACTAAGAGTCCACTCCTTGAATTTTGTCTTCAAGTGCTCAGGTAGATCTGACGGTAGGTTGACCTTTGTCAAGAGCGTGTCCCAACACAAAAGTTTTAGTTTCTCGTCGACATAAGTAGTTGGCTTGTTTTCGTCCTTCGGCTGAATCCATTCTTCAAGGTTGATCGGGACAATGTCCCTAACAATAACCCCGCATTGATTTATATATTTGCGGCGGCAATCTAAGGGTTCCAAAGGTTCACCACTAGCACTAACTTGGTCGATCACTATCCTACGACCCTCCTTCAACGGCTTCGTCGGGCCTCGTTTCGGCACTGCTGTAGATGCGGATGATTTGCTCGATCCGGAGGGCTAAAAGAAAAAATGGTTCGTTAATAACAGCAATACAACTCAAATAATACATCTAGTGTGATCGATGTACAGAGGCTTAATATATATCGCCGGAGTTTGTTAAGGGCACTTCCCCCTCTCTACAATTTTCTTCTTCCTCAACCCCCTCACCGGAATCATTCAGAAATTGGGAGTCGTAATCTTTTGTAGTTACGGCATCTTCTTCACCGACAGGCGCGGCCGCACGTCCTGCTATAATTTGGAGCATTTGCATTTTGCACTCCTCGTCTCTGTCGACGACGTCAGGAAAATTTGGATCCATCTAGATACATCCGTGAATAAACAATCAACACATGTCGAGGGCTTATATACAACAAATATAGAGAGAATATAACGCTATCCGACATGATTTTTATCCGTGAAAATTGCATCGGTATCAGGAAGGTTTGATCCTCAGGTATAAATAAGAATCTAAATTTGCGTCTGTCGTCGAAAAAATAACTAAAACTACTTCTATTGGATTTTACTTCTATTTGCTCTAACAAATTTACCTAACACTATACATGCATTTAAATTTACCTAACACTAATTTAAATTTACTATACAAATAACTAAAATTCCTATGTCGTCATATATAGTACTATACAATTTACTATACAAATAACTAAAATTCCTATGCCGGGCATCTACAAAATTTCTATGCACATATAGTACTATACGCTCCGTGTAGTTTCTCCCTGTCCTATGAGCAAATTCTCTAACTAAATTCTTCTACCCCTCCGGACTAAGGAAAGCAGTAGGCCAATTTCCTGCCCTTTTTTGATCTTGGCAGATTTCACAAAAAATTGTAGTAGATAAAGCATTCCAATGTGCCTTTGGTGTCTTATCTTGATCCATCTAAATACATAAACATGGCATTGAACTCAAAACACTTCAATAATCTCATTCACATTCACAGATTTCAGCAAATTAAATAACACAACACTTCAATTTATCTATGCACAATATGAACTCATGACAACAATAATCTGTCCATCTATGCACAAATAACACAATAATCTGTCCATGTTCATCACTAATGACAACAAAATAAACAGAGACGGTGGTTGCCTCACCCTTGCTGCTGGAGGAGGTTGGTGCAGCAGGGCGATGGTGAAGAGTGGCTGCCGAGGACGGCGGCGGTGTGGCGAGGCAGAGAAGCTCCCAGGGATGGCGGCGGACGTGGTTGCCTCACCTTGCTGTCACACGTCCTGCAGAGGGGAGGGCGGCGGCCAGGAGGCGAGGCGGCGCACGGCGGCGGTGGAGCAGAGGGCGACGAGAGCACGGCGGGAGGCCGAGGGTGGCGGGAGGCCGAGGGCGCGGCAGCCGGGAGGCGAGGCGGCGCACGACGGCGGTGGAGCAGAGGGCGGCGGGAGCACAGCGGCGGCGGAGCAGCCTGGCGGCAGGGGAGAGGGCGCGCGGTGTCGGGGAAGCAAACAGATCGAATGAGGAGATGAAGGAGGCCGGAATCACCCAAATCCCCGCGGAAGGACCTTTGGTCCCGGTTCCAGCCACGAACCGGGACCAAAGACCCTTTGGTCGCGGTTGGTAACACCAACGGGGACCAAAGGTCTGTCCAGGCCGCGAAATATTGCGCGCGAAGCCCAGCGGGCCTTTGGTCCCGGTTGGTGTTAAGAACCGGGACCAATGGTCTTTTTTTTCTTTTTTCTTATTTCTAGTTTCTTTTTCTGTTTTCTTTTTTGTTTCTTTTATATACTTTGATTTACATGCTTTTGGAATTGTTTTTTTCTAGTTTATTTTAAAATGTTCCAATATTTAAAAAATGTTCCAATATTTGAAATTCATTATCTTTTTATTATTTATTTTTCTATTTTCTTTTTATTATTTAAAAATTCATATATTTTTATAGTTTCATTTAATTATTTGAAAATCATATCTTTTAAAATGTTCCAATATCTATTGATTTAATTATCTAAAAATTGTAATAATTATCTATATATTTTTAAAACATCCTTTTTGAGCTGTTGGATAGCTAGCACACGGATCGTATGTTTCCTTCGAGCGTTTGTGAGCCGTTGGATCAGATGTGTGTTTCTTTCGAGCGCTTCTGAGCCGTTGGATCGAGGAGGAGATGAAGAACAAGAGTAAGGCAACAGCGGAGAAGAAGCTAGTCAAACTAGTCCGGAAGGGAATTAAAGACCGAATACAAATCATTCGAATTCCCGTCATACAGCCCAACGGTGCATTTGATATGCAGGCACTCACGAGCCACCGTTGGGCTGTATGACGGGGAAACTGTGTGCATTTGATAAAAGGTTTAATACATTATTACACATCACCACCAACATCCCTATCTAGTGTGTGTCCCTTTCTTCTTCGTGTGTGTCCCTTTCTTCTGATTGCGCCGCAACCATGGACAATCTTCATCATTCAACGCGATGGTTGGGTCAGTTTTCACCGTGAAGGGGGGAATTTCATGAAAATTATTGTAATCTTCCGACATGTCCGTCTTGTCCTCTACTCCTACGATGTTTCTTTTTCCTGAAAGAACTATGTGGCGCTTTGGCTCATCGTATGATGTACTCGCTTGCTTATCTTTTCTTTTTTTCGCTCTGGAAGAAATGTCCTTCACATAGAAAACCTGAGCCACGTCATTGGCTAGGACGAATGGTTCGGTGTCATACCCAAGATTTTTGAGATCCACTGTAGTCATTCCGTACTTCGGGTCTACATTTACCCCGCCTTCCAGGTGGAACCATTTGCACCTGAACAAAGGTACCTTGAAAGAAGGTCCATAGTCAAGTTCCCATATCTGCTCTATGTAACCATAATATGTGTCCTTTTTCCCATTGTTGTTTGTTGCATCAAAGCGGACACCACTGTTTTGGTTGGTGCTCTTTTTATCTTGGTCGGTCGTGTAAAATGTATTCCCATTTATCTCGTACCCTTGAAAAGTCAATATAGTCGACGATGGTGCTTTGGCCAACAAGTATAACTGTTCTTCAACAGTGTTGTCATTAATGAGACGTGTTTGCAACCACCCGCTGAAAGTTTTCATGTGTTCTTTTTCAATCGATTCTTCAGGCTGCTCCGGGCATTTAGAGCGTAAACTATTCATGTGTTCCTGGATATACGGAGCCACCAAGATGGAATTATGTAGAACTGTGTAGTGTGCTTGATTGAAAGAATCCCAGTCCTTACACATTATTGCTTTCTTTCCTAGCGTGCCTATTCCACGCAGTCTCCCCTCATGGCGCGATTGAGGAACACCGATCGGCTTAAGGTCAGGAATAAAGTCAACACAAAACTCAATTACCTCCTTTGTTCCATAGCCCTTGGAGATGCTTCCTTCTGGCGTAGCACGGTTATGAACGTATTTCTTTAAGACTCCCATGAACCTCTCAAAGGGGAACATGTTGTGTAGAAATACAGGACCGAGAAAGTTAATCTCTTCGACTAGGTGAACTATGAGGTGCGTCATAATATTGAAGAAGGATGGTGGGAACACCAACTCGAAGCTGACAAGACGTTGTACCACATCCTTCTGTAAACCTGGTAGAGTTAATGGATTGATCACCTTCTGAGAAATTGCATTGAGAAATGCACATAGCTTCACAATGGGTACTCGAACATTTTCCGGTAGAAGCCCCCTCAATGCAATCGGAAGTAATTGTGTCATAATCACGTGGCAGTCATGAGACTTTAGGTTCTGGAACTTTTTCTCTGCCATGTTTATTATTCCCTTTATATTCGACGAGAAACCAGACGGGACCTTGATACTGCTCAGGACTTCAAAAAAGATCTCCTTCTCTTCTTTGGTAAGAGCGTAGCTGGCAAGACCTTGATACTTATCTGTATTCAGGTGGTCGTCTTGTTCGTGCATACGTTGGTGGTCCTGCCGTGATTTCGGTGTATCTTTTGTTTTCCCATACACGCCCAAGAAGCTTAGTAGGTTCACGCACAGATTTTTCGTCACGTGCATCACGTCGATTGCAGAGCGAACCTCCAGTATTTTCCAATAGGGTAGCTCCAAAAATATAGAGCACTTCTTCCATATGGGTACGTGTCCATCAGCGTCATTTGAAACAGATAGACTGCCAGGACCCTTTCCAAAGATTACTTTTAAGTCCTTGACCATGTCATATATAACATCACCATTAGGTAATTTAGGATTCGTCCGATGATCTGGCTCACCTTTGAAATGCTTGTCTTTCTTTCTTACGGCATGCCCTTTTGTAAGAAATCGCCGATGCCCCAGGTACACATTCTTGTTTCCCAAATGTATACTTTCAGTCTCACCTAAACATTGCGTGCATGCATTGTATCCCTTGTTTGACTGTCCTGAAATGTTACTAAGAGCAGGCCAATCATTGATGGTTACAAACAGCAACGCTCGTAGGTCAAATTCCTTTTGTTCGTGCTCATCCCACATAGGTACACCTTCGTCACGCCACAACTGTAAAAGTTCTTCAACCAATGGCCTCAGGTACACATCAATGTCGTTGCCGGGTTGCTTCGGGCCTTGGATGAGCACTGGCATCATAATGAACTTCCGCTTCATGCACAACCAAGTAGGAAGGTTATAGATACACAGAGTCACAGGCCAGGTGCTATGACTGGAGCTTCGCTCCCCGAAAGGATTAAAGCCATCTGTACTTAGCCCAAATCTTAAGTTCCTTGCGTCAGCTGCAAATTCCGGGAACTCCCTGTCGATTTTTCTCCACTGCGACCCATCGGCAGGGTGTCTCAGCATCAGGTCTTTCTTACGGTCTTCTTTGTGCCATCGTAACAACTTTGCATGCTCTTTGTTTTGGAACAAACGTTTCAACCGTGGTATTATAGGAGCATACCACATCACCTTGGCAGAAACCCTCTTCCTGGGGCACGGTTCGCCCTCAACATCACCAGGGTCATCTCGCCTTATCTTATACCGCAATGCACCGCATACCGGGCATGCATTCAAATTCTCGTACTCCTCACCACGGTAGAGGATGCAGTCATTGATGCATGCATGTATCTTCTGCACCTCTAATCCTAGAGGGCAGACAACCTTCTTTGCTTCGTACGTACTGGGGGGTAATACGTTATCCCTTGGAAGCATCTTCTTTATTATTTTCAGCAATTTTTCAAATCACTTGTCAGATGTACCATTCTCTGCCTTCCATTGCAGCAATTCCAGTGTGGTACCAAGCTTTTTCTGGCCATCTTCGCAAGTTGGGTACAACAATTTCTTGTGATCCTCTAACATGCTCTCCAACTTCAACCTCTCGTTTTCACTTCCACTGTTTATCTGTGCATCAAGAATGGCCCGACCAAAATCATCATCGTGCTCATCAAAAACAGGCTCATCAACAATGGGCTCTTCTTCAGCTTCGTATTCCCCCATTGCAGTATCACCGTCTTCGGTGAACGTAGGATAGTTGTCATTATCCTCTTCTTCTTCATTTTCTTCCATTATAACCCCTCTTTCTCCGTGCTTGGTCCAACAATTATAACCGGACATGAAACCATGCTGCAACAGGTGGACGTGAATGGTTTTTGAGGTAGAGTAATCCTACGTATTCTTGCAGACGCTACATGGACAAGAAATAAAACCATTCGACGGCTTGTTTTTCTCAGCCACACGGAGAAAACTATGCATGTCATTAATATAGTCGGGACATCGTCGGTCACTGTACATCCATTGCCGGCTCATCTGCATTATATAAATATATCAAAAACTATTGCACTACATCATGAATATATAATAGTGACCAAATTAATTAATACAAGTTCATCACATTAAAACCAAAGTAAAGTAATTGTAATGCATAGTCCTCATAAAACATACATTAATTGAAACTAACATACAACTATCTAAAGAATTTAAGTCCAACACCAAATGCGATCAAAATCGCAACTAAGGTAACTACTGAACCAACAACATAATGGTACCACTAATGGCATATTTTCTAATCTTTTTAATTTTCAAGCGCATTGCATCCATCTTGATCTCATGAGCATCGACGACGTCGGCAAGCTTGAACTCGTGTTCATCGATGATGTCGGCAAGCTTGAACTCCAATTTCATCTTCTCTTCTAGGCATTGGAGACGAAGATCTTCACTTATTTTCAATTTTGCTTTCAAATCATTGTTTTCTTTTACAAAAAACTCGACAATAGGGTCGGTTGAAATTTCCGGTTCAACTACCTCCTAGATAAAAGTGTCTATGTCAAGTTGGTAGGTATAGTTGTTATAAATACGAAATGAAACAAATAGTTATGAAAATATACCACATCTGAATCATAGACCGGACGAGGGACTACGGGGGCAGATATCAAAACCATGACACTATACATATAAAAAAACATAAGAAAATTATACAAGAAATAAATATGCTTTTAAATCATACAAGTAATTTTCCTTAAAATAAAAGATAAAGAAAAAAGGCTCACCGAGGTGGTGCCGGTGACGGGACGACGCGGGTTATCGACGGCGGTGAGGACGGGACGACACTAAAATCCACAAATAATAAATTAATTTGAGATCAAAATGCATATAAAAAATAAACTCTCTAACTTAGGCATTTCATCAAACATCTAGCTAGCACTATAAAAATGAAATGAGCTAAAGTTGTAACTTCGGAGGAAAGGATGATGTTGCTAACCCTTGAATAGATGGGGTGCCTTCAATCGTCATAAGTGGTGCAAAAAAATGGGGATTAACTTGAGTGAGGGAGAGGAAATGGAGGAGAAATGAGTGATGAACTCGAACTCAAAATGGTGGTGGCCTCGGGTGGAAGATGATATATGCAGGGAAGACCTTTGGTCTCGGTTCCAGCCACGAACCGGGACCAAAGGGTCCCTGGCAGGGTCCCACGGCTGCGGCAGATGCCTGCCGCATGTGCTAACCCTTTGGTCCCGGTTCCAGTCACGAACCGGGACCAAAGGTCAAAATAGAACCGGGACCAATGCTCCCCGGCGCCCCGGCCGGTGGAACCGGGATAAATGACCCCTTTAGTCGCGGTTCTTTATTGATCTGGGACAAATGGTCAAAATCAAAGCCCTATTTTCTACTAGTGATTGTGACGGAGTAGGGATGTAGGTGGACCGGGAGGTGGTCTGTCCGCTAGACACTTTGCTAATCGATAACCAGTGGCATGTTCAACTGAATCGGTCAAACATGGAAACAAGGTGGACAGAAAATTCGATTCTAGCGGACGTCCGAGTGCATGACTATGCCGGAGATGTGTCCGTCACCTCGTGGCTGACATATTTTCGGGGTGCCGGATAAAATTTCCGGGTTACAAATGGAGATGCTCTAAAAGAGAGATAGATGGCCAAGAAGGGAAGGTAGAGGAGAGAGAAGACAATGGAAAGAGGAGGTGGGTGCCTAGGGATGTGTGAAAGCCTGAAGGCGTTCACGAGGGGTGGCACAGCTCTACATCACTCTCGCATATGCATGCGTTCTACTGCTCCCCTTTCTTCTTCCTCCTGCTATGTATAGCTAGCTCATCATCATTATTCTATTGCTCTCATCGATCACCATTGCCAGATTTAGTAAACCCTCCATATCCATCATGAGGTTCACCCCACCTCCCTAGTTACTCCTACACAGTTGCTCCTACAAGTTACTCCTTCCCATAGTACCATGATCCCATCAGCAATAAATTCTTCTCCCCTTCCTTCGGACAAGCCGTCCAGGGCAGAGTCATCATCTTTTTTTTTAACCTAGGCAGCCAGCAGCTTACCTCACACCACCATCATCTTCTACCACCTCGAGCTACATTTAATCGGTCGAGGTAGCTAGCGGTAGCCTTCTCTTCCATTCCCCTATAAAGCCCTCCCTTATGTGACCACTCATGGGCTCTCTCTCCCTCCCTCTCTCTCTCGTGTACTAGCTGGTAGCTCATAGTCATAGGGACACGCCTTGGAGTTTGGAAACCGGAGGAGCAAGCTCAGCTCAGCTCATCGTCGACCTCCGTCTACCTAGCTCATCTAGCTCGCTCGCTTGCTTGGTTGCTGGGCATGGACAACATGACCCACAACTCGAGCAGCAGCAGCTCCTGGGACTTGGACATGAGCCTCGGCAGCCACCACCACCCTCTTCTCTTCGACCACCCCACTCCGACTCCGCCGGCGCCGCCACCACCGCCGTTATCTTTCCATCTCCACCCTCCTCCACCTCCGCCGCCGCATCAACACCACCACCATCAGCAACACCAGCTAGCCATAGATCTTTCCCCCTCCTCCTCCCTATTCCCACCTCACCACCACCTCCATCACCTGGACTTGGCCGTCGACCTCCATCGACATGGCCATGACTACCACCAGCAGCAACAGCAGCAGCAGAGAGATCATCAGCACGACGAGATGCAACAGAGGCCGCCGCCGCCGCCGACGGATCAGGAGGGTTCGCAGTCGCAGCTTCATCAGCAGCACCAAGACGCCGTTGACGAAGCGGAAGAGGAGCTGGGCGCCATGAAGGAGATGATGTACCGGATCGCCGCCATGCAGCCGGTGGACATCGACCCGGCCACCATCAAGAAGCCGCGCCGCCGCAACGTGCGCATCAGCGAGGACCCCCAGAGTGTCGCTGCTCGCCACCGCCGGGAGCGGATCAGCGAGCGCATCCGCATCCTGCAGCGCCTCGTCCCGGGGGGCACCAAGATGGACACGGCTTCCATGCTCGATGAGGCCATCAGATACATCAAGTTCCTCAAGCGCCAGGTCCAAGACCTCCAGCACCAGCCTGCGCCGCCGCATCAGCAGCAGTATCCTGGGGGCGGCGGCGGCGGCAGCGCCGGTGCTGGGCCTAGCAGTACCGCGGCCATGGTGGGGCGGCCGGCATTCTTGCCACTGGGCGCCGGGTCCTTGATCGACTGGGCGGGGCTGACGAGGCAGGTGGATATGCACGGGCCGACATCGTCGTCGTCCTCTTCGTCGATGGGCGGGGCACTAGGTTTCGGATTCAGCGGCGGCGGCGGTGGACAAAGCAGCCATGGAATGCACTGAGATGCTAAGCAAGAGTGAGATGCTCCATATAGGTGATGGATGAATTAACTAGGGATGGATGCAAGGATATGATGACTAGAGAGAGGTAATTTTGATTTAATTTCCTCTTAATTCTTCTCCCTCTTCTTGCGAGTTTGTGTACTGGATGTTTTCTATGATGAAATTAAGTACAATTTCTTAATAAGATTAGCTAGGGTTTGTGCCAATTAGCTTGTTTGCCTTCTGATCTACGATCTATCTTCAAGGTTAATCTTGTATTTCAACTTGTCTCTGACTTCTCATTTCTTCGGAAGGCACAATTGTGTGTTGTTTTGTTCTGTTTATGAAGATCACACTACGACAAATACATAGTAGTCTCTGTGTATTAAAATATAAATTTATGCATCATGTTCAGTCGCTTGGTGGATGCAAAGCTTGCATGTTGACTACTACTTCAGTTGCTAGCTAGGTACAGGTTCATGAGAGACAGGGATAGGGAGATACTACAAGACTCACATGCATTTATTGGTTAGTTACTTGCCTGCGGTTTGTCATGCTGAGATCATATCAGTTAACAATCTCTCTCTCTGAGAAAATTTTCGTATGGTTTTCTTCTCTTGTCCTGCTTGATGAGATAATACATAGTCCATAGGGGGGTAGATGGAATTATTGGTGCAAGGTATTCAGTGCCATTGTCAGTCATGAGTGAGTGGCGAGGTGCTGAATTCTATGCATCAGGAAACCAGTAAAGAAAGGAGGCTGGCTATCGTTGGAGAGTTCCCAGAGATGCAAACCAACAACCATTGAAAAGCTAGCTGTACCTTCCTTCTCTGACGACGACGATCACCTCTATCCATCTTACTTACTACTATAGATAGAGCTTAGCCAGCTAGTCTATGCATGCCATCCTACGTCCTCTGGAAAAGAAATATGAAAAGTAGCTAGCACACAACGATCGAGTTCATGCCTGTGTGTATGGTTTTCTTGTGGCGTCGAATTGTAAGTATAGTGTGTGTGTGTGTGTGTGTATATATATATATGATCGGCAACTTGTTTTTCAGGATCGTGAAATTCAGTTTGTGGTGTAAACTTGCCCCACTGGTATTTTATGTCTGTTGATACTAATTAATAAGTGTTTATTAACTACTCACCAATGTATTAGAAGGAATATGCTGTTTAAAAAACATGTGCAAGAAGCTGTTATGCTCAATTAATTTAGGTCAAAAACAAAATCTGCGTACACTCCATGGCAGTACAGTACAGTGTAATATTTGGCACTCTCTTGGATGAGTCTGTTAAATATCTCGATAGTCCATTTACATTAGTTCCTCCTTATTATTACCACAACCTTTCTTTCCTGCACAGTTTATGTCGCTCTTGTTTAATTAATTTTAACTAGATGAATGCTATATTAATTTGTTTGAATTAGTGAATAAATAACTGTAATTAGGGAAACTATTCGGAATATTTTGACTACTTTGTTAAAATGTCATATTTGGTTAACTCGTGCATCTGTCTAGGCTGCCGTATTTATGTTCCATGAATGGTATTTTTTTAGTACCATACAATAATGGTAACTAAAGAAACTATTCAGATCAGCTTGGTTACTTTGGTGCAGTATCTAATTTGTGCATTTGGTTTTCAAAGGATGCGTCCTTGTAATTTGTGCATTTGTGGTGTATGCCGTATTTAATTTCCGTGAGATTTTTCAGCCTCTTCTAATTTTTATATATGAGGATGTGTATATGGCTGCTTGGCATATTTAATTAAATATTGCAGAACATTCTCCAATTGAACAAAATGTTGTGATCACCAATATACATTTATCACACTATATTTGATTCAAACATAAGTGCCATTTTTTCAATTCATTTTCTATGTCAAATAGAACAACATAATAAAAGTAACATGTCTAATGTACGACATGAATTGCCTCTAGTATGCTAATTTGTCCATGTGTGACTATATATATATGTGTGTGTTTATTTTGGAGTATACAAATAAAAGAAATGAATGTAACACCATGAAGGAAACCATGCCCAAAATATATGTAGTTCCTATGAATAACATTGTGTATATAAAAAAATGGTGTCAACTTTTATCTCATTATTACAACACAAAGGTGTTTTTGTGAGGATATTCCAGCACAAAAGACATCCCTGGTACGTTTTCTAATCTGGGCACCTAGAATTGGTACGTTCACACAACTTATGGCCGGTCGTCCAGCTCTAGATTATGTTATCAGATGGTCACTAGAATCCCTCTTAAAAATAAATTGACATATATCCAGTGTCAATATTCATGACACATGGAAACCGTACATAATCACTGCCTGCATGGTGCAGAAGTTGAGAAAATACGTAATTATATGCCAATAAGATTGAGGCCTAGAATCAAAATGTAATTTTCTTGCTTCGGCTCTCATCTCATTTCCCTCTAGCACATGCGCTCTTCTCGAATGCTTTCTCAACAGAATTGTGTTTCAAGACAACCTAGTGCCCTTCAAAGACCATAGACCGATATCTCCTTAACCCCACCTCTCTCTCAAAGAAAAAAGTGGTTAAGACTGCCTAGTGTAACGGAAATGTCTTTCAAGTGTGGGAATATGTTACAATTAGTTTCCATTTATAGCCAAATTATTTGAAATGTGTTCAGATGTTCTTTTGGCTATGGCGAACGCATATTGGTAAGGGCTGGAGGTTTTGGATCTAGACTGTTAGCTAGCTATCGTGGTGGGTGTAGGAGAACAAGATCAGGCTGTTGTGTCGCACGCCTCGATCGTTTCATTGATCAGAATATATACACGATTGCAACTTGAGTTACAGGTTAACTAGGTCGGTTTGTATCTATACATGGAAACCGAATATTAGGTAGGATCCTGTTCTCGTATAGAACTCAAACACGATCTTGTAGAGTCATCTAACAGTGGGGCATTGCGGGTGTATCTCTTGGTTGCTAGAAAACATGTGGAATGAAATCGTTTCCAAAGTAATGAAATGAATGACCATGATGTTGTTCGGTGGTTAATCTATTATTGATTGTGCTCCTGGGGATCTAATGTTTGGAGAAGGACCAAGTCAAGAAATATTGCGCCCTCATGCTGGGGAGGGGAAAGGAATATCTTTGGTGTGTGACGGCATGGAGAGAAACTTAATAATAGGACCAGCATAGCTCCTGGGGATCTGATGCATGTATATATGCCCAGCATTCTAGGACCAAATCATAGGACATGGGTACATAACTGATTAACTTTTGGAAACTTAATACTCCATAATGAAGAAATTAGATTGAAACCATA
This sequence comes from Puccinellia tenuiflora, assembly GCA_012064385.1. Taxonomy (NCBI): domain Eukaryota; kingdom Viridiplantae; phylum Streptophyta; class Magnoliopsida; order Poales; family Poaceae; genus Puccinellia; species Puccinellia tenuiflora. The sequence goes on along the minus strand of QRDG01001908.1, from coordinate 581,338 downwards.
CAAGTTATGTGAGGAACACATGTACAAGAGTTTTGAAAATCTATGTGATGAGCCATACATGAAGAAATTACATAGAAACTTGTTTTTACGAGTTCTACTAAATGAACACACTTGTGAGAAATGCAAACAAACCACCAAATTAAGTTCTACAAACGGCCGTAACGGTGACCTAACTTGGTATAAATTCATCTTGAGATTTTTGCACAGATAGCAGATTCATTGTAAAAATGTTGTACCAAAATACACATGGACATTGCATATTATTCTCTACATGTATAAATAATTCCGTATGTTTTCAGATCATATAGAAGATGTTATTCACTTATTCTTGATGAGTTTAGTATTCAGGATCGCATAGTACTATGTCCAGGCGATAACTTTTACATGAATCTGGATAGCTAGGGTAAGAAATGATACCTCCATGCAGGCGGGATTTGAATATATAGTTATGGAAGATCACAAAGGCGATCAGTTGAAATTTATGTTTCTGGTGACTGCAGTAGCTAGCAGTACACCAGTAGACACTGTTTCAGTCTCCGCATCCACATACGCGTACAGCAATAAAATACGAGACTGTCCGGCCTGCATGTCTTCACATCGTGGCATGCATGGCGTGTGTGTAAGACTGGAAGATCAGCTATTTCCTTGGAGAATTTATTCGGACGGCTCGTGTGTATTACATATCTCAAGCAGAGGGTCTTCTCATATTAAACGAAGTAATCAGTATACGGTTTCAGATATCTAATTCGCATTCTTATCGCATGCACATAAGTCCGGCAGCTATATGATCATGATAACCAAATAGAGCGCTCAGGAACATTCATGCGCATCGATTCTCTGAATCTTTTTTTAAAAAGGAACTATATATGCATGTGTTGCACATGTGTCCATACATGCATGTTAATTTAGAGAATATATATATGTGCATGTTCAAAGATATATGTGCACTGCAGGGAATCTACAAGCATGATCAGCAAAAGGATTTGATTTGTAGGCCCTTGTGCTAGTTAGCAAGCGTAGGACAGTGGTACACTCGCAAAAGCAAATATGAGTTCTCATTTCTGAAAGGGACTTCGAATATGAGCATGCAGTACACACAAACATGTGTAGCCCAATCATTACAACCTTGTTCAATTGGAACATTCTTGTGATAAATGGGAAACTGTGTATGTGTACATACTCTTGAATATAAATATATTGCCTACCCCTTTTAATCAGTTCGGACTTTTGGTCTAGATGGTTAGTGCAACAATTCTATATGGTATCTGTTGGAATCCCTCAAGAAAGAAACGAATTTGAATGTAAATCAACTAGGGTTTTTTGGGAGGATTTCACACATCGGGTTGGATTTCAGAACAGAGTACAGGAGCACCTTCTGGAGCTCCGTCTCCTCCTTTCTTATCTCTATTCTTTTACACTCTTGTCCTCTTAACATTTACAATTTACACTTTAGTACACAATCATACAAAATACAAACACTTTTAATAACCTTTAAACTCAACACTCCCCCTCAAGATGGGGCAAACACATCATATAACCCCATCTTGCTACATAAGCTAGAAAACACTTTTTCAGCTAGACCTTTGGTGAGAATGTCCGCTAGTTGGTTTGAAGAGCTCACATAAGGCATACATAGTATTCCTTGGTCAAGTTTCTCTTTGATAAAATGCCGGTCAATTTCTATGTGCTTTGTTCTACCATGTTGAACCGGATTATGTGCTATATCTGGTGCAGCTTTATTGTCACAATATACCATCAATGGTCTTGCCTGAAATAGACCCAACTCCATCAGTAAGATTTTTAGCCATAACACTTCACATATTCCATGAGCCATAGCTCTGAATTCTGCTTCTGCAGTGGACCTTGCAACAACATTTTGTTTCTTACTACGCCAAGTAACTATGTTTCCTCCAACAAACGTACAATATCCTGACGTAGACCTTCTATCATCTAATGAACCGGCCCAATCAGCATCGGTATAACATTCTACTTGTAAGTTTCCATTTGACTTATATAATAAACCTCGACCTGGGCACCCTTTTAAATATCGAATGATTCGATTTACTGCATCCATGTGGCGAGTTTTAGGATTATGCATAAACTGGCTCACGACGCTTACGGCAAAAGCTATATCAGGACGAGTATGTGATAAATAGATCAAACGACCAACAAGTCTCTGATACTGCTCTCGGTCAACGGGTTCCCTGACTCACTATTGAATATAAATATATTGCCTAGCACTTTCTTATTTATACATATATTACGCACGTATCCATGTGGTGAAATCAGTTAAGCATGCAATGCAAGTTATATGAGTAGCTCGCTGGATCTACCTTTTTCTCTCTTGTTGGTACTTGAAATGGTCAGCTAGCCTCTGCATGCAATCTGCGATGATCATATGATGCGTGACAGACCAAAGAAGAAGCAGGGGTGCATCTGTTAATAAATGTATGTAAAGCTGGCTCCCCGGCTGCTGGGCCCTTTCTTCTTTTGTTATTGAAGTTCTTTTGACGATAGAAAGAAACAAGGGCAAAGGAGAAGCAAGAAGAGGCATCTATCTAGCCCCTCTCTCTAGATCTCCCTCTATCTCTCTCTAGAGGCGCCGCATATATAAAAGGTTATCTATCTATGGTGGCCGCCGGAGAGGGGGCACTGATTTCAGAGCTGACACGAGCCAATCATGCAACAGAGATGGATCATATGAATATGTGAATGCATTCATACATACGCATGGATGTCCCTTGGACTAGCTACCCTGTGCATTTCGTTGCATGACAAATTCACTAGCGCATGCTCATGCTGCGGCTCCTTGGAGGCTTGGATCTAGCTAGCAGGCCCGATCGATCGTCAATGCCAAACCGAAAGGAAACAAAAAAGAGTTCCATAAATTTAGCCAGCTAGATACCTTTTTTCTAAACATCAAAGATGAATGCACCCTTATTATTTTTTGACAAAGGAAATATATTAATATAAAAAGATACCAATTACATTAAATCTTTACACCAACATAATGTCAAGAATTAGTCAAGAAATCAAGGATACACACAACTAAACGGAAAAATAAGACAGAAAAAAGACTCTGCCACAGCAGCCGATCCCAAACTAGCTAGCAATACAACACCCAAAACTATAGATGAGGTTCTTCAAAAATGGCGTCTCCAAGAAAGGGAACAACGCACAATTGCAATTGTCGTCCATTCAAAAATGGTAGATTTCCACCTAGAAAAAAAATCTCAAACTCTCCAAACTATCCTTATTATATATACTACAAAAAAAAGCGCATAAATACACAATGAAACCTAAGCACGGACAGCGCATGCATGCATCTACTGAGATGGTCACATGTCAACGTACGTACCTAGCTAGCTTTATAATTGATCGAGCTGACGGCGATCTGGGAACAGTGCAATGTACGGCGGCCGATCGTTTCGTGTGTCCCAAATTGCCTTTGCGGCCAGATCGATGGATGGATCATTATTGTGGAGGCATGTCACACATGAAGTAATATATTCATATGTATATGTATGCGAGCGGCGTTGAGCAGTCGCCATCGGTGGCGATGCCGGCCGGGCGTACGTATGCACACAACAGGAGATAAGCTATAGCTAGATTGATTGTTCTAGCTAGGTTGCTAGCTAGCTGGGACACACAGCTAGCTGCTTTTATTTTTTTGACATATAGATCTTGCTCGACCATACAACAATAGTTTCTCACAATATATATGTGAAAAAGAACAACTAAAGGAAGCAGCAAACATGCATGGCTCACGATTTTGTAAGCTCTCAATTATTTCTCTCTCTCAATGTTCAGTATTAGTGAGTGAAAGCCATAGCTTTGCAAGAGTTTGAGGAGACATGTCTCACCTGAAACAAAACAAAACAAAACAAAACAAATCACATCAGAAGAGAAGGTGTGAGCTTATCTGCCCTAACATATTTAGAGTAGTACCTAACATATTTGGTAATTCAGTGGTGAATTAGCTAGCTAGCTAGCGATATGATATCCTTAACATATTTAGATGATGAAAGGCATGGGCCCTACGCATCTGGCAAAAAGAAGAAAAGTAGCATATCACAATTTGAAGCTCGCAGGGTTGGGCCCACACCGGGACGCGGTGGGAGCGTGGGACCCTGTGGAACTAGGATGTTTGTATCTTTCTACTCGACTCCGTCGTCGTCTATCGTCGCGTGCCAAGCATGCTAGTTAGAGAGAGAGAAAGGGGGCTGGTGCTTCATTTCTCCCAACCCATGCAGCTGCAGGGGCAGGGCATGCATGGCGTCCCCCAACGGCCGCCTGTTAACGGCTGTCCGCGCATGCATGCCGGCCAGCCAGATCGATCGATCTCTCTCTCTCTCTGATTCCACGCAGCAGCAGCAGCACAGCCCCATGCTAGCTAGCTGCTGCCTCTTTACCTTTCTGTTCTTCGTCGTTCCCTTGATTAATTCTCCTCCATGCATGCATGGCCAGAGCAGGGCAGGCCGACTGGCCGGCAAAACATGTTTTCCCTTGATCTCCGTGTGCACTTAATTTTGCATATATGTACAAATTGCATATGTCACACAGAAGAAGAGTGCATGCCAGTTAGAGACGCACTGGTTCTGGAAGAAAGCATTGGCGCCTGCTAACAACAAGAAGCAGAGATCTCCCGCCGATGGAGGAACTGACGAAGCTGGTCAGGACCCTCCTAATCACATGTTACAGATACCTAGTGTTGCAACGGTGGAACACGGGTTCCCCTGATGCGGTCAAAGTGGGTCCAGCACCAGTGGGCTCACCAAGGAGGCGAACAAGGCAAGGATTCAAGACCGTCCCCATGTGCCCCACGGCAACCGGACAAGGATGGCATCGACAATCACGACTAAGGACCGGGTGGCCTTCCGGGGTCACCCTCAATCCGGCAGACAACGCGGAGGTCCCGGGGATCCGGACGCCCGGCAGTAGGCTAGGCTCACCCCCGGGCTCCAACCTCCGTACAGGCGAAGAGGATAAGCTTGCCAGCTCCTGCTGGAAGCTCCTAAAAGACTTGGGCGCCAAGAAGATAGAGGTGTCGCGCGGGGACACGGTCGGTAAAGATGTCAGTCTTTGTCCGCCCGCCCTCCAAAAGGTGGGCGACCGCACCTAACCCCCCTCAGAAGAACACTTGGACGAGAAGAGGCCACGTCGCCCCATAAGAAGAACCCGGAACCCCTCCGCCCCCAAAGGTGCCCTTGTGGGATCCCCTTAGCCTATAAAAGGAGGACCGAGGCACCAGAGGGAGGGGACGGAATTAGGACGGAATTCCAGAGAGTCAGAGGCTAGGCTAGGTAGCGCACCAGTCAGGACTAGCTTAGGCGAGAGGTGATCTCCTCCACGAAAGGATCTGCTCGTCTTCAACCTCTAGCCAACACCTCTCGGGTTCTCACCCGCCACCACCTTTGTAAGCCACACCATGATGATCCACTCAATCCAGACATGCAGGAGTAGTGCTTTTAGCCTCCGGGCGGCCTGAACCTGGGTAAACTCCTTGTGTCTCTGTGTTGCTTGCTAGTACATAGATCGGAGATCTTGACAAGGTTCTCCCGGAAGTTGGCATCTCCCAGCCTCCTTCGCGCCCCGTGTCGAACCTAAAAAGGGGGGTATCCTTTACTCCCGATGTTCGTGATCCAAGACACGACATCTGGAGCGGCAGGTAGGGGGCGCAAGCGCTGGATTCGTCTTCATCAACTTCGAGATCTTCATCGAGATCTTGATCGGCATCTACGCCGACCTCGCCGCCGTGTTCTTCTCTAAGGTCTGCTTCGATCAAGTTCTTCATCGACTGCTACTTCGGCCTTGTCGCCGAGTCTCTTCGCCAAGATCAACATCGAGCCTGTCGGTTGCGGCTAGATCTGCCCCGAGCTCTTCTTCCTCTACTCTGACCGGAGCTGCTGCTTCCTCAAGGCTGGGTGAACGGGCGCGCCATCGGCAAGCGAAGGCCATGTCGGGAACTCAGGAGGTCCGTGGTGAGCCGTCGCGACAGTCAACTCGGAGCAGCTGGGGGCTGGAAGAGGCACTGGGCACGGCCCGAGCGCTTCTCTCCTTCCCGCCAGAGCAGTGCAAGAGCGATCCCCGTGCGAGGGCATGGATCGCTAGCTTGGAAAGCTTGCTGGACTACACTCACCACTGCCACGCTCCCGCGAGTTCTGCCCCGACCAACACCCACGTTGCCACTGTCCCTGCACCAGCACCCCCAGAGGAGGAACAACAAGAGGATCCCCATGGCAAGAGGCCCATAGATCCGACCCATGAAGCCACCGGCCAAAGCTCCAACCCAGGCGTCGCACCCGCGAGGAAATGGAGGGCCAGGCAGGCCAGCATCTCAAGACCTGCTGCGCGCCGTACCCGGCGACCGTCCTTGACCTCTACCGTCTTGAGTAAGGACCCGAGGAAACACTGCGCCATTACGTCAGGAGGTTCCAGTGCGTCGTCGACCGCATTCCCCCGGCGGACCTCCGAGAGGTCTCCATCATCGCCGTCTTCCACGTCAACGTCTGCAACTTAAAGATGCACGAAAAGCTGAGCGTCCGTGCGGTGGACACCCTGGAGGACTTGTGGAAGATGGCCGACCAATGCGCACGGGCCGAGGAAGCTGCTAACCTTCCACCCCGTGAGGTTCGCTGAAGCCAGCTACGCGATGCACTTGAAGTACCCGCGACGCCCCGAGATGTACCCGGAAGAATCAAGTTGTCACCCGAAAGCCCCCAAGAGCAATAAAAGATAAGTTATCCTTGATCAGAATCCATGTCATGCCAAGCTAACTATTTCGCGGGTATAAAACTATGCACGAAATAGAGAACACGTCTTGTCTGTCGAATGAGCACTTCAGGGTGACGACTCTCCCGGGGGTATGAAGCGGTGAGAGACCTGATACTACCCGGGAGGACGTGTGTGCCGAGAGGGTGAGCGACCTTCTGGGAATCGGTAGGGCCTGTGAGGGCATTCCTGATCAGCCAGGGCCTCGTGGGTAAGCTTACATCCTCGAAGGATCTCTCGAAGACTTGGAGAAAGGAAAACATGATAAAGCAAAAACACCCATGAAGTAGAATAGCACATAATTTCCTAAGCATTACCGCATAAGTTTTGACAAGTACGAAACCTGACGCAATGTTTATTACATTTGGGGCACGAGGTGCTCGAATGGTATGCAGTAAGTTTAAACACACGGGAACATCTTCATGGCCAGAGCGGTCTCGGAGGCATCCACGGCTTGGAGCGAAGTTTCAGAAGGATTGGCGTCCAGAAAGTTGGGCGCGACGGCGTTTGGGTTGGCCTCCCGGAACGATGCCATCACACGCGCCGTCGTTTGGAGATTGGCCCTATTTCGGTCATTGCGAAGCTGGCGGGCGGGCCTGTTCTTGATGGACCTGATGGTGATGACCGCCTTCGAAAGGAACTCTGCCACAGCTGGGAGGCTTTGGCAGGTTGGAGCCAACCCAGAAAGATCAGCAGCTCGGTCCAGCTGCTACACCCGCATCGCGACGTCCGCACTGGCGGCTACGATGCCCTTGAACTCCTCCTCCGACCGACCGCAGAGTTCCGCAAGTCGGAGGACGCCGGGGAATGATCCTCCTCCAGCTTGTGGTGCTTAACCTTCAGCGACGACAACTCCTCCCCCTGCAGTTTCAAGGACTCTTCCAACCCGGCCACCTTCTTGCTGCCCAGCTGGACTTGCTCCCGCAAGGCGCGGACGGACTCCTTCTCCGCGAGAAGATCCTTCTTTACGTCCTCGATGACCCCTTTGGCTTTCGTCTCCTTCAGCCGCTAGTATTTGACGTCCTTGATCTTCTCGACAAGCTCCTCCTGATGGTTTTTCTCCATCTCCTCGAGGCGTTGCCCGGCTTCTCTATCAAGCTCCTGCTTCCGAAGGTCCAGAGCCTCGGCCTTTCCTGTCAGCGCGGCCTCCCGAATCGCCAGCTGCTGTTCCCGTTCGGAGATATCCTGCTCGTGACGCTCGCGCTCGCCCTTCCAGAGGGTGCCCTTCCGCTCAAGGCCTTTCCACAGAGCCATCAGCAGGTTCCACCCGCGGTCCAGCCTCTCCGACCCCTTCTCGACCAGACCCTCGACGCGGGAGCTAGCGCACGCCAATGCGCCCTCCTTAGCTTCGATCTCCGGGGCCAGCTGGTCCATCCCCCGGAGCACGGCGTCCATGGTGCTCGTCCTGCTGATCGTGATCCCGAGGATCCCTCCCTGCTGGTCCCCGGAAGCACTTGCTCCCCAGCCGCTCTTCGCGGAGAGACCCGCCTTAATCTCTGCCAGCGCTGCGATCTCATCACTCGCCTCGGAGCAAGTTGAAAACTCGGCGTAGGCCTTCAACTCCTCCTCGGTCATCCACGAGTTTTTCAGGAGGTCTGGGGTGTCCGTGCGATTCGATGTCTCGGCCCCGTCCGGACCTCCGAAAGGCGCCAGTACGCGCCCATCCCCGGGCGGGCGGTCGTCAACACCTTAGGCGCGGCCTTGGTCACCTCCTGGTCCAGAGTCTTCGCAGCCGGGTCGCCCATTGGGGACCCGCCTACCACCGAAGTATCTAAGCCAACAAGAGACAACATCAGACCAGCGAGGCGGATACCGAAAAGGAGTAAAGTTTGCCTGGCGGAGTAAATTTACCTGCTGCTTCCGGCATCCCCACAGCGCCCGTCTTTGCGGGGGCCAAGGATGCCTCGGGTGCGTTCTCCGCGTCACTCCCACGACTCTTCTCCGCTTCCTGTAAGATGGAGGGGGCATTACCCCTCCGCGGGCTCCAGCGCTGGTGGCCGTGTCGTATTCGGCCGCATCTCGCCGCTTCTTGTTGGCCTCCAGTGAAGCCGGACCGCTGCAACGACATTTGGTCATCTTCTTTGGAGCGCAACGAGAAATTAGCATAAAACCACCACTTTTGTGGTCGAGATTACCAAAAACCACCACTTTACGTTTGCGGGACAAAAATCCACCACTTTTGAGGCCGTTGTTTGCAAATAACTCTAAAAAAGAATTGATCATGAATTGAAACAAAAACGAATAGTGGGGCCCGCTAGTCAGGCTGACGTGGCGCTGTTGACTTGTCAGCCCAATTAAAAACAAAGTCATATGGGGCAAAATCCATCTCCTACCTCCAGCCGACTCGCGCACGACGCTGCGGTCGCCGACGGCGCAGGGCCGGCGGCGGGGGCGGCGGCGCGGACGGACTCACAGCGAGCTGCTTCTGCACGGTGCGGGGCCGGCGGTGGGGGCGGCGGCGCGGGCGGGCGCCGGTGAGCGAGTACACGTCCTCCTCGATCTCGTCCGCGGTGAGCGTGGCCGAGAACCGCGGCCTGTCGAGCGCGTCAGCGCGGACCAAACGACGCTGGGACTGCATCGACGATGGCGACACGGCAGAGGAGGGGGACACGGCGGGGTGGCATCGTCTGGCGTGCCGGTTGCGCGGCGGCAGAGAGGACTCCTCGGGTTCCGCTGCCGCCACCTCGCGGAGGCCGAGCAGGAGGTCCTCCCGGACCTCGTCGAGCTGCTGCAGGGAGGAGCGCCTGCTGGCGGCCGAGGAGATGGTGTCGCCGGCGCGGTTGATGGGGAGGTCCTCGAGGAGGGGGCAGGACTTGAGCACGGCCACGAAGGCCTTGGGCCCGAAGGTGCTGGAGGCGACGGAGAGCTTGCGGAGCATGGGGGAAGCGGCCGCGAGGGAGCCGAACCCGGCGTCCGAGAGCTGCCTGAGGCCCCTGAGCTTGAGCCTGGCGAGGCGGTCGGAGGGCAGCGTGGCGGCGACGGTCGTGGCCCCGCCGTCGTTGACGCTGTCGGCACCGGAGCCGCGCGCGGCGCGGAGGGCGAGCTTGGTGACGGCGGTGAAGCGCGCGAAGAGGGACGGCGCGGCGCGGCCCAGCAAGGCGCACGCGTCGAGGGAGAGGCGGTGGCGCGTGGCGGCGTCGACCTCCTTCCGGCGCGCGCAGGTCAGGGAGCAGGCGTTGCGCTCGGCGGGGGTGAGGGAGGCGAAGTCGAGCGTGAGGATCTCGTCGGGGAGGTCCTGGGTGTGGTCGCGCACGGGCAGTGGCGACGCGAACGAGGAGGAGGAGCCCCCGGTCGGCGGAGGCACGGGCATCTGTAGCGGCGGCATGGAGCGGCGCGGCGGCGGGGAAGGGGTGGAGGAGGATTTGGAGGAGGGGAACGACCCATGCTACGAGGGGATTGTTTTTTATTTTGGGCATATTTTGATTATTTTTAATTGGGCTGACAAGTCAACAGCGCCACGTCAGCCTGACTAGCGGGCCCCACTGTCAGTTTTTGTTTCAATCATGATCAATTCGTTTTTAGTGTTATTTGCAAACAACGGCCTCAAAAGTGGTGGATTTTTGTCCCCCAAACGTAAAGTGGTGGTTTTTGGTAATCTCGACCATAAAAGTGGTGGTTTTATGCTAATTTCTCGGAGCGCAACCCACAAGCACGAAGAAAACATTCATGGCAAAGAAACGAGCAAGAAGCAGACTTACCCGCGGGCGCGCTTGCCGTCCAGCGACACGGGCATCTCTGCGGACCCGCGGAAGAGCCATGAGGACTCAAGGGCAGTATGCTAGTAGCAATGGAGGGCTCCTGGACCGGCGGCTGGCGTGGGGGTGACTCCTCGTGTCGCGGCGCCACTACAAAGGCATCAACGTCAACCTCCATGTCCACGGGGCCTCCCGTACCACCAACCACGCACGCGAGTGGCGCCCGGGGGCTCGCCTCCGGGCTCAAGGCCGCGGCGGCTCCCGCGGTAGGACGCGGGGAAAGGGCCTCTCTCACCGTCTCCTCCTCTTCGTCGTCCTCGTCCTCTTCGCCGACAACCTCGCCGGCGTCATCATCGTCCTCGGCTTCCTCACCATCGTTGCCACCCTCATTGCCCTCTTCAGAGCAGGAGGACTCCACTTCGGAAATCTCCGCTCTCTCATCCTCAGACTCAGAGATCTCTCCGTCCTCATCGGAGCTGGAGGGAGCCTTGGCCTTGCGGGTCTTGGCCTTGGTCGCCTGGGGCTCGGAATCGGTCCGACCCTCGATCCCAAGGGCGTTACACGCCAGCATTGCTGCCAGGGTCTTCTCCTTCTGCGGATCCTCACACAAGGGCCGGACTCCGTCAGGCAGCTGATACTTCGCGGCAGGAGTAAAGATCGTCTTCATGACCGCATAAAGGGCGGGGTCCTCCATGTTGGAGTCCTGCAAGCGGGAAGGGTCATTGGGACCCTGGAAGTTCTAGGCCGGGTGAGGTCTTTTCTGCAAAGGAGCTAGACGGTTGCACATGGCGTACGCGATGATGGCTGCTCCAGAAACTCCTTGCTCCCGCAGAAGCTTGAAGCGAGTCACCGCCACCGAGAGATACACGTCCTGCGGACTCAGACTCGTCCAGAGCTCCTGGCTCACCGGATGCTCCTTCGGCTCTTGAAGATGCAGAAGAGCCTCTGGTACCTCGATGAGGAACCAGCCTCTCCTCCATTCATCCCACTTGGATTTCACCACCATTTCGGGGTAGACTGGCTTGATGTTCAGGCGAAAGCAAAACGTGACTCCGCCCCCCAGCCAGCCCTCTTTTCCTACGCGGGGGTAGAAGAAATGGCGGAACAGCGCCACAGAGGGCGTCACCCCGACGAACGCCTCGCAGGCATAGGCGAAGACAGTCAGGTCCAAGATGGCGCTTGGGGTCAGATGCAGAAGCTTCAGTTCGTATGCGCGCAGGACCTCCAATAAGAAATCTGAGAACGGAGGAACGAGCCCATCCGCATGAAGATGTCGAATATGGGGATCCTGGTCTTGGATGGCGGCAGAACTTCCGTCGCCACGCGAACCGGAGCGTCAGCCGTCGCTTCGGACCCGACCGCCCCGAATTGCGTCGCCTGCAGCTTCTCCGCATCACCAGAATAGATGCTCGGGAATAGGGCCTGCCGCTTGCGGGTGTCCGCCGTCGCGGCGGTGCGCTCCGATCTCCTCTGCGCCTTCTCGGATCTGGGGGGCGGCTGCTTCCTGACGAGCAAGGCGCCAGAGGGCTTCTTCTCAGTGGATTTCTTGAGCTTGGCCATCGGGACAGGGAGGACGGATGTTCTGTTTTTGCGGTGGCTAAGCTGAGAAGACGGCGCACGGTGAGAAGGAAGAAGGCGGAGCGTGACGGGCGGCTATTTGGGGATTTCTTCGATTTGGGAGAAGTAACGGCTACAGTTCCAATGAATCGTGGCATATAAGGCATCCCACGCATCACGTAGTGGCCCGACCACTCAGGCCAGCACGGGGATCGAGGAGGCATTCCGCTTGAGGTGCTTCCTCCCATTGGATTCCAGACAGACGTTGGCGATCCGCACGAATCACAACATTCACCAAGACAAGAAGACCCGGGGTCTTGCGCTGCTTCCCTGTGAGCGTGGCCTCGGCGGATGGGACAGAACAGTCAAGACAAGACGCCGGGGACCCACTTTGACTTTTTGGTCATAGCCCCGGCAGCAGAAGGACGTGCCCGCCGGGACTATGCCCGGGGGCTACTGTCGCAACAGTGGAACACGGGGTTCCCCTGATGCGGTCAAAGTGGGTCCACCACCAGTGGACCGACCAAGGAGGCGAACAAGGTAATTAAGTATTCAAGACCGGTAGATAGGCCTCCCCATCTTCCCCATGGCAACCGGACAAGGACGGCATCGACAATCACGACTAAGGACCGGGTGGCCTTCCAGGGTCACCCTCAACCCGGCAGACGACGCGGAGGTCTCGGGGACCCGGACACCCGGCAGGAGGCCAGGCTCACCCCCGGGCTCCAACCTCCGTACAGGTGAAGAGGATAAGCTTGCCAGCTCCTGCTGGAAACTCCTAAAAGACTTGGGCGCCAAGAAGATGGAGGCGCCGCGCGGGGACACGGTTTGTAAAGGTGTCAGCTTTTGTCCGCCCGCCCTCCAAAAGGTGGGCGACCGCACCTAACCCCCCTCAGAAGAACACTTGGACGAGAAGAGGCCACGTCGCCCCATAAGAAGAACCCGAAGGGGTTTTCCCGCCAAAAACACCTCCGCCCCCAAAGGTGCCCTTGTGGGATCCCCTTAGCCTATAAAAGGTGGACCGAGGCACCGGAGGGAGGGGATGGAATTTCAGAGAGTTGGAGGCTAGGCTAGGTAGCGCACCAGTCAGGACTAGCTTAGGCGAGAGGTGATCTCCTCCGGGAAAGGATCTGCTCGTCTTCAACCTCTAGCCAACACCTCCCGGGTTCTCACCCGCCACCACCTCTGTAAGCCACACCATGATGATCCACTCAATCCAGACATGTAGGAGTAGGGCTTTTAGCCACCAGGCCGCCTGAACCTGGGTAATCTCCTTGTGTCTTTGTGTTGCTTGCTAGTACGTACACTACTAGGGAAAGGCCTATTAGTGGCGCACCTTTTTGGAATTCTGTGGCGCATCTTGGAAAAAGTGGGATGTGCCACAGAATTCTCGCCACTAAATTATATTTCTGTGGTGCACGCCGGTGGTGCGCCACAGAAATGTCAAGATTCTGTGGTGCATCCCACTACCATGCGCCACAGAAATATTTCAGTGGCGCATCCCACTACCGTGCACCACAGAATTTTTTTTTTGAATTTCAAAAAAAAGGGCGGCCAGATCTAGATCCAGATCTGGATCTAGATTTGGCCACCGGAATTTCGCCTTAATTTTGTCGGAGCTCATCGAATGCCGTGTTGCCGCGGGTGGAGGATGGGGGTCGCCGAAGATTGGGGAGGAGGAGAAGGATGTTGCCGGAGGAGGTCGTCGGGGTGGAGAAGGAGGTCACCGGAGGTGCAGGTGGAGGTCGCCGGAGGTGGAGGTGGAGGTGGAGGAGGAGGTCGCCGGGGTGGTGGAGGAGGTCGCCGGGATGGAGGAGGAGGTCGCCGGGGTGGTGGAGGAGGTCGCCGGGATGGAGGAGGAGGTCGCGGGGATGGTGGAGGAGGTCGCCGGAGGTGGAGGAGGTCGTCGGGGTGGAGGAGGAGGTCGCGGGGGTGGTGGTGGTGGAGGAGGTCGCCGGAGGTGGAGGAGGTCGCCGGAGGAGGAGGTGGAGGAGGAGGTGGAGGAGGAGGAGAGAAGATGTGGAGGAGAGGAGAGGAGAGGAGGAGGAGAGGAGGAGGGAGGAGGGGAAAAGATGTGGAGGAGAGGAGAAGGAGGAGGGAGGAGAAGGGGAGAGGAGAAGTGGATGAGAAGGGGAGAGGAGAATGGGAGAGGATAAGTGGAGGGAGAGGTGGATGAGAGAATGAGAGAAAGGGGAGAGGAGAAATGGAGAGAGAAGGGGGCGCGCTCCGGCGGGATTCAAAATTTGAATCCCACAATTCTGTGGCGCATGGGCTACATATGCGCCACAGAATTGTCCTTTTTATTTTATTTTTTTATTTTGCTGAAAAAATTCTTCTGTTGGCCACAACTTTTTTTCGTTTGGAATTTGAGAATCTGAAAAAGTCCAACCGGGTAAACCCGGGTGAGGGCGGTTCCAAAATTTTCTCTAGTTTTTTTTAAGGTATTAAACGCTTTTTTCGACGTCGTATGCAAAAGTTATGGTCGTTTTAATATTTTTTTCACCTACTTTTGGAAAAAAGTCAAAATGTGTATTTTTTTAATTTTTCCTAACAACTAGACCCAAAACCTTCCCTACATCTAAAAGGATTTTATTTTTTGAATTTTTTATCATTTTCTTTCACTTCGTGTAAAACTGAAAAGGCGATCCACAAGGGGGGATCTATTTTGAAGAATTCTGTGGCGCACATCCAACATGCAGCACAGAAATATGTCTTTCTGTGGCGCATATAGCTAGATGCGCCACAGAAAGACACATTTCTGTGGCGCATGTTGGATGTGCGCCGCAGAAATGTGGCTTCCTATGGCGCATCTAGCTATATGCGCCACAGAAAGACATATTTCTGTGGCGCATTCGGTTCTCGTGCGCCACAGAATTCCAAAATTCTGTGGCGCATGGCTGTTTGGTGCGGCACAGAATGTGGTTCCACCTATAGCTAGTTTCCTAGTAGTGGTAGATCGGAGATCTTGACGAGGTTCTCCCGGAAGTTGGCGTCTCCCAGCCTCCTTCGCGCCCCGTGCCGAACCTAAAAAGGGGGTATCCTTTATTCCTGGTGTCCGTGATCCAAGACATGACACCTAGTGCTTCTGTTGCGCTCTTTGTTATATTATATCGGCCCTATGTGTGGCCTTAAAACTGTTTCTATTCAGCTCTGATGAACGCCTATTGTAAACTGGTAATCATCCCAATGTGTTGCTACCAAGCTCTGAACCTTGCTCTACATGGCTTTATTAATCTAAAGTCAGGCTTAATTGATAGCCTTTTATCTATAAAAAAATTGAGACATCACGGTGTAACACTATATATTTAACCTATATACAAAGCGAACTGGGCACCAACAATTTGTAGGGAAACTGGACACACCATTAACCCTTAATGAAGATTAGCACACTAATAACATAATCTGAAAAAATACGTAGCGGAATATGATGTAAATTTCAGCACCACTTGTTTACTAACTCACGGATCGTTGCTCGTGTTGGAAGGAAACATGCATCAAACATCTATGGAGTTGATAGGACACTTCTAGCCTGCTCACAAGGGTACACAGTGTCTATCCTCAAGAGAGAAGCTCACTCCGAGGGGTAGACAGTGTCTACCCTAGGGAGAGAGATCTCAAAACAGCAGCAGCAATCAACACACGGGGACACTAATCCTTTTTACGTGAAAAACCTCTCAACATGAGAGGAAAAACCACGGGCCGAAGCCACCCAAATCTTCTTCCACTATTATGAATGTGGGATATAACAAGTTCTTCCCTAAGAGCACTAGAGGATCTCATACAACATGATTTGGGCACAAGAGATGGGGATCGGAACAATCTCACCAAAGATGGTGAAACCACGGCATGAAGGAGATAAGGTAGTGGATCTGGATGTCACAACCTTGTGGGCAGAGCCCGTGCTTGAGCTCAAGTTTCTTCCTTCAACTTCTTGTTCTTTCTTTCTCTCTCTTGGTTTTCTTCTCTAATGGAGGCTATCCTGAATTTTTGTCACTCCACCTAGTGGTGGCTGGCTGGGAGGGTTAACATCGCCCCCCCCCCCCACCATCCATCATGTGCAAAGTCCAAAATGACCCTGAGTCATAACCCTACTGGGTAGTGGGCTTCTGCACCTGTCTGGGCCGCATAAGAGGCTTCATAAGACCATCTCCTCACAGCAGATATGAGGAGGATTTCCAACACAATTATCGGTAGGCCCTTCTTGAAAATGGCACCAACTAATATCCCTTTGCCCAACAACACTACCTAATGGACGTTGTGCTCATCCCAGGGAGTGGCTCAATAGAAGACCACGACAATTGATGATATGAATGTTTTCTAGTCCTAGAAAGCATCTACTATATCCGTGGAAGATGGGAAATGCTTCCTTTAGGTTGACCTACCCAGCACTAGCGTAGGTCGCTTTCCCGTGGTGCCAATTCAGCCCTTGTTTCTGACAGTAGAGAGCTTCGGGCCACTTTTTCGTGTGTGGCCCAGCCCAACAGTAGCCTGATGCCAAGTAGCACACCTTCTCTATAAAAAAGGAGGCAAAGTACCATCATATTTCCTAGGCTTTTCTTTATGTTCATATTCCTAAAAGATACTAGCTGGCAGATTATCATAGTATGTTTTTTTAAGTTGCATACATTTCTTAAATTTGTAACAAAGGTGCATGAGGGTTGTTGATAAAGCACACACGGTTTGTTACAAAGTTGTTGGCATTTTTCTACAAGCACATGTTTCCATCCGATTTTTCTAATGTTGCCTATGTTATTCCAAATTGTTATAAACTACTCCCTATGTTCCTAAAAGTAAGACGTATATTATTTTTTGAGAAGTCAAACAACGTAAAGTTTGACCAAGTTTTTAGAAATAACCATTAACATTTACAATACCAAATCAATGTCGTTAGATACATCATGAAATATATTTTCATATGGTGCTCATATAGTATTATAGTTGTTGGTAATTTTTCTCTAAAACCTTGGCCAAACTTAACTTTGCTTGACTTTTCAAAAAAAAATACACCTTACTTTCACGCACAGAGGGAGTAATATGACTTTTGTTATGAAATCACATGCCATATGTTGAAAGATTTTTGAGTGTTTGATACAAGTTCTGTGCTCTCCTAGATTTTTTCAATGACGTGTTGATGCATGTAAAACGCATACATGAACTTTGCATTATAATACTCATATTTCAATCATATTTGCATCATATAAGGGTTATATCATTGTTTTATAAGGATTTTTGGAAGATTTCACAATTTTCCTATTTTTCTGGAATTAACCCTGCACTGGCAGAAAACCATATTTTTCAATGTTTTTACTTTTCAGGGACCCAAACGACGTCCAAATGACCTAATATTTCGCGGGGATCATTTTTTGGAAGGAACAAAGCGTAGGAGCAAAGGAAGCGAACAAATGGAGACCCGAGGGCCAAAATAGGTGGGCCCACGCGGCCAGATTCCTTGGCCGCGTGGGATCCCCCATCTTGGGCCTCGTGGCTCCGATGCCGTCCGTTTTCGTCTCCGTGGCTTTGTCTTGACCTAAAACCGACTATAAAAATAGTCCCCCGAGGAGTTTCGCGAGGAGGCGGCGGAGAAACACAAAACCAAGAAACAGGAGACAGAAGGCTGCAGCCGGAGAAGATCGGAGGGGGGAAACGCCGCCAGAATCACCTCCGGAAGGCTCCTCCATCCCCCCTCCGGAGGCTCCATCAACACCACCATCAAGACCAGCACCATCTCCTTCGCCATCTTCGTGATCCACTTCATCCCCCTCATAGTTTGAGATAGTTTGAACCCTAGCTATTGTCTAAGTACTATTCTACATGTTTGTGAATTGCTACTTGTCATTGTTTTGTGGGGAGATTATATTTTCAGATTGTGTTGTATCACTTATACCATTGAATCATATCATGTCTTAGCGTTGTGAGTAGTTCTCTCATGTTCCTGGGGGCATAGGATGGATTGGCAATAATTTTCACTTAACTTGTGTTGAGTATTTGGTCAAGTTTTTATCTTTTATGATTGTCTTGATGTACAATGTATGAAGTGCACCATATATTGAGTAATGCATGAAGGTGCTATCACACTAGTGTGATGGAATGGGTAGGACCTAGGAGGACACGTAAACCTTGGTCTAATACATGAAGTTACATTAGGAGGGGATTTATATCGGGGACCTTAGAGTGTAATGCTATGGTGGGACTTTATGTCTTAATAATTCTTATGCAGTCATTTACTTGGCCACATGATCCATCATAAGGGGTTTAGTTTATTTATTTAACTACACCTAATTATGGCTCCGTCCAAAGAAGATTAAAACTTGACAAAATGTTTACCTTGTTGTTCTAGAAATATTTATGCCATGAAATCCATGTAGCCCTTGGGAACGTTTTTCACCTATAAGAAACACACCACTCAAGCTTGTCCTCTTGCTGCATAGAGGATTGGGCTTTCTCTCTTTGAGAGCTTTCACTTGTCATATTTTATTTTCAGCTTTTTACTTTATTACAAACTCTACACTAAAAACCCAAAAATACTTGCATCATTTAATCATTTTAGTTTGTCTAGTGCATAGATAATAAGAGAAGTGACACTCTTATTTGAGAGGATAAATACTCCTTGTGGGATCGATACTAATACTTACACATCGAAGATTTCAACGATCCCCTATACTTGTGGGTATCAAGACGTTTTCTGGCGCCGTTGCCGGGGAGTGTAGCGTTTAAGTTTTTATTCTTGTTTGCACTAGATATTATTTTTAGTTCTGCATTTCTTTTTGTTTGTTTTACATCTTGGAATCATCTAAGCTTGGGGAGGTTTTCCTCTTTAACTTGTTTGGTTGTGAGTTTTTCTTATATTTACTTTCAGTTTTGCATTTAGTTTAGTTTTATTTTCAGCTTTATATATCAAAACACAAAAAAAAGATGGAGAAACTTTCTGGAATATCTATGCCTAATGGTCATGTTAAAAATATGGAAGCCTACTTTGAATACGAATCAACCGAAGAGGGAACAAGAATGCGTAAATTGCTTGAAGCTCTTCACAAAATGGCTATTCAGTTTTGTGAATTACATGATATAACTTGTTGCAATAGAAGAGCTGTTAAACATTCCCACTATCAATGCAAGTATAATAATGATCCTATAATTGCTTGTTATCGTGAAGATAAATTTTCATGCCCTGATATAGAACAAGTTAAGAAATATATTGCTTATGTTGGAGCCCATGAGACAGACTCTCTTATTGATAACTTTCTTACAACTAGTCATGAAGCTCGTGTAATGAAAGTACAAATTTCTATTATTCTTCAACTTTGCAAAAAAGAATTTAGTGACAATGTTTATGTTAAAGAAAGAATTCTTGCTTCTATGGAAAGTACTAATATTTTGCAGGAAGAGGATGATGAAAACATAACCTTGGAAGAGGAAGAATGTGAAGAGGAGATTGAAATGGATATGTTCCAACCTAAGCTTGGGGAAGAGTTGGATCTCCCAACTTCACCATCAACATTTGATAGTAGCACTCAAACTCAAATTTTTTTTGTTATTTATGAGAACCCATGTTATGATGAGTGTCAAACTAAAAATTCTATGGTCCTATATGATAACCCATGCTATTATGATGAAACTAATAATGCTCCTTTACTTTTTAATGATGCTACTAGTGAACTTATTGATGATAATGAGGAGTGTTGTTTAAATATGCTATATGATAATGTTTTAGATGATGGTCCTACGCTTATTGATAAAACTCAATGTTTAGAAGTTGTTACAAATTTATGTGAGGATAAAAATGATATATTTGCTGCTTATGACAACACTCTTACTTATGAGAGTCCAACTTTATTTTTGAATTCTCCTATTCACACCATGGAGGAGAAGCTTTTATATGTTGAAAAGTACATATGTGGGCTGAAATTATCTTGCACTAATAACCATTCCACCCACAACCATCATGTTTATGATGTTTCTTGCAATTATTTTGAGAGAGGAAAACATGCTAATATCTTGCATGATAGTTTTAGTAATCCTTTATATGTTCCCAAGTTTGAAAAGTTGCACCAATCTAATAGTTGTTTTATCAAATTTGGTTCCACTACTTGTAACTATTATGAGAGGGGAAAACATGGTTCTAAACATTTCAATATTATTACGTTTCCTCTCTTTAAGTTCAAAGCCTTGAAATTGCTCTTGTTTTATCTTCCTATGCTACTTGCTTTGTGTTTCAATGATTTATTTTCTTACAATATCCCAATGCATAGGAAGTGTGTTAGACTTAAATGAGTTTCATATTTTCTCTTGATGCTCTCTTTTGCATTTCAATTCTTATTCCTATGTGAGCATCATTAAAACTATCATGCCTAACTATATGGCTATAAAGAAAGCGCTTTACGGGAGGCAACCCGGTTATTTTTATTTTTGATTTTATTTGTGTCCTCTTGATGTAACAAGAGATTTAGTTTTTAGTTTTGTTTCTGGAATTTTTAATAAAGTGCCAAGTTTTACCTATTTTGGATTGAAAAAGTTGCTTATTGTATTCGGAGATTCTATTCCAGCACGAATCTGTGCACGGTATGATTTTTCACTCCTATTTTGTAACTCCGAATGAGCTGATATTTTAACTGTAGTTGCAACTTTTCATCCTATGTAAGCATGAATTGTTTCAGAATTTTTCGACATATTTAAGTAGGGTAGAAAAATGCATTTTGCTGCTGCGGTTTTTCTGGACAGATTCTGTCCCATCTTGTTTGATGCATTCTTTGAACTTTTTACTTGAATCTTTTTTATCCAATTGAGTTTATAAGTAGGCATACAACATTACACACTTTCTGGACATTCATATGAATTTTTGTTTAAGGATTTTATGCAGCAAGCAATTCATTTGTCTATCACTACTAATGTCACCCCACATAAAAGAAATGGGAGAAACAGTGTTTTGAAGTTTTTTCACAGGGATTAGAGGAGATGCACCAAGAACTATCCAAGGATGGTGAAGACCATAAGCTTGGGGATGTGAAGACAACCCCACTGGACCAACGCACTCTCGGTTTGCACATGTCTGACTTCTTTTTTTCGGTCAATGCACTGTATCGCATAAACTTGGAGCGTCTTTTATTTGCTTTTTATTTTGGTTTGATTTTTGTTTTGAGACCACCACTATCATTTTTATATGAGAGAGCTACTGGAAATGTGGGTTGAATTAAGTTGGATGCTATTAAAAAGATTGGGAAAGGGATGTTTGAGTTGATTTAAAAAGATACATATAGTTGCATGATTCATGTGCTTTTTAATGAGTGTTAATTTGCAAGTGTTTTATCAAGAGCTATCTTTTATTCATGTTTTGATGCTGAATGTTACTTTACTTTGTTTAACATGGATTGGTTAGTTCTATGGACACTTGTGCATGCATTTAGACGGTCAACTTTCTCCCTTTTGCTAGCCCAAAAATTCCAACAAGTAAAAACTTGTTTTCCAACACCTTCAACCAAAGTTTTTCCAGTGAGTCCACCATATTTACCTATTAGCTTTATGCTATTCCGAGTATGTTTATCATGTTATTTTGTAGTATCTATACCTCTGAATTAAAATGCTTATGTTATTGATTGTTATGGGAAAAGTTGGTTAAAAAGCTCTCACAGCTTACTTTTATTGCACTTAATAAACATGAACTATTGTGATTAAAATTATGAAGCTGTGAGCTTGACAAGAGTCTTGGTTGGGGGTTAGCCCATATGTGCTGTCACATGGCAAGCTTTCAACATGTTCTTAATTATATTTAGTTGATATCATGTACTTTTGTTTATGGATGCCTATCATAGTGCCAAATAAATGTGGAAACTAAGTAAGTTTAAGTAGTTTGTACAAATGGCTAGAGAGACACCTGGGCCGCTAATCTAAGCCATGCATCATTCATGGTGGAAATTTACTTACATGCTATTGTGAACCTTCAGTGATGCACCTCATAATAAAAGGCTATATCAATAGTAAATAAAAAGGGTGTTGAGATTATTCATTATGTTTGTTTGTCTTGTCATTTTGACATGGGCTTGTTCCATGTCCTGGGACAAGAGGTACCCCAGTTGACCCTCTTGATGACGCTATTTTTACAATGACTTTAACTTGAACTTGCTTGGTAGCACAAATTGAGTAACACCATGGTGTAGGTACTTGTATTCACGGGGCATGAAGCTTTCAACCCATACTTTTTCAAGCACACTACTCATATTTGCTTTCACTTTAAACTTTAACCATTCAAGATGTTATGATGGGGGTAATGAGAGCTTGACACCAATGAATACCACATTGCAAACATTAACTTAAGTAGAAGCATTTGGAAGTTAGATGAAACTTATTCATGTTTTACCTCTACCCATTTATATATCTTTCCAAAGTGTCCACCTTTTATATTCAGATTTACAAGACTACTCTATGACCATTATAGGATGTTTTTACTTTTCATTATGCATACATTTGGTCCATAGTATCTTCTTCTATGTTACACTTTGTGAATTATCATTGAACATCCTTACAATGAATATTTAATATCACTTCATAATCTATCTTCCATATTGCTACTCCTTTAAAGAATGAATCATTTGACTTTATGTAGCAATAGTAATCATCTTTGATATCCATTGATAGTATTAAAATGCAAAGTCCATGTTGGTTTTATCACCTTCATACTCGAGGACGAGTATAGGTTAAGCTTGGGGATGCTGATGCATGTAAAATGCATACATGAACTTTGCATTATAATACTCATATTTCAATCATATTTGCATCATATAAGGGTTATATCATTGTTTTATAAGGATTTTGGGAAGATTTCACAGTTTTCCTATTTTTCTGGAATTAACCCTGCACTGGCAGAAAACCCTATTTTTCAATGTTTTTACCTTTCAGGGACTCACACGACGTCCAAATGACCTAATATTTTGCGGGGATCATTTTTTGGAGCGAAGGAAGCGAACAAACGGAGACCCGAGGGCCAAAAGAGGTGGGCCCACGTGGCCAGATTCCTTGGCCGTGTGGGACCCCCCATCTTGGGCCTCGTGGCTCCGATGCCGTCCGTTTTCGTCTCCGTGGCTTCGTCTTGACCTAAAACCGACTATAAAAATAGTCCCCTGAGGAGTTTTGCGAGGAGGCGGCAGAGAAACACAAAACCAAGAAACATGAGACAGAAGGCTGCCACCGGAAAAGATCGGAGGGGGGAAACGCCGCCGGAATCACCTCCGGAAGGCTCCTCCATCCCCCCTCCGGAGTCTCCATCAACACCACCGTCAAGACCAGCACCATCTCCATCGCCATCTTCGTGATCCACTTCATCCCCCTCATAGTTTGAGATAGTTTGAACCCTAGCTATTGTTAAGTACTATTCTACATGTTTGTGAATTCCTACTTGTCATTGTTTTGTGGGGAGATTATATTTTCAGATTGTGTTGTATCACTTATACCATTGAATCATATCATGTCTTAGCGTTGTGAGTAGTTCTCTCATGTTCCTGGGGGCATAGGATGGTTGGCAATAATTTTCACTTAACTTGTGTTGAGTATTTGGTCAAGTTTTTATCTTTTTGATTGTCTTGATGTACAATGTATGAAGTGCACCATATATTGAGTAATGCATGAAGGTGCTATCACACTAGTGTGATGTAATGGATAGGACCTAGGAGGACATGTAAACCTTGGTCTAATACATGAAGTTACATTAGGAGGGGATTTATATCGGAGACCTTAGAGTGTAATGCTATGGTGGGACTTTATGTCTTAATAATTCTTATGCAGTCATTTACTTGGCCACATGATCCATCATAAGGGGTTTAGTTTATTTATTTAACTACACCTAATTATGGCTCCGTCCAAAGAAGATTAAAACTTGACAAAATGTTTACCTTGTTGTTCTAGAAATATTTATGCCATGAAATCCATGTAGCCCTTGGGAACGTTTTCCACCTATAAGAAACACACCACTCAAGCTTGTCCTCTTGCTGCATAGAGGATTGGGCTTTCTCTCTTTGAGAGCGTTCACTTGTCATATTTTATTTTCAGCTTTTTACTTTATTGCAAACTCTACACCAAAAACCCAAAAACACTTGCATCATTTAATCATTTTAGTTTGTCTAGTGCATAGATAATAAGAGAAGTGACACTCTTATTTGAGAGGATAAATACTTATACCTTCTACTCCTCGTGGGATTGATACTAATACTTACACATCGAAGATTTCAACGATCCCCTATACTTGTGGGTATCACGTGTTCCGTGCTTTTTTTTTATTTCTGCAATCACATGGTTTTTAGTTGTAATCGTTTGTGATTTTTTTGAAATCGTTGGTGATCATTGGGGCAATTCAATCTGCAACAAAAAACAAAATTGTTTAATCACTTTTTTGTAGCATTTTTTTTGAAATGTTACGATGATTTGTTGCAATCGCATATATTTTTTTGTATATGGGGGTGATAAATTGTGTTGCAATATTCAGGATTTAGTTGCAATAATACGGGTAAATCACCATAGTGGCATTTTTACTATGATATCGGGAAGGTCAGGGGCAACGAGATATACCCTTTCGTTGAGGTCAAACTGCTCTATACCGCGGGTGGATTTCTCAAATTTTTAGGGACTAAAATGCAAAAACATGTTGTGGCCTATTATGTACGTCGGATGGTGATTTGATGGTGGCGAGACAGACCTAGATTTGCCCGGCGTAGGGCGACCTATGCCTAGCACCACCCTTGGAAGATGC
Source organism: Puccinellia tenuiflora (assembly GCA_012064385.1). Classification (NCBI taxonomy): domain Eukaryota; kingdom Viridiplantae; phylum Streptophyta; class Magnoliopsida; order Poales; family Poaceae; genus Puccinellia; species Puccinellia tenuiflora. The sequence goes on along the minus strand of QRDG01001908.1, from coordinate 556,582 downwards.
AGACCCACCTATGTGGGTATGACGGGTCTGAAAACTGAAAGTGGGTCACTTCCATGTTCATGAAGTGCTCGCCGCACCCAACATGCCAGTACAAACAACACCTCAATCCGATTCCTCTGAGACCCCTTGTAGCCCCCGGAAGATGTGGCACCACACCCATAGCCTGGTGGGCCTAAAAACCCAAAAAGGAATGATCACACATCCAGGGAGTATTTACCACGCTTAGCATTTCGGTACAGACAGAATCACCACATGAATAGCAAAAGAGCTATGTAGTCCTAGAAGATCCCCAAATCACAGAACAACGAAACGGGATTGCTCTCTAGGAATTTATATAAAATAAGATGGTCATTCTCGTGCCGTTGGGGAGATATTATAAAAGGTACTATAGTGATAAGGTTAGCATATTCCAAATAATATGCCAGTAGTATTTCCCTAGGAGGGAACAATATGTCTTTAGATATTTCCTTGGCAAGCCTTGTAATTTCACACATAAGTTCCCAATATATAGAGCACCTGAAAAATCAAATTCTATCAACTAAAAGGGGTGAATAGGAAATTATAAATAAATTTCTTTGAATTAGGAATACTAAAATTAAAGCAACAAAAAATACACTTGCTTGAGAAAAAATATGCAATAAATTAATGCGAGAAAGAGCTAAAGAATTAAGACACAGGATGTTTCCGAAGTTCATGTTGTTGGGAAAACTATATGTGTTCGTTTGAGAGACCAGGCATGGCAAGACAATAGCCGGTTTGGTTTGGTTTAACCACCGGTACCTTGATCCACTGCTTCGAAGAATTTTTTTGGATCAAGTGAAGATTGAAGCGATAGACTTCAAGGATCTGTGACGATCAAGAAATAATGTCAGCAAACAAGCATCCTCCTCAACCTTAAAGAGTGCCGACAATGAAAGGATCAAGAATCAGTCCTGACCAAAATGACGATGGGATAAACCATATCAACAAATGGATTGCTTCACAAAAGAACCGCTTCATCTTCAACACCAGCTCCGTTCATCTACATCAACATCCAATGAGATGGTTCAACAACCTTGAATACAAACCCCTCAAAGGACTGAAGTAACTAATGCCAACAACTGGCATATTGAAGGGTGCTTCAGGACCTTCACAAGACAACATTGAAGACAACACTACATGTCGAATTCAAGGTGCAGAAATTTTCTTGATGCAAGATTTCAGCTTGGACCTTTGAGGAATATCTGTTGTGCGACAATGAGCTAAAGGCTCGATACCAACACTGCCTTGACTCAAGGAGTGATCATGGTGTTCAACGAGTTTTTTCGTGGAACAATGCCGACGGTACGGGATGGAGACCAAACGACACAGACGCTTGAATGAAGAAAAAATCTCACATATGGCGTGATTGAAGACTCAAGATGAATGTTCTCTCTCCAAGCTAAGAGATCATTTGGCGCACATGAAGACTTGAAGCTGACAAGGTTAATGACTACAATTATCTTTTTTTAGCTTTGACTGTTATAGGAAAAACCCGTACTATGGGAGGGCCTAGTTAATACCTTCTCCTACCTTGGAGAGGTTCCTCGTCCCTTCACCTATCTCCTCCATTAAGACAAGCCATTACGGTGCGGTTGGTGCCCGATCTTCACGGATAGACGGTGAGGAACGAAGAACATGAAGAACAAAAAGAGTTAAACACGAGGGGAAATACGTGGAGATACACGCACTAGTAGGAAAAACCCTACTAGTGGCGCACCTCTTTTCCCTACCAGTGGCGCATACAGTGTGCCACGGCTACCAGGCGACTGGTAATACCTGTGGCGCACCTTGCCGATGTGCCACAGGTACATGTTACCAGTGACGCATGGCATCCAAGTGCGCCACTGGTAGGGTTCTGATGCGCCACTGGTAGTATTTTGGATAACTTCGAGAAAATAACTTTCTATATGATGTACGTGTTTTTATACGGTTCTACAATTTAATACAGTACAATACACACAGTTTCCAAAATAGTATAAGAAGATGTCGGAGATTGTCCCCAAGAACTAGGGGTGTCTCCAAGGTATCGTGTAAGGGGCTGAACACGGAGTCAAACAATCCACAACGTGCTCCGGCGACGGTGCTCGTCAGGCTCGCGGCGGACGACACTGCAGAGATTGACACAAGGTATTACCCAGGTTCAGGGCCCTCTTGTGGAGGTAAAACCCCTACGTCCTGCTATGGTGTATTGCACAGCTTGGAGAGTTTACAGTACAAGGAGAGAGCTTATCGAGCTCGAGGTGGCTAACAATGGCTAGGGTTTCTTCGGAGCTCCTAGGTGAAGAGTCAGTCACCAGAGGTCGAACCCCCTTGCTGGGGCGTGCTCCTCCTCCTTTTATAGGCGTCCTGGGCCTCTTCTGCCCAAACATTTGGGCGGGAAGGGCTACCACATGGCGACGAAGGAGGAGGCGCGGTGCACCGTAAAGGTGAGGTCTACCATAAAGGTGAAGCTCGTGGACGCGGTCCATGGCAGGGGAACGGCGTCACCAAAGCTGAAAAGGGGCACCGACCAGCTGGACCGGGAGCTGGCGCTTGCCGAGGTGGGAGGTGGCCCACGGTGACGTCGTCCTTGTAGCGTAGCTGCAGACTGTTCCCTTGTCACCAAAGAGGCAATACTCGTTGTCCGCTTTGCTTGGCTCCGCTTTGTTGACTGCTTTATACATGGAAACGGCAACTGCGGCGTTGTCGTCATCGCGCGTAGGCACGCGCGTCACTGCACACGGCGCAGAGCCCATGTGCGCTCTGCCGCGGGGGCGGAGATGGCTTCACGAGGAGGGCGCTTCGCGAGGCGAAAAGCCTCGCCAAGCCCTTCAGCTTGGTCCTTAGTAGAATTGCGGGCGGCGTCGGAGANCCTTGACCACAGACGAGAGGATAAGATCAATGACGAAGACCAAGACCCAGCATCGTGGCTACAGTGCCTATGATGTGACAACAGTACGCCTCCATGACGCGTGCAAAGTGTGGACAAGACCCCAGTAGTCAATCGTGTACTGTGTTATGTTGTGCTATGCATAGTGTTATGCGGGGCACACCTTGTCCCCTGGGCTCCAATATAAGGAGCACCAGGGGGATCGTTCCCAGCAGGACCCCGGGGGGGCTCATTTTCCCCCATTGCTCACAGGAGCTTTTCTTCTAGCTAGAGGCCTCACAAAGGCAACCATTGCTCAGCTCATGGAGCCACTTGTACGACACATGTATATAGAGAAAATACACAGAGTAGGCTAGATGCTGCCAGTAGGGGTTTTATCTCTCACGAGAGCCCCAAAGCAGGGTAATCCTCGGTTCATCTGTTCTTCCGTGTGCGCTCTTCAGCGCGCTATCCCTCCCCGAATCCTCTAGCATCCATCGGCCCCAAACTTAAGCCTACCCCTAGGCATCTATCGTTCACCACGACGACAATCGACGAGTAGTCTGGGGTTCCCAGGTGGCAGCTTGGGACGAGTCCTAGAACAGGCTGGCACGGGATGTTTATCTGTAGGCCTCTTAGGCCATATTTTGGATCTTGTTGTTAGACAACACTACTCGCTTCCGCATGATGTAATGATCGTTCTGTGACCCCTGGGTGTGATTTGTATCTTTCTCGTTATATGACTTGCTATATGATCTCTTTGTGTCGTAGAGTCTGTGATGTGCCAGTTGTTCCGTAGTCTTGATCTCCTTATTATGCACTGATAACTATGTCAGTGTTCATGGCATGATCGAGGTTTGTGTTGCCGATGATCCATTCCGAGCACGCCTGCCAAAGGTTTTGGCCTGGGAGTGGTAACCCCAGTAACCTTCGATTGTGTAGCATGGCCTGTGGGTTACATAGTATCTCTGTATAATTCCGGGGTCGGGGCGCTACAACCATCTTCATCTTGGCTCTTGCGTTGTATTGCCTCATTTATTGCCAAGTGTTTATCTGACTTCCGTGTCTTCCTTGCCTCTTGCATGGATCTTCTTTTTCAATTGGATTGTTTGTGTATAAATGGACATATGGAGAGTAATGATCCCTTGTGTGTGCATTTTGTATCCAAATGCAAATATCAAGATAATGCATGAATCTTGGGGGAGGTTTCCTTTATTATTTAGAACACTATTCTATAATAATTTTTTATCCTTTCAATTGGCATTAATTTCTATCTTATGCGTTTATGGAAGACAAACATTTTCCTTTGGTGCTTTGTGCCATCATAAAAAGTGTAGAGAGTGTTTGGTTTATTTGTTGTAAGCTTGCTCTCTCTAGGGATTTGCTTTCTCATTCATCGTTTTGTGTTTTATCTCCTTGAATGAGAAAAGCCATTTGAGCATGTCTCTTTTATCTCATATGCTTATTGGCCTTGCCTAGGTACCTCCACTTGGTATTAATTGGGAATTTCATATCTCATCCATAGATATTTGTTTCAACAAGTATCTCTTTTGGGAGCTTTGATACCTTGTCTCTGACTTCTCTTTTACTTGATATCTTTCGAGTAATTTCTTCTTTTGGTATCCTCGCTCCTAGTTGGTATCTTTTTTCAATTGGTATCTTATCTCTCATGTGTTGTTTGATTTGATTCCTATTGATATGTCACTTCATGTGTTGATGTGTTTATGGAATCAAATCATGTGTTGATTTTGATTTTGATATAATTTGGACAAGCTTTGTGTATCACACTTTGGTGTGTCCTCTCTTTGGTTTACTTGGTGTTTTTTGTCCAAATTGTAATCTCGTTTGGTCTTGAAAGACTTTGTAAGTATATCCTTTAACATCTATATTATATGGCATGTTTGTCTTTCTTGTTCCAATATATAGGGTATATGAGGACCCACAAGTATAGGGGATCTATCGTAGTCCTTTCGATAACTAAGAGTGTCGAACCCAACAAGGAGCAGAAGGTGTTGACAAGTGGTTTTCAGCAAGGTTCACTGCAAGCACTAAAAGAGAAATGTTTTTGGATTTTTGATTTAAAGAACAAGTAAATAAAAGAGTGCTACAATAATTGCAACAAATAGCCCAATCCTTTTAAGCTCAAAGGACAGGCCGGTTGTGTTACTTATGAAGATTAAAACGTTCTCGGGGACACATGGGAGTTTCTGCCTAGCCAGTTTCATTGCACGCCGGCGATTAACCTTCAATGTTTTGATAAAGTGTTGTGTGGGTGGACCTATGCTACTGCACCGCCCTTACTTGGACAAATACATACTTGTGATTAAACCCCTTGCAAGCATCTGCAACTACAAGAAAGTAATTAAGATAAAAACCTAACCACGGCCTTAAACTCCGAGACCCTACTCTCCCTAGTGCACTAGTTCACAAATTGGGGTTTAGGTTTCTGTCACTCCTGCAACCCTACCATAAGCAAAACTAAATACACTATGCATTCCCCTAGGCCCTTTGAAAGGTGAAGTATCATGTAGTCGACGTTCACACGATACCACTAGAGGAATAACACCACAACATAATCAAACCATTAAATATTACTCAACATTATGCAATTACTAGCAACTAGGCTTTCCCATGTCCTCAAGAACCAAACGAACTACTCACAAGACATCATATATATAGATCATGATCAGAGGTGATATGAATAAGGGCAACAATCTGATTGTAAAGACAATTCACCGATAAAACTCTCAAGCATCAACTACAAGTGGTAATCAACACCAGGATACGATTCCAATGAACTAATAACAAAACAATGACAATTGCTATAGCGGGATGAGATGGGACGGTGACGGTGATGATGGTGCTGATGATGGAGATGGTGTTGATGATGATCCCGATGATGCCCGGCGTGATGGCGATGACGATGTCGACGATTCCCCCCTCCGGGAGGGAAATTCCCCGGCAGATTTCTCCCTGCCGGAGCTCTTCTTCTCTCTGTCTGGTTTCCGCCTCGTGGAGGCGGCGGAAAAATTCCTCTTCGATACCCCCCGATGTTTTTAGGTCAAGGGGAGGTAATACACCAAAGGGGAGCCGGAGGGGGGCCACAGGGACCAGGGGCGGGCCCCACCCGCGGCCAGGGGTGGACCCACGGCAGGAGGGCTCCCCTGCCCCCTGGAGCTCCACTCCGTGCCCCCTTTCGGCTCCGTGACTTATTCTTCAAAATGTTGGCTTCATAATTTTTCTGGAATTTTCTGAGCTTCCGACGTCAGGTATCTTGACAGGTACTTTTCCAGCTGATTCCAGGCTCCGGTGCATGCATCTCCAATAATTGCCAAACATGCAAAATGAGATAAAATAACATAAGTATTGCATCATAATATGAAATATATCAATGAATAAAGATGAATTATGTTGTAAAATAGAGATGCAAAATGGACGTATCAACTCCCCCAAGCTTAGACTCCGCTTGTCCCCAAGCGAAAACTGAACTCGGTAAACATGACCACAGGTTTATAGAGTGAAGTGTCAATAAATAAAGAATACGAACATGAAGCATCAGTATTTACTCATCGAACACAAATATATCTTAAACATCAACCTTTCTCTCATAAAGCTTCTCGAAGACAAGTAATGTAACTACAACATGTTAAGGTGAAAGAAGACAGAAACTTATTAAGCAAAGACAAACCGAGACTCTACTTAAGAAACAATTATACTTATCAGCCCATATTTCAAGAAAGATTCATTTAAATGCTTCAACCATCCGGTCATCTTCCCACGAGTTGCAAATCGTCAAAGCTATATCCTTATAACAAAAGAGTTAGAACTGACATAAGAAAAATGAATAACTATCATGAGACATAAAAGACATAATGTAGATATCATACTTGCTTAACATCAAAATTCAACACTGTGGGTTTGCTTGTAGAAGGTAGAGGAAGTGGGTGAACTGACTCAACAATAAGTAAAAGAGAGGCCCTTCGCAGAGGGAAGGAGGGATTAGTCATGTGCTAGAGCTTTTTGGTTTTTAAAATGGAAGTAAAATGATTTTGAGGTATGCATGCTTCCGTCAACGGCTTCACAACATAGAAGCTATCTAGTCCCCCATGACAAGCAAGGTTTTTAGACTTGTGAGAGCAGCTTGTTTTTAGAGGAGCCAGTACACTCCTCTTTCTCCTTGGTTTCACCACTGTCTAATGTTTGGGCTGATTTCTCAGATTTGCATTGCGCGGAGGAGAATTGTGAGTTATATTTATATTTTTGCTTAAGCTGCTCTCGGGTTGATTCAAGTGAAGACGTAATCCATCGACACCGGGTGAAAGGGGGGAAATGACCTTGTTCGTCACAAGTTATATCGAGCTCTCCATTACTCCCTAATGAGCTTAAAAACAGAGGCACAAAGAGAAGTATTTTGAATTTTTTTAAAGGTAGCACATGACAAATTTACTTGGAATGGCAAGAAATACCATGCATAGGTAGATATGGTGGACTCAGCTGGCAAGAAAGTTTGGCTTTGGGAATTGGATGCACGAGTGAACCATACACTCAGTACAGGGCTTTAGGCTAGAAAGGCTTTAGAGCAAACAAACAGTGTTGAGAGATGTAAATCAACTATGCTATCAAAAACAATATGTCAAACATGCAACATAAAGCTTATCATCACTGTCAGAAATAAATCTAATACAAAGGTGTATGAGCTGGAAGGTTCACAAGCATGTAAGACATACAAGATAGTGTATTTGCAATTAAATTCTTCTTCTCTACTCAAGCACCAAAGCAATTATTGCAATTTAAACGAAGCCATGCTTATCAATACCGAATAAACTTCTACTCATGCACCCAATGTCAAATCATTACTTACCACAAGATCAGCAGATGAGAGAGATTGCCATAATAAAATATAAAGTGCAGAAGAATAAAAGATACTTCTCATTTATATTCCATTATAGAAAACCACACACCAATGGATACAAAGGACTCACAAGGAGTGACAAGACACAATGCAAAACCATACTACAAGATAACTTCTCTACTCATGATACGACTCACAAGACTGCGAAAAATAAAAGACATGAGATAAAGATACCGGGGCACTCCCCCAAGCTTGGAACAAGCCAAGGGAGTGTCGTTACCCATAGTGCTCGAATTTTATTCCCGCGGTGGAGATGGCGGCACCTCAGCCAGAGGTGTCAAGAAATACTGAAGACGTCGGCGAAGCTCCAGATTCTCTGCCTCTAGTATTGCAACTTCCGCTTTCAAGCAACGGAACTGCTCGCAGAACTGATCAGCCACTCTATGAGCTTCCGACAGCAATGGATTAATATGGGGATCCTGCTGCTGTGGCACTGTCCTTGGAACATCATGAGAATAAGCATATCGAGGGTTAATGGATCCCACAAAAGTGGTGTTGCCTGGCCTTCGATTCTCTGCCCTTCCTCCCGGTTGGCGTGATGCTGCCCTTCTCACTTCTTCCCGCACGTTGCGGGTCCCCACCGTGGCCTGGGGTGGAGCCGCGGCAGAGGGCCGCCTCTGCCCCCTAGGGTCCGTCTCGTACTCCATCAAGTCTTCGAATTTTCCTAATTTTCGAGAAATAAATAATATAAATTTTCTGGAATTTTCCGAGACACTTTCTTTACCAAAACAGTTACCTATTCATTTGCTGATTCTGGAGTCTTCCGGTATTTGGTTTCGATGAGTTCTTCTGGAGAGACCACTTGAATAACATCAGCATCCTTTTCCAAGGGATTACCGGAGATGTAGTGCTTAAGTCGCTGACCATTCACCACTTGAGGTTTGTCCCCATCAAGATTATTAATCTTTATAGCTCCGGAGCGATAAACTTCCTCAATGATGAATGGTCCCTCCCATTTTGATAGCAATTTTCCTACCAAAAATCTGAGACGAGACCTATACAAAAGCACTTTATCACCAACATTAAATTCTCTTTTCATGCCATCTCTTTACTTTTTCCTTAAACAGACGAGCACTTTCATAAGCCTCGTTTCTCCACTCATCCAAGGAATTTAATTTAAGCAACCTAGTTTTACCGGTAAGATTAGGATCAGAATTAAGTTGTCTAACAACCCAAAAAGCTTTATGTTCTAATTCAAGAGGCAAATGACATGCCTTCCCATAAACCATTTTATAAGGAGACATACCCATAGTGTTTTTATAAGCAGTTCTATAGGCCCATAAAGCATCATTAAGTTTTTTAGACCAATTCTTCCTAGACTTGTTAACGGTCTTTTGCAAGGTCAGTTTAATTTCTCTATTAGTTAATTCAACTTGCCCACTAGTTTGAGGATGATACGGAGAGGAGACTCTGTGATTAACATCGTACTTGGCTAAAACCTTTCTAAAAGCTCCATGAATAAAATGAGATCCTCCATCAGTCATAAGATATCTAGGCACACCAAACCTAGGAAAAATAACTTCTTTAAGCATTTTTAGGGAGGTCTTATGATTAGCACTTTTAGTTGGTATAGCTTCCACCCACTTAGTAACATAATCTACAGCAACAAGAATATGAGTATTACCATGAGAAGTGGGAAAAGGACCCATAAAGTCAAACCCCCAACAATCAAAAGGTTCAATAACAAGAGAATAATTCATAGGCATTTCATTACGTCTACTAATGTTACCGACCCTTTGACACTCATCACAAGATGAAACAAACTTTTTAGCATCCTTAAATAAAGTAGGCCAATAAAAACCCGATTGAAGAACCTTATGTGCAGTCCTTTCACCTGCGTGATGTCCTGCATAATCACTATTGTGGCACTTCCTCAATACCTCCTCCTGTTCATGCTCAGGAATACATCTCCTCAAGATTCCATCAGCTCCCTCCTTGTATAAATGTGGGTCATCCCAAAAGTAATGCCTCAAGTCATCGAAGAATTTCTTTTCTGTTGATAAGTAAAACTTGGAGGCAAAAATTTCGAGACAATAAAATTAGCATAATCAGCATACCAAGGAGCATCATGAGAAGTTACCTTAACGACGGCAAGTTGTTCGTCAGGGAAACTATCATTTACAGGTATGGGATCATGAGGAATATTTTCCATTCTAGACAAATTATCAGCTACAGGATTTTCTGCACCTTTTCTATCAACAATATGCAAATCAAACTCTTGCAGCAAAAGCACCCATCTAATAAGTCTAGGCTTAGCATCTTTCTTCACCATAAGGTACTTAATTGCAGAATGGTCAGTATGAATAGTTACTTTAGAGTCCACAATATATTGTCTAAATTTATCACAAGCAAAAACGACCGCTAAAAATTCCTTTTCAGTGGTTGCATAATTTTTCTGTGCACTATCCAAAGTTTTACTAGCATAATGAATTACATTCAACTTCTTATCAATTATTTGGCCAAGGACCGCCCCTACAGCATAATCACTAGCATCACACATAATTTCAAAGGGTAAATTCCAATCAGGCGGTTGAACTATAGGAGCGGTGATTAAAGCCCTTTTTAAAACCTCGAAGGCTTCCTTACAATCTTCATCAAAAACATATGGAACATCTTTTTGAAGAAGATTAGTAAGAGGCCGCGAAGTCTTAGAAAAATCTTTAATAAACCTCCTATAAAAACCAGCATGACTAAGGAAACTACGAATACCTTTGATGTCCCTTCGATAGGGCATCTTCTCAACTGCTTCAATTTTGGCTTTATCAACTTCAATCCCCCTTTCAGAAATTTTATGTCCAAGCACTATGCCATCATTTAACATGAAATGACACTTCTCCCAATTGAGAACAAGATTGGTCTCCTCACATCTCTACAAAACTTTGTTAAGATTATAGAGGCAATTGTTGAAAGAAGTTCCATAGACGGAGAAATCGTCCATGAAGACTTCCACAATTTCCTCACAAAAACCATGAAAAATAGCAGACATGCATCTTTGAAAAGTAGCAGGTGCATTACACAAACCAAAAGGCATACGTCTATAGGCATAAGTTCCATAAGGACAAGTAAAATTAGTTTTTTCTTGATCTTCAAATTTAACAGCAATTTGAGAGAAACCAGAATAACCATCAAGAAAACAAAAGTGAGAATTCTTAGACAGTCTTTCAAGCATTTGATCAATAAAAGGCAAAGGATAATAACCTTTTCGAGTAGCCTTATTACGTTTCCTATAATCAATGCACATTCTATACCCTACAACTGTTCTTTGAGGAATGAGTCCATTATTATCATTAGCAACAACAGTCATACCTCCCTTTTTGGGAACACAATAAACAAGACTAACCCATCTACTATCAGCAATAGGATAGATTATACCTGCATCGAGAAGCTTGAGTATCTCATTTCTTACCACATCCTTCATCTTTGGATTCAATCTTCGTTGATGATCAACAACGGGCTTCGCATCAGGCTCAAGATTAATTGTATGTTGACAAATAGATGGAGAAATCCCTTGAAGATCATCTAGAGTATATCCCAATGCGGCTCGATGTTTCCTAAGGACCTCCAATAATCGCTCCTCCTCTTTCACTGAAAGGTTAGAATTGATAATAACAGGATATATTTTCTTCTCATCCAAATATGTATATTTGAGAGTGTCTGGGAGAACTTTTAATTCAAAAACAGGATCTCCCTTTGGAGGTGTCTGGGTACCCAGAGACTCCACAGGTAGATCATGCTTTAGAATAGCCGGCTATCTAAAGAAGACTTCATCAATTTCCTCTCTTTCCTGCATAAACATAGCATTCTCGTGCTCCTCCATATATTGCTGCAAAGGATCATTAGGAGGCACGGCAATAGAAGCAATTCTTTCAATAATAGGATCCTCATTAGGTAATTCTTTATCATAACGATGTCTAGCAAATTTGGAAAAATTAAATTCATACGGCTCTCCAGCAAATTGAACAGAGACCTTTTCTTTCTTAAAATCTATAACAGCACTACAAGTATTTAAGAAAGGTCTACCAAATATGATAGGACAAAATTTATCTTTAACCGACCCCAAGACAAGGAAATCAGTTGGATATTTTACCTTACCACATAAGACTTCAACGTCTCTGACAATTCCCACCGGGTGGATGACATCTCTATTAGCCAATTTAATCTCCAAATCAATATCCTCAAGCTCACATGGCGCAATTTCACGCATTATTTCTTGATAAAGTGTATAAGGAATAGCACTTGCACTTGCACCCATATCACATAATCCATAATAGCAATGATCACCTATCTTGACAGAGACAACAGGAGTACCAACAACTTTTGCACTTTTATCCTGTCTAACAATGTTAGTAGCAGCTTCACAAAAATAAATAGAGCTTCCATCGACGTTCTCAGTTACAAGATCTTTAACCAAAGCTACTGGAGAGGCAATTTCAAGTTGTTCATCAGGTTCATAAGCTTTCCTTTCACTTTTATTAACCACACTAGCCACGATTGAGTGTTCTTTAATTTTTATAGGAAAGGGTGGTTTTTCAAAGTAAACAGCATGTAAAACAGATTCAACTGTTTGAACAGGCACATCATCACTAGCAAGCACATCCGTTTTACAAACATCTTTAAATGGTTCATGATACTTATCCCACTTTTCTTTTGGAATATTAATATGGTCAGCAAAGGATTTACGAAGATCAACAACAATTTGAGAATCGAGCCCAAACTTAGTACTAAGCATATTAAAATGTTCAGTTTCCATGAAAGATTTAATGCAGTCATACTCATAATTTATACCTGATTCTTTACCTTTGTCGATCTCCCAATCTTCCGCATTGCGATAAATCCTTTCAATTAAATCCCATTTAGCATTAACTTCTTTGTTTGTAAAGGATCCAAGAGAAGAGGCATCAAGCATATCCTTATCATAGCGAGGCAGTCTCGTATAAAAATTGTTAACAATTATATCATTAGGAAGCTTATGATTGGGGCATTTAAGCATTAAAGATTTCAACCTCCCCCAAGCTTGAGCGATGCTTTCTCGTTCATGTAGCCAAAAGTTATAAATATAATTTCTATCTTGATGAATTTCATGAAGAGGATAAAATTTAGAATAAAAGAGAGACATAAGCTCTTTCCAATCCATCAAGTGAGAATTATCCAGAAGCATATACCAATCCATAGCTTTATCCTTTAGTGATATTGAGAATAATTTCCTCATGATTACCTCTTTTGACATACCTGCAATCTTAAATAGCTCACACAGATCTTTAATATAAAGCAAATGATAACCTGGATGGATGGTTCCATCCCCTGCATAACGGTTACTCATAACATGATCAATAATTCCCATGGGTATTTTAAATGGATCAATTTCAGAGAGCGGAGGACTCTTATCCACTACAGGTGTGGTGGCAGAGTCACTCCCAAATAGCATATTAAGTGAAGAGTGCTCCATAACGAAGCAAAGTAACAAGCAAAAATAAAAACAGCACTTACAATAAAAGAGTTCCTTACCAGTTCCACTTACCAATAGCGCTACACTCCCCGGCAACGGCGCCAGAAAAGAGTCTTGATGACCCACAAGTATAGGGGATCTATTGTAGTCCTTTCGATAAGTAAGAGTGTCGAACCCAACGAGGAGCAGAAGGTGTTGACAAGTGGTTTTCAGCAAGGTTTCACTGCAAGCACTAAAAGAGAAATGTTTTTAGATTTTTGATTTAAAGAACAAATAAAGAACAAGTAAATAAAAGAGTGTTACAATAATTGCAACAAATAGCCCAATCCTTTTAAGCTCAAAGGACAGGCCAGTTGTGTTACTTATGAAGATTAAAATGTTCTCGAGGACACATGGGAGTTTCTGCCTAGCCAGTTTCATTGCACGCCGGCGATTAACCTTCAATGTTTTGATAAAGTGCTGTGTGGGTGGACCTATGCTAATGCACCGCCCTTACTTGGACAAATACATACTTGTGATTAAACCCCTTGCAAGCATCCACAACTACAAGACAGTAATTAAGATAAAAACCTAACCATAGCCTTAAACTCCGAGACCCTACGCTCCCTAGTGCACTAGTTCACAAATTGGGGTTTAGGTTTCTGTCACTCCTGCAACCCTACCATAAGCAAACGAAATACACTATGCATTCCCCTAGGCCCTTTGAAAGGTGAAGTATCATGTAGTCGACGTTCACACGATACCACTAGAGGAATAACACCACAATGTAAATCAAACCATTACTCAACATTATGCAATTACTAGCAACTAGGCTTTCCCCATGTCCTCAAGAACCAAACGAACTACTCACAAGACATCATATAGATCATGATCAGAGGTGATATGAATAAGGGCAACAATCTGATTGTAAAGACAATTCACCGATAAAACTCTCAAGCATCAACTACAAGTGGTAATCAACACCCGGGATACGATTCCAATGAACTAATAACAAAACAATGACAATTGCTACAACGGGATGAGATGGTACGGTGACGGTGATGATGGTGTTGATGATGATCCGGATGATGCCCGGCGTGATGGCGATGACGATGTCGACGATTCCCCCCTCCGGGAGGGAAATTCCCCGGCAGATTTCTCCCTGCCGGAGCTCTTCTTCTCTCTGTCTGGTTTCCGCCTCGTGGAGGCGGCGGAAAAATTCCTCTTCGATACCCCCGATGTTTTTAGGTCAAGGGGAGGTAATACACCGAAGGGGAGCCGGAGGGGGGCCACAGGGGCCAGGGGTGGGCCCCACCCGCGGCCAGGGGTGGACCCGCGACAGGAGGGCGCCCCTGCCCCCTGGAGCTCCACTCCGTGCCCCCTTTCGGCTCCGTGACTTATTCTTCAAAATATTGGCTTCATAATTTTTCTGGAATTTTCTGAGCTCCGACGTCGGGTATCTTGATAGGTACTTTTCCAGCTGATTCCAGGCTCCGGTGGATGCATCTCCAATAATTGCCAAACATGCAAAATGAGATAAAATAACATAAGTATTGCATCATAATATGAAATATATCAATGAATAAAGATGAATTATGATGTAAAATAGTGATGCAAAATGGACGTATCAGTATACTCCACCGAATCCTAAATCGGCTTGGATGTGCATGAAATTCAATTTCATATCTATATGCACATATTTATGTGGAGTGTTTCCTATGTATTTTAGTGTATCTAACTACTATGGGACCCAATGATTTTGGGAACCATTTTGTACTTGAATTTTGTTTTAGGCACAATGGATATGCATTGGATGCTTGCCTCATCCATAAGAAAGGTGTTCTCACCATGATATTATAGGAGTCAAGCTATGATGATTGTCAAAATCTCATCTTCTTCATCACCAATGTCATATCAGCAACAAGTATCTATCCCATGCATATTTCTCTAGTATTCAACCTTGTCTAGGTTACTTCTTGGCATGAAAGCCTTTATGTGCAATTGTTGTGGTTTTGGCTTTTTCCTTCACTTGGTATATCTTTATGATATTTGTGATGAAATTGCAAAAACCTTTTCTTCAATTGGTATTCTTTCTTTGTGATACTTGTTGCCTGTCTCAAAGCATCTCCACTATCTCTTGTTCCCTTAGTGATATGTGTGATGTCTTTGATATGTTTGAAGTTCATTTATATACAGTGAGATAAATTTGAGCTATGTGCCATGCTTTTAAGAAATAATCTCTTTTGTATATTTATGACTTCTTTTGGATACCTTCTTCACTCCTTTCCGAACCATTGCATATGTACATGTCTCTTTGTGGATGTATATCTTCAACGATTTGTCTACTTAGAAACCTATACATATGTGAGAGGTCACCTTTTAGTTGTTATCCTATTTCTTTTGAGCTGCCTTGTTTTTTTTATCTACAATTCTTTGGTGGCTCCAAATTCATTTCATGAGTGCTTATCTTATTTTTATTTGCATCCTTGCGCACTCATGTGTTTGTTGAAGATCTTTGACCTCATGCTTACCATGGTGAGTATGTTTTTTTTTAAAGGAATACGGTAGAGGAAGCCCCTACAGTGATTTTTATTTTCGAAATAATAAGAACCCAAATCCGCGTCCGTGAGGACTTGAACCTGAGTGGCTGGGTTGTACATCCACTTCCCTAACCAAATGAGCTAGGCTCACTTCTTACCATGGCGAGTATGTTGATTTTTATTGACTAAATTTTCTCACGAGCTTTTGGCTTTTTCAATTGGTTTTATTTTCCAATTGGTACCCTTGAGCTTGTGAACATATTCCTTTTAGTTAAAGATCTTCTTTGTATGTTGTGTGTGTCAATACTTGATATACAATTAATCTCCATTTGGTTAAGGCTATTTGTCTTACCAAATTAATTGTCTTGTCACCCACACATACTCTTGGTTGGGCCTATCTTGATTGAATGTTTTTTTAAATTGGTATCTTCTTATGGCTCAACCATATCTTTGGTGCAAGTGCAATGATTTTTTTTGTTCTATGTACTCATGCACTTGTTGTGTGTTCTATATGATTTTGGGGGAGTGAGGATTCCATATTTGTGTACTCCTCAATAGTGTATGAACATTGGGAGCTTCTCCATTTTATTTAGAACTCTCCTTTCGGATCGCTTCGATTGCTTTTCTCCTTTGTGGATATGTTTAGAATGAGTTCATCTTATTTGCAATCTTTGGATCCTCAATATAGTTTGATTTCCTTAAAATATTCTTCATTGGATATGTGAATTTGATTTCACTCATATCTTGAGAAATGCACACTTTATGGAGGAACTCATATTATATTGGCCTTCTAAAATTTTCCTCCCATTTCGGCAATCGATGCCAATGGGGGAGAAGTTTAGAGGGTTTAAGGGAATTTGTTTTTATGCTTTTGGTTGGTTCTTAAGCATTGCCTTTAATGCTCTTGCTTTCTTGCTTGTTTGTCTTGCAAGGTTGCTTAATTCATTATATAAACCCTATCAAAAGGGATTGTCATCAATTACCAAAATGAGGGAGATTGAAAGAGCATGGTTGCCCCCATGTGTAGTTTTGGTAATTAATGACAATCCTTATGGACTAATGTTTGCATTGAGTTACATTTGTAGGTTTGGTCCATATGCATTGCTAGATCTCCATATGTTGGAGTCAAGGCTAAGGGAAGAAGATTATATGTTGATCAAGGCTAAGTGCGAGTTGATCAACACACAAGGCTAGTTATGTACCATGAGGGATTGTATGATCTCATGGTATGGTAAGCAGTTGTCCAATATAGCCTTGTGAACTAACCCATGATCTATGTGCTTGGTATCTCTATGTTGGGTTAGGTATTTCTCCATGAGCATGCAATGAAAGTAAGATCCTATGTAGCCCATGGAGGATGGCATCTAGTGGTGATCGCCATCAAGGTTGTGTGGTGAAGATAATGGCCATGTGAAGATATGCCGAAGAAGAGGTTCTCCCATCTAGGTGTATGGGGGAGCAATATGAGAGTCTTCACTGAGCGGAGCGTAATCAAGAAAGGTGTCAGGTTTATCTATGGTTGAGACTATATAGTATTGTGCATTGATATATTTCCTACATTGTTTGGCACAAGGTATGACCCTCATCTCATAATCTCAACCTAAATTGGATATGCCTCATATTGTGCATTTATGTTGTTCTTATATCATGTTGATTCTATTGTGTTGGGAATGTCTCCCTCCTTATGAGTGTATTTGCATTCCAAGGCAAACAAATTATATGCACACATTTAGGGGGAGCCCTTTCCATATTTCTTGAAAACATGATCTAGTGTGGATTTTTATTGCAAATCCTAGTGTTGTCATCTAACACAAAAAAGGGGGATATTGAAAGAACATTTTTATACCCCTCTGTGTTTTGTGTGTTAGATAACAACACAGGTGTTATTTTTAATATGTTGCTAAGTGTTGCAGGTTTGAAATGTATTTCATCTAAATATGCTTCACACCAAAAAGGATAAATAGGAGTGTTAAAAGGATGATCTTGTGGTGGTCTGCCAGGCCAGCCTCGGTTGCTGGCAAGGATGGGCCAAGGCCGGGCGTCTCGGCTGCCTTGCCGGCCTCCTGCTCAGTCAAGGCCGGCCCAAGGCCAGGCTCAAGGCCGGGAGGCTCGGGCTCCCTGTCGGCCTTCGTCGGCAGCCCAAGGCCGGCCCAAGGCCGGGCCGAGGCTGGCCTCCCTTGCGCCTGCTGCCAGCCCTAGATTCCAGGCCGGCCTTGCCGGGCCCAAAGCCGGGCTCACGGGGAAGCACTTTTTCCCTCCAACGGCCACATTTCGGGAGGGGGTATAAATACCCCTCCACCTACCTCCAGCCAAGTAGCTCGACCAGAATAGAAGAAACCCCCATTGTTGCAAGCTCAAAACTCATCGATCTCCCAATCCCTCCACCCAAACTCATTGATCTTTGGAGGATTGAAGGATAAGGCCAAGATCTACATCTTCACCAAGCCGATTTACTTTTCCCCCTCATTCACTTGAGGGATTCGTGGTTAGGTTTTTCTTTGTGGAAACCCTAGCTTTTGTTCTTACTTGTTGTATTGTTTAAACAGATTTGGTGATTTGGGAGCCCCAATTTAGCTGTGGGTGTGTGCCCCAAGATTGTTGTAAAGGCTCTAGATTCCGCCTTGAAGGATTCCGATAGTGGAATGTGAATCGAGCCTTTGTGGCGAGGTTCATCGGAGAATAGGGTGAGGCCTTTGTGGCGTTGAGTAGGCCTGTTGTGGCGAGCTCACACCCCTCCAACGAGACGTACTCCCTTAACAAGGAGGAACTCGGGAATAAATCTTCGTCTCCGTGTGCTTCGGTTATTTCTATACCCGAGATCTTTACTTATGCACTTTCCATTGTTATAGCCTTCGTGCTTGAAGTATTATATCTTGCTATCATCTTGTTATTATCTTGCTTAGCATTAGTTGTTGGTGCACATAGGTGAACCTAGTATATTAGGTTTTGTATGCTTGATAAATTAAACGCTAGTTTTATTCCGCATTTATCAAGCCCTAATCGTAAAAGTTTTAAATCGCCTATTCACCCCCCCCCCCCCCCCCAAGGCGACATCCTTGTCCTTTCACCTTGGCCGCTCATTGCTACAACTATTGTTTGCTCGATGTCAATCTCGTGATTGAGCGTCTACGTTTGCAGGTTGCCTGAACAGCCTCAAACCCTGACTAGGCCTGGAATTCGAGTAGAGCCGGCTCGGCTCGACTTGCTTAAGCTCGTTCAACTAACGAGTCGAAAATCGAGTCCGGAAATAAAACTCGGCTCGACACGCTTAAGCTCGCGATTTGCCCAGCTCGACTCATTTAGCTCGCTAAAATTGTCAACATGTAAATTTATAGTTTGTATATATTTGTTTTCTATTTATTTTGGACATGTATGACATAATCATCCCGACAATCAATGACAATATGACACCATCACGTAATTTGTAGTCGATAAACTACAATAATCATGAACAATTATTCATATAGACGAGAAAGATAGGTATTGACTACTTTTACCGAGTTAAACGAGCTAACGAGTACCGACTCGTTTACCGTTCAAAATAAAACCTCGGCTCAGCTCGTTTAACAACGAGTTCGAGCCAAGCCAAGCCGAGTTGTGAGCTACTCGTTTAACTCACGAGTTTCGAGTTTTAATTCTAGGTCTAACCCTGACGCCATGGCCAACTCGATCAGGTCAGTTCATGTAGTGCAGGAGACAACATATAAGAGTGGATGGAGAGGACTAGGCATCAAATTACCCTTCTCATGGTTTTTTAAGTATCATCAAGTGGATAATCCTGAATTTTCGTTGATCAGTCAAATCAAGTAAGGGCATGTACAATGGTTGATAAGACCGTCTTATCATTAACCTGCCACGTAGTTTAGATATAACAACAAAACATGATGTACAATGGGTTATTTTTAGGCTTATCTTTAATAACCAGATATCCCTAAAATTGTGGTGAGAGAAATTATGCTAAGAGATGATCTCTTAGTTAAGAGAAGACAAACCTCTTTTTTCGTTTCTCTCTCTTCCAACTCAGCAATTATCCTACGTGGCACTGTGATGATAAGACCATTGTACAGGCCATTGTAAATTGCAAGTAAGATGTGGAGTTGGTCAATGAAAAATCCTAAAAAGACAATGTTGTACAAAGTGAAACTCGAGTGAGAGGAAGAAGACATTCGTCGTCATGTAGTCAACTATCATCGTTAGTTACTTGTCAACCAAGAGTCAAGGGTGATGATGCAATTGCTAAGAGACAATTGCGCACGATAGTGATTAGCGGTTGGTTAGCAGAAAGGTAATTGGTGGGAGGAGGAAGTTTTTTGTATACAATACTGGTTCAAATTGTACCACTTGTTTTCTTTTCAAGAACATGCAGAGTATGCATGTCATGTCATTAAGGTTGGAAACAGAGAAGTTTTACAGCTACAAGCGCAGTTAAGCACTGCCCGCCAAAACCAGAAAAACAGAGGGAAACTAGCCTATACCTCCCCTCTCTCTGCTATCAGATCGTGGCCTAGCTAGGCTCCAGGAGGTTAGTTCCTCTCGAATTCTGCTCACGATCACCTCGTTCGTCGACAGCTTTCCTTCAAAATTCCGACAGTTTCTTTCGAGCCAGATTCGTCGACACACGGTAATGCTTGTCGTTGCGAGATGAATTCTCCGTTTCTTTGGCTGGCAAGAGGAAAGACTACACCACCATTCTCTGAAGACACTATCAGGATGTGGGACGAATTGGGTATAGCCTGCCTCCGAAAGAACCTGAAACCATATGGATCGAACTGTCGGGCACTGCACCAACAAATGATCCAGTGTTTATGCGCATTGATCATAGAACAGACAGCGCGTTGGACCTTGCAGCCCCTTTGCTGCCAGCCTAACTCCCGTCCAGCACCTATCCCTTACTGCTAGCCAAAGGAAGAGCTTTTCTTTCAGGGGAGCCCGGCTACTCCAGATCAGGCTTCCCATAATCCGCCTAGATCGTCCCAATAAAGAAACCCAAATACGCAGATTTGGCGCTGTATTTGCCGTTTGGCGACAGCCTCCAGCGGAAATCATCAGCCTCGGCAGTTAGCAGGGGTCTCGCCTGGATTGCTTGCCAGAGCTGAACAAACTGGACAATCGCGGGCACAGACAACACCCCTTTTATCACTGTAATCCAAGTGTTGTTTTGTAGTGCCTGCTTCACACTCATCTCCAGCGCCGTCTGAGGTGCCACGAAGGGGATCAGATATGGTGCAATGTCTTCAGTGCTTTGGCCATTGATCCAGCGGTCCTCCCAGAAGGACACTGCTTTGCCTTTTCCCAGCAAACATTCAGTGGCAGTTCTGAACATCTCCTCTGCGTCATCTGCCAGCTTAAACTTAAGCATGCTCCAGGCTCTCAGGGGGCCAACCTTCTCCATCCATCGCCAACGAATCCGAAGGGCATCATTGAGCACTCGTAAGTTGTGGAGCCCCAGTCCACCAACCACTTTTGGTTTACAGATTTGGTCCCATGCAACCTTGTAGTGCCCCCCTCTGACGTCATCAATTCCTTTCCAAAAGAAGCGCCTGCAGATCTTATTGATCGTTTTTATCACCCAGGGCGGCAAGTCCAAAGCCAGCATACGGCAATTGTACCACTTGTAACTAACAAAGATTATGGGAAACCATTAACTCACCAAACTTTTTCACAAGTTAAAATAATTGTTTGACTAATGCTACAAAAAAAAATTATGTGATGCTCCCTAGGAACTAACTCCGTCCAGCGAGCGCCAAGATTTCCGCTCACTCCATAGTGTTGTCGGTCATGTCTTCTTCTTTTCTAATCGGGCATTGTCTCGTGGACCCATTGTTGTGTCGTTAATATCCACACTCGCACAGACGAGTGGTAAGCACGCTTGCCTCAGATAACATAGAGAAGAGAGACTGGGATTTACATGTATCTAGACGGAAATCCAATTTGGCTCTCGAGCTTAGATAGTCCTTATATATCAACCATGCAGTTTTGTTGGGATTCGGAACACACCAAGTATTCAGACTAGTACATGGACTTTCAAGTCCATTTTCTAGAAAAGTATTCTCGTTGATGGCCCACCTCATTTATTGCACCAAAAGGAATCATGCTCACGGTCCAGCTTCTTCGGAAACCGAAAATGATATTGCACACCGTCGTGTATGTACCGGGCCTATCCTGGCCGTCGCCCCGTTGAAGATTCACGCGTTGACGCACCGGTCAGCGCCCCGCCCGCGCGGCCAAATCCTTGTTAGTTTGCAAATTACCCTACCGGCCGCGGCGTTCTCCCTATTATTCTGGTTTCTCTCCTCACGTGTCTCACTTTCCTTTTCACATCCTCTTCCTCCGCGCGCAGCTCGCCGCCACCATTATTCTAGCCTTCGATTCTCCTAGCCTCCAGTTCCTTAGCCATATCGCTCGATTCGTCATGCCGCAGTAGCTGCAATAAATCTGTGTCGCTTGGAAATACTGTAGCGGAGATCCGCCGACAAGATCTCGCCGCCGCAGCTTCTGTGTGCTTGCAAAAATCCCCTCTACAAAAAAAAATCACACACCGCCAGGAATCCACATTGATAATACTAAAGTAGGAACCAATGTAAGCAAGTCCACGATTTTTTTAGATCTATGTGTTTATTCGGTGTTTATATCCTGTCTTTATTTTCTCCATCGTTCTCTTCATTTTCCCAGTAGATTTTTTTTGCAAGACATGGATATGGGTGGATCTCGTGCGCGAGTACGTCGAGAAAATGATCAAGTTCAGGCACAACATTTCGTTGGAGAAGTTGAGTCAAAAACTAGCGGAGGGTGAAAGACAGAGCTACCAGAGAAGGTTCAGGTCCTCAGTTGCATCGAGAGAGAGTTTGGTGATGAGCGCACGACATCACCCACCGGAAAGAAATTAGTGTTTCTCTTGCCACCAAGAGAATTTTTTTCACTCTGTTAGTCCAGTGTCAGATATGTTTGAATCTCTCCATTTTTTGCCGCGCAGATGCATGTACTTGGAAATGCCAGCCCTGCAGAAAGTGTTTCAGTACGGAGACAATTCACAGGCAGTGTAGTTGAGTTTGAAATTCAAAGATGCACAGATGCATGTACTTGGAAATGACAGCCCTGCAGAAAGTGTTTCAGTACGGAGACAATTCACAGGCAGTGGAGTTGAGTTTGAAATTCAAATATGCCGTCAGGTACAATTTGTCAATAGTGATTTTGCTTTACATCTAAGTCCATATCAGTATATCACGCACCTCACTCATCCCTATAAATGCAGATAATAATCCCAGTCCATAGGCCACGATCTTGGTATGCATACGGGTGGGACATGAAACTGCAGAAAACAACCATCTTGAACCCCATGACATCTCTCGCTTCCGAGCATGACACTCTACAATCACACAAGCCAACAATTAAGAGGCTACACGCTTCCCTTGCCAACTGCATAGAGCTTTTATTTGGGACACTGCTGAGCGTCGCTACACGCTTCCCTTGCCAACTGCATAGACCTTTTATTTGGGACACTGCTGAGCCCCCGGGGGATTTGGGGAAAAAATCCCCCGGGTCCAGAGCATGACACGTGTCTATTTTTTTCCCCTCAATTCCCGCAATTGCTGCAATGGAGCAAATAACCAGTCCGCGGTAGCAAAAAAATTATGTCATCGTAGCAAAAAACGGTTCGAATAAAAAATAGAAAAAAAACTCGTCGCCAAATACGTCGTCGGGAGCATCGTAACAAAAAAAAAATGCTACTGTAGCAAAATCGACCCTATTGAAGACATTGGCGAAGATCTCGCCGGAGACATCGTAGCAAAATCTTTGTAATATTGTAGCAAAATCACATAACTATAATAGCAAAAAAAATTGTTATATTGCAGCATTGCTGTTCACTATCTAAGCATCGCCGTCGCCTCCACCTCCCTGTAGCACTCCATGGTGGCATCTCCGTCCATCATGGTAGCATAGTCGTCCGCCCCGTGGTAGCATCATCGTACACTCGTGGGAGCATCGTCGGTCGTCATCTCGTCTTTGTCCGTGCGTGGGAGCATCGCCGTACACCCGTGGGAGCATCATCGTCCACGGATGACGCTGGCTTGCTCGGCGGTGGTAGAAGCACCGAAGGCGCTCGCTCTCAGCATCGATGATGTAGCCCCACATGTGGACAACACCACAAATGGCCCAATGACAAGATCAAGAGTCAAGGCACTTCATGAAAAGGTGACCTCGCTCCTCTCAATGTGTGATTTCGACATCCCTTTGAATGGTTTGCTATTTCATGCCGGTACCTTATGCATACTCAGGATCCACCTTGATGACGACATACAATGGAGCAGAGAAGATGAGCAAGAGGAGGTCCAAGATGATGGAGAAGATGACCAAGAAGATGGTCCAGGAGAAGATGAAGAAGGAGGCGGAGCCAGTCTGGCCGGCCTTCAGCCCGGCCTAGGCCGGCCACATGCCAGAGCCAGCCAGCCTCCAGCCCGGCCTAGGCCGACCCCCAGGCCGGCCACATGCCAGAGCCAGCCGGCTCCCAGGCCGGCCTCCCAGCCGAAGCAGTCGGCCTCCCAGTCAGCCTAGGCCGGCTCCCAGGCCGGCCACCCAGAGAAACCAGCCCCCAGCCCGGCCTAGGCCGGCTCCCAGGCCGGCCTCTCGTGTCATGCGCCCCCTTTGTACTAAGGCTATAAATAGCACTTTCCCTCTTCCATTCTAGGGTTAGACTAAGAATAAACTTTGAGCTTTGCTCCTACTTTCCCTTGTGGAATTCATGGCCACGCTAGACTCATCTAGGTGATGTACAAGGCCCCTCTTTGTGTACGGTCTCTCATGAGCATGATTCTACCCTCGGGTCTCTCGTGTTTGTGATTCTACCGTTCGCTCACCAATCTCTCCCGAAGATTCTACCTCGTGGTCTCTCTTCGGGATTCTATTGGTCCAGTTGATCCTACCGGTGAGGGAAAAGGAACTCCAAGGGTAAGTCCTTCTTGTGGTTGCGATCCGAGATGGTCTCACGTGTATCCCCGTGTTTTTCCCATTTTGGTTCTTCGTGTTCATCGCTCTCCCTCCGTCTATCCGTGAATATCGGGCCACGAGCCACATCATATGGTATCAGAAGCTTTAGGTTGCCACGGATTAGACTGTTGATTTGCCACTTTTCCACCAAATTTTTTCTTTTTCTTGCCAAATTTTGAAAATCCCCACCAAAAATAGCCTCACGCAATTTTGGACCGATCTATCGTTTGGGTGCGTTTTTGGTAGTTTTGATCCACGGATCTATCACCTAAGGACCCCGTCCACCTTTCTATGGCATCACTTTTAGCCATTTTGCCCAGAAATTGAAGGATTTGGAGGATTTGCGGATTTGGTTATTTTCGAGTTCGTCACGACAGCCCGGCCTCCAGCCCGGCCTAGGCCGACTCCCAGGCCGTCCCCCTGCTGAAGCAGCCGGACTCCAGCCCGGCCCAGACCGGCCCCCATGCCGGCCTCTCTGCAATTTTTTCCTCCATTTTCCATTTGTCTGTTGGGCATTTTTCCTTCGTGGTTTCTCCGATTGCGTTGATTTTCGACACCACGCGAAGCTTGCAACATCTACTACGCAATCACATCGGAGTCACCTACAACACCTCATCCGTAAGCTCAAGTTCGTCATCGACTTTGAAGGTATAACTTGCGACAAAATCCCATCCTCTTCGCGATCTAATCCTATAGGAGCTAGCTCTTGTCAATTGCGGGCATTGTACAAGTGCGACACTGAGTGAGTGCATGTCTTGTTGTGAACATTACCATCGTCTAGTAGTCTCGGCTCGTGCAAAAATCAATTAAAAAAACGAGTCGAGGTCCTACAATCTTAGTCTTGCAAGCTCTAAAAGATCAAGAGTGTTGAGAGAGAGTGAGTGCACATTTGTGTAAATCGGGTGCCCTTCAAAGCAATAGAGCTAGTTGTCCTTCGAGTGGTGTTGCGACACGAGCATAATCTTCGTTAGGCCCTCTTGGCTCACCCCTATAGTCGCATCACCCACTTTCATCTCCACGTGTGTGTTCCTTTGTCGGTTTGTGTGGTTGGTTCTTTTCGTTTTGGATCATTGTGGTTATCTTCTACCTTTAACAATATCCTTTTCGTTGATTGTTCCATTTGTTTGCCACCTTCCCTACCGAGCTCCTCATAAGTGTGTGTGTGTTGGTGATTAGCTCTTGGATCGCTTCTTGCAAAACGCTTTACCCTTGCGACGTGACTTCTCACTCACCAAGGACCACAAGGCTCAATACTATCTTCGAAGGTAAGAGATGGTCGGGTTTGATCTTCACTAACCACCATATACACGAGACTCTTTTGTTGTCACCATGTCTAGGGAAATGGAACAAGGAGAAGGCGCGGGAAGTGACCCAATCTATGTCACGCAAACTCAACATTTGGCTCTACAACGAGGCACTCGTGAGGCATTGGGCCGACTTGAGGAACGGATGGACGCCAAGCTAACAAACCTCGAGGAGCGTCTCGACAACAACTTCGAGGCTCTTCGGATGGAAATTGCTCGAATGGGTCGTCGACATTGACATTCTTCATCGTCAAGTGCAAGCGGGTTTGGATCTTCCTCAAGCTCAAGGTCTCGCCACCATTACCCACACAACCATAACGTGGTTGACTGTAATAGCCCCAGCTTTGTACTGAAAAATACGAAGAATGTTTCCACTTTTTGCATCCTTGTTTGCATCATGGCATCAATATGAATTTGCTAATTCTAACTATCCACTTATGCAAGCAACTAAAATGGGGAAGCAAACTTCCCAAACATTCCACACCAAATACAAATGCTTAACTTGCCAACCAAATTATTCTTGGATTTCCAAATTGTTAGGAAGTTCCAAGTTCACATTTTATAACCAATTCTCAAATTCCAAATATTACCAAATAAGAAATGAATTTGAGAATCCAAAAATTGGTTCAATTCTATTCTATTTTTGAAACCAAGTTAAAATTTCAAAAAATTCAAAATAAAATCATGGGGAGCTTCATTACTATATTGGGAGTCTCCATGAATAATTTCATTATTTTTGGAAATGTTTAAGTGCTCCAAATAAATGCAATTGGGGAATTAACAAAAATGACCTTAATCAAACCCTATGAACAAATATGGTGCAAACATTTTATTTTGCCAAACCAATTTTTGTGGAGCTTCTAGGTGTCATGGGGAGCCCATATGAATTTTTGCAGATTTTATAAAAATGTCCTGGTGTCTCTTTTAAATCGCCAAAGTTTGCTGTGGACCTTTTTGTAAATAAAATAAAATAGGCAGGGGTTTTTGCAAAAGAGTCGTCCCCTTCCTCCACTGTGGCGACAGGGCCGGCGCCCATGCCGCCCTGCCGACCATGCCGCCCTGCCGACCCTACCCGCTCGACGCCGTGGCCCCCCTGGAGGCTAAGGACGCGGCCACGGAGCCTCTCGCTCACCTGCTCCCATTTCTCCTCCTGCTCACCCCGTTCCTTTTCTCTCTCTCTCGAGGCACAGCTCCTCCATTTGCGCCGTGGTGCCGAGCTCGCCGCCGTCGCTCCGGTACTCCCCGCGCAGATCAAGGCCGATGGCCAGCTCCGCCTCGAGCTCCTCTCCCTCCTCGCCGACGGAGCCGTGCTGGGAGGCCTCACCGCCGACGCAATCGTCCCCGCTTCCCTCACCGCGGCCGCCACTCGCCGGGGTCCAATCCCGTCGACCCCGTTGTTCCCCGCTGTTGCCGACCTCTCCACACGGTTCCTGGTGAGCGTTGCGACCGCTCTGGCCCTCTCCCGCGCCCCCTTTCCCTCTCCCGCTGTTGATCGCCGCCGGTCACCGTCGGCGTCGCCGTTCCCGTGAGCCCGGCCTGGGTTCCAGCCTGACCGGCCACGAGGCCGGTCGGCTCGGGCCAATGCCCGGCCTAGACACCCGGCATGGGCTCAGCTTGGGCCGGCACGAGGCCGGCCGCTTCTGCCACCCTCCCGGCCTCGGAGCCCAGCCTGGGCCGGCCAAAGGCCGATGCCTTCGGGCCCGTGCCCGACCTGCAGCCCAGCCTGGCCGACCTAAGGATGGCCTGTCTGCCTTTTTACAATTTCCTTTTTGGAAATAAAATTATTTAAAACATTTAATAACTAGTGAAATAATGATCCAAATTTGACAAATCAAATACCAAAATGTTCAGAAAAACAAGCCCTAAATGTTAGAATCTTTGAAATGGTCTTTTGATTTTATAATATTGATGTTTATTTAAGAATTCCTAAAATGGTATAAATAATACCTAATTTGGAAAAATTCGTAATTCGTTAAATAATTAAACAAAAATTGAGAATAAAATATCAATGTGATCAACACTTCAAATGCTTTCAAACCACGCAATTATCATATCAAGATCACAAATTTTCCTCTGATGTTTTTCTTAAATTGGTTAAAAGAATTAAATTCAATTAATTATTTAATTCACTATTTATTCTTCGGTACTCAGAAAATTACAAATAAGGTAGAAAAATGATCGGAAGGACAAACCCTATCCATTCATATCATGTTCATGCATATTTGAGCCACTTCTCTAATAATTTATAAATAATGTGGTTACTTAGATAAATATGGAGTTGTTTCCAAATAATTGCACTAATTATTTGGAACTCCGTTTAATTTGTTAATAATTTATATAATGATATCTTTGCATAATATTGTCATGTCATCATGTGATTGTGCATTGCACCTTCTCTTCGTGTGATTTATTTTTGTTTTTCTATTCTTG
This sequence comes from Puccinellia tenuiflora, assembly GCA_012064385.1. Classification (NCBI taxonomy): domain Eukaryota; kingdom Viridiplantae; phylum Streptophyta; class Magnoliopsida; order Poales; family Poaceae; genus Puccinellia; species Puccinellia tenuiflora. Next base: position 528,117 of record QRDG01001908.1, on the reverse strand, counting down.
CTTGGGTATCGATAGATTCCGGAGTTGAGGTCACCCCTACCTACCTCGACGAGCCGTACTACACGCCCCGGCAGCAAGGCAAGAGATAACCTAATCTTCTTGGCATCTAGCATCCTATTGCTTGTATAAACTTATTTTATCCACTATAATATTGCATGTGATTCTAATGACAATTTTGGGCAATGCTAGAGTATCCTATGAATGCATGTTTTTCCCCGAACCAATCCATGTCTCCCTACCTATGAACCCTAGGTTTGATGTGTTGGCCGGAGACAAAGATATAATTGTTGTTGATATATGCTTATCCATGCTTAGTTAAATGCTTTATTGTCCGTTGATTAAATTCCATGATTATGAAGTTGATGGAATGTGTTGGACTTGTTGGATACTTGGTACCTAATTAAAATGCTTAAAAGGCTTGGATGAGTTGCCATCGGGGATGGTGTTTTGTCTCATTCTTGCCCCTAGGTGCGAGTTCTTGTCTCTAGACTCAAGATCGAGCGTGCTGCCATTGGTGGGAGTATGGGCTCCTTACTGACCAAATAATTTGTGAGGGGCTTGTCAAGGGTCCTCTAGTTTGCTATTTCCATTTGCGCATGCGTGGTGTGGGTGGAAAAGAAACGATGAGGACGGTGGAGGCGCTGAACCTGTCCTTCCGCACACTGATGGTCCTTGAGTAAGCCGCATGCATTGTAAAGGTCTAACCGCGCCCACTCGCCGGCCTTCCCCGGAAGAGGGCCAAGTAGGTGAGCCGGACGGTACCAATGGGTAAATTAGTACACCCCTGCAGGGTTTAATCTTTTTGAAAAGCCGTGTCCGTGGTTATGGACGACTTGGGAACGGATATACGAGACCATAGAGAATCTTAACCTAATTAAAATTTGGCAGCTAGAGGTTGCAATTCAACGTGTGATAAAAGGTTTATTTCCTCGAGGGTGATTCGAGGCAGTGCCTTTGGTGGAGATGAGAGATGTTTTGGCTACAAGTTGGTTCGACAAGAACCGAAGATGAAAGTTACTCTGTTACCCCTTTTTGGAAAACATTCTGAGTAGATGATGCCATGGGTCTTTTTATATCTTTTAAAAAGGAAATCTAGCTTTATGCAAAATAAATATATATACAGCTTTAGAGCCTCCATCAGCATTAGGCCTATATCGCCCTACTAAACTTGCGAGTACGTCGTACTCAGTCTCTCTTTGCTGCCTCTATATTTGTATTTCAGAGGAGGACAACACCGAGCAGCCAGGTGGCTTCTTCCTGGACATCGACGAATAGTTCGGGTTCCCAGGTGGCAGCTCGGGACCGTGGAACAAGCTGGCTGGGATTGTTTATGTGTAGGCCTCTTAGGCCATATATTTTGGATCCTGTTGTACTAGACAACACTACTTCGCTTCCGCTTGATGTATTGTTGGGTCGGTGAACCCTTTTGTGTGTAATATTTGTATCTTTCTCATATATGATTTCTGTGTCGTAGAGTCTGCAATGTGCCAGTTGTTCTATAAGTCTTGATCTCTGTTTTATACATTGATAGCTATGCCAGTGTTTATGGCACGATCGATGTGTTGTGTGGGAGCGGTAATTCCATGGCCTTCGATTGTGTAGCATAGCCTGTGGGTTACATAGCCTCTCTGTATAATTCCGGGGTCGGGGCGCTACAAGTTGGTATCAGAGCCGGACTGCCTGTAGGAAACCCTTTCTATTGGTCGATGTCGAGTCTAGTTGAAAATTATTTATAACCTAAAAATGAGTTGTGAAAACCTTCTTATGATTCTTTTTACTCCTCATCCAACTTGCTCTACTCTGACTTCTTATCTCTATTTGTTTTAAGCTTGGTGTCGAAGTTTAGGTTCTCGGGGTTGGGTTCTACCGTTCGGTGTTTGTCTCGAGTCCGTTGTATCTGTTTGCTATCGCCGCGATGACGTGATGTCACCGTGGTTGCCTAAATCTATTTTAGTGTTAGTGCCATCTTGAGTCGCTATATCTGGAAGAACCCTTTTTATCTATCCTAGCTGTGGGAGTTGGTTACTAACTATGTCATTGTTCCAAATCTTCAGAATGGCTCCTACCCATCGTGGGGAACAAGGCAATCCTGATGCACCGCCGCCACCCTCAATGGTGGAGGTCCTGGTAGCCATTGAGCAAAACCGTCTGCGCAACGAGCATCTGCTCGAGCAGTTGGAGCAGCAAGGGGCAAGGAGGAACACGGACTGCAACACCCTCACGGAGTTCTTGCGCTCCCAACCTCCTACCTTCACCGAAGCCAAGGAGCCCCTGGATGCTGATGATTGGCTCCGTGCTCTCGAGCGCAAGTTTGCCGCTCTGCACGTTTCGGTGGCGGAACAGGTCAACTTCGCCACCTACCTGCTGAATGGAACCGCCGGCTCCTAGTGGGAGAGCCATGTGTCGATGTTTGACGTTGGCCATGTCTTCACATGGGCGGAGTTCCGCGCCGCCTTCCGTGCGGCGTACATCCCCAAGCCTATCATGGACCTCAAGAGGAGGGAGTTCCTGGATCTAACCCAGGGACGCATGGACGTCCAAGCCTATGGGCGGGAGTTCAACCACCTCTCCCGTTACGCCCCTCGGGACGTGACCAACGATGAGGACAAGCAGTACCTCTTCCGCAAGGGGCTCGCACCTCGGCTCCGATACGAGCTCCTGCCCTTCAAGTTCCAGTCCTACCAAGAGCTCTACAACCAGGCTCTCACTATGGAGCAGGGTAGGAAGGAGCTGGAGGCTTCCAAGAGGCCAGCTCCCGTGGACAACCAGAGCTCCTCTTCCTCCGAGGGCAAGAAGCACAGGGTCTTTGTGCCCTTCAGCGCCAGTGCCTCGTGCGCCCTTCGCGCCAAGGCCTTCAGGGTTCAGGCCACCTCCGCCTCGCCCAGCTACCTCGACCTTGGGTGCGGCCGGAAGTGGCTTCCGCCCTCAGCTGCATCCACCACCACCGAGGCCCACTTGCTTCGCCTGTGGCCAGCCGGGGCACTACTCCAGGGAGTGTCCCCAGAAGGCACCGGCTACCGCAGCATCTGCACCAGCTCCCTCTACCCCAGCCGCCAAGGCCATGACCGTCATCCGTGGCCGCCTAAACCATGTCTCGGCTGAAGGCGTTGAGGAGGACCCCGGAGTTCTCATGGGTACGCTTCGAATCAATGATTACCCGGCTTCAGTCTTATTTGATTCTGGAGCATCGGATTCATTCATATCTATAGCGTTTGCACACAACCATCAAATACCATTTGTGAACATGGACTCCCCTCTAGTGGGCAAAACCCCAGGCTCTAGCTGGCACACTAAATGGATTGCTCCGGACGTTCAGATTACCATAGGCTACTGGTCCTTTCCGTTCTAGCTGATAGCACTGAAGTCAGATGGGCTAGATGTAATTCTGGGTATGGATTGGTTAGTCAAATATCAGGCCAACCTGGACTGTGCTTCCAAGTCTATCACCATGATCCACCCAACCGTCGGGCTGGTGAGTTATTGGTCACCTTCGTTCGCAACTCCATCTGCTGCCACTCCTCTCTCACCGGAGATCAGCCTATGTTTCCTGGAAGGAACCACACCGCCTGAAATGCATGAAGTAGATGTGGTGTGTGACTTCCCCGACGTCTTTCCTGAAGAACTGCCTGGCATGCCACCTGATCGAAGTGTGGAGTTTGTCATCGATTTGGTTCCGGGAACTGCCCCAATTTCCAAAAGGCCCTATCGCATGCCAACGAAGGAGCTAACTGAATTGAAGAAGCAACTTGATGAGTTGCTGGAAAAAGAATTCATCCGGCCAAGTAGCTCACCTTGGGGCTACCCGGTCATCTTCGTCAAAAAGAGGGATACAAATGTTCCTCGACTGGTTGTTGATTACCGCCCTTTGAATGCGGTGACCATCAAGAACAAGTGTCCCATTCCTCTAATAACTGACCTGTTCGATCGACTAGCTGGTGCAACGGTATTCTCCAAGATGGATCTGAGGTCAGGATACCATCAGATCAAAATCAGAAAGGAGGATATCCCGAAGATGGCTTTCACTACCCGTTACGGGTTATATGAGTACACCGTCATGTCCTTCGGCCTCACAAATGCTCCGGCTACATTCATGAGGCTGATGAACTCCATCTTCCACGAGTATCTCGAATAGTTCGTCATTATTTACATCGATGACATCCTTGTGTACTCCAAAACCGAAGACGAACATGCTGAGCATCTTCGACTAGTTCTGACCAAGCTTCGAGATCACCGCCTCTATGCCAAGTTCTCCAAGTGTGAGTTTTGGCTAAAGGAGCTCATATTCCTAGGTCATGTGGTGTCAGCTACTGGAGTGGCTGTGATACCAGACAAGATTCAGGCAATCCTGGACTGGCCTACTCCAAAGTCCGTCAAAGACATCAGTAGCTTACTTGGATTGGCGGGTTATTACCGCCGATTCATCGAGGGCTTTTCCAAAATAGCCAAAGCATTGACTGACATCCTCAAGAAGAACAAACAGTTTGTGTGGTCAGACAAAGCCGAGGAGAGTGTCCAAACCCTCAAAGTCAAGCTCACGACCACCCTGGTGCTTGTCCTCCCTGACACGGACAAGGACTTTGTCGTCTATTGTGATGCATCACTCCAAGGTTTGGGCTGTGTTTTGATGCAAGAAGGCCATGTTGTCGCCTATGCTTCCCGTCAACTCAAACCACATGAACAAAACTATCCAACCCATGATTTAGAGCTTGCTGCTGTGGTTCATGCTCTGAAGCAATGGAGGCCCTACCTGTTGGGCAACCGTTGCGAGATCTACTCTGATCATCAAAGTCTGAAGTACCTCTTCACCCAGCCGGATCTGAATCTCAGACAGAGAAGATGGTTGGAATTGATCAAGGACTACGATGTGACCCTCAATTATTAGCCCGGCAAGGCCAATGTCGTGGCCGATGCTCTGAGCCGCAAGGCCTATTGCAACACATTGATGGTTGAGAAGGCCCAACCTGCCCTCCATGAGGAATTTGCTAGGTTGAATCTGGAGATTGTTCCCTCTGGATATCTAGCTAACCTGGAGATCAAATCCACCCTTGAGGATGAAATCAAGGCCGCCCAACAACTTGATGCTGAAATCCTTGAAATCAAAGAGAAAATAGCAAATGGAAAAGCCAATTGTTTCTCGATTGATGACAATGGTGTTGTCTATTTCGGTGACCGTTTAGTGGTGCCCAAGAGTGGGAATACAAAAGAGTTGATCCTCTCAGAAGCTCACGAGTCACCCATCTCTATTCATCCGGGTAGCACCAAAATGTATCAAGATCTTCGCCGGCAATTCTGGTGGTCTTGCATGAAGCGAGAGATCGCCGAGTATGTTGCTGAATGCGACGTCTGTCGCCGAGTGAAGGCTGAACATCAAAGGCCAGCTGGTGCCCTTCGCCCCATAGCCATCCCCGAGTGGAAATGGGATGAAATTAGGATGGATTTCATCACCAGTTTTCCAAGATCACCAAAGGGTAACAACGCCATTTGGGTAGTCATTGACCATCTATCCAAAGTCGCCCATTTCCTTCCGGTTCGCGAGGATATCAACTCCATTAAATTGGCGGAGCTGTATATGGCCCGGATTGTTCCTTTGCATGGGGTCCCTTTGAGGATCATTTCAGACCGCGGAAGCCTGTTTGTGTCCAAATTTTGGCAAAGTTTCCAAAAGGCTCTCGGAACCCGTCTCAACTTCAGCACAGCTTATCATCCTCAAACTGACGGTCAAACTGAAAGGGTGAACCAAGTTCTTGAGGACATGCTTCGGGCATGTGTTATCTCCTTCGGTAAGGGTTGGGAAAACTATCTCCCCCTCGCCGAGTTCTCCTACAACAACAGCTATCAAGCCAGTTTGCAAATGGCTCCATTTGAGGTTCTTTATGGGAGAAAATGTAGGACTCCTCTAAATTGGTCTGAAACCGGAGAGAGGTCACTCTTCGGCCCTGATGTGATCAATGAGGCCGAGGAGAAAGTCTGTATCATCCGGGAAAATTTCAAAATTGCTCAGTCAAGGCAGAAGAGCTATTATGACAAACATCATCAAGAGGTTCACTATGAAATTGGTGATAAAGCCTACCTTCGAGTCTCTCCCCTCCGAGGCGTTCGTCGCTTCAGGATCAAGGGCAAATTGGCACCTCACTATGTTGGCCCTTTCACCGTCCTAGCCAAGCGAGGAGATCTCTCCTATCAAATCGAGCTACCCTCCAACTTCCCGGATGTGCATGATGTATTCCATGTCTCCCAACTCCGGCGTTGCTTCAAAGATCCAATCCGTGGGGTTGATCATGAGGTGTTGGATATCCAGGAGGACTTGACTTACCGCGAGCATCCTATCCGCATCTTGGATGAAGTGGAGAGGAAGACCCGCAACAAGACCATCAAATTCCTCAAAATACAATGGTCGAACCATTCCGAAGAAGAAGCCACTTGGGAGCGAGAAACTAGTCTTCGACAGGAATATCCCACCTTCTTCACTCAAGCCTAGAATCTCGGGACGAGATTCCTGTAAGGGGGGTAGAATTGTAACAGCCCCAGCTTTGTACTGAAAAATACGAGGATTTTTTCCACTTTTTGCATCCTTGTTTGCATCATGGCATCAATACGAATTTGCTAATTCTAACTATCCACTTATGCAAGCAACTAAAATGGGGAAGCAAACTTCCCAAACATTCCACACCAAATACAAATGCTTAACTTGCCAACCAAATTATTCTTGGATTTCCAAATTGTTAGGAAGTTCCAAGTTCACATTTTATAACCAATTCTCAAATTCCAAATATTACCAAATAAGAAATGAATTTGAGAATCCAAAAAATTGGTTCAATTCAATTCTATTTTTGAAACCAAGTTAAAATTTCCAAAAATTCGAAATAAAATCATGGGGAGCTTCATTACTATATTGGGAGTCTCCATGAATAATTTCATTATTTTTGGAAATGCTTAAGTGCTCCAAATAAATGCAATTGGGGAATTATCAAAAATGACCTTAATCAAACCCTATGAACAAATATGGTGCAAACATTTTATTTTTCCAAACCAATTTTTGTGGAGCTTCTAGGTGTCATGGGGAGCCCATATGAATTTTTTCTGATTTTATAAAAATGTCCTGGTGTCTCTTTTAAATCGCCAAAGTTTGCTGTGGACCTTTTTGTAAATAAAATAAAATAGGCAGGGGTTTTTGCAAAAGAGTCGTCCCCTTCCTCCACTATGGCGACAGGGCCGGCGCCCATGCCGCCCTGCTGACCATGCCGTCGTGGCCTCGCCTACCCGCTCGACGCCGTGGCCCCCCTGGAGGCTAAGGACGCGGCCACGGAGCCCCTCGCTCACCTGCTCCCATTTCTCCCCCTGCTCACCCCGTTCATTTTCTCTCTCTCCCGAGGCACAGCTCCTCCATTTGCGCCGTGGTGCTGAGCTTGCCGCCATCGCTCCGGTACTCCCCGCGCAGATCGAGGCCGACGGCCAGCTCCGCCTCGAGCTCCTCTCCCTCCTCGCCGATGGAGCCGTGCAGGGAGGCCTCACCGCCGACACAATCGTCCCCGCTTCCCTCACCGCGGCCGCCACTCGCCGGGGTCCAATCCCGTCGACCCGTCGTTCCCCGCTGTTGCCGACCTCTCCACATGGTTCCTGGTGAGCGTTGCGTCCGCTCTGGCCCTCTCCCGCGCCCCCTTTCCCTCTCCCGCCGTAGATCGCCGCCGATCACCGTCGGCGTCGCCCTTCCCGTGAGCCCGGCCTGGGCTCCAGCCTGACCGGCCACGAGGCCGGCCGGCTCGGGCTAGTGCCCGGCCTGGGCTCAGCTTGGGTCGGCACGAGGCCGGCCGCTTCTGCCACCCTCCCGGTCTCGGAGCCCAGCCTGGGCCGGCCAAAGGCCGATGCCTTCGGGCCCGTGCCCGGCCTGCAGCCCGGCCTGGCCGACCTAAGGCCGGCCTGTCTGCCTTTTTACAATTTTCCTTTTTGGAAATAAAATTATTTAAAACATTTAATAACTAGTGAAATAATGATCCAAATTTGACAAATCAAATACCAAAATGTTCAGAAAAACAAGCCCTAAATGTTAGAATCTTTGAAATGGTCTTTTGATTTTATAATATTGCTGTTTATTTAAGAGTTCCTAAAATGGTATAACTAATACCTAATTTGGAAAAATTCGTAATTCGTTATATAATTAAACAAAAATTGAGAATAAAATATCAATGTGATCAACACTTCAAATGCTTTCAAACCACGCAATTATCATATCAAGATCACAAATTTTCCTCTGACGTTTTTCTTAAATTGGTTAAAAGAATTAAATTCAATTAATTATTTAATTCGCTATTTATTCTTCGGTACTCAGAAAATTACAAATAAGGTACCAAAATGATCGGAAGGACAAACCCTATCCATTCATATCATGTTCATTCATATTTGAGCCACTTCTCTACTAATTTAATAAGTTGTAATTAATGTGGTCACTAAGATAAATATGGAGTTGTTTCCAAATAATTGCACTAATTATTTGGAACTCCGTTTAATTTGATAAATAATTTATATAATGATATCTTTGCATAATCTTGTCATGTCATCATGTGATTATGCATTGCACCTTGTCTTCGTGGGATTTATTTTTGTTTTTCTATTCTTGCTTGGGTATCAATAGATTCCGGAGTTGAGGTCACCCTTACCTACCTCGACGAGCCGTACTACACGCCCCGGCAGCAAGGCAAGAGATAACCTAATCTTCTTGGCATCTAGCATCCTATTGCTTTTATAAACTTATTTCATCCACTATAATATTGCATGCGATTCTAATGACAATTTTGGGCAATGCTAGAGTATCCTATGAATGCATGTTTTTCCCCGAACCAATCCATGTCTCCCTACCTATGAACCCTAGGTTTGATGTGTTGGCCGGAGACAAAGATCTAATTGTTGTTGATATATGCTTAGCTATGCTTAGCCATGCTTAGTTAAATGCTTTATTGTCCATTGATTAAATTCCATGATTATGAAGTTGATGGAATGTTTCGGACATGCTGGATACTTGGTACCTAATTAAAATGCTTAAAAGGCTTGGATGAGTTGCCATCGGGGATGGTGTTTTGTCTCATTCTTGCCCCTAGGTGCGAGTTCTTGTCTCTAGACTCAAGATCGAGCGTGCTGCCATTGGTGGGAGTATGGGCTCCTTACTGACCAAATAATTTGTGAGGGGCTTGTCAAGGGTCCTCTAGTTTGCTATTTCCATTTGCGCGTGCGTGGTGTGGGTGGAAAAGAAACGATGAGGACGGTGGTGTTTAGGATGTGGCCGCGGGGCAGGGTGTTGGAGGCGCTGAACCTGTCCTTCCGCACACTGATGGTCCTTGAGTAAGCCTCATGCATTGTAAAGGTCTAACCGCGGCCACTCGCCGGCCTTCCCCGGAAGAGGGCCAAGTAGGTGAGCCGGACGGTACCAATGGGTAAATTAGTACACCCCTACAGGGTTTAATCTTTTCGAAAAGCCGTGTCCGCGGTTATGGACGACTTGGGAACGGATATACGAGACCATAGAGAATCTTACTAATTAAAATTTGGCAGCTAAAGGTTGCAATTCAACGTGTGATAAAAGGTTCATTTCCTCGAGGGTGATTCGAGGCAGTGCCTTTGGTGGAGATGAGAGATGTTTTGGCTACAAGTTGGTTCGACGAGAACCGAAGATGAAAGTTACTCTCTTACCCCTTTTTGGAAAACATTCTGAGTAGACGATGCCATGGGTCTTTTTATATCTTTTAAAAAGGAAATCTAGCTTTATGAAAAATAAATACATATACAGCTTTAGAGCCTCCGTCAACATTAGGCCTATATCGCCCTACTAAACTTGCGAGTACGTCGTACTCAGTCTCTCTTTACTGCCTCTATATTTGTATTTCAGAGGAGGACAACACCGAGCAGCCAGGTGGCTTCTTCCTGGACATCGACGAATAGTTCGGGGTTCCCAGGTGGCAGCTTGGGACCGTGGAACAAGCTGGCTGGGATTGTTTATGTGTAGGCCTCTTAGGCCCTATATTTTGGATCATGTTGTACTAGACAACACTACTTCGCTTCCGCTTGATGTATTGTTGGGTCGGTGAACCCTTTTGTGTGTAATATTTGTATCTTTCTCATATATGAGTTTCTATATGATTTCTGTGTCGTAGAGTCTGCAATGTGCCAGTTGTTCCACAAGTCTTGATCTCTGTTTTATACATTGATAGCTATGCCAGTGTTTATGGCACGATCGATGTGTTGCGTCGGAGCGGTAATTCCATGCCCTTCGATTGTGTAGCATAGCATGTGGGTTACATAGCCTCTCTGTATAATTCCGGGGTCGGGGCGCTACATTGACCCTCATGCTCGCCATAGTCATAGTGGTGGTTCTTCACATCGAAGCCGCCACGCTCACAGTGATGATATCATACCACGTCCACAACATCATAATCGTCACCAACAACGCGAGGAATTCGACCCACCTCCACATCGCCAAGCTCGCGATCCCCCTCCTCGACGCAATGTAGACACCGCTTCACAAGGACGTCATGCTCGAGAACCATCTCCAAACAACCATGAGGATGCCGCCTCTCAACAACGACAACATCGAGCAAGGTCTCCACCGTGGCCCCGTGAGAGGCGACACCATCCGCGCACAACCAAAATGGTCGTCAAGAGCGCCATATGGAGGAACGCCAAGATCATCATGCGCAAGGAAACCCGCACCAACATGTCGAGCATGCCAACTCAAACCATGTTCTGGATCAAGCGGAACTTGAGCGCCAAAGACGTCATCATGATGAGGAATTGGAGAGCCAAAGACGGGAAGCTCACATCCACCAAAACCGCGCTCATCGTGAACTAAGTCCTGAAAATGTGCAACACCACCGCCCATATTTCAATGCGGAAGAGAGGTTCGGGAAGCTAAAATTCAACATGCCCAAGTTCTCCGGCACAAATGACCCCGAAGCGTACCTCTCTTGGGCTCTCAAGGTGGACAAGATCTTCCGCCTTCACAACTACCCCGAAGACAAAATGATAGCTATGGCATCACTTGAGTTCGAGGACTACGCGCTACTTTGGTGGGAACAAGTACAAATAATTCGTGAGGAGAATGATGAGGCGCCTATTGATTCTTGGGAAGACATGAAGCGAGAGATGCGAGCACGCTTTGTCCCAATGCACTATACACGTGACCTATTCAAGAAGCTACAAGAACTCAAGCAAGGCATCAAGTCCGTCGACGAGTACTTCAAAGAAATGGAAACATCATGATGCGTGCAAGTGTAGAAGAATCCGAAGAGCAAACAATGGCGTGCTTCATGAACGGCCTCAACTACCCCATCAAGAGGATCGTCGAGTTCCAACCTTACACTTCCCTCGTGGAGCTAGTACACCAAGCCACCAAGGCGGAGCGCCAAGTAGCAGATGACATCAAGTATCAAAAGACCAAGGCCTACTTTGCCGGCAAGTCTACACTACCCAATCAACCGGCACCTACACAAGCTCCACAAGCTAACGCAAGATCTACCGCAAGACCTTCAAGCGCTTCTAGTCGACCTTCGACTTCTATCTTCAAGAAACCGGCACCGTCCATGCAATCATCTCAAGCTTCCACGGGCAAGTCAAGTGACATCACATGCTTCAAGGACACAAGTCATTTGAGTGCACCAACAAGAGAGTTATGATAGCCAATGATCATGGCGGATGGGACTCCATGAGTGAGGATGAATATGAAGCAATGGTTCAAGTAGCTACAATACACCATGAGGATGAAGAACAAGATACCCAATATTGCGACGGCGACACCCTTCCATCACTTGTGGTCACAAGGGTCTTGACCACCAACATGCATGAAGATGAAGACCAAAGATGCAATTTGTTCCAAACAAGAGCCGGCATCATGGGAAAGTCCATCAAGGTCATCATCGATGGTGGGAGTTGCCACAACCTAGCAAGCGAAGAAATGTGCAACAAACTCAACTTGCATCGCACCAAGCATCCCCATCCATATCATGTACAATGACTAAGCAACGCTGAGAGTGTCAAGATTCATCAAAAGGTCAAGGTCTCTTTCAAGATTGGCCCCTATGAGGATACGGTTGAGTGTGACGTCGCTCCCATGACGGTGTGCCACCTCCTTCTTGGACGACCATGGCAATTCGACAAGGGCGCCATGCATGATGGACGTACAAATCAATATAGCTTCAAGTGGCACAACAAGACCTTCGTTCTTCGCCCCATGACACCAAGTCAAGTTATTGCCGACAATGCCAAGACCGTCGCGAGGACTCAACAAGCACAACTTTCTAGTGAGATGAGTGGTGAGCGAGAGCCACAAGCCAAATATGAGTGGAAAAATGAAGAGGGTTACCAATGGAGTAGTTTTGTTAGCCACCAAAAGTGAGATGAGGGAAGTGAGAGCAAACCCATCCATTCTCCATTTTGTGCTCTTATGCAAAGGAGATGGGAAAGACACTAACGACCTAACCCATGTTCCTCCTTCAATGATGTCTCTTTTGTAGGAATTCAGTGATGTCTTTCCGGATGAGCTCCCTCCCGGACTTCCTCCTCTACGTGGAATTGAGCATCGCATCGACCTCATTCCCGGTGCCCCTCTTCCCAATAGAGCGCCATACCGCACCAACCCCGAGGAGACAAAGGAGATCGAGCGGCAAATTCAAGACCTCCTCGCCAAGGGACATGTGCGTGAAAGTTTGAGTCCGTGCGCCGTACCGGTCATCCTTGTCCACAAGCAAGACGACACTTTGTGCATGTGCATGGATTGCCGTCCCATCAACAATATCACGGTGAGGTATAGACATCCCATTCCCCGCCTTGACGACATGTTAGATGAGCTTAGTGGTGCCACTATTTTCTCCAAGATCGATTTGAAAAGTGGATACCACCAAATTCGTATGCATGAAGGAGATGAATGGAAAACGGCTTTCAAAACTAAACTTGGTCTTTATGAATGGCTTGTGATGCCCTTTGGCCTTTCTAATGCTCCTTCCACTTTTATGCGTCTTATGAATCACGTCTTGCGCACCTTCATTGGCAAGTTCGTGGTTGTTTACTTTGATGACATACTTGTTTATAGCAAATCTTTGCATGAACATGTCAACCATGTGAAACAAGTTTTGTTGGCCCTTCGTGATGCTTTGCTTTTTGCCAACCTAAAGAAATGCACCTTTTGCACCGACAAGCTTGTGTTTTTGGGTTATGTGGTTTCTTCCAAAGGAATTGAAGTTGACACCTCTAAGATTGAGGCAATCACAAATTGGCCACCACCAACTAACCTTTCTCAACTTCGTAGCGCCCTTGGACTCTTTGGGTTTTACCGTCGGTTTGTGAAAGATTTTAGCACAACTGCTTGCCTTCTAAATGAGCTTACCAAAAAGAATGTACCCTTCATTTGGGGCAAGGCTCAAGAATCGGCTTTCAATGAACTCAAGAAGAGATTGACCGAAGCTCCTTTACTTGCTTTGCCGGATTTCTCGAAAACTTTTGAACTTGAATGTGATGCTAGTGGCCTTGGCATCGGCGGTGTCCTCATGCAATGTGGACGTCCCGTAGCCTACTATAGCGAGAAACTAGATGGTGCTCGCCTAAACTACCCAATTTACGACAAGGAACTATATGCCTTAGTCCGTGTTTTGGAAGTTTGGCAACACTACCTTTGGCCAAAAGAGTTAGTTATCCATTCCGATCACGAATCTTTGAAATATTTGAAAACCCAAGCCAATTTGAACAAAAGACATGCAAAATGGGTGGAATTCATTGAGTCTTTTCCCTGTGTCGTGAAATACAAGAAAAGCAAGGACAATATAGTCGCGGACGCTTTTTCCCGCAAGATGATTTTACTTGCCAAGCTTGAAATCAATGTTCTAGGCCTTGATGAGATTAAAGATCTCTATGCCTCCGACCCTACTTTTGGTCCTATTTTTGCAAAGTGCTCATGTTACAAAGGTTTCGATGATTTCTATTTGCACAAGGGTTTCTTGTTTAAAGCTAACAAACTTTGTATCCCCGAGTCTTCGCTTCGCTTGTTGCTTTTGAAGGAATCACATGGAGGCGGCCTCATGGGACATTTCGGACGGGACAAGACCTATGCAATGCTTTTAACACATTACTATTGGCCACGAATGAAGCGGGATGTGGAACGCCTTGTGCTTCGATGCCCAACATGTCTCACAGCTAAGTCTACATCCAACCCTCATGGTCTTTATATTCCACTTCCCATTCCATATGCTCCATGGACCGACATTAGCATGGACTTTGTGTTAGGGCTACCACGAACTAAAAATGGCAAAGATTCCATATTTGTTGTTGTTGATCGTTTCTCTAAAATGGCACATTTCATCCCTTGCAACAAGACCAACGATGCTTCACATATTGCAACTTTGTTCTTTAGGGAAATCGTTCGTCTACATGGAGTGCGGAAGACCATTGTTTCCGACCGAGACGTCAAGTTCACAAGCTACTTTTGGAAGGCATTGATGGCCAAGCTAGGAGTCAAGCTCCTCTTCTCCACCGCTTACCACCCACAAACCGATGGCCAAACCGATGTGGTGAATCGAAGCTTATCAACTCTCCTCCAAGCACTAATCAAGCCAAACCTCAAAGGTTGGGAGGAATACATACCGCACGCCGAGTTCGCCTACAACCGTGCCTCGCACCGGGCGACCAAGCGTTGTCCGTTCGAGGTTGTCTATGGGTTCAACCCCAACACCGTCCTAGACATCCTCCCACTTCCTCTCCACGAGCGCACTGACATGGACTTCGACAAAAGAGCCGACTACATGAAGACACTACATGAGTCCACTCGAGCAACGCTAGAGGAGCACACCAAGTGCCAAGCCGCCAAGATCAACAAGTTGAAGAAACCCATGATATTCGAAGAAGGAGATCTTGTGTGGCTACACCTCCGCAAGGACCGTTTCCCGGATGAAAGAAAATCCAAGCTTGCTCCTCGCGGTGACGGGCCTTTCAAAGTGCTCAAGCGCATCAATGACAACGCCTACAAGATCGACATCCCAACCTCCAAGTACTTGGTGCATGACGCGTTCAACGTCACCGACCTATCCCCTTTCCACGGATATCCAAGTGTTCAAGATGATGACGAGTCGAGGACGACTCTTTCCGAAGGGGGGGGGGATGATGTAGCCCCACATGTGGACAACACCACAAATGGCCCAATGACAAGATCAAGAGTCAAGGCACTTCATGAAAAGGTGACCTCGCTCCTCTCAATGTGTGATTTCGACATCCCTTTGAATGGTTTGCTATTTCATGCCGGTACCTTGTGCATACTCAGGATCCACTTTCATGACGACATACAATGGAGCAGAGAAGATGAGCAAGAGGAGGTCCAAGATGATGGAGAAGATGACCAAGAAGATGGTCCAGGAGAAGATGAAGAAGGAGGCGGAGCCAGTCTGGCCGGCTCCCAGGCCAGCCACATGCCAGAGCCAGCCGGCCTCCAGGCCAGCCACATGCCAGAGCAAGCCGGCCTCCAGGCCGGCCTCCCAGCCGAAGCAGTCGGCCTCCCAGCCGGCCTAGGCCGGCTCCCAGGCCGGCCACCCAGAGAAACCAGCCCCCAGCCCGGCCTAGGCCGGCCTCTCGTGTCCTGCGCCCCCTTTGTACTAAGGCTATAAATAGCACTTTCCCTCTTCCATTCTAGGGTTAGACTAAGAATAGACTTTGAGCTTTGCTCCTACTTTCCCTTGTGGAATTCATGGCCACGCTAGACTCATCTAGGTGATGTACAAGGCCCCTTTTTATGTACGGTCTCTCATGAGCATGATTCTACCCTCGGGTCTCTCGTGTTTGTGATTCAACCGTTCGCTCACCAATCTCTCCCGAAGATTCTACCTCGCGGTCTCTCTTCGAGATTCTATTGGTCCGGTTGATCCAACCGGTGAGGGAAAAGGAACTCCAAGGGTAAGTCCTTCTTGTGGTTGTGATCCGAGACGGTCTCCCGTGTATCCCGGTGTTTTCCTCTTTTGGTTCTTCGTGTTCATCGCTCTCCCACCGTCTATCCGTGAAGATCGGGCCACGAGCCACACCAACCGCCAACTCCATCGCCCACCCGTGTGGGGCGACGCGCGACTGCGGCAGCTCCACGTGCGCCGCCCACAGGGTCTGGCGACAACGGCAACTGTGGACCATGGCAGCACCGTCGTCGCCTCTGGTCCATGGAAGCACTGCGCCGCCGCGACGACAGCAACACCTCCGGCCCATTGCAGCAACGCGCCACCACCACGACAGTAGTGCCGCCGTGCCATGGCAGCACCGCCGTCACCTCCGGTCCATGGCAGCACTGCGCCTCCGCGACGGCAGCAACGCCTCCGGGCCATGGCAGCAACGCACCACCACCACGACAGCACCGCCGCCGTGCCATGGCAGCTGGTCGAGGAGACGAGGTCGAGCTCGCTCAGGGCTTCACTAGAATGAGGGAGATGGGAGACGGAGGAGAGCCGCCGGCCGTCCGGTGACGATGGCGTGCTAGAGCCGCCGGCAGTCCGGTGAAGATGGCGTGCTGGAGCCGCCGGCCGATGACGACGGCGTGCTAGAGCAGTCGGCCGACCGGTGACGAAGGCGTGCTGGAGCCGCTGGCCGATGACGACGGCGTGCTGGATCCGCCGGCCGGAGGAGCTCAATCCCGTGAGGTAGAAAGGGGCTTAGATGACGCTGGTCAAGGACGGTGGCCGTGGGACGGGCAAGCTCTCCATGGCCCTGGCGCGTGGTGAGAGAAAGAATAAAGGAAGAGGATGAGTGGCGGAAAATCAACGGAAAAGAGATAAGACAAGTTTGGTGGGCCTCATCAAAGAAAAGGGACGCATGGCGCAAGCTGAAGGCGGAGGACGCGAGCAACGAAACCCCCGGGGGACACCCAGGCTTTTCCTTTTATTTGTTGGACGGTCACCGGATTGGGAGAAGTGGAACATAGTTGTTGCGAAAAGCGACAGTCTGACAGACAACATGTATTTCTTCTCGCTCAACCATTATTTTTATTTGTTGTACAAGCGGCTAGTACCATGATAACCACGTCGTTTGTTCTTTTTGGGTCAAATAATGCAGGGAGCAATCTGCTTTGTACACATTGTTCAGCATTATCAATTTTGACGGCCAGAAGTTTGTAGCTGAACCAACCTGGTAAGCACCCTAGGCCTTGTTTGTTTGGGCTGCGACTGTGGCTGAAGTGGCTGTGGGCTGGCTGTGATGGCAAAGTTGTTGTGTAGTGGAAGCAGCTGTGATAAATGTTGGTCGTTTGGCAATACAACTGTGGGGACTGGCTGTGAGCTGAGAAAATGTCGGAAATATCCCTCAGATATTGAGACCACTCTTGTTTGCTATTTATAAGTTGTTGTAATGCTATTTAGCAATAATAAAGCATGTATTAATCTATTAAATTGTTATAATGTTAGACACACATGAACTCAAATTAATGCTCTGTCACGACACATGAAATTATACAAGAAAAAGTAGTTTATTATAGACACAAACAAAACCAATCTATCTTTAACGTCCGACTATCAAAGAGTTGGCGATCCTTTCAAGTGTGATGTTCATTGTATTCTCGTCAACTGCAAACGCAACATCATCGCCAAGTTATGGTGTCGTCCGTCCACCTCCTGAGATGTAATTTTCATCTGCATCACATTTATCAAACTCTTTGTCACGTAGCTATCATACCCAACATGGCAGCATCATAACTTAACTTGAGTAGAAGTACTAACTTCTTTTATACAACCTCGTCATCGCCTCCACTGTTAATTCCATCCATCTACAAAAGCAACGTGACAAAAACAATTTAATTTAATCAACTAAATAAAATCAGCTATCACAACCAGTACTAGGCTACTAGCGATCATACCCATTCACAACCAGTAAATATATATAATCCACTAGATCAGTAAAAAAACAAGCGTATACAATTATTTATCTGTGCAAACAGTACATACAGCAGCATCAGAGCGAGGAAATCAAGGCAACGATACTGTCTACCACAACCAACAGGAAAAAAAGATGGGGACGCATGAGGATCACCGAAGCAACAATACCAGCTAGCTCTCACCAGGAGTTGGACGACTGCAACGATCGGCGATACCAGCGATCGGAGACTGGAGTCAGATGGTTGGCCACGGGCGGGATCGGAGTTTGCGAGTGACTGCAGGCGACGTGCGGGATCGGAGGAGGCGAGCGACTGCGGGCGACCTGCATGATCAGAGGAGGCAAGGGTGCGGCGCTGCGGAGGCTCTGTCTAGCGATGAACCCTAGCCCTAGCGAAGGGTCTCGCTCGTGTGTCTCCTTCGGAAAAGGTCCGCTAGGAAAACGATTTGCTTGGCGCGGTGGCATATTCTATATAATTTGCGGGCCAGTGTTGCAGCTTCGCTACGGAAGTACGTGGGGGTGCTGCTTCGAGCCATTACACTAAAAGTTGCTTCGGGCTGTGGAGTCACAGCGGGTCAAAGCTGGGTGTTTGTTTCGGCTTCAGCTTTCGGCTGCGAAAAGCAGGTCTAGAAGCCCAAACAAACAAGGCCTAAGTCGCCCCTCATAGTGTTTTCTCTTGAACAAAGTCGGTTTTTCTCAGAAACCTGTTGTTCTGTATGCGTGCAACATTGTTTTAACCAATTGGGGATAACATTTGCAGGCCACCATCGACACCTTCAAAGAAAACATGTTGTACGAACTGATGTCCATGGACGATAACAAAGCCAAGGTCCCAACGATCTTCGTCCACACAATTGAAGACTAAAGATCCTACCGAGATTACTGTTTTGAGGTTGTTGCGTTGAGAACATGTTTTTGTGTGACCTGACTCAACTTATGAGATATTGTCATTTCCAGCATGCTGCTGAGATACCTATATTTTGATTATTGATTACGGACAAAACACATTCATTCTGTGAAAAACTTTATCTGTCCATGTTTAACACTTCTAAATTCATTTTTCATGTCAGAAACACGTCATGCGGAACGTTACCACTTTTGAATCCTATATGGACTCGCAAGACAACATTTTGAGGTGTGTAGGGATGTCCACCTTTTTCGACGGCAGTGCATGCCCAACATATACTTTTCATCACAAAACATTATTTAGTTGGGGTTTTAGTCCCTATAGTCCATTGACTAGTACAGAGTGAGGGTATAGGGGACACACCAAGTGTTTAGTGGGGGTTTTAGTTTCTATAGTCAAGGTACAGTTTAGTGCCCATCCATATCCACCTCAACGCCTCTATATTCCATTGACCAGTACCAAGTGTTTACTTTGTGAAGACACTCCCCATTCATATCAACATCAACGCCTTGATGAAACTACATCTTTTGCCAGCACACGAACAGAATGGCTTGTTCCACGGACAAGCAAACATTGACTATTTTTCCACTAGATGTTCAGCCAACTTTCTACTGTGGCAGCACACATATATTGGCGTCAATTTGTATTAAAATAGGCGCAAATATGGGAACAATAAAATTAGTCTGAATCAGATTCGACTTTTCAACCCAAGCCTGGGGTGTAAGTACTGACTGCAAAATCACCATACTTAAGGGTGCAGAATAAAGTAAATTCATACGAAACACATAGCCGATTCAAGTGAAACAAACACGAGAACATATCCTACGACATAAACATCATCAACAGAAACAGATAAGTCACTCAACAACCTTTGGCAGAAACGCTGGTAGCTCCCCAGTGTTTCCTTGCATTGTCAACATCTTACGAAGCATGCCCAACCTCACAAGGGCATTGTTATCCTGTCAAGTAGACACATACCATCATCAGGTCGAAAAAATATGTAAGTTCGAAAACCCCAAAGGGTTTCAACAATTTGGTGAAAAATATATGCGCTCACCTCAACCGATAAATCCGTCACATCCGATCCATCGAACCAGAGGGAGTAATGCATTGCATATACTCCAGAATTGTAACTGCATTTTTTCCAGAATCGGAAACATTTTAATTGCATCTGATCAGGTTCTAGTGTTCATATTTATTCCCTATGAGAACATATTTGGTCGATATTGAAAACACTTACTCACGACAGCGTTTGCCGAGTGCAATGGGGTGGTTGAATCCCCAGTCATGGCAGTCTACATTCCACCATGGCATCCATGCATCTTTGCAGTCGAACAAAGCTTGATGGAGGCAATCCAAGGTTTCATCGTGCTACCACTGTAGTTGGCTAACAATTGTGTTCTGGAGGTAAGTCTGAAGCACAGTAAGCACCTTCTCCAGGAAATCCTACACATATGTTGCCCACCGGCCATCTTTAGGCAGTGCCATAATTAACTGCAGAGAAGTTAAACATGCAACTTTTATGAGATTTGTTTTCCCGGTAAATCGGTCGAGTACAACAACTAGTTCATGCTCACCATCCTTCAGTTGGCTAAATTGTAGCCAAGATGATCGTCAATGAACATTTCTCAAAACCCTAACGTCAACCAATCGTCTCTGTCAATGACGGCAGTCTGCATTTTTTCATCAAGGCTTAGAACCAAAATAGCACAAGTTTCAACAACAAATACAAGACATAAGCCAAAATGTTCCTACAACAAAAGATGCAGGCATCCAGTGTCACCACATATT
The DNA here is from genome assembly GCA_012064385.1 of Puccinellia tenuiflora. Lineage (NCBI taxonomy): Eukaryota > Viridiplantae > Streptophyta > Magnoliopsida > Poales > Poaceae > Puccinellia > Puccinellia tenuiflora. The sequence continues at coordinate 507,551 of QRDG01001908.1, read as the reverse complement.
GTCTAATATGCCAGCTACTATGTACATTTCAGTTTCTAAAATGTTCATGGACATTACGGGCTAAAAATTTAGATATTGAACTTTAGAAACAGTCCAGAACAAAATCCATTTTTTACAGGAGGATTAAAAACTAAAAAACTTGCTGCATTGGAAGATATCTGATCCGGTGTTTGATTGGATGCTAAATTTAACCGGGCCAAAAAGAAACTTTGCATCTGTCATACCTCACTCGAAAACCAACTTCCCAAGAGTACAGGTTATAAAACCAGTGAGCTTCTTCAGCTGAGTCAAAAACCAAGCCAGGGGTGGGTTAAAAGATTTGCGCTGTCTTCTTCGACGCGGACGCTCGCAATGCTGTCTCAATTGCGCCAACCTCGCTTGACGGCTTTCCTGTTGGAAGTTCCGCCCCTTTGGGTGTACGTTTTGCTTCATGGTTTGGCAAGGGGACAAAATGTGGGGGGAATTTTTTCAGTATGCAAAACTCAACAATGTGTACTGACATGAAAAAAACAGCTTGTACAATACATATTATACAAATGAACTGCATATAATTTACTAATTTAGTCTTCAATCTTAACATCTTTGTGTTTGGTAGTTTCTGACTGATGGAATTCTGTCACTAATAAGAACAAATGTACAAGATGGAAAAATCCCTTGAGGTACTTGTGTACGTTTCTGGGCTTAAAATTCGGATTTTTATTTTTCCTGGAGGTACTGATTTTCCAGGCAAGTTCTTCGTACATAATAAAAAGATAGCATAACGGCCAAATAATTCTATCTACTGGCAAAACTATTCAAATTTTTTACAGGGAGCAAAAGCGAATGAATCCACTCGGAACAGAAAACGATTCCATTTTTTAAAGTGCCATACAGGAAGATAGCTGGAGTGGTGGATTTGAATGCCGAATCTAGTCGGACCAGAAAATAAATGAATCTAAAATACTTGTTTTCTTACTAACCGTTTAACGTTGAAAGGATTTTTCGTACGGACGAACAATTTCGGCGCCTGCGCAACAGCTTCGTTTCACATCTTCTCGGCAATATTGTCACAAGCAGTGGCGTACTGTTCGTCCGAATGGGCTGTGTGTCATCTCCGGAGGTGAAATCCGCTGCTGTGTCGCGGTCGGACTCCCCCTCCACGTAACCATGGTCATCTTTCTCCTCGAGACCGGATGAATCTGACGAACAACTTGACCCAGACCTGAGGTGGAGAGGAAGATGCGTAAATTACGATCTGGATCCGTGGACCGAGCCAAAAATTATTTCGGTTTTACAATGTTACCTGGAACTTGAACATTCATCAAAAGCATGCTCAGATCCACCAGATCCAAGCGTGCTGCCGCCTAAGCCCGAGCCAATTTCGAAGTCCATTGCAGCGAATCTGAAGAGAAAGAAAAGCAAGTAATACCACGTAAATGTATAATGTGAAGAAAATAGAGTTAAGGAGTAGGCGGAGTGGATGGGGGAAGGGCACTGACCGCGTGAATCCAGGAACACCGATGCTAGCTTGGTGTAAGACTCCATCCCGTCCATGGCGGCGGCGCCGAGGGAGGGAGTGAGGAGAAGCACGGAGGAGAAGACAAGACTCACTAGAATGGGAGCCATTCTGTACAAAGTACACGTAAAGGAACGCGCCAACCCTAATGGGAACCATCATGTACAAAGTTCACTTTAGGAGGCGCTTGGGCAGATTCTCTACCATTTAGCCTACACAGCGAGCAAGTCATCAGAAGGCCACCTTCTCCAGATCTCAACTCATGAATGGTCAGGATAGGCCCGGTACCTCCATGCAAACCTGGCCAACGGGCCGGCCCGGCCCGGCACAGGCCCGGCACCGGCTTGGCGTGCCTGGCCCGGCACGGCACCTTCCGGCCCGCGAAGCACGCGTGCCGTGCCGGGCTGGCCGCCTGGCCCATGTGCCTAGCTGGGCGGCACGGGCACGGCACCGGCCTTAGACGGGCTAGCCCGCAGCACGTGAGCCCGCGGGGCCGGGAAAGTGGCTCGTCTGATTTTTCTCCGTTTTATTTATTTTAGTCCAAAATACTCTTTAAAGCTGACCGATCTGCTAGTATGACACAAAAGGTTGACTGTCCCAGTGGTTAGAGGAAGTATAGAGGAGAGGGAGGTCACGAGATCGAGTACCATGGATGCCATTTTTGTGACTTTCACCTATATTTAAAATGCCCTCGCGGGCCAAGTGCTAAACGGACCATGCCGGGCTGGCACGCGTGCCTGAGGCCGTGCCCCCTCTCCTTCACGGGCCGGCACGCCACGGGCCGGGCCGGTGCCGGGCTTTTTCCGCGTGCCGCGCGTGCCGGGCGCAAAAAGCCCGGCCCGTTGGCCAGGTTTGCCTCCACGACGGTGTGGAAAAACCGCACTCTTCGGAAACATGATGGACCGTGATGTTACTATACCGGGCAGAGACGCACCTTTTTTACGGCCATTCAAAACCACTGCGCCTCTGTAAGGGCGCGTTTGGTAGCCTGCGGCATTTTTTGCGCCCCGCCAGACCAGACTCCGCATGGCTAGGTCTCCCTAATGCAGGCTCTGGGTCATGTTATGCATTCCGTTTGGTTGCTCAGTGGTTCATTTTGTGCACGAGGAGAAAACCAATAGCTTGTCGTTTGGTTGCTCCTCATCTCGCCATTGCGCGGCAGTCACTGAAAATACTCACTGTTTGGTTGCCTACCTCTTATCAAAAGTAGTGAGGTTACCATACCACAAACTGAACATAGCATAGACTTCATCACCAGAGGGGTTAATATATACCACCTCCCAAAATATTACATCTCAAGCTCTGAAGCGGCGGGGTTAACGAGCTACTAGAGGGGTTACCACCTCCCAGAATCATCAAGTTCATCACTGGAGGGGTTAATATATACTACCTCCCAAAATATTACAAACTTGGGATCAAACCTAATCCCAAAATCTAAACTGACCGTGGCAGTAAGTACGCAACCAGGAACTTCTCTCTCTCCGTCATGGCTGCATACTTGCGATGCTCCTCTTCATGATCCGCAAGGTAGTTCAAAGCCCTGGCGAGGATCACTGGAGTGTAGACAGAAGTAGCTGGCATATTGCTGATCATGAAGATAGCAGTCTTCATCTGGGAATAGTTGAGGATGGGCTTATTAAGCAACTCCTCGTCTTTCGGGTGCACCTAACATTGAGAAAGCAAGTTAGTGATGTTTCATCACGAAGTAGGGAAAAGAAAGAACGATTGTTAGTTGCCAATTCTTACCATGGTGTGCGTAATCAACTTGTCTTCATCCATCTTGATGGTGGAGGTATCCTCACACCAACTCACCGATTCATGCTTCTTCAGAGACTGCTGACCCTCATCCACCTCTGCCTCCACTTACGTAGATGGTTGTATATCTGCGAGATGCTCACAGTAATCCCAGTGAAGTCAAGAACATCGTTGCTAACCTTGTTAATGTACTGCTCCTTGAAACCTCTATCAAAGCAGATCCCCTTGTCTACGAGCTCACAAACCCTGTTCAGGACGAACAGGGACATGGGAGCTGACCACTGCATTGGACCTGCCCGAGCAACACGAAGAGGGACGGCAGCTATAGGATCCTCAGTACAAATCGGCGGCACCTCGTTCATGCCGGGCACTTGGAGCGTATTGAAGGAGCATACAGATCGGGAGAGCTAGGCGAAACGATGTCCTACAATACCGATGAACACACATAATATAAATCTATGACACATGTTGAAGAAAGTGTGTTCATACTAAGCAGCACTATTGCATAGTACTTAGCAGTTCAACCTAAGCTTTCGAATGAAGCACACATGTACGAGAAGAACATGGGGAAGAGTTTCTTACTGCCGGCTTGGAAGGAGAAGACTGAGCGCCGACGAGATCCAGCACCTCCGCCGCCGACTTGGAAGGAGAAGACTGGCCGCCGACGAGATCCAGAACCAACGCCACCGGCTTCGAAGGAGAAGACTGGTCGCCGACGAGATCCACCACCACCGCCGCCGGCATGGAAAGGGAAGATCCCGCCATCGCCGTTACCTTCGAGCTCGAAAGGGGGGAAATGGTGATTTGGATTTGGCCGGTGAGTGCGGAGGTGAAAGGACATTGTCCGATAATCTTGTTTTGACGTTTGATTACAACACTTGGAAGTACTTAACATACTCTCTAGTATCAACAGGAAATATGCAAAAAGGAAGAAATGCCGTATTGTCGGAAATGCAACAGGAAAGAATGGAGTTTCAGAAGGCTGGCCGGCCCCCAGACCGGCCTAGGCCGGGCTCCAGGCCGGCGGCGTCTGGTGGGTGGCCGGCCCCCAGACCGGCCTAGGCCGGGCTCCAGGCCGGCGGCGTCTGGTGGGGGTCCGGCCCCCAGACCGGCCTTGGCCGGGCTCCAGGCCGGCGGCGTCTGGTGGGGGTCCGGCCCCCAGGCCTGGCGGCAGGCGGGCTCTGGTGGGGGTCCGGCCCCCAGGCCGGCCTTGGCCGGCTCCAGGCCGAGGCTCTGGGTGGCCGGCGGCCCAGCTTGTTCTAGTTCGATGATCGTTGGCCGGCCCCCTGGCCGGCCTGGGCCGACCTTCAGACCAGGCACCCCTTTATGTCCAACGGCTACATTTCGGGAGGGGGTACTTATACCCCTCCATCTACCTCGGGACAACTACCACGACCAAAACAAGAACACCACCATTGTTTGAGAGCTTCAAATCGATAGATCTCCCTCTCTAGCTACTCAATCACTTAGTCCTTTGGAGATTTGAGAGAGGAGACCTAGATCTACACTTCAACCAAAACAATTTGATTTCCCCCTTGATTTGTGAGAGGGGGCTTGCTACTCTTGGTGTTCATTGGAACCCTAAGAGGTTGTGGTCCTTCGGAGCTTTGGGAGCTACGAAGACTTTGCCGGGAGCCACCAATTAAGTTGTGGTGCGTGCCCCGACCTTGGGCATCGAGTCTTGGCGGCTTGGTGCATTTGGTGAAGACCCTCCAACTTGTGGAGTGTGCTTCATCCTTGTAAAGGTTCTAGTTGTCAACCTCAACGGCAACATAGTGACAAGTGCCTCGCCATATCGGTGGTAAGTCACAACGGAGATACGGTGTGCCATATCAAGGCTACACGGTGTTTCACTTTGGTGAACATCGCGCCGCTCCAACGGAGATTAGCTTCCATTGGGAAGTGAACTTCGGGATAAATCTTCGTGTCATCTTGTTGCTAATCTTTGCACTTACCTTTACTTGTTAGCACTAGCTTACTATATCTACATCTTGTGCTAGTGATCTTTGCTCATCATATAAGGTTGTTCACCTAGTTGCATATTCTAGAGAACTTATATTTGAGCAATATTCTTTTAAAACGAAAAAGAAGTAAAATTTGTAGTTAACCTATTCACCCCCCCCCCTCTAGTTAACCTCATCGATCCTTTCAATTGGTATCAGAGCCTCGTCTCTTTATTAAAGGCTTCACCGCCTAAAGAGGAGGATGGGGGACCCCACTCCCATGGAATTGCTTCAAAAGCAAGTCGAGTCCGTGGGGGAAAGAACTGATAAGAGGTTGGATAGGTTAGAGGAACTAATAATGAAACTTGCCTCTACATCTAGCAATGCAAATGAAAGTCCCTCACTAGATGAACATGGTAATCCCATATCTCATTTAAAAGAAAGTGACGAACACTCATCTAAAAATGAAAACCCAAATCAATTTGGACATATTTATAACAATGCTCTTAATGTTCAACATCCGCATGTGAACAATCTTGGTAATCCACCTCTAGTAGATAGGGCCCGGTTTACTAATTGGAAAGCTTCTATGAAATCTTATGTCTGTAGCTCTTCAATACAAATATGGAGAATCATTGAGAGGGGATACTATCCTAAGGATATCAACAATTTGACCTCAAGTGAGATCATTGATGAACAACTCAATGCACATGCTATGCACATGCTAGAGAAGGCAATGGTCAATGAAGGTGTCGAGCACATCCGGTCTCTCCCAAACGCCAAGGAAGCTTGGGAGTATCTACTTGCTATGTATGATGGCAATGTGAGCATGCAACGCTCAAAGAAAACACTTCTTCAACGGCAAGTGGATCACTTCATCATGAAGGATGGAGAAGTTCCGGAGGATGTATATCGAAGACTCAAGGCCCTTGTTGTGGACATGAAGGATGTTGGATTCAAGGATTGCGATGATGATTGGTTCAAGGGAAAATTTCTTCAAACCTTGATTCCATTCAATGAGAACATGGTAATGAATGTTCAAGCAAGAGCGGACTACATGGAACTAACTCCAATGATGTTTTGGGCACCTTTGTCACCATGAATATGATGAAGAAATCCTTGAAGGCAACATCCTATGATGAGGAAGAATCAAGTGATGAAGGTGGATCCACCTATGTGCCATCCGAGAAGGAAAAGAGGGTGTCACACAATGAGTGCTTAGCGCTTGCCAACCACAATTGGTGGAAGAAAGGGGATTTTAGATCAAATGCAACGAAGAACAAGGGAAGAGAAGGCTCAAGTACAAAGAAAGCAAGAACTTGTTTCAATTGCGGAGATAGTGAGCACTTCGTTGCGGATTGTCCCTACAAGAGTAGAATTGAGAATGGAGGAAAGCTCGTCAAGAAAACCAACTTTGTTCCTAAAAACAAGAACTTCATGAAGAAGGTATCTAAAAGGGCAATGGTGACAAATGAGCAAGAATATATATCCAGAGGTGAAGAAAGTGAAGATGAAGAAGAACAAGTCGGCATGGCGGCAATAGCAATTGGGGTTGTTCCTTCTTCTTTGGATTCACTCTTTTCAACCCCGAATGACAAGCAAGGTCCTACCAAACACAAGTGCCTTATGGCCAAGGGTACATCTCCAAAGGTAACCCACTCACGAAAACCCCTAATTTCCTCTACTCCATCATTGTTAAATTGTGTTGAGGAACTTGATGATGAGAATGCTAATAATCTTTCAAAAGTCATGAGATCACTTGAAAGTGAAAATAAAATTGCATTTGATGCCTTCATGACTCAACTTGGTAATGCATATGGTCTCATAGAAGAACATGAAGAAAGAATATGTGAACTTGAGGGTTTCGCTCGTGATGATGCTAATAGGATAGCGGAGCTTGAGGAAGCCCTAGATAATGCACTATGTCTTAAAGATTCTATTGAGGAAATCTCCACTTTAGATCTATCTAAAATGATGGGTGACCGTGATCATGCACTATGTAAGCTTAAGGAATTCATGGATGAAAATGACAACATTATGAATGGTCACAATGAACTACTTAAGGATTTTGAGCATCTTGAGAAAGCTCACATGGCACTCTCAAGAGAGCTCAAGGTTCTTAAGGAGTCACATGACAACTCTCAAAATAAGGATGTAAATGAAAATGCTTGTGCCACTAACCCCTTGTGTGTCAAAGCACCTCTCATATTGGAGAACAATAGGTTGAAGGCTCAACTTGAGAAAGGACTTGTGTCTTGCATCCAAGGAGAAAAGAACCTCAATAATCTTTTGAGAAATCAAAGGAGAGTTGTGGGTAAGGAAGGACTTGGATTTGCAGTCACATCCAAGAGGACCAATGAGAAGAGAAAACCAACTCCCTCCACTAATGCTATTGTTTTTGTGAAGGAGGGGGAGTTGGCTAATGATGAAGATGAATTTGATATCCTTGCTAAGAGCATTGCTCCTAAGAACACATCTCCTCACAACAATTTTGCGGGAAAGTATAACCCATCATATGTGCTTTTGAAATCTAATGATGGACATGTTTATGCAAAATATGTTGGAAATTCATATGGTAGTGATTATCATGCTTCTATTTGGGTTCCCAGGACCCTTGTGACTAACAAGAAAGGACCCATCAAAACATAGGTACCTAAATCGAGGAATTAACTCTTTGTAGGTATGTGCTTCCGGAGGATCATCATGGCTTATTGATAGCGGTTGCTCCGCACATATGACCGGAAGCAAAGAAGTGTTAAGTGACTTAATGCATCAACTTCTCAAGGTATCTCATGTCACGATTGGTGATGGCTCGGAACTCAAGGTATTGGGGCACGGCAAGGTGGTCATTTCTCCGGACACGTCCATTGAGAAAGTCCTCCTTGTTAAGTCCCTTGGTTATAATTTACTTTCCGTTTTGCAACTTTGCGAGTGCAACTTTACTATTGTCTTTGGACGGTATCATGTGCTCATTCTTCACACAATTTCTCTTAAAGTAGCCTTTGTTGGATTTGTGGAAAATCGTATGTATGTAGTGGATTTCTCAAAAGAAACTACACATATTGCCACAAGTCTAATGGCTAAATCCGACGTGGGTTGGATTTGGCATCGCCGGTTGGGCCACGTCGGTATGAGAAACTTGCAAACACTTGTGAAGGGTGAGCATGTGGAAGGACTAACAAATTTTTCCAAAGACCGTCCTTGCAGCTCCTGTGTTGCCGGAAAGATGCATGAGAAGAACCGTCCCAAAGTAACAACAATCAACACAACGAGGCCCTTCCAACTTATTCATATGGATTTATTTGGACCTCCTACTTATGAAAGCCTTGGTGGCAAGAAATATTGCTTGGTGATTGTTGATGATTATACAAGATACACTTAGACTTTCTATATCAAGAAGAAGAGTGAAACTCAAAGGGAATTCATTGATTGGGCTACCCAAGTACAACGCCAATATGACACAACCATCTTGGCCATAAGAAGTGACAATGGAACCGAGTTTAAGAATTACACCATGGATGAATTCTTGAGTGATGAGGGCATTAAACACCAATATTCCGCTGCGTATACCCCTCAACAAAATGGTGTTGCGGAAAGGAAGAACCGGACACTTATTGATATGGCAAGAACAATGATGGCCGAATTCAAGTCTCCATATAACTTTTGGGCCGAAGCCATCAACACCGCTTGTCATCTAACCAACCGGCTCTATCTCCGCCCATTCACTAAAAAGACTCCGTATGAACTTCTTGGTGGTAAAAAGCCGAACCTCTCTTACATTAAAGTTTTTGGTTGCAAATGTCAAGTTTACATTAAAGGTTCTAAATTACCTAAGTTTGGGCCTAGAACTTTTGAAGGCATATTGTTGGTTACGCCAAGGATTCCCACACTTATAGGGTCTTCAACATATCCACCGGGTGTGTTGAAGAATCTATGAATGTGGTATTCCATGAGGATAATGGCTCCCAAGTGGGGCAAGTTGATCTTGATGATGTAGGTGATGAGCCCTCCTCCATCGCCATAGGAAGAATGGGTATAGGTCCCCTTATACCCATTGAGGAACCCCTTGTGGCAACGGAGTTGGACTCAAGCTCGACGCAAGTGGAGCCCTCTACATCAACCATTGATCAAGCCGCAAACCAAGAACAAGCTCAAGATCTACAAGATGATACCAACCATCATGATAATGATCAAGATCCACCCAATGATAATGGTGGTCAAGATTTTGGTGATCTCTCACCAAGAACTCCAACCCACTCTCGGATTAATCAAAATCTAGATGAAGGAGATGATGAAGATGCACCTCCAAATGAGAGACCCTCAGATGCTCTTGCTCGTCGAGTGGCTAGCAAGGCCGTGGCATTACATCAAAAATCTCTCTATCAAAAGAACATCATTGGTGGTCTTGGAAGGAGTGTGTCCACTCGGAGGCAACTATTACTCTTTTGTGGTGTTCATGCTCATATATCACATTTTGAACCTACCAAGGTGTATGAAGCTCTTGAAGATGAAGATTGGGTTCATGCTATGCACGAAGAGCTCCATAACTTTGAGAGAAACAAAGTATGGTCCCTAGTGGAAAGACCCAAGAACCATAATGTGATTGGAACCAAATGGGTGTTCAAGAACAAGCAAGATAATCATGGACAAGTGATTCGCAACAAAGCTCGTTTGGTCGCTCAAGGCTACTCTCAAGTCGAAGGACTTGACTACGGTGAAACTTTCGCTCCCGTAGCTAGACTTGAATCCATTCGAATATTGCTTGCATTTTCTTCTAGCTATAAATTCACTTTATATCAAATAGATGTTAAAAGTGCATTTCTAAATGGTCCACTTAATGAGATGGTATATGTTAAACAACCTCCGGGGTTCGAAGATCCCAAGTGTCCTAACCATGTCTACTTACTCCATAAGGCTTTGTATGGCCTTAAACAAGCCCCACGTGCTTGGTATGATCACTTAAAGGAGTTCCTAGTAGACCGCGGTTTTGCACTTGGGGTAATCGATCCCACACTCTTCACCAAGAGTGTAAATGGAGAATTCTTTGTATGCCAAGTATATGTTGATGATATTATATTTGGTTCTACTAATGTCTCTTTTGTAGAACAATTTGCTAAGCTAATGACAAGCGAATTTGAGATGTCTATGATGGGTGAATTAAGGTTCTTCCTTGGTTTTGAGATTGAGAAATATGACGAAGGAACCTTTATTTGCCAAGCTAAGTATACTCAAGACATGCTTAAGAAGTTTGATATGTCAAATGCAAGCCCAGTGAGATTTCCAATGGCAACAAACGTGAATCTAACACTAGATCACGAAGGTATTCCGGTTGACCAAAAGCTTTATCGCTCTATGATTGGTTCCTTGCTTTATCTTTGTGCATCTAGACCGGATATCATGTTTAGTGTGGGTTTGTGTGCAAGATTTCAATCTAACCCCAAAGAAAGCCATATGACTGCTGTCAAAAGAATTCTTAGGTACTTGGTTGATACTCCCAATCATGGTCTTTGGTATCCTTCAAATACAAGCTTTGATCTTGTGGGGTATTCGGATGCGGATTGGGCCGGTGACAAAGTGACGAGAAAATCAACCTCGGGTGCTTGCCAATTTCTTGGTAGGTCACTTGTGTGTTGGTCTTCGAAGAAACAAAATTGCATATCCACCTCCTCCACGGAAGCCGAATATATTGCCAGCCGCAAGTTGTTGTTCACAATTATTATGGATGAGACAATGTCTTGAGGATTTCGGAATTAAGAAAAAGACATTGCCTCTTTTATGTGATAATGAAAGTGCTATAAGAATTGCTCACAATCCCGTTCTCCATGGCAAGACAAAGCATATTGAAATACGGTATCATTTTATCCGTGATCATGTGGCCAATGGAGATATCTCTCTTTCATATATCAACACCAAAGATCAACTCGCCGATATATTCACAAAACCACTTGACGAGAAGAGATTCAAGGAATTGAGGGGAGAAATCAATGTGGTGTGTGCAAGCAACTTTGTTTGATTAAGAATCTTGGATACACACCTCTATTAGAAGTTTTATTTGAATTCTAGATGTAGGCATGGATTTAGGGGGAGTTTTGTCCTAATCCATTGGACTCCTCCTCCCCCCATTATGCAAATAGCAATGTTTTCATTGATGACTCAAGAATATTCACATATGAGCTTAAATGATGAGTTTTGGTTATGCACCCAAGATATATCTTCGCGGTGGCATGCCATACACTCATATATGGTGGCCTAGGCCACCGACATTTTCTCAAATACACTCATATTTTCTCATTTGCAATCTTCATTTGCCATCTTCGTATTTCAAATTTCTATTTTTACGTGGAGTTTACATCATGTTTTGCATCTCCCCCGGATCACACAATGGTTGCTCTATGGTATTTCTAATGATACAAAGTGCTCGGAAGTCAAGAAAATCAAAACAAGCAAAAATGGATGAAGGTGGAGAAAAACTGTGCCTTCCTGGGTTGGGCCGGCCTCTGACCCGGCCCAGGCCGGTTTCCAGGCCGGCTCGCTCGGGTCCTAGCCCGGCCTCACGCCCGGCCCCGGCCGGCTCCCAGGCCGGCTCCCTCGGGAACTAGCCCGGCCTCACGCCCGGCCCCGGCCGGCTCCCAGGCCGGCTCCCTCGGGAACTAGCCCGGCCTCCCGCCCGGCCTTGGCCGGTTCCCAGGCCGGCTGGCTCGGGTGCCAAACCGGCCTCACGGCCGGCCCCGGCCGGTTCCCAGGCCGGCGTGCCTGGGAACTTAACTGCACAAGGGGTGCTCGACCTAGGGTTATTTCACTTCTTCCCCTACATGCCTCTCATCTCCATTGTTGCCCTCTTCCCAAACTCAAGCTCCTCCACCCTCCCTTTCATGTGAACCACAACCAACTCCTTTCCTTCCACAAATCGGTGAGAGAATCACCCGATCTCTCATCCTATCCACGTACTTTCCCCGTTTGTGTGCCGATTTGAGGTGGATCTTCTCCTTAGATTGGTGTGTTCTTGAGGTTCCTCTCTCAAGATTTGAGATGGACGATTGGGGTGATGATTGGGAGGAGTTCCCCCAGTCAAGCAAGGCCGGAGCCAAGGGGAGCAAGATGTTTGATGGGCTTGATGATATCGTTGATGACTATGATGCTCAATCCTCCATGCCCAAGACCAAGAGACACAAGAAGGCCGCGGTCAGAAAAGGCAAGTCCAAGCAAGCTCCCAAGCCAACGGGAAATCCTCCGCCTCCGCCTCTCGTGAACCCTGATGAACCGGTACGTGCTACTTGGGTCAAAGTGCCTACTCTCGAGTTTGAGCAAGATCGTTTGGTCTTCAACCCCTATGCATTTGGCCATAGCACCTGTCCGGATGACCCTAGATTCTACTGCAAGATGCATCAGCAAATATATCATCAATGCATTAATAAGAAGAAGAACAAGCATGTGCCCACCTCTTATTTCAGTCTAGAGCATACTAGGCAGGTTTGGCCAGATGTGATGGAGCTTATGGATTTCCATCAAATTTCCAAGCTCATGACAGTTAGCACACCGTATTCCCCTGAAATACTCAAACAATTCTATGCCACTGTTCATTTCTCCACCGTGCCCAAGAGAACCATGACTTGGATGTGTCACACTACAGTTTGCACGGCTACTCTGGCAGAGTTTGGGAATTATTTCAGCTTGAGGAACTTCCTTTTGCTCCATGCTATAGTCGTCTCCATTGCTCAAAAGTTATGCCGGCTGAGGTTGGGATTCGTCATTGCTATCCACCGGGGATAGGGCTCCGTGGAAAGATTTCCAAGACTTCTTGGATGTATCATTATTGGAGAGTGGTTCATGGCATCCTGAGAAACAATCTCAATTGCAAATATGGAGAAAAGGGTGAAGTTCGCCAACGGATGATCAATCTTCTAAACCAGATTGTTCCTCTCTACATGAGAAAGAAGCAAATTGATATTCTTTACTACATATGGCAAGAGATGCGCTTGGTGGTCCTTAGGAACAAGGTTCCCATTTATGGTCCTTATCTGCAGACCCTTTTCAACACCAAGTTAAGTCCTGATGTGATTGAGTCATATGATATGTATGTGCCTTCTCTTGTTACTATACCTGCTCCTCCTCCAGATGCACCGGTCTATGTTCCTCCATATCGTGGTCAGAACGATGATGATGAGGATGGTGAGGTTCCTAAGAAGCAAAATGTTATAATCAAAGCTCTAAAGAAGATGAACTGCTTCTTTGCTGTGCAAAGGAAATCTGACTACAAGGCCTAGGCCAAACAAAAGAGCTACAATCGCAATCAGCGTGCCATTATGACTCAGCTCAACCTTCCTGTTGGTCCTTCAAGCTCAGAGGAAGTCTCAGAGGGCACCTATATGGCACAAAATGAGTACACCTTCTGGTTTGGCGAGGACGCCTCTTCTCTTGCTCCATATTGGCAAGGGGACCCTGGTCAGTCGAGCTCCGGTCCAGCTGCACATGATGATGAGTATGATGTTGAGGATGAAGAGGATGATGATGATGAAGAGTGATCATGGCTCTCACTACTATTTCTCCCTTTTTGGTGTCTTGATGCCAAAGGGGGAGAGATTATTATCCGGGGATTTGCATTACATTTGCGTCTTCATCGTTTGCGTGTTTCCTTTCTCATTTGCATGTTTCTTAAGTGAACTCTATTTATGAACTCTATGTGTTATGTCTCTATTGTAAGGACCTCCAATATTTATTGTAAGGATAATCTTGGACCCAATATTTATTGTAATGGATAATCTTGGACCCTCGTTATGTTATTGTAAGGATTTCCTCCATCTATTATCTATTCTTGCGAAGTGATATCATTCCAAGGTGAGAAAAGTGCTCTTCCCATATGAGGACTATGGTAAGAACTACCGTATGCCTTTATTCACTATCTATCACTTGTTCCCATTTGCTCACATAGTATATATATGTCTATCTATCACTTGAGCAATGCTTTTGTTGAATACCTTGTTGGCTTGAAAGCTCTAGGGGGAGTTTCACTCAAAATTTAGACATGCTTAAATGAGACTTATTTTGCAAATCCTTGTGTTGTCATCAAACATCAAAAAGGGGGAGATTGAAAGGACATTGTCCGATAATCTTGTTTTGACGTTTGATTACAACACTTGGAAGTATTTAACATACTCTCTAGTATCAACAGGAAATATGCAAAAAGGAATAAATGCCGTATTGTCGGAAATGCAACAGGAAAGAATGGAGTTTCAGCAGGCTGGCCGGCCCCCAGACCGGCCTAGGCCGGGCTCCAGGCCGGCGGCGTCTGGTGGGTGGCCGGCCCCCAGACCGGCCTAGGCCGGGCTCCAGGCCGGCGGCGTCTGGTGGGGGTCCGGCCCCCAGACCGGCCTTGGCCGGGCTCTAGGCCGGCGGCGTCTGGTGGGGGTCCGGCCCCCAGGCCGGCCTTGGCCGGGCTCCAGGCCGGAGGCTTCTGGTGGGTGGCCGGCCCCCAGGCCGGCCCAGGCCGGGCTCCAGGCCGGCGGCCCAGCTTGTTCCAGTTCGATGATCGTTGGCCGCCCCCTGGCCGGCCTGGGCCGACCTTCAGACCGGGCACCCCTTTATGTCCAACGGCTACATTTCGGGAGGGGGTACTTATACCCCTCCATCTACCTCGGGACAACTACCACGACCAAAAGAAGAACACCACCATTGTTTGAGAGCTTCAAATCGATAGATCTCCCTCTCTAGCTACTCAATCACTTAGTCCTTTGGAGATTTGAGAGAGGAGACCTAGATCTACACTTCAACCAAAACAATTTGATTTCCCCCTTGATTTGTGAGAGGGGGCTTGCTACTCTTGGTGTTCATTGGAACCCTAAGAGGTTGTGGTCCTTCGGAGCTTTGGGAGCTACGAAGACTTTGCCGGGAGCCACCAATTAAGTTGTGGTGCGTGCCCCGGCCTTGGGCATCGAGTCTTGGCGGCTTGGTGCATTTGGTGAAGACCCTCCAACTTGTGGAGTGTGCTTCATCCTTGTAAAGGTTCTAGTTGTCAACCTCAACGGCAACATAGTGACAAGTGCCTCGCCACATCGGTAGTAAGTCACAACGGAGATACGGTGTGCCATATCAAGGCTACACGGTGTTTCACTTTGGTGAACACCGCGCCGCTCCAACGGAGATTAGCTTCCATTGGGAAGTGAACTTCGGGATAAATCTTCGTGTCATCTTGTTGCTAATCTTTGCACTTACCTTTACTTGTTAGCACTAGCTTACTATATCTATATCTTGTGCTAGTGACCTTTGCTCATCATATAAGGTTGTTCACCTAGTTGCATATTCTAGAGAACTTATATTTGAGCAATATTCTTTTAAAACGAAAAAGAAGTAAAATTTGTAGTTAACCTATTCACCCCCCCTCTAGTTAACCTCATCGATCCTTTCAGGAGGCTCTAAATAGAGAGGCGAAATAGCGCGGCGGTGACCGAATTTCTCCCGCCGCAATTTTCGTGCTCGCGCCATCTCCGCTTCTCCGGTGCCTGCAGCGATGCGCACGCGGTGTTCCTCGAGCTCGCACACAGGCAGCCTGGCTCCAGAGGCACGGTCGAATTGTCTGTGCCTCTCGGGCCTGGCCCGAGGGTGCTTTAATCTTAGCGCTGCCCAACTTTTTGAGCCCACACAGGCAACCAAACCCCGGGCGTTTGCAGATGGCGGGCCTGGCCGGGCAATCTGCGGGCCACCAAATGCGCCCTAAAAAAACACCATCCCACTCCCATAAAAAAACATGTAACTCTAAGAGCCAATCATTTTTCAGAGGTAGGAAAGGAAAAAAAATCATCCATTCCGATCCCTCAAAAAAATACGGAATTTCTATGTTCATAACGGTCGGCAAATTTGCTTATCTCCAGAACGCGGTCCGCATCGTCGATCGAGTAAAGAAAAGGGAACGGTTGCGATGGGAGACGAATATCGTGAGAGACGTGGCAAGAAAAATTAATACGGAATCTAAAACTTCAAAAAAAATTACAGCTCAAACCGTTTATCCGATTTAGCATCCGTTTTCATCGTTAGACTAGTCGCGACGAGATCTTCAAAAGTAGATCCCATGTTGATATATTTCGGACAACTTTTTTTTGGACTAAAAAGTTACCCGCCATTAACACTTAAGTTACCCAGTTGTAATACAGGAGTTACCCACCTAATGAAAAATTAGTTCTGCTTGAAGTTAGATCTCACTTTTACTTGTTCTGTGTGAACACCTAATCAAGTCGATAACTACAAGAGTATCGTGAAGGTTATCGTGTCGTGTATCTAGATAACTATGTCAATACCGTGGTGAGAACTATACCTTCAGTAATTGGGGTAACTTACATACTACAATGTAGGTAACTTTTGGGTCTAAAAAAAGTTATCAAATCATATCAACATGGGAATATAGTATCGAAGATCTCGTCACGACAAGTCTAACGATGAAAACAGGTCGTCAATCCGATTAATGGTTTGAGCTAGACTCCACACACACCATTCATAGGGTGGGTAACTTACATACTATACTATGGGTAACTGATGTGTTACATGTGGATAACTTTTAGGTCTATAAAAAAGAATCAAAACACACATTTCATATTGTGGGTAACTTACATACTATATCTGGATAACTCCGGTATTACAGGTGGGTAACATTTAGGTTCACAAAAAATGTCTCAAAACACACCATTGATAGGGTGAGTAACTTACATACTATACCCTGAATAACTCAGGTGTTACAGGTGGGTAACTTTTAGGTCCGAAAAAGAGACTCGACACACCGTTTATAGAGTGGGTAACTTACATACTGCATCATGGGTAACTCGCGTATTACAGGTGGTTAAATTTTAGGTCCGAATAAAAGAGACTCGAAACACACTATTCATAGGGTGGGTAACTTACATACTATACCATGGATAACTTATGTGTCACAGGTGGGTAACTTTTAGGTCCTAAAAAAAGACTCAACACACCATTTATAAGGTGGGTAACTTACATACTACATCCTAGGTAACTCACGTGTTATTGGTGGGTAACTTTTAGGGCCAAAAAAAACTTATCGAAACATATCAACATGTGATCTAGTTTCGAAAATCTCTTCGCGACTAGTCCAACGGTGAAAACGCATCCTCAATCCGATAAACAGTTTGGGCTAGAAAACTTTTTAAAATTACGAATTTAAAATTTAATGCCGGTGATGTCAGCAGTTTTGTCTTTTATGCATGTATACAAGAGAAGCTAGTGAACCCGCGTGTGCGGAGGAGTACTAACATTAATTTGACATTATCCTAATGTTCTATGGTTAAGCTTAACTATAGAACGTTCTGAACGTAGCAGCGTCCAAAAAATAAATCTCATTCATTCTGAGGTATGTCCCATCTCCCATGAAGCTTTGGAAGTCCCGAAGCTTACGCTGAAAGCCGCTATCAGACATCTCTCTAATAAATTAGAGCTAGCAACTCTCAACGTAAGTAAAAGCATGTGGCATGCATGCTGGAGAAGCGCGCATGCATGCCCAGATCGAGGCTCTCACTGTCAGTGCTTAGTTCAGCGGCGCGGCTCTTCGGCCCTCCGAGCATCTCGACCAGCTCCGGCGGCACGTTCAGCGCGGTGCGCGGACTGCACCATCCGGTCAGCAACGAGCCCTCCTGTTCAGGTGCTCCACCAGCCCGTCGCCGACCTGCCATGCATGCACAAACAGGTACGGGATGATCAGTAACGATTCGCTTATGTGAATTAACACTAGTGGAAAACGGGGCTTTTGTCCACGCCGAAAAAGAGCATTAGTCCCGATTGCGTCACGAAACGGGACTAATGAGAGCATTAGTCCCGGTTCGAGCGGCCAGGACGTCGCACGGGGACCGGAAGGCATTAGTCCCGGTTCGTTCGGGAGCCACGAACCGGGACTAAAGGTCTGCGGCCGGCAGCCGCCGAGGTGAGAAACCTTTAGTCCCGGTTCGTATTACAAACCGGGACTAAAGATGGACCTTTAGTCCCGGTTTATAATACAAACCGGGACTAAAGGTTTCACCACCTTTATCTTCTTCTTCCACCCTGAGCCATCCTCACTCTTCTCCATTTCTTTCGGTTCACTCTCTCTCCCAAGCTCAAGTTCATCCCATTTTTCTCCACCATTTGTCAAGATTCGTAGCACCCATCTATCCAAGGGTTAGTGTAACAGCCCCAGCTTTGTACTGAAAAATACGAATTATTTTTCACTTTTTGCATTCTTGTTTTGCATCATAGCATCCATATGAAATTGCTACTTCTAACATTCCACATATGAAAACAATTAAAATGGGGAAGCAAATTTCCCAAACATCCAAACCAAATACAATTGCTAACTTGTCAAACAAATCATTCTTGGACTTCCAAATTGATTAGGAAGTTCTAAGTTTGCATTTTATAACCAATTCTCAAATTCCAAATGTTGCCAAATAAGAAATGAATTTGAGAATCCAAAATTGGTTCAATTCAAATCCTAGTTTGAAACCAAGCTAAACCCTTCCAAAAATTCAAACTAAAATTATGGGGAGCTCCATTACTATGTTGGGAGCCTCCCTGAATAATTTCACTATTTTTGGAAATACTTAAGTGCTTCAAATAAATGCATTTTGCAAATTATCAAAAATGACCCTAATGCAACAACATGAATAAATTTGAACCTAAACAATTTATTTTGGAACAACAAATTTTGTGGAGCTTCCTCATGACATGGGGAGCCCATATGAAATTTTGCAGAATTTATAAAATTGTTTAAGTGCCTTAATAAAATCCCTAAAAGTGCTTCTAGTTTTAACTGGAAAATAAAAAGGGGCAAAAGTTCAAATCCCTGACAGTGGGCCCCCCTGTCATTCCCTCCTCTCTTCTCCTTCTCACTGTGCCGCAATGGCACTGGCGCCATGCCGCGCTGCCGGCCGCTGCGCCACGTGCTCCCTGCTGGACAAGAGGACCCCCGCGACGCCCTACCTCTCTCTCCCCCCTGCTCCACTCGCTGGCTTCACCTGCCCCTTTTTCCTCACCCGCGAAACCCTAGCTCGCGCCCGACCTGGCCGTGTCCTAGCCGAGGTCGCCGTCGAGCGACGCCGCCATTGAGGACCTCCCCATCCCCATCAAAGACCACCACGAGCTCCGTCGCCTCGCCCTCTGCCTCTCCGCCGGAGGAATCGGTCCGGGAAGCCCAAAATCTCCGACGCCGCCCGATTCTTCTCCGCCGCCGTCGAGCACGCTCGCCTCGATTCCGGTCACCACGGGCCTCTTCCGACCAAGCCGAGCTTCCCCAACCGTCCAGGGTGAGTTGGCGCGACCCCGAGACAACTCTTTCCCCTCCCTCCCCCTCTGCATCCTCGCCTCCGTGCGGGATGCCGCCGGCCGTCCGCCATGGCCGTGTGCTGTCGAGCACCCACGCGCCGCCGTGCATCCTTCCTTCCGCCTCCGAGCACACGCACGGTTGCGGCCTTCACACCGCACGCTTTTTCACCCACGCACACCACGGATCTCCGCCCGAATGAGGTCGCCGCCGGCCATAGCTCCGTCGGTGCCGTCGCTCACCACCGTGTCCCCGGCCTGGAGGCCGGCTGGTTCGGGCTGCTGCCCGGCCTGTGCTCGGTCTGGGCCGGCCAAAAGGCCGGAGGCCTCGGCCACCCTCCCGGCCTAGAGCCCAGCCTGGGCCGGCCACGAGGCCGGCTGCCTCGGGTCACTACCCGGCCTTGGGCCCGGCCTGGCCGGTTTGGAGGCCGGCCTCTCTGCAGTTGGGTTTTTCCTTTTTGGAATTAAAATGAAATTGAAACAATTAATAACTATTTAAATAATGATCCAAATTTGACAAATCAAATACCAAATTGTTCAGAAAAAACAAACTCCACAAATTAGAATCACTGAAATGATATTTTGAGTTTATAATTTTTGCTGTTTGTTAAGAATTCCTAAAAGGGTATAAATAATACCTAATTTGGGAAAATCATAATTCGATAAATATTTAACCAAAAATTATGAATAAAATATCAAAATGATCAGTGTTTCAAATGCTATCAAATCATGGTAATATCAAATCATGATCACAAATATTTATTTGATGTTATTCATAAATTGGTTAAGAGAATTAAATTTAGTTAAGTATTTAATTCGCTATTTATTCTTCGGTACTCAGAAAATTACAAATAAGGTACCAAAATGATCGGAAGGACAAACCCTATCCATGCATATCGTGTTCATGGATATTTGAGCCACTTCTCTAATAATGTAATAATTTATAAATAATGTGGCCACTAAGATAATATGGGGTTGTTTCCAAATAATTGCACAAATTATTTGGAACTCCATTTAATTTGTTAAATAGATTAAATGTTGATATCTTTGCATAAACTTGTCATGTCATCATGTGATTGTGCATTGCACCTTGTCTTCGTGTGATTTATTTTGTTCTTCTATTCTTGCTTGGGTATCGATAGATTCCAGAGTTGAGGTCACCCCTACCTATCTCGACGAGCCGTACTACACGCCCCGGCAGCAAGGCAAGAGATATACAGCTTTAGAGCCTCCGTCAGCATTGGGCCTATATCGCCCTACTAAACTTGCGAGTACGTCGTACTCAGTCTCTCTTTGCTACCTTTATATTTGTGTTTTAGAGGAGGACGACATCGAGCAGCCATGTGGTTTCTTCCTGGACATCGACGAGTAGTTCGGGGTTCCCAGGTGGCAGCTTGGGACCGTGGAACAAGCTGGCTGGGATTGTTTATGTGTAGGCCTCTTAGGCCCTATATTTTGGATCTTGTTATACTAGACAACACTACTTCGCTTCCGCTTGATGTATTGTTGGGTCGGTGAACCCTTTTGTGTGTAATATTTGTATCTTTCTCATATATGAGTTGCTATATGATTTCTGTGTCGTAGAGTCTGCAATGTGCCAGTTGTTCCACAAGTCTTGATCTCTGTTTTATACATTGATAGCTAAGCCAGTGTTTACACGATCGATGTGTTGCGTGGGAGCGGTAATTCCATGCCCTTCGATTGTGTAGCATAGCCTATGGATTACATAGCCTCTCTGTATAATTCCGGGGTCGGGGCGCTACAAGTTGGTATCAGAGCAGGACTGCTTGTAGGAAACCCTTTCTATTGGTCGATGTCGAGTCTAGTGAAAATTATTTATAACCTAAAAATGAGTTGTGAAAACTTTCTTAGGATTCTTTTTACTCCTCATCCAACTCGCT
The DNA here is from genome assembly GCA_012064385.1 of Puccinellia tenuiflora. NCBI lineage: Eukaryota > Viridiplantae > Streptophyta > Magnoliopsida > Poales > Poaceae > Puccinellia > Puccinellia tenuiflora. The sequence continues at coordinate 486,165 of QRDG01001908.1, read as the reverse complement.
CTACTCTGATCTCTTATCTCTATTTGTTTTAAGCTTGGTGTCGTAGTTTAGGTTCTCGGGGTTTGGGTTCTACCGTCCATTGTTTGTCTCGAGTCCGTTACATCCGTTTGCTATCGCCGCGATGATGTGATGTCGCCGTGGTTGCCTAAATATGTTTTGTGTTGGTGCTATCTTATGGCTCTATATCTAGAAGGACTCTAATGATCTATCCTAACTGTTGTGAGTTGGTTACTAACTATGTCCTTGTTCCAAATCTACAGAATGGCTCCTACCTGTCGTGGGGAACAAGGCAATCCTGATGCACCGCCGCCACCCTCAATGGCGGAGGTTCTGATGGCCATTGAGCAAAACCGCCTGCGCAACGAGCATCTGCTCGAGCAGTTGGTGCAGCAAGGGGCCAGGAGAAACACGGACTGCAACACTCTCACGGAGTTCTTGCACTCCCAACCTCCTACCTTCACTGAAGCCAAGGAGCCCCTGGATGCTGATGATTGGCTCCGGGCTCTCGAGCGCAAGTTTGCCGCTCTGCATGTTCCGGTGGCGGAACAAGTCAACTTCGCAACCTACCTGCTGAATGGAGCCACCGGCTCCGAGTGGGAGAGCCATGTGTCGATGTTCAATGCTGGCCATGTTTTTACATGGGCGGAGTTCCGCACCGCCTTCCGTGCGGCGTACATCCCCAAGCCCATCATGGACCTCAAGAGGAGGGAGTTCCTGGACTTGACCCAGGGACGCATGGACGTCCAGTCTTATGGGCGTGAGTTCAACCACCTCTCCCGTTACGCCCCTCGGGACGTGACCAACGATGAGGACAAGCAATACCTCTTCCCCGCAAGGGGCTCGCACCTCGGATCCACTACGAGCTCCTGCCCTTCAAGTTCCAATCCTACCAGGAGCTCTACAACCAGGCTCTCACTATGGAGCAGGGTAGGAAGGAGCTGGAGGCTTCCAAGAGGCCAGCTCCCACGGACCATCAGAGCTCCTCTTCTTCTGAGGGCAAGAAGCGCAGGGTCTTTGTGCCCTTCAGCGCCGTGCCTCGTGCACCGTTCGCGCCATGGCCTTCAGGGCTCAGGCCACCTCCGCTTCACCCAGCTACCTCAGCCTTGGGTGCGGCTGGGAGTGGTTTCCACCCTCAGCTGCCTCCACCACCACCGAGGCCCACTTGTTTCGCCTGTGGCCAGCCGGGGCACTACTCCAGGGAGTGTTCCCAGAAGGCACCGGCTACCTCAGCACCTGCACCGGCTCCCTCTACTCCAGCAGCCAAGGCCATGACCGTCAGTCGTGGCCGCCTAAACCACGTCTCGGCTGAAGGAGTCGAAGAGGACCCCGGAGTTCTCATGGGTACGCTTCGAATCAATGATTACCCGGCTTCAGTCTTATTTGATTCTGGAGCATCGCATTCATTCATATCTATAGCGTTTGCACACAACCATCAAATACCATTTGTGAACATGGACTCCCCTCTAGTGGTCAAAACCCCAGGTTCTAGTTGGCACACTAAATGGATTGCTCCAGAAGTCCAGATTACCATAGGCTATTGGTCCTTTTCGTTCCAGCTGATAGCACTGAAGTCAGATGGGCTAGATGTCATTCTGGGTATGGATTGGCTAGTCAAATATCAGGCCAACCTGGACTGTGCTGCCAAGTCTGTCAGCGTGATCCACCCAACCGTCGGGCTGGTGAGTTATTGGTCACCTTCGTCCACAACTCCGTCCGCTGCCACTCCTCTCTCACCGGAGATCAGCCTATGTTTCCTGGAAGGAACCACTCCGCCTGAAATGCATGAAGTTGCTGTGGTGTGTGATTTCCCTGATGTTTTTTCGGAGGAATTGCCTGGCATGCCACCTGATCGCAGCATGGAGTTTGTGATTGAGTTGGTTCCGGGAACTGCCCCAATTTCTAAGAGGCCCTACCATATGCCAGCGGAAGAGCTAACCGAATTGAAGAAGCAACTTGATGAGCTGCTGGAAAAAGAATTCATCCGGCCGAGTAGCTCACCTTGGGGCTGCCCGGTCATCTTTGTCAAGAAGAGGGATTCAAATGTTCCTCGGCTGGTTGTTGATTACCGCCCTTTGAATGCGGTGACCATCAAGAACAAATACCCCATTCCTCGAATAACTGACCTATTCGATCAGCTAGCTGGTGCAACGGTATTCTCCCAGGCTACCACCAGATCAAAATCCGAAAGGAGGATATTCCGAAGACGGCATTCACTACCCGCTATGGGTTATATGAGTACACCGTCATGTCCTTCGGCCTCACAATTGCTCCAGCTACATTCATGAGGCTGATGAATTCCATTTTCCACGAGTACCTCGACAAGTTTGTCATTATTTACATCGATGACATCCTTTTCTACTCCAAAACCGAAGAAGAACATGCTGAACATCTTCGGCTAGTTCTGACCAAGCTTCGAGATCATCGCCTCTATGCCAAGTTCGTGTGAGTTTTGGCTAAAGGAGCTCGTTTTCTAGATCATGTGGTGTCAGCTGCTGGAGTAGCGGTGATACCTGACAAGATTCAGGCAATCCTGGATTGGCTAACTCCCAAGTCCGTCAAAGATATCCGAAGCTTCCTTCGGTTGGCAGGTTATTACCGCCGATTCATCGAGGGCTTTTCCAAGATAGCCAAGGCACTAACTAACCTCCTCAAGAAAAATAAACAGTTTGTGTGGTCAGACAAAGCTGAAGAGAGTTTTCAAACCCTCAAGGTCAAGCTCACTACCACACCGGTGCTTGTCCTTCCCGACACCGACAAAGACTTTGTCGTCTATTGTGATGCATCGCTCCAAGGCTTGGGTTGTGTTTTGATGCAAGAAGGCCATGTTGTCGCCTATGCTTCCCGTCAACTCAAACCGCATGAGCAAAACTATCCAACTCATGACCTAGAGCTTGCTGTTGTGGTTCATGCTCTGAAGCAATGGAGGCCCTACCTGTTAGGCAACCGTTGCGAGATCTATTCTGATCATCAAAGTCTGAAGTATCTCTTCACCCAGCCGGATCTGAATCTGAGACAGAGAAGATGGTTGGAATTAATCAAAAACTATGATGTGACCCTCAACTATCAGCCCGGCAAGACCAACGTCGTGGCCGATGCTCTGAGTCCCAAGGCCTATTGCAACACCTTGATGGTTGAAAAGGCACAACCTGCTCTCCACGAGGAATTTGCTCGGTTAAATTTGGAGATTGTCCCCTCCGGATATCTAGCTAACCTCGAGATCAAATCCACTCTTGAGGATGAAATCAAGGCCGCCCAGCAACATGATGCTGGCATCCGCAAGATCAAAAATAATATTGCCAGTGGGAAGGCCAAGTGTTTCTCCATTGATGATTCCGGTGTTGTCTATTTTGGGAACCGTCTTGTGGTGCCCAAGACGGGAAATACCAAGGGGTTGATACTCCAAGAAGCACATGAATCTCCCATATCCATCCATCCTGGTACCACTAAAATGTACCAAGACCTCCGCAGCAAATTCTGGTGGACTCGCATGATGCGGGAAATTGCTAAGTATGTTGCTGAATGCGACGTCTGTCGCCGAGTGAAGGCTGAACATCAAAGGCCAACTGGTACTCTTCGCCCCATAGCCATTCCTGAGTGGAAATGGGATGAAGTTGGTATGGATTTCATCACCGGATTTCCAAGGTCACAAAAGGGCAATAATGCCATCTGGGTCATCATCGACCGCCTATCCAAGGTAGCCCATTTCCTTCCGGTTTGCGAGGACATAAATGCAAAGCAATTGGCCGAGTTGTATGTTTCCCGGATTGTTCCTCTCCACGGTGTTCCACTGAGGATCATCTCAGACTGTGGGAGCCTATTCGTATCCAGATTCTGGCAGGCTTTCCAAAATGCTATGGGAACCCGTCTCAACTTCAGCACAGCCTATCACCCTCAAACTGACGGTCAAACTAAAAGGGTGAACCAAGTTCTTGAGGACATGCTTCGGGCATGTGTCATCTCTTTCGGTAAGGGTTGGGAAAAGTACCTCCCCCTTGACGAGTTCTCCTACAACAACAGCTACCAAGCCAGTTTACAAATGGCTCCCTTTGAGGTTCTATATGGGAGAAAATGCCGAACTCCTCTAAATTGGTCTGAAACCGGAGAGAGGCCACTCTTCGGTCCTGATGTGATCAATGAGGCCGAGGAGAAAGTCCATATCATTCGGGATAATCTCAAGGCTGCTCAATCCCGGCAGAAAAGCTACTATGACAAGCATCATCAAGAGGTTCATTATGAAATTGGTGATAAAGCTTATCTTCGAGTCTCTCCTCTCCGAGGCGTTCATCGCTTCGGAATCAAGGGCAAATTGGCACCTCGATATTTTGGCCCTTTTACCGTCCTAGCCAAGCGAGGAGATCTCTCCTATCAACTCGAGCTACCCTCCAACTTCCCGGATGTGCACGATGTGTTCCATGTGTCCCAACTCCGTCGTTGTTTCAAGGATCCAATCCGTGGGGTTGATCATGAGGTGTTGGATATCCAGGAGGATTTGACTTACCGGGAGCATCCTATTCGCATCTTGGATGAAGCGGAAAGGAAGACCCACAACAAGACCATCAAATTCCTCAAAATCCAATGGTCGAACCATTCCGAAGAAGAAGCGACTTGGGAGCGAGAAACTAATCTTCGATAGGAATATCCCACCTTCTTCACTCAAACCTAGAATCTTGAGACGAGATTCCTGTAAGGGGGGTAGAATTGTAACAGCCCCAGCTTTGTACTGAAAAATACGAAGAATTTTTCCACTTTTTGCATTCTTGTTTTGCATCATAGCATCCATATGAAATTGCTACCTCTAACATTCCACTTATGAAAGCAATTAAAATGGGGAAGCAAATTTCCCAAACATCCAAACCAAATACAATTGCTAACTTGTCAAACAAATCATTCTTGGACTTCCAAATTGATTAGGAAGTTCTAAGTTTGCATTTTATAACCAATTCTCAAATTCCAAATGTTGCCAAATAAGAAATGAATTTGAGAATCCAAAATTGGTTCAATTCAAATCCTAGTTTGAAACCAAGCTAAACCCTTCCAAAAATTCAAACTAAAATTATGGGGAGCTCCATTACTATGTTGGGAGCCTCCCTGAATAATTTCACTATTTTTGGAAATACTTAAGTGCTTCAAATAAATGCATTTTGCAAATTATCAAAAATGACCCTAATGCAACAACATGAATAAATTTGGACCTAAACAATTTATTTTGGAACAACAAATTTTGTGGAGCTTCCTCATGACATGGGGAGCCCATATGAAATTTTGCAGAATTTATAAAATTGTTTAAGTGCCTTAATTAAATCCCTAAAAGTGCTTCTAGTTTTAATTGGAAAATAAAACGGGACAAAAGTTCAAATCCCTGACAGTGGGCCCCCCTGTCATTCCCTCCTCTCTTCTCCTTCTCACTGTGCCGCAATGGCACTGGCGCCATGCCATGCTGCCGGCCGCCGCGCCACCTGCTCCCTGCTGGACAAGAGGACCCCCGCGACGCCCTACCTATGTCTCCCCCCTGCTCCACTCGCTGGCTTCACCTGCCCCTTTTTCCCCACCCGCGAAACCCTAGCTCGCGCCCAACCTGGCCGTGTCCTAGCCGAGGTCGCCGTCGAGCGACGCCGCCGTTGAGGACCTCCCCGTTCCCATCAAAGACCACCACGAGCTCCGTCGCCTCGCCCTCTGCCTCTCCGCCGGAGGAATCGGTCCGGGAAGCCCAAAATCTCCGACGCCGCCCGATTCTTCTCCGCCGCCGTCGAGCACGCTCGCCTCGATTCCGGTCACCACGGGCCTCTTCCGACCAAGCCGAGCTTCCCCAACCGTCCAGGGTGAGTTGGCGCGACCCCGAGACAACTCTTTCCCCTCCCTCCCCCTCTGCATCCTCTCCTCCGTGCGGGATGCCGCCGGCCATCCGCCATGGCCGTGTGCTGTCGAGCACCCACGCGCCGCCGTGCATCCTTCCTTCTGCCTCCGAGCACACGCACGGTTGCGGCCTTCACACCGCACGCTTTTTCACCCACGCACACCGCGGATCTCCGCCCGAATGAGGTCGCCGCCGGCCATAGCTCCGTCGGTGCCGTCGCTCACCACCGTGTCCCCGGCCTAGGCACCGGCCTGTCCGGCCTGGAGGCCGGCTGGTTCGGGCTGCTGCCCGGCCTGTGCTCGGTCTGGGCCGGCCAAAAGGCCGGAGGCCTCGGCCACCCTCCCGGCCTAGAGCCCAGCCTGGGCCGGCCACGAGGCCGGCTGCCTCGGGTCACTGCCCGGCCTTGGGCCCGGCCTGGCCGGTTTGGAGGCCGGCCTGCCTGCAGTTGGGTTTTTCCTTTTTGGAATTAAAATGAAATTAAAACAATTAATAACTATTTAAATAATGATCCAAATTTGACAAATTAAATACCAAATTGTTCAGAAAAACAAACTCCACAAGTTAGAATCACTGAAATGATATTTTGAGTTTATAATTTTTGCTGTTTGTTAAGAATTCCTAAAAGGGTATAAATAATACCTAATTTGGGAAAATCATAATTCGATAAATATTTAACCAAAAATTATGAATAAAATATCAAATTGATCAGTGTTTCAAATGCTATCAAATCATGGTAATATCAAATCATGATCACAAATATTTATTTGATGTTATTCATAAATTGTTTAAAAGAATTAAATTCAGTTAAGTATTTAATTCGCTATTTATTCTTCGGTACTCAGAAAATTACAAATAAGGTACCAAAATGATCGGAAGGACAAACCCTATCCATGCATATCGTGTTCATGCATATTTGAGCCACTTCTCTAATAATGTAATAATTTATAAATAATGTGGTCACTAAGATAAATATGGGGTTGTTTCCAAATAATTGCACAAATTATTTGGAACTCCATTTAATTTGTTAAATAGATTAAATGTTGATATCTTTGCATAAACTTGTCATGTCATCATGTGATTGTGCATTGCACCTTGTCTTCATGTGATTTATTTTGTTCTTCTATTCTTGCTTGGGTATCGATAGATTCCGGAGTTGAGGTCACCCCTACCTATCTCGACGAGCCGTACTACCCGCCCCGGCATCAAGGCAAGAGATAACCTAACCTTCTTGGCATCTAGCATCCTATTGCTTTATAAACTTATTTTTGACCACCATAATATTGCATTCGGTTCTATATCCATTTTTGGTCAAGTATTAGAGTATCCTATGAATGCATGTTTCTCCCGAACCATCACATGCTTCCCCTCCTATGAACCCTAGGGTTGATGTGTTGGCCGGAGACAAAGATATAATTGTTGTTATATATGCTTAGCTATGCTTAGCCTTGCTTAGTCGATTTCTAGTTATGTCCGTTGATTAAATTCCATAATGATGATTGATGATGGAATGTTCGGACATGGTGGTTGTTGTCTGTACTTAATTAATTTTGCTTAAAAGGCTTGGATGAGTTGCCATCAGAGATGGTGTTTCGCCTCATTCTTGCCCCTAAGTGCGAGTTCCTGTCTTCGGAACCAAGGTCTGAGCGTGCTGCCATTGGTGGGGACATATGGAATCCCCTTTAACTGAATAACTCGTGCGGGCGTATCCAAGGGTCCTGTAGTTCGATTTTCCATTTGCGTGTGGGTGCGTGAGTGGAAAAGAAAATGATGAGGATGATTTGTGTTTAGGACGTGGCGATGGGGGCAGGGGCTGAAATAGGCTGGGTAAACTTGCCCTGTCGCCACAGATGACTCTTGGATAGTCTCACGCGAGGTAAAGGTTTAACCGCGCCCACTCGCCGGCCTTCCCCGGAAGAGGGCCAATCAGGTGAGCCGGACGGTACCGATGGGTAAATTAGTACACCCCTGCAGGGTTAAATCTTTTCGAAAAGCCGTGTCCGTGGTTATGGATGCCTTGGGAATGGATTTACGGGATCATAGAGAACCTCAACCTTAATTAATATTTGGCAGCTAAAGGTTGCATTACAACGTGTGATAAAAGGTTCATTTCCTCGAGGGTGATTCGAGGGAGTGCCTTTGGTGGTGATGAGATGTTTCTGGTTACTAATGGTTTGCCGAGAACCGAAGATGCAAAGTTTACTCTCTTATCCCCTTTTGAAAAATCTTCTGAGTAGTCGATGCCTTTGGGTCATTAATGTCTTTTATAAAGGAAAATTAGCATTATGCAAAAAAAATACATATACAGCTTTAGAGCCTCCGTCAGCATTGGGCCTATATCGCCCTACTAAACTTGCGAGTACGTCGTACTCAGTCTCTCTTTGCTGCCTTTATATTTGTGTTTCAGAGGAGGACGACACCGAGCAGCCAGGTGGTTTCTTCCTGGACATCGATGAGTAGTTCGGGGTTCCAGGTGGCAGCTTGGGACCGTGGAATAAGCTGGCTGGGATTGTTTATGTGTAGGCCTCTTAGGCCCTATATTTTGGATCTTGTTGTACTAGACAACACTACTTCGCTTCCGCTTGATGTATTGTTGGGTCGGTGAACCCTTTTGTGTGTAATATTTGTATCTTTCTCATATATGAGTTGCTATATGATTTCTGTGTCGTAGAGTCTGCAATGTGCCAGTTGTTCCACAAATCTTGATCTTTGTTTTATACATTGATAGCTATGGCAGTGTTTATGGCACGATCGATGTGTTGCATGGGAGCGGTAATTCCATGCCCTTCGATTGTGTAGCATAGCCTGTGGGTTACATAGCCTCTCTGTATAATTCCGGGGTCGGGGCGCTACAGTTAGCAACTTCATCCTTTCTTCTGGCGTTCCTAATTTAGCTCATTTCATTATTAGTTTAGCTCTTTTCATTTTTCTAGTGCATGCTAGGTGTTTGATGAAATGTCTAAGTTAGGAAGTTTATTTGTTTTATATGCAATTTGAGCTCAAATTAAAGTATGATTTGTTGGTTTAGTGTCATCGCAACAACACCGTCGATCGCCCGCGCCGCCCCGTCGCCGGCACCACCTTGGTGAGCCTCTTGTTCTTATTAAAAAATAACAAATTTCTTATTTATATGATTTACATAGTTACTTGTATAATTTTCTTACTTGTATGATTGTTTGTTATATCTATAGTGCCATGGTTTTGATATCCGTCCCCGTCGTCCCTCGTCCGGTCTATGATTCGGATGTGGTATATTATCTTTTATAACTATTTTTTTAATTTTGTGTTTATAATAATTATGCCGACCAACACTTGACATAGATATTTTTATCTAGGACATATATGAACCGAAAATTCCAACCGACCCTTTTGTCCAGAAAACGATGATTTGAAAGAAAAATTGAAGAAGAGAAGATGAAATTGGAGTTGTATCTTGCCGATGTCGTCGATGATCACAATATCAAGATGGATACAATGTGTTTGAAGATTAGAAAGATTAGAAAGATTAGAAATTATGCCAATAATAAAGAGGCTTGGTATCATTATGCTGTTGGATCAATGGTTACCTTAGTTGCGATTTTGATCGCTTTTTTGTTGCATTTAAATGCATTAGATAGTTTGTATGTTAGTTTCAATGTATGTTTTAATTATGAGAACTATGTATTACATTTGGTCACTACTCTGCTTTGGTTTTAATGTGATGAACTTGTATTAATTAATTTGGTCACTTCTCTATTCATGATGTTGTGTGAAATGATTTTTGATATACTTATATAATGCAGATGAGTCGGCAATAAAGATCTCGAAATATATGAGGTGCTCGATGAACCGGCAATGGATGTACGGTGACCGATGGACTAGCGAGTTCATTACGGGTCTGCGTAGTTTCATCGGTGTGGCCGAGGCAAACGATCAGAATGGTTTTATGTGTTGTCCATGTGTTGTCTGTCAGAATAAGAAGGATTACTCTTCCTCGAAAATCCTTCACACCCACCTGCTTCGGTACGGCTTCATACCCAGCTATAATTATTGGACCAAGCACGGTGAAACAGGGGTTATGATGGAAGAAAATGAAGAAGAAGAGGATGGTGACAACTATCCTATGTACCCTGAATACGGTGATACTGCAACGGGGGAAGCTGAAGATCAAGAGGCATCAGATGAGCCGGCTGATGATCTTGGTCTTGCCATTGCTGATGCACGGAGAGACTACGGAACTAAAAATGAGAGGTCGAAATTCGCGCGCATGTTAGAGGATCACAACAAACCGTTATACCCAAATTGCGAAGATGGCCTGAAAAAGTTGGGTAGCACACTGGAATTGCTGCATGCAATGGAAGGCAGAGAACGATGTGACTGACAAGGGATTTGAAAAGTTGCTGAAAATAATGAAGAAGGACCTTCCAAAGGGTAACGAATTGCCCGCCAGTACGTATGAAGCAAAGAAGGTTGTCTGCCCTCTAGGATTAGACGTGCAGAAGATACATGCATGCCCTAATGACTGTATGCTCTACGAGATGACCCTGGTGATGTTGAGGGCGAGCGCCGTAGGAAAAGGGTTCCTGCCAAGGTGATGTGGTATGCTCCTATAATACCACGGTTGAAACGTTTGTTCAGAAACAAAGAGCATGCCAGGTTGTTGCGATGGCACAAAGAAGACCGTAAGAAAGACGCGATGTTGAGACACCCCGCTGATGGGTCGCAGTGGAGAAAAATTGAGAGAGAGTTCCCGAACTTTGCAGATGACGCAAGGAACTTAAGGTTTGGTCTAAGTACAGATGGCATGAATCCTTTTGGAGAGCAGAGCTGCAGTCATAGCACGTGGCTTGTGACTTTATGTATCTATAACCTTCCTCCTTGGTTGTGCATAAAACGGAAGTTCATTATGATGCCAGTGCTCATCCAAGGCCCGAAGCAACCCGACAACGACATTGATGTGTACCTGAGGCCTTTAGTTGAAGAACTTTTATAGTTGTGGCGTGAAGAAGGTGTACGTGTGTGGGATGAGCACAAATAGGTGGAATTTGACCTAAAAGAGTTGCTGTTCGTAACCATCAATGATTGGCCAGCTCTTAGTAATCTTTCAGGACATACAAACAAGGGATACAATGCATGCACGCACTGTTTAGAGGAGACTGATAGTACATATTTGGAGAAATGTAAGAAGGTTGTGTACCTGGGGCATCGTCGATTTCTTCCGACCATGCATCCCGTAAGAAAGAAAGGCAAGCATGTCAAAGGTATGCCCGATCATCGGAGGAAGCCTGACCACCATACTGGTGATGATATATTTGGTATGGTCAAGGATCTAGAAGTGATCTTTGGAAAGGGTCCTAGCGGTCAATCTGTTCCGAATGACGGTACCGGACACGCGCCCATGTGGAAGAAGAAATCTATATTTTGGGACCTACCCTATTGGAAAGTCCTAGAGGTCCGCTCTTCAATCGACATGATGCACGTGACGAAGAATCTTTGCGTGAACCTGCTAGGCTTCCTGGGCGTGTATGGGAAGACAAAAGATACACCGGAAGCACGGGAGGACCAGCAATGTATGAAAGACCCAAACAACATGCATCCACAGGACAAGACCCAGACCAGCTACGCTCTTACCAAAGCAGAGAAGGAAATCTTTTTTGAATGCCTGAGCAATATCAAGGTCCCGTCTGGCTTCTCGTCGAATATAAAGGGAATAATAAATATGGCAAAGAAAAAATTCCAAAACCTAAAGTCTCATGACTGCCACGTGATTATGACGCAGTTGCTTCCGATTGCATTGAGGGGGCTTCTACTGGAAAATGTTCGAGTACCCATTGTGAAGCTATGTGCATTCCTCAATGCAATATCTCAGAAGGTAATCAATCCAGATATTCTGCCAAGGTTACAGAATGATGTGGTCCAATGTCTTGTTAGTTTTGAGTTGGTGTTCCCACCAACGTTCTTCAATATTATGACGCATCTCCTGGTTTACCTAGTCGAAGAGATTGCCATTCTCGGTCATGTATTTCTACACAATATGTTCCCCTTTGAGAGGTTCATGGGAGTTCTAAAGAAATATGTCCATAACCATGCTAGGCCAGAAGGAAGCATCTCTAGGGGCTATGGAACAGAGGAGGTCATTGAGTTCTGTGTTGACTTTATTCCTGACCTTAAGCCGATTGGTGTTCCACAATCACGGCATGAGGGGAGACTGAGTGGAAAAGGCACGCTAGAAAAGAAAGCAAAAATATGTAGGGACGGGCATTCTTTAACTCAAGCACACTACACAGTTCTACAGAGTTCTACCTTGGTGGCTCCGTATATCGAGAAACACGTGAATATAGTACGGTCCCAACACCTGGGACAGTCTGACACCTGGATTACACATGAACACATTGAGACTTTCGGCGGTTGGTTGCGAACACATCTCATGAATAACAACATTGTTGGAGATCAGCTGTACTTGTTGGCCAGGTCACCATCTTCGACTGTATTGACTTTCCAAGGGTACGAGATAAATGGGAATACATTTTACACAATCGCCCAATATAAAAAGAGCACCAACCAAAACAGTGGTGTCCGCTTTGATGCAACAAACAACAATGGACAAAAGGACACATATTATGGTTACATAGAGGAGATATGGGAACTTGACTATGGACCTTCTTTTAAGGTCCCTTTGTTTCGGTGCAAATGGGTCAAGCTGAATGGAGTCAGGGTTCAGGTAGACAAGCCGTATGGAATGACAACAGTGGATCTCAACAATCTTGGTTACAGAGACGAACCATTCGTCCTAGCCAATGATGTCGCTCAGGTTTTCTATGTGAAGGACATGTCTACCAAACCGAGAAAAAGAAAAAATAAGCAAACGAATAAATCATCCGACGAGCCAAAGCGTCACATAGTTCTTTCAGGGAAAAGAAACATCGTGGGAGTGGAGGACAAGACAGACATGTCAGAAGATTATAATAAGTTTGATGAAATTCCGCCTTTCACGGTGAACATTGACCCAAGCATCGTGTAAAATGATGAAGATGCTCCATGGTTACGGCCGGCGCGATCATAAGCAAGGGACATACGCTATATGGGGATGTTGGTTATCTGTAATAATATATTAAATATTTATGTATGAGTGTTCTCAAACTTGGCACACATGTGTATCTTATTTTGTTGACATAGAGATGTCCTCTGTCTTTACCTTTCGGACTAGCTTGACTACAGTATGAACCATCTTAACACTGAGAGAACGCTTCTATGCCGAGCCCCTCGAAGATGTCATAGGTCACTGCCCAACGACATCTTCGAGAAGCTCGTGCATAGAGGAGTCCTCTGTCTTCGCTTTCCGGCTAGCTTGACTACAGTATGAACCCTCTTAGCACTGAGAGAACGCTTCTATGCCGAGCCCCTCGAAGATGTCATAGGTCACTGCCCAACGACATCTTCGAGAAGCTCGTGCATAGAGGAATCCTCTGTATTTTCTTTATGTTGTTGCCGTGCTCTCTTGTTCTTCATCTCCTCCTCATGGTGGGTATTTATAGCTAAAAGATCAGGGAAATTCTTCACCTTTAGTCCCGGTTGGTAGCTGGAACCGGGACTAAAGGAGCGTTGATATATGTGCCTTATCTTCTGCTTGAGATCCAACGGCTCACAAGCGCTCGACAGAAACACACCGCTGATCCAACGGCTCACAAGCATTCGAAGGAAACACACGATCCGTGTGCTTCTTCCTGATTGGGCATACTACACCCGGTACCGGCATAAAAAAAGGGGTAGAAAATTGAAACAGAAAATATATATGTTTAATGACTTAATGGAGTTCAAATTCCAAATTTTGTAATTAAATGAATTACCTCAAATCTCAAACAAAAATGAATTTGTTATAAATAGATAGATTACATTTTTATCAACAATTTGATATTTTAATTGCATTTTTCGGATAAACAGATCAAAAGATATTGAATTTATAATTTTAATAACTTAATGGAGTTCAAATTCCAAAGTTTGTAATTAAATGAATTCACCTCAAATCTCACACAAAAATGAATTTGTTATAAATAGATAGATTACATTTTTATCAACAATTTTATATTTTAATTGCATTTTTCTGATAAACAAATCAAAAGATATTGAATTTATAAGTTTATTACATTTTTCAAAAAACAAACTAAACTGTGGCCTTCGCGCCCAAAATTTAATTTCCAAAAGCACCTTTAGTCCCGGTTCGTGGATGGAACCGGGACTAAAGGTGGTTTTGGCACGCGCCTTTTTGGTGCCACCGAAAAACACCTTTAGTCCCGGTTCGTGGCTGGAACCGGGACTAAAGGGTCACCTTTCGTCCCGGTTGGAGCCACCAACACGGACGAAAGGGTCTTTAGTCCCGGTTCCAGCCACGAACCGGGACTAAAGCCATATACTATAACTGCCCTCTGCCTCCCCCACTCCCTCTCATTCTCGATCTCGCTAAGGACCAGGAGCGCAAACAACCGCGACGCCGGCAGGCTGCCGAAATCCGCCACGCGCCGCCGTCGACGCCACCCTTCGGCCGCGCTCTCCGCCTCGGCCTCGACGCCGTTCTCTCCGCCGCCCTCGACGTCTCCGCCTCGGGCTCGGCCTCCTCGGTTGATTTCCTCTGCCGGCCTGCCCTCGACGCCCCAGTGCTCCTCCGTTGCGCCAGCAGGTGCTCCTCTTTGCCGCCGCCAGCAGGTAGACCACCATCCAAATCTCCTCCTCTTAGCAATTTTATTTAGCTAGGTTAATTAGTTAGCTAGGTTAATTTTGTTAGCAATTTTATTAGGTAGGTTAGTTTTGTTAGCTAGGTTAAACACTAACTCTTTGCTATTTTACTAGTTAGGTTAATTAGCTAGGTTAATTTTGTTGGATTTACTAGTTAGGTTAATTAGTTAGATTTACTAGTTAGATTTATTAGCAATTTTTGTTAGAAATTTTTCTTAGTTAGGTTAATTTTGTTAGCTAGGGTAATTTTGTTAGCAATATTTGTTAGCAATTTACTAGTCAGGTTAATTAGCTAGGTTAATTTATTAGCTAGATTAATTTTGTTAGCAATATTTATTAATTTTATTACCTAGGTTAATTTTATTAGCTAGGTTACTCATGTTTTTGCCATTTATGTTAGAATTTTTAGTTAGAATTTTTAGGTTTGCTCATGTTTAATTTTTAGTTAGAATTTTTAGAATGTTACAATTTTTAACCACAAGTCAATTGTCTTTGCAGAAACTATGGATCGCGGCAGAGACGAAGATCAGGAAAACATGTTGGAGGATATGATTCGCGGTGATGATGACGTTGATATCGCCTCGAGCTTTTTGAACGACTCCGGTGAGGGAGTGGAGATAGAAGCTGGCGGCTCCGGTTCTCGAAGCTTAATTACTACAGGGTCCCGTGAGGTATATTAATTAACCCTATGTTGACTAAATGCATTATTTGATTTGTATATACATATATTAACGCTATTTCTTCTTTTAGCCCTCCGGATCGAGCAAATCTTCTGACAGCAAATGAGGCCCAGCCAAAAGGTTGGAGAAAGAAGAAAGGTACAAGATCGAAGCCATCGCTGAATATGGCAGACCGATTCTTCCCTTGACGCACGCCACAGTATTTATAAGTCAATGAGGAGTTGCTGTTAGGGACAACATCCCGATCACCGTTCAAGACTGGAATAAGCCAAAGACAGATGGACGATGCTCAGCTGCTAGTTTTGTCGACGATAGAGCCAAAGACAATCTTTGGAAGACGCTCATGGCTAATTTCACGCTACCTCGTCAAAATGAAGAGGACGACGCTCATCCGTTAGAGGGGGCTGAAAATATTAAGGACCCCATAGAGAAAAAGGTCAAGGAGTGGACACTTAAGAAGATGGCCGAACAATTTATCAACTGGAAGAAAAGATTGAACAGGGATTATGTCCAGAAAGGAAAGCCTCCGGAATTCACCGGAGCGTATGAGAAGCTAAAAGATCATTGGGACGAATTTGTCGAGTACAAGAAATCGGAGGAGGCTAAGAAAAGGTCAGCAATAAATAAGAAAAATGCTGCAAAGAAAGAATATCACCATAGCATGGGGTCAGATGGCTACAGGGATACCAAGCCTAAGTTGGAGAAAGATGAGAACGACCTGCTTGAAAAAGGGATAATTCCTAAGACGCAGGAGTGGGCTGAACGGGCAAATCTTTGGTTCTACGGGCATGGGGGTAAGTTGCACCCAGAAACAGGGAAGTGCATTTTTACAAAAGCACAACTTGCAACCCCCCTCACTGAACTTCAAAAGATAATGAAGGAGGTAGACGCCGGGGAGTTCCATCCAGACAGAGAGAACGACGAGCTGACACACGCCCTCGGGAATCCAGAACACAGTGGACGAACACGAGGCACAGAAGGCTCTGTTCCGTGGAAGTACGGGTTTCCCGACTGCAGTGACACTTATAGAAGTCGAGGGAGGAAAAAGAAAGAGGGGGCAGACCGGCTGAAGCAGATCGAAGAAAAACTAACGTGGCAGCAGGAGATACTAGATGCACTTACCAGCCAGCAAGCTACCGGCCAATCTCAGCGGCACGAACATCCTGCATTGGAAAATAGCGGCCCACCATCTCAGCGGAAAATCAGCGTGGCTTTCACGGAGCTCGTTTGGCCAGATATCTCGGCTCGTCGCTATCCCGTGGATGATATCACGGAGAGGGAAAATTGTGAGCTACATGCTTCATTGATGAACCTAACCGTGAAGGTGGCGGTCGGCGTAGTCTTAGCTCCTGTACCTAATGGAACTTACCATTCCTCTCCGATTCCAGATGGCTATGCTGTTGTCACAGTGGATGAAGTTATAAAGGGATTTGAGGACCTGAAACTTGACTACCCTACAGGTGAAGGGGAGACCGCACTGAGAGATGGCAGAAAAACAACTATTCTATGGCGGAAGGAACACATTGTGCTTCCAAATTGGAAGCCAAGGCCACCGTCTTCACCGCCTCATCCGTCTCCGCCACCTCCGCCGTCTCCGCCACGTCAGCCATCTCCGCCATCTCAGCGGAAAGAGCCATCTTCGCCGCCTCAGCGGAAAGAGCCATCTCCGCCGCCTCAGCGGAAAGGGCCATCTCCGCCGCCTTAGCAGAAACAACCATCTCCGCCACCTCAACCACGGGTTCTAAAGCGGAAAAGCACCACTGGCACCGCTCCGGCGGCTAGTGCTACAGCTCCGAGTAAATCCTCAAAGAAGAAAGCGAAGGATGCTCCCGCCAAGTTATCTTACGAGAAGACTCAAGAGGAACTTGAGCTATCAGTAAAGGAAGATGTGGCACGCCAGTTAGCACCGAAACGGCCCCCGCCTGAGCCAAAAATAGATCCGGCAAAAGTGAAGAGAACATTGGAAAACCTGAGGCGACCAACGGCTGAGGCAACGCTACCAGACTACGACCGCTCTATTATGAAGTCACGTAGAGCTCAGAAGGAGCAGGCGCGTGCAAGCGGGAGAAAAGTTCCCCAACTCGGAGAACAGGAAAACCAATCGTGCCCCCCGCTCAACGTGTTTTCCGATATCCCTTATGATTCGGAATATACAAAACTAATGAGAGAAGCAGCCGATAATTTTGGGGTGTCTTTGGTTGAATACTTAGGCTCTATGCAAGAGTATCCCATGGCTGAGCCGTGCAAATACAAATACAAGCACGGGAAGCCTCTTGTCAGACCTGAGGAGGTCCCGAATCTACCTACAAAAATGCGAAGATTGCATCAGTGGTACATGGAAGAAGCAAAGAAAGGGACAAACTGGCTCATTTTGGGAATTAAAGATGAGCATTTCTTGCGTGGAAAAGCCGAGGTCCATATTGAATTTGAAGAATTATTTCAGTTATTCAATCAAGACGCCATCGACAAATCTATCGTCAGTGCCTATTGTCTGCAAGTATTTCTTCTGTAATTAAGTCTCTAGCTCAGCTCGTTCATTGCATGTATAATTATCTTTACTCTATTTATGCAGATTGAAGATTCTCGAATGCAAACAAGGACGAATCTATGACATTGGGTTCGTTGACCCACATGTCGTTCATGGACATAATGTAAAAGATAAACCCAAGAAAATGGAGGACGCATTGGTACAGGCGTTAAGGAGACAGGAAACCAAAAGGGAAATACTATTTCCTTACAACTTCGGGTGAGTGTTACTGTCTTACACACATTCTATCCGCTTACTCGATGCTAAGTGTAATTGACGAGTTATGCGTGCGCAGGTTCCACTATATTCGGCTAATCATTACTCCTGACAAAGGACTAGTACAAGTCATGGACCCGCTATGTAATGAATCTGAGAAATGGAAGGACTTGAGTGAAATGCTTCAGAGGTAATTTCAATCATTATGGCACTATATCGGCAACTTTCGTTCATTTCCTGGTATCTAGTAATTAATAAGTCCTTTATTCATTTTCTTTGCCTGCTAGAGCTTGGAAACGGTTCACCAGTAGGGCTCGGGGTGAGTGGAAAGAGCAGCTTGAATTTGAAGAACTAAGTGTAAGTAGTACTAGCTAGACCCGCGCATCTGTTTGATTCTACTTTGAATAACATTATTATGCTTGATTATTATTTTGATTGAACTCTGTTCTCGTAAAGTGCCCGAGGCAGGGATCCGGGAATAATTTATGTGGATTCTACGTCTGCGAGTTCATTCGCGAGACGACCTGTGAGAGGGGCAGAATCTTAGAACAACTTTGAGTACGTTCACAATATTATTTTATTACCATCAATTGTGTTGAGATTCATTCATTTATATATATTGACCCCCTTTTTAAATTAGATCGAACGGATGCGGGACGGGCTCCTACCAAAGGAACGTGTGCGAGCAATTCAAGAGGAGTTGGCGACATTCTTCTTAGATCATGTCATATCTAAAGACAGAGAATATTATCCCTACTAGTAGGGATCGTAAAAGATATTGTATATATTGTATATATATGCTACTATATATGTAATAGGTTCAACTGCAAGAGGACGAAGAAATAGGTCACACTTTGATCTTATATTTATGACGATGTTGTGTAATGATTCCTTCTTTGTTGTATACATGTAGTACCGTCGAATTGAATGCAAAACCTTAAGTGCAGACCCTTTAGTCCCGGTTCGTAACAGAACCGGGACTAAAGGTTTGGGCCTTTAGTCCCGATTGCGCAGTGCCGGTTGCGCAACCGGAACTAAAGGCCCTTATAGCCCGGGACAAAAAGCCCTTTTTCCACTGGTGTAACCACATTCATGTCACGGTTATACCATGCGCTATTAATCAGCAACACTCACTCCGGTCTCCAGGCCGGTGGGCGGTGGCACCGTGGCGGCAAAGTGGCGAACCGTAGCACCACGAACACGTACGCCACCCGCGGCGCGCGCGGAGGCGACGTCGAACTCCTCATCATCAAGCAGATGGTACATTGATACCTACACGTACCGTGAAAGTGGAGTTGTCAATTTGGACGGACTCGAGCGCGACGGTGTAGTAGGACTCCAGGAGGGAGGGGACCAGCGGCGTCGTCGCCACGTCCGCCTCCGTGACGTTGACATTGTAGGGCACGAGGACAGTAGGAGAACCTCCGGCCGAGCGACCTGGAAGCGCCGATCTGGGAGATGAGTGACATGTTCCCGGCGCCGAGGCCGACGATGCCGTTCCCGAGGAACGTGCCGTTGTTGGAAGTGGAGCAGCCGAAGTTGAACCCTGGGTACAACCAGCTGCGGATGGTCGCGGCATGCCGAGCAGCCGCTGAGGGCGTCCTCGAAGATGAAGGTCTCGGTGGAGAGTAGGCCAGTCGTGTTGGAGCCGTCGCCGTAGATCTGGAGGTACTTGCAGTTGGAGCTGGCGTCGTAGGTGCCGTAGAGCGCGTGGCACGCGCCAGACTGACAGCCCATGCGGCCGTACGTCCCCGAGGAGGACACGTCAAAGACGACGCCCGGTGGCGCGTCCCCGGTAGGGGCTGGTGCCTAAGGCTCGGCGACACTGCCGTTGACGCATTGAAGCCAAGCGAGGTCGCTGCCGCCTGCCGATATCGGCAGCGGCTAGCATCCGGGTGCTCGGCCAGCCGACATTGACGTACATGAGGTACTCGAACGGCTTGCACACCATCTGGGACACGGCGCCCTCAGGAGCAGGCTGCTCAGGAGAGCCGACGGTGTAGGAGCGCGCCAGCGCCGCCGCGCGCGCCGTGGAACGCAAAGCGGCGGCGATCACGCGGCCGTGCGCGGTGAGCGACGGGTCGTGGAACGGGGACTTGGCGGAGTCCCGGTGGATGAACTCCACGCTAAGCCCGCCACCGCCGACGTAGGCCGTGCACCCGCACAGCTACACCGTAAGGACGATGCCGACGAGCGAAGGAGCGCGACCCGCCATTGTGGCCAACCTCGACGCGCGCGGAGGCGACGGCAACGGGAGACAAGGGGCTCACGAAGAGCTGGATCGAATCGGCAGGAAATAATCAAAAATTAGTGAGCCACAATCCTTATCTTCAGCAATCCCTATCCGTTTCTTGGCTTGGAGACCTTGATTTGATCGATTTCAGGATCTCGTATTAGTTTAGCCTCAATTGCCCACGGATTGGCTAGAGAAAGAGAAAATCAAACTCCCGTCTTCTCCCTTTTGGCTGCTGCGATATAGCTGGTAGTCCACCGATATCTCCTACTCTGATTCCAGTACAAAGTTCTTGTTGCTGCTCTTCAAGAAGCTGTCAGCCGCTGTGCGCCTGGATATCTCTGTGTTGCTGTTGATGAAGCTGGAGCAGAGAGCTCAATTGGCTGGTGATTTAAGACAAGGCTGACTGTGCTCTCTCAGGAGGGACAGAGTTCAGACTGCCAAGGTGACTTCTGGGGCGCCATGAGGGCCTTATGTTGGAACTGCCCAGGCATGGGTAAAAGCACAGGCTAATATTTGTCTCTGAAATTAAAACCTCTAAAATTAAACCTGCAAATCTTGTTAGTAGGTTTAATATGTCTGATAGTATTGTAGTACCCTCGCGGCGTCGATCCAGAGGGTTGTGGCTGATGTGGAGTGACGAAATTGACATCATTGTAAATACTACTAGCTTTTATCTTATTTTAGCTACTGCTACTATTAGGTCTACTAATCAGAAGTTTGCTTTAGCTTGTATATATGGTGATCCTTACCATCGACAGACAAACCTTATATGGGATCAGATCACCTCTTTTGTCTATGATAGTGGTACCCTTCCAGTCCTTTGTATGGGTGACATGAATGACCCTTTGTATGATATGGACAAGAACTCCCCAATTACTAATCGTTCTCGCATGAGTGCTTTTCAATCTCTGGTTAAATCTTGTGGTCTTTTTTATTTGAGATATAGTGGTCCAGCTTACACGTGGACAAATAAACGTTTCTCTTCCAAACCAGTGTATGAAAGGCTTGATCGATGTCTTGTTAATACTAATTGGTGTGCACAATTTCCTATTTCCAATGTTTATTACTTGCCTCTCATGCATACAATAAGTGATCATGCTCCTATTCTTCTTTCCACGGATGGTACTGTTGTTCGAACTAAACGCTCTTTCAAATTTGAAAACTGGTGGATAAAAGAAAAAGATTTTAACTCTTATGCAAAAGAAAATTGGTCAAAAACTGCCAGGAAATCTTTTAATCATAGAACTAACCACTTGGCACAAGCTTTAAGATATTGGTGCAGGAAAAAGAAGCCACTGGAGCAGGAGATCAAAGAGTTAGAAGACCAAATAGTGCAGATACAACAAAAGCCATTGGATGATCAAGACCACGCTTTAGAAAGCTCTCTAGTAACCAGGTATGAAGAGAACCTAACAAAACTAACATATTCTTATATGCAGAGAGCCAAGAAAAACTGGGTCAAGGATGGAGACAGGAACATAACCTACTTCCATAGGGCCATACTCAGGAGAAGAAGAAGGAACATGATAGTTTCTGTTAGGGATGAAAATGATATTATACAGCATATGCCAAAGCAAATAAGCAACACCTTTGTGAACTATTTTCGACATATATTTGCTTCGAACAATGTGAATGTTGGCAGGCCCTTTCTTCATACACAATTGCCAAGGAACAACTCCGACTACACCTACACAATCCCGGACAAAAAGGTGTTATGGGATACATTGCAGGAGATGAAAAGAAACGCCTCGCCAGGACCGGATGGATTCAATGTTGAATTTTATCTAGCAACCTGGAGCTGGATAGGGGACGATGTGGCAAATTTGGTAAATTCCTTCTTTATCTCAGGTGTTATGCCACAACATATTAATAATACTCATATTGTTCTAATCCCAAAAAAATTAGTTCCTCTTGTCCCTGCTGATTATATACCTATAAGTCTTTGCAATGTAGTGTACAAGATTATTGCTAAAACCCTTGCTAATAGACTCAAACCTCACCTACCTGACTATATCGATCCAGCTCAGCAGGCTTTTATAGAAGGGCGACACATTAGCAATAATATTATTATAGCCCAGGAAATTAGTCATTCTTTTACTCTGAAATCTTGGAGACAACAGGCATTTATGCTTAAAATCGATCTAGCTAAAGCCTTTGATCGTGTGGAGTGGAATTTCATTGTCGCAGCTCTTGCGCGCAAAGGGTTGCATGGGCATTTCATTAATTTGATACACGCCTTCATCTCCTCCCCTACCTTCTCAGTAGTCATTAATGGCCAACCTTTTGCGATATTTCATAGCGACAGAGGTATACGACAAGGTTGTCCCCTCTCGCCTTACCTTTTTGTCTTTACAATCAATGAACTGTCGCTAGCCCTGCAAGAAACGATGAACAATAATTTTCTTCAAGGTGTAGTTTTAGGACCAAACTGCCCTTGCATCCACTCCCTCCTTTTTGCCGATGACCTCCTTATATGCGGAAAGGCTACTATTCAGGAAGCCATAACCATGAAACAGATTCTTGACTCATTTTGCTCCATCTCTGGACAAACTCCCAACTGGTCCAAATCTGGTATTATGTTTAGCAAGCATGTCCAAACTACAGAAGCTCAAATGATTAAGTCCATCTTTCCTGTACAAGACATGGATGTTTCTTTTATTCACTTGGGCCATCCACTCATCCTACCAGCAAAAAATAGAACTGCTGCTTACAACTTTGTCTTAGATAAGTTCAAATCAAAACTAACCAGTTATAAAGCCGATAAACTTTCACATGCTGCCCGTTTAGAACTTATTAAATCTGTCTTCTCCTCTATTCCGGTTTACTACATGTCCAACATTCTTTTCTCGAGGAAGTTCATTGCAAAAATCACTGCCATTATAAGAACCTTCTGGTGGACAGGAATTAGAGAAGACCCGTCATCTAGAAGCCTTTGTTTAAAAGCTTGGAAAGATCTTTGTGCTCCAAAAAAAGAAGGAGGGTTAGGTATTAGGAATTCGCAAGCTGTAAACAAAAGTCTTATCCTTATGGCAGTCTGGCGCATTGCTCAAAGCCCTAATGATCACCTCCATTTGGTTCTGAAAGCTAAATATTTTCATAACTCTTCGATTTGGAGACCCAGGCCCAATCTTCCAAAATCAGCTTTTTGGTCTTCGGTACTCAAAGGTCTGCCTATCCTGAAAGCCCACACTTCATACCAACTAACCCAAGGAAACATTTCTGTTTGGAACACACCGTGGTATCCTTCCTGGGCCTCTATATATGAAGATTTAATTCTTCAGCCTCCAGGCTACACCTATCCGGCGGTAGTAAAAGATCTTTGGCTACCTAATGAAAAGAAGTGGAATGTCAACTTAATTGACTCTTTATTCACTCCTGCAGCAGCCCTATCCATTAAAAACACCTCCATTATTAATGTTGAAGATCAAGATCCTCTTTGTTGGAACCTGACCCAAAATGGAAAATGCAATGCAAAATCTGCCTATTATGCTTGTCTACAGGTGCTTTTCGACCAGCGCCAAGAAGAGCGCGGCCACGACTAAAGCAGGTATGGAAGTCGAAGGAAATTATTCCAAGAATCCAAACTTTTGCTTGGCGTTTCCTTCGTAGGGCGCTTCCCACGGGAGCAAGAGCAGGGCGTTACTCCAAGCACATAGAAAAAATATGTTGCAGGTGTGGAATGCAAGAAGATGAAATTCATCTATTCTTTACATGTCCCTTTGTCAAATCAGCTTGGTTCATTGCTCCTTGGTACCTTAGAATGGAACTTATAGTTGCAAATTGCACCACTCTAACAGACATTATTTTGGCTTTACTTTCAATGAACCATCCTTATGCCACGTTATCGAATATTCTCACGTTTATGTGGTGCATTTGGAAATCCAGGAATGAAATGCTATTCCAATTGAAAAAAAGGAGAACCTTACCAAATTTTCATAAATACTCAAGCCCTTTTAAATAATCTTGAAATTTCTGAAATCTCTCATAGCGAACAGGGAAGCAAACAGCTGCAGAGTCAGGTCCATGCGGTGGCGACGGAAACTCCTTTGCAAGGGGCTACTTTACATGATGATAATATGTTTCCAGGAGCTGTCTTTATTGCAGATGCATCTTGGAAAGGCGGCGACACTATAGGTTCACGTACAATGCAGGGAAGATCAACAAGGTTGGGAGTTTACATCAGGGATTACTCTCCTAACAGGAAATGGTGCTTTCGGATACAAGCCTTAACATAGCATCAAGATACAGTGTTCCAAGAAGAAGCAAAGGCTCTACTACTAGCTGCGAAGCTGGCAAACATTTTACAGGTGGACAGGCCAATATTCTTAACGGATAATCAGGTACTCGCCAAAACGGCAGCATCAAGGAAAATTGATCACCCTCTCCTTCAGTGGAATGCCAGGGCTTACTTAGCAGATTTCTTCAAAGCAACGGAAAATGGTTCAATCCAGGTCTTTCATATCTCCAGGAAGCTAAATGGAGAGGCTCACAAATGTGCAACACAGGTTACTAGGCAGTGCCTAGATCAACCTTTCTACAGATGTACAAGTTCGGTTCATTTCCTAGGTGTTTGTCCTTTGCTTTCTACTATCCAAAATGTATTCTTACAGGACTTTGTAATCAGTTCTGCCTCATGCAGCTGACCTGCCACTATTTGTTCAAAAAAAAAAAAGAATCGGCACCCTGTACCATGAAACATTTATTTTGGCCAAACTATGGACGGTCTAGAAAAGGAAGGTAACATCCAAACAAACGACACACGTTACGCGCACATCAATGTCCGCTTCCTGCGTGAGGGCCCAGTGCATTAAACTTCCTATACGGCACAGGGTATACCGGGTTTTCTGTCACTCGTATCCCCAACAAAATTGTGTATGGCACACG
The DNA here is from genome assembly GCA_012064385.1 of Puccinellia tenuiflora. Classification (NCBI taxonomy): domain Eukaryota; kingdom Viridiplantae; phylum Streptophyta; class Magnoliopsida; order Poales; family Poaceae; genus Puccinellia; species Puccinellia tenuiflora. The sequence goes on along the minus strand of QRDG01001908.1, from coordinate 461,062 downwards.
TCTCCAATCCATAATTCACGGTACAGATAACAGGAGCATCTGTGCTCGAGTTCCGAAACGCCACCCCCGTATCTAGACACACTTTAGCGTATATGTTCACTCATTTTAGCTTGCATCTAGTCAACATGTCAAGTGGCTAAAACATCATATATTTAGGAACGGAGAGAGTATATGGTATCTTGAGTACCCGGGCCAATTGATAACACGTGTCTAAGTAAGCACAGACGACCGAGCGTCAAGCCAAGCTAAACGGATCATTAGAGTTTTTTTGTAAAAAGATTTACGCGGATAGGTGGTCTTCAACTACGAAAATGAGCTGCTTCAGACTATCTAAAAAACAGTGTAAGAAAATTACGAGTGTCATGTCACGGTTCTGGTGGGGTGGAGATGAGAATAAGCGCAAGATGCATTGGCGTAAATGGCGGGAGATGGCTACTCCGACGTGTGAGGGAGGTATGGGTTTTAGAGATCTCGAGTATTTCAACCAAGCAATGCTGGCTAAGCAAGGTTGGCGACTCCTCACAAATCCTAATTCCTTGTGTGCTAGAGTTCTTAAAGGAAAATATTACCACGCTGGTGATTTCATGTCGGCTACGAGGAAAAGAGGTTCGTCACATACGTGGAGAGCTATACTACATGGAAGGGAAGCACTGAAGTTAGGCCTTATTAAAAGGGTTGGCGACGGTGCATCGATCAATGCTTGGGAGGATCCATGGATCCCGGATAACCACAGTAGACGTCCAATGATAAAAAAGGATGAGAGTAACATTACAATGGTGGAGGAACTAATTGAGCCTGTCACGGGAGAGTGGGACTATGAGAAAGTGCATCACAATTTTATTTTTTATAGATGCGGAAGCAATTCTTAGAATCCCAGTGGGTAAAGTAATGGAAGATACGTGGGCATGGCAGCCAGAGAAACTTGGCTTCTTTTCGGTACGGTCAGCATATAAGTCAGTTGTCCAGCAAGGGCGTATTCAAACTGCGGGTACCTCGACAGGTACAGAATCAACAGTCTGGAAGAAACTTTGGCGACTTTCTATCCCTCCCAAAGTACGTAATTTTGGTGGCGGGTGATAAATAAGTTTGTTCCCACTACAGGTGTCTTATGGGACCGGCATATTGAGAAAATAAATTTCTGCGAGGCATGTGGGGAGAAGGAAACAATTTATCATGCGTTGTTCAAGTGCACTTGGGCAAAGATTTTTTGGACAGAAATCAGATCGGCTGTTGGGACAAAGATACGAGAACTTCACCCGGATATGTGGGCAATGGATATGGTTGATGATCAGAAAGTCTCTAGCAAAGATCGGTGTATCATTTTATGTGGAGCTTGGGCGGTGTGGTCGGAGAGAAATGCAAGGGTGCACGGCGAATCGTCCAGGACAATTACTCAGTCCGTTAAATGGACATGTGACGTCGTCTTTGACCTGATGCGTACGGGACATGAGACGTCAGCAATTCAGGTTAAGCCAAAAGCAAAGTGGAGGCCTCCTCCGATTGGTAAGCTTAAAATAAATGTTGATGCGGCCTATTCAGATAGTCTACAACAAGGTGGCACTGGTGTAGGACTGCGAGACCATGATGGGAAACTCCTGAGAGCACAAGCCATATGGTATGAATCTGCGGCTAGTGCGTTGGTGATGGAAGCATATGCAATTAGGGATGGGGTTCAAATAGCTCTTGACCGAGGACTTCGAGAGGTGGAAGTTGAGACGGATGCTCAACAAATAGTGAATTTATGGTCGTCTTCTACTTTCGAACGTTCGGAAGTTGCAGGGATCTTGTCTCAAGTATGTGAGCTGATCGGGAATTTGGCGTCGTTTTCTTTGAAATTTGTACCTAGGGAGGCTAATGAGTTGGCTCATCTTTGTGCCAAGCAATGTAGCTCGGATAGGAGGCGATGCCTTTGGATAAATTATATCCCTAACTTTCTTGATGCTTGTATCAGGAAGGATTGTAACCCCGGTTGATTTTTAATATAAGCTCGTGAGTTCTCAAAAAAAAAACTACGAAAATGTTTAGTGGTTTCGTTTTCTCTTTTTTTTGGCAGGGTGAGGCCTGGTCTATTGTAACGATAGCTGGGGATTTACCCTGCTGTTGAACTTCACCTGTCTATTTTTCTTTTAAATTTCATGCTTTATCTAGTCGATGCCCCGGCAGGAAAGAAAAAACCCTAGGAATTCTAAAATTATATGTTAGGAGTACATGATTACAAAGAGAATGAAAACTAATCACGCATGGGAAAGATCCCACTAAGTCTATTATGAATATTCTTTAAAAAAACTCTATTATGAATTAAGTCCTTTTTTTACTGGGCCTTAGCCTAGAAACAATAACAGCGAACTCCCAATCCATGGAACTACGCAGTAGTTGGAAACGCAAGGTAGGATTATGAAGTAAAAAATCCAATGTCCTAAAAAAAATGAACTAGCCTGGCATGATATCAAGTTAAGAGTACATCATACAGTTCCTACTATCAATTAGCTAGCTAGATTGTAAAACTAGCAGAGCCATACATGAAACCTTACTGAAAGATACATATTACAGAACATAAACAAAATTGTTTACCCCGGAGATTAAATCCACAAAGTTAGTGTTTTCCATTACTACACGTACTTGCCTCTGTACTTTGGTTTGGAGTCCTTATCAAATTTCGGCTTCCCATCATGCTCCACAGGGCTGAACACGGCGGAGTGGAGGTTACCCTCCTCCATCCATTTTTGGTGGTTCTCCCTGAACTCCTGGTGACGTTCCTTACCCATCTTTTCGATCTCCTCTGTGTACCCGCTGACCTTCACCATGGTTAGCAGAACCCGGCTGTACCGCAAGCTTAGGATCTGCTCGCAAGAGGCGACCAGCTTGAAGCAGGGGTGCTCCGGGAACTTTGCTACATCAGCAACGTCATCCTCCCGCAAGACTGGGTAGAAGAATACGAGCCTGCCACCGATCACCAGCATTCTTGCAGCAAGGTGGAGGAGGTCATGAACGCATTCTGCAAGACTATATGGTGCGGTTGATGGAATATGGTTCTCCCTCTTCTCATCTGGAACTGTATAAGGAGGGATGATGCCTTTTAGGAGCTTCCGACCACCGGACTTGCGCCCACCAGCCCGGACTCCATATGGAGGGTCGCAAATGATCGCATCAAATATCTAATGGGCAAAGCAACAATATATAGTTTATCATTTCTTGCGAGTAAGACAACAAAATAAGTAAACAAGAGAGTATCTGAGGAGTTGTGTGCAGCTCACATAGAAGATAACTGCTAACAACAACGAGTAAGGAAAGACGCAGTGTTAAGTTTAGACCACTATGTAATGTTCACTAGTAACTGAGTTGTTCTATCACACAATAGCTAAAGTGTTATCACATATGAAGTTGATATATCAAACAGTAGTTTATAATGAGTATTAAGCAAATAGTAACCATTAATCATTTTCTCATGGGCCTGTAAAAACAAAAAAAATCATGGTGAATTTATTTCAAAGATGGCTACCAACCATGCGGAGGTTGTATAAGCATTCAACTATCAAACTATGTGAGTATCATCTCATGTATGTCAACCCAAGACTTCAAGCACAACTAAAATATGCCCCGACATGCATTTGTGCAAGAGGGAGTGAGGGACGCAGTTGCTCACAATTTTATGTATTTCTGATCAGTCACTAATGAACAATTTCAAAACTGCAACACAACGTACTAAAAACATTGCGTAAAAAACGAAAAATAATCCAAGACAATACCTCCTTCAATCCTGGACGCCAAGGTGGAAGGTTGTTATCTGCTCGTAGCACACACAAGGGCTCTGGCAACTTGTACTGAATAAGACAATATGGTCAATACACGAACATGTAATTTAGGTTCCCACCAACTCACAGAGTAAATAAGATGTTACTGCTGCATATAGATGCTAATAATGATGATTAGAATGAATCTTATAATAGGCATGCAACAAGATTTTTCGAACTAAAACTTGGGCCAAGTCCACGTAATTACCTGTTCAAAGTTGCTCCAAATATTGCAATCAGGGCCACGACCATCGCGCACTACCCTTATATCAATATCTGCACCCTGAAAGAAATTTATAATAGAGACATAAAGTAACTAACAAAAGCATAGTGGTGTATCCATTTCGGCAATAAACACATACCATAGTCATGGCTCCAAAATGTGCAGCTGCCACCAAAATACTGCCGGTGCCAACGAAAGGATCGTACACAAGTTTCCCGGGCCGTGCGAGCCCTTGATTGGCCATGAGAAACGCCATTTCACAATCCATAGCAGTCGGACCGATATACTTCCTGCTCTTGAGCTGATATGTCGGCAATAGATGCCTATCCGCTGCTCCAACCTCCCGGCCAAAGAATACCGTCTTCTGAGCAACTGGAGGGAGGCCATTTTGTGACCCATAATCATCAGTCTCCACGACAAAGAACTTGTGCTCGGGCTTCTTCAAATCAACACGACCCTACAACAAGAGAAACACCACCAGATCATAAGAGAAAGAACTATTGGCATTCGCACATGTCCCGGAAGTACGGTAGTGCAAGGTAGAACTGTTGCAGTAACCTCGAATGGAATGTAGGTGAACCCCTTTATGATCGCGTTCTGTTCTTCGAAGCTGATCACCTTGCCGAAGCTGTCAACGATAATCTTGAAGGAGCTTTCAGGCGTCAGGTAAGGCAGCTTCCTCTCGTCGGGGTACTCCCTTATCGCCTTCTCCAGCTCGTCGTAGGTGGCACCATGCCCCCACAGCTCATAGATCCCCTTCACGAGCAAGCCTTGACACATGCAGTGGCAGAGATTAACTCGAGAAGCTAGATAGTGACATCATGACATATACGCGTAGTACTAGAATCAAATAAACGGTGACGAGGGGAGCTCGCTTACTGCGGTTGGCGATCTGCGCGGCAAGACGCTCGTCTCCGGGGAGGCGCACGAGGTGGAAGGGGGAGTCCTCATGGTGGTTCTCCAGCAGGCGCCACTCGACGGCGTCTCCGGCGCCGGGGCCGCCGAAGAGCTCGGCGAGCGACTCCACCTCCGGACGCCGGTAGTCCAGGAGCCTGTGGTAGAAGACGCAAAGGTACCACATCTCTCCCCCTATGTTTCTCCGGACCTCCGGCAGGTCGACAACAGCAGCGGGACTGGGCGTCTCCGGCGGCGGCGGGTGGAGGGAACCGAAGCTGGGTGCGAGAAGGAAAGATTTGGAGAGGAAACCTACATAAACCGCTGAGCACTTGGGCCCATTATAGCCTCAGCCCAGAGCATAAATCGGCCTGCAGGGCCCAGTAGCCCCATTTTACTGGAGTATACTGTCAATTAAGAGCACGTGAACGACACGGAGTGTCGTGATAGGGTAAGCGGCTGATGATGGCTTCATTAATCTGACAATGACGAATGGTGAGAAGGGCTACAAGAAGGAGGCATTGGCCGAGGCTGAAAGACACGCTCACACGCAGCATTAGCTAATTTTTAAGGGTACCCTCTTATCTTATACGAGAGGGCAACCCGAGAGTTCCTCTAGCGGAAAACCTAGGGTTTAGTTCTTCTCCGGCGGCACGAGTCACCGTGAGTTTCTCTCGAGGTAAACCATGGTTAGCGAAGCCGAATCAAGCCAGGGACGGGCTGGACGAGAGGAGGTTGGCGATCTCCTGAAAAGGCTAGAACTTCACGAGGAGGAAGATGACAACTTTGTGTGGGAAGAAGAAGCAGAAGCGCCGGATCTGTAGGCGAAGTGGCTGGCAATCGCTAGGGTTCATACAACCAAGGGGTTTAGCCCCTCTGCTTTGTACGCGGAGATGCGATCGGCATGGAACCCTGCTCAACAGGTGCGTTGGCGTAGAATCGAGGAGAATCTGTTTACGATTCAATTCGGGTGCTTGGCAGACTGGAACAAGGCTAAAGGAGGAGGGCCTTGGTTGTTTCGGAATCAAGCAGTGCTGGTCGAGGAATACGACGGATTCACGAACCCTAATTCCATTGTTCTGAATAAGGTGGAGGTATGGGCTCGGGTACTGAAACTGCCGGACAATTATCTGAAGGAAGCAGTTGTCAAAGGGATGTGTCGCAATATGGGGCAGATATCCGAGGTACAAATCCAACTACCGACAGGCTACGTTGGGGCTTTTGTAAGAATTAGGGTGAAGATTTATTTCACTAAAAAGCTTGTGAGATTTGTTCCTATCACTAGAGCGGGGAAGAAAGAGTGGTACCAAATTAAGTATGAGAAATTGCCGACATTCTGTGGGCACCGTAGATTATTGGGTCACTAGTACCAGGAGTGTGGTCCCGGAGAACATGACATCACAAAACTTGAATGGGGTGATTTTATTCTGGCGGATGAAGGTAGAAGCAGAGGCTTTGCTAGAGGAGGCAGTCGAGGTAACAACAGAGGAAGAGGGGGACCGTCTTTCGGTAGGGGTTTTGGGAGAGGTGCTAATTCACCCAACACCCATACTGAAGAGTTCCATAGGGAGTTAAGCAAGTCTGCTACTGAAAGTTGGAGATGGAATAGTGCTTTATCTAATGATCTGAATACCAACACTTTAGTTGATGATGGAAAAGGATTAATGAATGATACTGTAATGACTGAGGAGGGGCATTCGGCGAGGAAGATACTTGCTCAAGATTCTAATGCAGTTGGACAAGAGAAAGAAAAAGAATCAGATTCGATGGTGCTTTATGAAAACCAGGTGTTTGTGGCAACTGCTGTGGATCAGAAGAAGGCAGGTCAGGTTAAAATAGTGGAGGCTTTGTCAACCCCACAAAAAAGTCTGAACAAGAAAAAGTTCAAAAGGAGGTGATGGAGAAGTGGCTCCTAGTTCTGGGAAACCTAACACAACAGCTATATCGGCGGCGCCCCGGTGAAAGAACAAGCTATGCCCGGATGTCGCCTAGAGGGGGGGTGAATAGGCGATTAACACTTTTTGTATTTAGGGGCTTGATAATTGCGGAATAAAACTAGGTGTTTAAATTAACAAGCCAACAACCTAAAATTCTAGGTTTACCTAAAGAGCACCAACAACTTATGCTAAACAAGGCAAGCAACAAGGTGATAGCAAGATATGAACTTCAAGCACGAAGGCTATCACAATGTAAATTGCATAAGTAAAAGCTCGGGTATAGAAATAACCGAGTCACGCGGAGACGAGGATGTATTCCCGAGTTCCTCCTTGTTAAGGGAGTACGTCTCGTTGGAGGGGTGTGAGCTCGCCACAAGAGGCCTACTCAAGATGCCACAAAGGCCTCACCCTATTCTCCGATGAACCGCACCCAACGGTTTGATTCACCTTCCACTATCGGAATCCTTCGAGACGGATTCCGGAGCCCTTTTACACCGTTCTTGGGGCACACACCCACAACTCAATTGGGGGCTCCCAAATTCGTGCCAAAGCTTCACAACTCGAAGTCTTCGCGGCACCTTCAACCGTCTAGGGTACACAATGCACCCAAGAGGCAACAAGCTCTTGGGAACACAATGCACCCAAGAGTAGCAAGCTTCTCAACGTTGATCTTCACGTATCACCGTAGGGAGAGCAACCCGATGCAACAAATGCAATAGGCAAGAACACACAAAGTGGTCAAGTCCTTCACTCTCAAATTCCAACCAAGCAACAAATGTTTTGGGGGGGATAAGAGAGGGAGAACAAAGGGGATGAACACAAAGCAACCCCAAAATCTAGATCCACTAGGTTCCCCTCACTTAGAGGAGATTTTGATTGGTGGAATGGTAGATCTAGATCTCCTCTCTTGAATCCCTAAATTTGGGCAAGAATCATCGGAGGGATTGAGAGGAATCAAGCTCACAAGGTTAGCAATAATGGAGGAGAGAGGAAAACAAGTGAGCAAGGTGAGCAGCCAGGTTTTGGGGAAGAAGGAGGCTTTTTATAGCCTCCCCCCAAAAACTAGCCGTTGGAAAAACATGGGGCCGGTTATTCCGGGTTTAAGGGCCGGAACTTCCGGCCGGGGGCCGTATATTCCGGGGCTTACACAAGAACTTCCGGTGCCCCGGAAATTTCCGGAGCAAACCTCCGGTGCAAAGTTCCGGACTCCCACCCGAGAGAAAAACGCAAAACACTTAGCCAAATTTTTCTTGGGCCGGATATTCCGGACTAAGGACCGGAATTTTCGGACCCCCGGAAATTTCCGAGGAAACTTCCGGAGCAAATTTCCGGAACCCCTCCAGAGAGAAACGCAAAAAAGACTTAGCCAAAAACCTCAGAAGGAAAAATAGGGCCGGATATTCCAGGGTACAGGCGGGAACTTCCGGGGGCCGGAATTTCCGGACTCCGGGCCGGAACTTCCGCCCCACAGAAAACAGCAGAAATTGCAATATGAAAATGGGCATATCTTTTGCATCCGGACTCCGTTTTCGATGATCTTGGGCTCGTTAGACTCGCAACGAAAAGCTCTACAAGATCATGCAGAGAAACATCATTGTCCATCATGTGAGGAGGAAATCATAAGGAGAGAGTTTGACCTCTCTCAGAAGAGACAAACCGGAAAAACCTCCAATATCAAAAACGCAAGAAGGAATGCATGAAATCCGTTTTTGATGAACTAGAGCTTGGTATGGAGATGAACACAAGCTCTAAATTCTCACATGGATAAAAGCCAAATAAGAACCAATAAGGATGATTGCATGGATGCAAAGGTTTGTGCTCTCTACGACGATACGATCACGATATTCGGTCGAGAGCCCCTCTTGATAGTACGGCTATCTATCCTATAACCCGGTCTCTTACTAAACATCATGAGACCGGTAAAATAGAAACCCTATTGTCGTGGGGTTACTCTTTGACTACCCCACGGTGGTGATACCTGGGTCACGCCGAGTCCATCAATCCTATGGCGAGGGTCCAAGGAAGGCCCAAGAAGGACGACGTGCGGCCCAAGATAGTCGAAGTTAGGTCATCAGCCTTGATCGTCCTGTAAGTGCCATCGGCACCGTTCACCCGAGACCCAGCTAAGGCTGGGAGGGTCCCTCGTCTAGGGTAACTCAACTCCAGCTCATAGCCGCCAGCTCAAACCCTAGCGAGATCGCCATCTCGCCATTGTAGCCACGCTCAACATCAATACCAGACAAGCAGGAAGTAGGGTGTTATCCTCCGGGAGCCTGAACCTGGGTAAAACCTCGCCTGTTAGCCGTCGTGATCACCAGCGCTCATCTCTCTCCCCCTCAATCAACCCGGGGTGCTCAACCCAGGGATTTGCCGAGTCCCAACCTCGTCACCTATCAAGATCATACCTTTGCCTTGTGCATTAATCCACTTGAGGTCGACGAAGACGATCTTCATCTCTTCAAGACGCACCATCTTTCTTGATTGCGCTTCGCTTGGTGAAGATCCACATGATGCTCCCCCATACACCAAGATAGGAGAAGCACCACATAGACAAATCTTCACTTGGCCTTTATCTTCAAATGGTTGGCAAGATCCAAGCATATGACATCTTCTTGTTGATCATCTTGAACTTGAACCACACCACTTGACACCGTCCTTCATGAGCTACACGAGATCTTCCTTTTGATGCAAGCTCATGACAAGACACCTAACCCAACATAGATATACCAAGCACATAGATCATGGGTTAGTTCACAAGGCTATATTGACGAGTGCTTACCATACTATGAGATCACATGATCCCTCATGGTACATTACTAGCCTTGTGTGTTGATCAACTTGCACATAGCCTTGATCAACATATAATCTTCTTCTTCCATTAGCCTTGATTCCAACATATGGAGATCAAGCAACGCAAATGAACACATCCTACAATTAGCTCAACACAAATATTAGTCCATAGAGATTGTCATTAATTACCAAAACCATGCATGGGAGCAACCATGCACTTTCAATCTCCCCCATTTTGGTAATTGATGACAATCCCTTTTTAAGAGGGTTTATATAACGAATAGAGCATCCTTGCAAGACAAACGAGCAAGGATGCAAGCGCATGCATGGCAAATGCAACAAAAGCATAAAACCCAAATTCCCTTAAACCCTCTAAACTTCTCCCCCATTGGCATCGATTGCCGAAATGGGAAGAAAAATTTAAAGAGCCAATATAATATGAGTTCCTCCATAAAGGTGATGACAATCCCTTTTAACGAAAAATTAGAGGAAATCAAACTATATTGAGGATTCAAAGATTGCAAAAGGATGAAATCATTTTAAACATCTCCACAAAGGAGAAAAGCAATTGAAAAGATCCAAAGCGAGAGTTCTAAATAAAATGGAGAAGCTCCCCAATGTTCATGCACTATTGAGGAGTACACAAATATGGCATCCTCGCTCCCCCAAAATCATCTAGAACCCGCAACAAGTGCAAGAGTGCATAATGCAAAAGCAAATCATAGCACTTGCACCAAAGATGTGGTTGAGCCATAAGGAGATACCAATTTTCAAAAATTCATCATAAGATAGGCCCAACCGAGATAAAAGGAAGATCTTTAAAAAGGTATGTTCACAAGCTTAGGGATACCAATTGGAAACTAAAACCAATTGAAAATGCCAAAAGCTAGTGAGAGCATTTAGTCAAAGAAAAATCAACATGCTTACCATGGTAGGCATGAGGTCAAAGATCTTCAAGAAATACATGAGTGTGCAAAGATACCAATAAACAATAAGACAATCACTCATGAGACAAATTTGGAGCCACCAAAGAATTATAAATAAAAGCAAGGTAGCTCAAAAGAATTAGGATACCAACTAAAGGTGACCTCTCTCATATGTATAGGTTTCTTTATTAGACAAACCATTGAAGATATACATCTACAAAAGAAACATACACATACGAAATGGTTCGGGAAAAAGAGAACAAGGTATCCAAAAGGAAGTCATAAATATACAAACGAGATTGTTGCTTAAAAGCATAGCACATAGCTCAAATTTATCTCATCGTATATGAATGAACTTCAAATATATCAAATGCATCACACATATCACTAAGGGAACAAGAGATAGTGGAGATGCTTTGAGTTAGACAACAAGTATCACAAGGAAATAATATCAATTGAAGAAAAGGTTTTTGCAAATTCAACACACATATCACAAAGATATATTAAGTGAAGGAAAAGGCCAAACCCACAACAATTGCATATAAGAGATTTCATGCCAAGAGGCAACCTACGCAAGGTTGGAAACTAGAAAGGTATGCATGAGATGGATACTTGTTACTGAGATGCATTGACGATGAAGATGATGAGAGTTGGTTTGTCATCAAAGCTTGACTCCGACAATCACACGGTGAGAACACCTTCCTTATGAATGAGGCAAGCATCCAATGCATCTCCATTGTACCTAAAACACAATTAGAGTACAAAATGGTTCCCAAACTCATTGGGTCCCATAATAGTTAGATAAACTACAATATATAGGAAACACTCCACATAAATATGTGCATATAGATATGAAATTGAATTTCATGCACATCTTAGCCGATTTAGGATTCGGTGGAGTATCCCCTATATATTGGATCACGAAAGGCTAGCATGCCATACAAAATATATATTAGTAAATATGCATACATAGACTTTACAAGAACCAAACAAGATACAATTTGGACAAAAACACCAAGTCAACCAAGAAGAGAGCACACCAAGGTGTGACACAAAAGGTTGTCCAAATTATATCAAAATCCAAATCAACACATGATTGAGGAAAAATCAAATCAACAAATGATTGATTCCAAAACACATCAACACACGAAGTGTGATATCAAAAGGAATCAAATCAACACAACAAATGATCGATAAGACACCAATTGAAGGTAAGATACCAATTAAAACAAAAATATCAACTAGGAGAAAAGATACCAAGAAGAGGATGATACTTGATCGAAATCAAGTAAAGTAAAATAAGGCACAAAGGTATCAAGACTCCCACAATAAATATCAATTGGAACAAATATCTATGGTGGAGATATTAAATTCCAATTAATACCAATTGAAGGTACCAAACATAAGATAAAGAATCAAATGCCAATTGAAAGGATCAAAATTTGATAGATAGAATAGTGTTCTAAATAAAAAGGAATGCTCCCCCAAGATTAATGCATTATCTTAGATATTTGCATTTGAATACAAAATGCACACACAAGGGATCATTACTCTCCATATTTTATCTATAACACTAAACACTACCGATTGAAAAAAAGGATCCCTGCAAGAGGCAAAGAAGGCAATAAATAGGGCAAATTAAAGCAAGAGCCAATGTGAAGATGATCTACAAAATCCACCACAATTACTAGAATCACTTGTCATGGACAAGGAGTATATGGAGATATTTCTCGGTGGTATATAGGAATGATGTTCAAGACCAACTTCACAACAAACAAGTAATATGGCAAGAGATAAGAAATAAAACGCAAGAAATGAGAAATATGGCATTTTATTTCGAAAAAGGTTTGTTGGTAGTTTCAACTATTCGAACCAACCGGCCAAGCCATGGTTAAAATAAGATGAAACAAATGGTTTCTCAACTAATATATGGAAATGGATATTAGAGAAAAACCACCCCAAGCAAACTCACGCAAACAAGAGCCAAAAGATAACCACAAGAAAATTTGGAACTTGTTCGAGCAAACATGCCACATAGGAATAAGATAATTTACAATATCAACTCTAAGTGGCAAACCTCAATTGTTCACATTTTTATGAGATTGTAATATGCACATAGCTTATTACTCCCCCATAATGTGATAATTCATTTTATTTTTAAACAAGAGGCAAATAAAACCAACTAGAGAAATTAATGGACATTATAGAATTTGAATTTCTCATGAATATGACATACCACATAGTAGCTAGATAATATTGAAATATCAATACTAGGTGGTGTGCCTCATGTACACACATTTTTAGGTTTGTGAGGTGCATAAAGCACATCACTCCCCCAAAATGGGATAGTCCATTAATATCTCAAAGAGCCAAATTAAATCCACAAAAGATCCAATAAAGCTAAACACAAAGTTACACATACATGATACACAACTATCATACATAACCTTGAAAAACAAGACAAGTAGGAAAGTAGCATATCACATACAAACACATGCTAGGAACAAAACTAACACATGCTAGGGAGCAACCAACTTTCAATGTATGTATGAATTAAGTACACGTTACCGCAAGGAGGAAGCATTGGTTATGAGATAGATATGAGATAATCCAATTGACTTGGCTTGATGAAATAAAACCATGAAGATCCCTTAATTCTTCAAAAGTAGCCAAGTCAACAATGTCCTCCACTAACACCTATTGATCAAGTTGAAGCTTGTTGGTCCCCAACCAAGTTGGGTCCTAAGAGGTTAGTCACAATAGGCTTGGGAACCCAAATGGTGCTTTTCTTGACACCACTTTGAGCTCCCACATATTTGGCAAACAAATTGCCACCTCTATCCTTCCTAAGAGAATATACATCATCAATTATGATAGGAGAGGATGATGTACCGTTAGTGCATGAAGAAGCAAAATGACCTTTGCCACGGCAAAGGTAGCAACACTGACTCTTCTTCTTCTTAATAGGCTCCTCAACTTGAGGAGCATTGACTTGCGTCTTCTTAGGAGGTGGCCTTTGTTCAACTCGTGGTGGACCATGAGATTGAACAAGAGGCCGCTTCCCTAGTTGCTTCTCACTAAGAGGCTTCTTCTTATTCATTTGGCAATCCCGAACATGGTGCCCTTCTAGCTTGCACTTGAAGCAAATGATCTTGGCCGGATTCTTGACTTGAACTTGGCCCTTCTTCTTCTTCTCAACCTTGGACTTGTTCTTGATGTTGGAGTTGAATCCAAGTCCACTCTTGTCATTGGGGGATTGTTGTACACTCAACATGTTGTCTAGTGCACTCTTCCCTTCATTACACTTTTCCAAGCCTTTCTTCATAGAAGTGGCTTGGGCCTTGAGCTCTCCTCTTTTCTCTACATGGTTAGTGACAACACAAGTACTAGAGGAGGTAGATGCATCATTGTTAGAGCAACAAGGCAAAGCAAGTAATTCATCACATGATGTACCAACATCTATAGTGGATGAACTACTATGACTAGCACATGGCAATATAGCATTTTTAGGTAAAGTTGTGCTAAAATCCACATGAGGCTCACAAGATGTTACCTTGGTAGTGATTGCCTCATGAGATAACTTAAGACTAGCATAGGATGCTAGAAGATCATCATTAGAGCTAGATAGCTTTTCATGACTTTCTTCCAACTTCCTATACTTGCTTGTTAGCAACTCAAGTTGAGCCCTTAGCTCAACATTCTCCTTTGACATAGATGCTTCACAAGAAATAGAGTTAGTAGCACAAGCATCATTGACATTGGGACTAGAAGAAGACATATTGGCAAGCTCATCATTTAATCTAGCATTTTCATTTTTCGTGACTTTATATTTAGCATGAGCATGGTCACGTTCTTTAATGATCTTAGCAATAATATCATTATGAGACTGCTCGATAGATTCTAGTTTCTCCTCTAGAGAAGCCCGAGTCTCTTGCTCTTCCTCAAGAGCAACTTCTAACGATGCCTTCTCCATAGCATCGTCTCTTTCGATCTTACCCTTCTCTTCAAGGCTTGCTTCCAAGGCCTCAATAGTTTCCCCGCGCTCAATTAGCGTTTCCATAATTTCAAAGAGGATAGCTTGAGCATTTTTATTATTAGGAAGGGCTTTAAGAATTATTAGACCTTTATTTTGAAGGAGAGCATTAAACTTTTCCACATCATCTTCTTCGTCATTATTATCATCATTATCATCACTAGAAGAAGATTTATCCATAAGGCAATGAGTGATGGATGAAGAAGAATAATTAATTTTTGAACTACTCAAGTTCAAATCTTGTTCCACAATTAATTGGGTTTCCTCTACATTAATATTCATGCAAGAGTTAGAGGGAACACAAGCATTTTTATCATTGGAACAAGATAAAGCAAGCATATCATCATTAGATTTATCTAAGCAATTTTTGGATGATATGCAAGGACTATCAACACTAGCATGTAAGACATTTATAGTGCTATGTGTGTTTTGGTCCAAAGATGAGGCATTGCAACAAGATAGAGATAAAAGATCATCAAAGAAGAGCTCACTATCAATATTGCAAAGCCTATCACTACTCACCATCACATTAGTTTGTGGCTTACCACATTTTGGTGAAGTAGATGAAGACGAGAAATCGTCACGGCCGGAGGTGGAGGGAGAGCAATCATCCTCAATAGAGTTGGACACTCCATATTTATTTTGAAGCTTGGTCCAAAGCTCATGAGCATCCCGGAGAGGCATGATTGACTAAAAAACTACAACACTCACAAATTTGCAAAACTCACTAGAGGCTAGAGCATCTAGATATAAGTTTTTGTCATCCTCTAAAGTCGTACTTTCGTAATCGTTTGGAGGAGAAAAACCTATATCTAAGATACGCTCAATTTTGGGGTCCAAGACCCATAAGTGACTAAGAATATGAGTTTTCCAAACATTAAAATTTGTGCAATTGAATATAAACATGGAATCATGCACTAATCCTCTAAACGACATCTTTACTCTCTAGGCGGTGAAGCCCACAAAGAGAGCCGAGGCTCTGATACCAATTGAAAGAACAAGCTATGCCCGGATGTCGCCTAGAGGGGGGGGGTGAATAGGCGATTAACACTTTTTCTATTTAGGGGCTTGATAATTGCGGAATAAAACTAGGTGTTTAAATTAACAAGCCAACAACCTAAAATAATATGGATCTCGTCTATGAGTATAGTGCTAGTCCCGGATCGACTCGCTAGCACACTCATTACAAATGAAATATCAAAGCACAATGCGTCTTTATTACAACGAAATGATCCAGAATAACAAAGTCCTTACATCTTTGCATAGCATTGACGCTAGCACAAAATAACTTTATTGAATAAAAGCACACAGCGGAAAATATACGATAATGAAGCTCCAATCAACTCATACCACAGGCGTACGTGCCGGGTGTAGCTTCAAGACCTACGTAATATCGTACCTGCAATAGTGCAATTGCAGCCGTTCGCGAATACGGTCAGTACATTGGGATTTGTACTGGCAAGTGAGCAAGTTATTAATTGAACACTAGTCTACCTAGCTACTACATGCAATTTGGGCTAGGTGGACTTGAAGGCTCTTTACATAAAAGCAATTTTATCCTATCAATTTGATAAACAATTTTACAACAAAGATAAACAATCATTGGACACTAGAAACCAGTGCTCCTACCCTTTGGTTCACCCATCATATTTTAATTACAGAAATTGGAATGAGTGAGAACTCTTGTAGGATCTAGTCTAGTTGGCTCAAATTGTCCGTAACCGGGGACACGGCTAAGTACTTAGATTTAAACTCTCGAGAGTGTGGTACACTTTACCCGTAGAATGCATTTAACCCCATTTACCACGACACCCAATTTGTATCGCAGTTGGGAGAGAAACACACCGAAACCTTTGGGAAGCAATCCTTGAGTCCTCTCCGCACCCTGTTCAAACCTACTACGCTACATCTGCTGGTCACGGTAGGTACAAGAACCACAACTTACTTGGTTAAGTCAACGCCCATATCATTGTTGACCTACGGCTGTACTCGTAAGCTACTAAACAAAGACTCCACATTTATTCTCAGGAACCTGGGTGGCCGTTCACAAGTGCACCTACTCGGATACTACGGACCCGAGCAGCCACTCAACTTTTCCCACCAATACCGACCAATTACCACCCAGATATCAAATTAAATTAATGTTGTTTTATTAGATTTGCAAAAGAATAACTATAAATACAACATCAATCTCATAATGTGATCCCATAACCACGTCTAGCAGCTAAGCAGACTTTAACGGTGGTTTCATGGTGGAACTATTCTACAAGGATACATATGGTAACTCACTTGGGGTTTAGTGAATCACCTAATAGCATAGCATACAAACCAACTCCTACACATGCAAGTCTACAAAAATAGGACTAGATGCATAGTAAGAAAATAATAGGTGGTATGGTTGCATCACTTGCCTTCAGTTGTCGGAGTAATCGTTCACACACTCGTTGCAGTCACAGCAACAGTTGCAACCAACGTCGTTGTCTACACGATAATACGCGATACACAACATAAGAAACAAAACATACATACACATATGAATGCATGACATGTTAATTGGGCACAAAACATTAACTTTAGTTCTCTGGATTATATGATGCATGAAAAGTAGTTTTAATGCATCAAACCAATTTAAGATCGAGTTAATGTTGATTAAGAGGTTAAACATGGATCTACAACTAATAATTCAAAACTTAGTTCATAAAATTAGGTTTAATGTTTTCTGGTCAGAAGATTTAATTTTGAGACTTTTAGCCGAAGGAAATAAATCAATTAGATCTATAGATAAAAAGTTATTAACAAAATACCAATTAACAAGATTTAGAAAATACAGTACATAAAAATAATTTAAAAGTAAAATATTATTTCAGATCTGGATAGATATTATTTTTCCAAGAATTTTGGTATATTGAACTTAATTTTTCGAGTTACGGGTGAAAAGATATGAGTTTTTACAAGTTTTAATGATTTTCTGTAATTTCAGAAAAGATCTTTGACCGAGAGTTGACCTTGAAGATGTCAGCGTGATGCACTGCTGACTCCGCTGCTGACTGGATGCCGATGTGGCGATGACGTGGATACCACGCGGATGGTGACTAGGTGGTGACGAGGATGACACGAGGCGACTTCTGATTCGTCTGTACCTCGAAAAATAGATCCGATTTTTTATAAATAAAACCGTGCATCAAAACGAAAAACTTTGAACACGAAAGTTGTGGGGAACGATGGGATCTACCTTGTGTAAAAATTTCACCGGATTTGGTCGGACGGTTATGATTAATCGAGAATTTACTCGATCAGATCTGAAAACTTTCGATGCAGAATTCTCCGGCTACGGTGGATAAAAAGTGGTAAGGTTTATCGGGATGGAAAGATTTCGACGAGATCTACAACTCTGGCGAAGGAAGAAACGGCATCCGAGCAAAGCTCGAACCGTGAGAAGCGAAAGATTGCAAAAGAGGTTGCAAACTAGGTTTCGGGTTTGGTACGAGTTCTGTCTCGGGTCTGGGGTTTATATAGGCGAATAGGTCGGTGGAGAGGTAGTACTTGGAGTAGGAAACAAGGCAAAACAAACGGATTCGAGTTTGGAGTCTTCTAGATGAAGATATATGTGTTTGAATAGGGATAGGTTTCAAAAACGAATTTTCTGGAACATAATCGATCGAACAAACCGACCGATCACGCGGCTGGGCTGCTGCCCCCTTGCTGGGCCGGCCCACCCGGGAGTAAGAGAAGAGAGAGGGAAGAGAGGTGCGGCTGCGCGCGCGGGTTAGCTGGGCTGCGGCCCAGTAGCTCGCGGTTCTGTTTTTTATCTTTTCCTTTATTCTTTTTCAGAAAACTGTTTTTCAAATAACTTTTGATTTAGGACTCCAAATTGGGTCAAACCAATTTTGAAAAATTTGTAAAATTCCTCTCTGTCATAATTGACTAAAAAGGGTATTTTTTCACAAAACTCCAAGCATATATATAGCTTGTTGAATTTTCTATAATTCAAAATAGAGTTTAGGGTTTATTTCTTTTGGAACTATGCAAAACAAACAAATGCAAATTTTTAAAAGTATGCCATGATGAAATGCATATGATCTAAATGCAAAACATCCAAATAGAAGATTGGGATGTTACAGACTAACCCCCTTAAGATGATTCTCGTCCTCGAGAATCGGTTTGGCCAGCAAATAGGTTCGGATGATCTTCTTGAAGGTCATCTTCTCGCTCCCATGTGGCTTCCTCTTCAGTGTGATGATTCCATTGGACTTTGCAGAACTTGATCGTCTTGGTGCGAGTAATTCTTTCTGCTGTCTCTAGGATCTTGACTGGCTTCTCCTCATATGTGAGATCACTCTCCAAGTGGACCTCCTCGAGCGGTACTGTATCCCTCAATGGTGTATCTGCCATCTCTGGGTGACACTTCTTCAACTGGGACACATTGTGTACATTGGACAAGACCTCTGGTAGCTCTAGCTGATAAGCTACTTCTCCCTTTCGTGCCAGAATCTTGTAGGGTCCAATAAACCTCGGTGCTAGCTTCCCTTTGATGCCAAAACGCTTAACACCGCGTAGTGGTGAAACGCGAAGATACGCTCGATCTCCAACCTCGTACGTGATCTCCCTATGCTTCGAATCTGCGTAGCTCTTCTGCCTTGATTGTGCTATCTTTAGTCTATCTCGAATTAATCTGACCTTCTCCTCAGCATCCTTGATAATGTCAGGTCCGAATAGACTACGCTCTCCTACTCCACTCCACAGTAGTGGGGTCCTGCACTTTCTACCATATAGTGCTTCAAATGGTGACATTCCCGTACTAGCTTGATAACCATTATTGTATGAGAACTCGGCATAGGGTAGGTTCTCATCCCAACTCGATCCATAGTCTAGAGCACAAGCTCTCAGCATATCCTCTAGTATTTGATTGACTCTCTCAGTCTGTCCATCTGTCTGCGGATGAAAAGCTGTGCTAAACTCCAATCTAGTTCCCAACAACTCATGTAGCTGACGCTAGAAGTGGGAAGTGAACTGTGTTCCCCTATCCGACACAATTCCCTTGGGAACTCCGTGCAAACTGACAATCCTGCTCATGTAGAGCTGGGCTAGCTTGGCGCTGGTGTAGGTGGTCTTCACTGGTATGAAATGTGCGACCTTGGTCAAATGATCGACCACTACCCAAATAGAATCGTAACCAGACTTAGTCCTGGGTAACCCTGTGATAAAGTCCATTCCAATCTTGTCCCACTTCCATTCAGGTATCGGCAAGGGTTGCAGCATCCCTGCTGGCTTCTGGTGCTCGGCCTTCACCCTGCTACACACATCACATTTAGCGATATACTCGGCGATATCCCGCTTCATATTGGGCCACCAAAATCTTTCCTTCAGATCCATGTACATCTTCGTGTTGCCTGGATGGATGGAGTATGGTGAATCATGTGCCTCTTGAAATATCAGCTTCCTAATTTCCGGATCCTTTGGCACACAAATACGGTCCCCAAACCATATTGTTCCTTGCTCATCCTCCAGGAATTCTTCAGCTTTGCCTTCTTTCATACTATCTTTTATTTTTAATATTTCTTCGTCTCCTTTCTGGGCCTCTCTAATTCTGTTCACTAGAACTGGTTCTACCTCCAGTGTTGCCACATAACCCTCGGGTACTAACTCCAATCTGAGACGCTTAAACTGCTCACACAGATCTGGTGGTAATTCTCCTGTTGAAATCCCATTTGCATACACCTTACGGCTTAATGCATCTGCTACAACATTGGCCTTCCCGGGGTGGTATTGGAGATTCATGTCATAATCCTTTATTAACTCTAACCATCTCCTTTGCCTCATGTTCAACTCCTTCTGAGTAAAAATATATTTCAAGCTCTTGTGATCAGTGAACACCTCACAATGCTTGCCCATGAGGTAATGTCTCCATGTTTTGAGTGCATGGATGACCGATGCAAGCTTGATACGTCTCCAACGTATCTATAATTTCTTATGATCCATGCTTGTTTTCATACCATTTGCTACATGTTTTGTTTACATCTTATAGCATTTTTATGCATTTTCTGGAACTAACCTATTAACAAGATGCCACAGTGCCAGTTCCTGTTTTCTGCTATTTTCCCGTTTCAGAAAAGTACTTAAGGAAATATTCTCGGAATTGGACGGGACAAAAAGCAGCAGTCTTATAATTCAATGGACTACACGGAGCCCGAAGGAGAGGACCTGGAGGGCCGTGGGCCGGCCACACCATAGGGTGGCGCGGGACCCATGCCTGCCGCGCCACCAGGTGGTGTGGGGCCCACGGGAGCCCTCCGACGCCGCCCTTTCGCCTATATATTGCCCCCGATGCATAAAACCTAGACGGACCCTGTCATATTCCAAAGAAACATCTGCAGCGCCGCCGCCATCGCCGACAAGTTTCGGGGGACAGAAGTCTCTGTTCCGGCACCCTGCCGGGACGGGGAAGTGCCCCCGGAGCCATATCCATCGACTCCACCACCATCTTCATCGCCGTTGCTGACTCCCATGATGAGGAGGGAGTAGTTCTCCCTCGGGGCTGAGGGCCGTACCGGTAGCCATGTGGTCTATATCTCTCTCTCCCATGATGTGATCTATATGTGATCATGAGCTTTGCAATCTAGATGTTGTTATGTTACTCAAGTGGGCTTTATTTATGTGATCTCCGGAGACTCCTTGTCCCACGTGTGTAAAGGTGACAGTGTGTGCACCGTGTGGGTCTTTAGGCTATATTTCACAAGATACGTGTTCACTGATTTATTATTTGAGTTGGATGTCTCTATGAAATTGTGGTGTGTTAGTACCTCCTATGAATGCTCATGGTCCAGTGTGGGGTATTCATTAGTACTTGGGAATATATGTTTGAGGCGTGCTTTTGCATTCCTACACAATGAATTAGTGTTCGTTATCTAGCCGGAGAATACTTCGGAGTAGTATATTGAAGTGCTTATATTTATATTCAATTATGATTGCATTGTTGAGAGTGACCACTGGTGAAAGTATGATCCCTAGGCCTTGTTTCTAAGCATTGAAACACCGTTTACAACAAGTTCTGCTACATGTTTGCTTGCTGCCATTTTTATTTCAGATTGCAATTACTACTTATAATCATCCATATTACTTGTATTTCACTATCTCTTCGCCGAACTAGTGCACCTATACATCTGACAAGTGTATTGGGTGTGTTGGGGACACAAGAGACTTTTTGTATTGTGATTGCAGGGTTGCTTGAGAGGGATACCTTTGACCTCTACCTCCCTGAGTTCGATAAACCTTGGGTGATTCACTTAAGGGAAACTTGCTGCTGTTCTACAAACCTCTGCTCTTGGAGGCCCAACACTGTCTACAAGAATAGAAGCGTGTGTAGACATCAAGCTATTTTCTGGCGCCGTTGCCGGGGAGGTAAGGTAAGCGGCACTCACACTCCAACAACAAAGCTATCCGGCAACGAAGCTATTTTCTGGCGCCGTTGCCGGGGAGGTAAGGTAAAAGGTACTCACATCATCTGGCTACTAAGCTATTTTCTAGTACTGTTGCTGTTGTGTGAGTGCTCGAAGTTATTTCCTTTAGATTCTGCAATTATATCTTTTTGTTTCTTGTTTTTAATTTCACTAGTTAGGCTTAATGGAAAACAACAACAAAATTAGTATTAGTTCTTTGGAAATCATTTTTGCTAATGCTATGGAAAAGTCTAAGCTTGGGGATGAGGTGTTTGAAAATCCTTTTGCTACTAATGATTACATGTTTGATACATCTCCTTCTAGTAAAAATGATGATATGTTTACAGATGAACACACTTTGGAAGATAAATATTCTATTCCTTATGATGATACTATGCCCCCAGTTTTTGATAATTATTATAAAGAATATTATGACATGGGTTATAATTACAATCATCCTCATGAAACTTGTCATAATTATGGAGGGATCACCCAAAACCATCCCTTTAATATACAACCTGTTTATCATGTTCAAGTTCTTTATGATGATCCTGCTCCAGTTGTTATTAATGAGAAGAACTTTGTTTATGTGGAAAATGATGACACTTTTATGCATATGGATCATGATAAGAATTTTACATGTGATGGTTATATTGTGGATTTTATCAATGATGCTACTGAAAGTTTTTATGAAAAAGGGAGACATGGCTTCATATATCACAATAACATTGAATCTCCTCTCCTTTTGTTGAAATTTTGAAGTTGCACCTATTTTGTCTTCCTATGCTAGTCAATTTATGCTTCATGGATTTATTTACTTACAAGATTCCAATGCATAGGAAGTGGGTTAGACTTAAATGAGTTTTATAGTTGCTTCTTGATGCTCCCTTATTGTGCTCCAACTCTCATTTTTATGTGAGCATCATCAAAATTACCATGCCTAGCTAAAAGGCTTTAAAGAAAAGCGCTTATGGGAGACAACCCATCATTTTATTTTCAGTATCTTTTCTTTTATTTGAGTCAAGAAGTTTGTTTACTTCTGTAGCAACTTCTTTGTATCTTTATTTTCTTGCAATGTTGTGCCAAGTAAGGTCTCTAGTAGAAAGTTTTTGCTATATTTGGATTTCTGCACAGGAAACAGATTTCTGTCTGTCACCGTTAAATTCGTCATTTATTCCAGAAGCGACGAAATGCTTTGAGATTTTGTGTGCTGAATCTTCATATATGTATGAAACTTTTTCTAGTTCAGTGATTTTCGATTTGAGCAACTCTAGTGCCTCGAAAAAATTCGTCTTTACAGACTGTTCAGATTTTGACAGATTCTGCCTTTTATTGTGCATTGCTTCTTTTGCGATGTTTATTTGGATCTTTTTGATTCTTTGAGCATCAGTGGCTGTAGCTAATGTTATAATGCATTAAGATGTGCTTGTGTCACAGTAGAACTTGTGAATTTTTGGTTTATGCACTAACCCTCTAATGAGAATTACTTTGAGTTTGATGTGGTGGAAGTTTTCAAGTAAGCAAAAGGGACGATATGATGAGATCAAGAAGAGTGAAAAGCCTAAGCTTGGGGATGCCCCGGTGGGTCATCCCCAGCAAATTCAAGAAGACTCAAGCATCTAAGCTTGGGGATGCCCAAGGCATCCCCTTCTTCATCGACAAAACTATCAGGTCATCTCTAGTGATACTATATTTTTATTCCACTACATCTTATGTATTTTGCTTGGAGCGTCTGTTTTTATTTTGAGTGTGTGTTTTAGTTTGCTTAATAAGTTGGATCCTAGCATTCTTGTGTGGGAGAGAGACACGCTCCGCTTTTTCATATGAATACTCTTGTGCTTCGCTTATATTCGTTGAGTATTCTTAGCTACTGTTTGTTTTCTAGTAAGCTCTCGCTTTTAGCATGTTATCTTGTTTAGAGCTGCTAGTTCTTTGTGTTAAGCTCTCTTGTGTTTCACTCTTATTTGTTAGAGAGTTGTTTTAGTTGCTTGGTTGATGTGTTAGATTGGAAAATGCTATGCTTGTGATAGTGGTATGAAATAGAGAAAAGCTGCATAGTCTTGTAGACCATTGTGTAGATAACTTGCTCCTCTTCAATTGTTTTGAGGTATTAAAATAACTAATGGTTAAAATATGTTGGTTAATGTTGTTAAGAGCTGATTAGTGAAGATGTGTTAGTAGAGCGTGGAGCCGTACTTTTCTGAACTAAAAACAACTTAAGTCAATAGTGCTTTAGTGTCGTGATTTCCTCTTAGTTGAAAAGAAGTTTCTAATGGTATAGTTACTGCAACGGTCGGGGAAGCCAACGGGGCACTTGTGTCGCCGCCACGATCCCTCTCGGGGTGTCTCTAACCATTTGTAAAACTTTGATACTGTTAGTTGTTTGCAATATACGACATGCTATGTGAGTTTTTGGTTTTTGGCACTTCCACCTCCATATTTTGCTAGCCTCTTCGGTACTTTGCATTGCCCTTTTTCACATTGAGATTGGTGCATACTTCGCAAGTACATCCAACCCCGTGGGAGATCTTCATCTTGTTCTCCTACACATAAGCCAACTATCTTCCTCAAAACAGCCACCATATCTACCTATCACAGCATTTCCATAGCTGTTCCGAGATACATTGCCATGCAACATCCATCATTTACATTACATGACTTTATGTCATTTTTACTTCATTACCATATAGTATTGCTTGACCATTTGAGTTAGTGTGATGCGTGGTTTTCCACATGTGTTACATCTTTTCCACACTACGCTCGGTCTTGCATATCCACCATACACCATGTATTAGTCTTTGAGTTTTGAGTACACCAAAAAGTGTGATGATCATCTTGTAAAATAGAGTGTTGCCTCTACCTGTGAGCATATTGAAAAGAGTCCAAAGTGGCCAATCAAAAGAGTCCAAAAGAGACCAATGAGAGAAAAATATAAAAGAGCCACAAAGGCCTCAAAAAGCAAAAAGCAAAAAAAAGAGAAAAAGAAAAAAGAATATAAAATGAGAGAGGGGGCAACACTACTATCCTTTTATTCCACACTTGTGCTAGTAGCACCTACATCATTGTAGTGAGTTTTCATGCTTCATTAGTATAACTATGTGGGGACCAAACGTTATAGAACTTGGCTTGTATATTCCAACGATGAGCCTCCTCAAGTGAGCTCTAGGTCTTCATGAGCAAGCAAGTTGGATGCACCCCCACTAGTTCCATTGGAGAGCTTCCATTCATATAGCTCTATGTGCATCCGTTGCATGGCAATCACTACTCCTCATTCAGTGTCTACTACGGGACTTCCTCTTGTCTTGTGGTTACCTCTTCCACTGTTTGAGCCTTTCTTTTTGGCCTTCCAAACCCCCATTATTATTCTCTTTGCCATAACCTCATGGTGCCAAGCCTTCTTCTTGCTTGTATTAGTTGAGTGGACTACATAACAGTTGATAAGTTAAGTGGATGGATAAAGGACACTTGACTTGAGCTTGGCTATTTCTATTATTGACTGAATTTGATGCTTTGAAGATTGATTGACATTTTACATTGGAGACACAATTTACTATCCTTCTTTCTAAACCTTATGTATGGTTCCTTGTCTCCAACACGCTGATTCATGAAAAGTTCTAGCTTCTTTTAGCTAGCATTTGTTAATCATTGTTTGCTTAATGTCAACTATAGACAATTGTTTTGGATCACCTTATTCACATCATGTGCTTTGCATTGCTATGTTGATCTAGATTGTGAGTTAGCATGTCTCCTAAGAAATTATTTGTTATCGTTCTACCTACTCGAGGACGAGTAGAACTAAGCTTGGGGATGCTGATACGTCTCCAACGTATCTATAATTTCTTATGATCCATGCTTGTTTTCATACCATTTGCTACATGTTTTGTTTACATCTTATAGCATTTTTATGCATTTTCTGGAACTAACCTATTAACAAGATGCCACAGTGCCAGTTCCTGTTTTCTGCTGTTTTCCCGTTTCAGAAAAGTACTTAAGGAAATATTCTCGGAATTGGACGGGACAAAAAGCAGCAGTCTTATAATTCAATGGACTACACGGAGCCCGAAGGAGAGGACCTGGAGGGCCGTGGGCCGGCCACACCATAGGGTGGCGCGGGACCCATGCCTGCCGCGCCACCAGGTGGTGTGGGGCCCACGGGAGCCCTCCGACGCCGCCCTTTCGCCTATATATTGCCCCGACGCATAAAACCTAGACGGACCCCGTCATATTCCAAAGAAACATCTGCAGCGCCGCCGCCATCGCCGACAAGTTTCGGGGGACAGAAGTCTCTGTTCCGGCACCCTGCCGGGACGGGGAAGTGCCCCCGGAGCCATCTCCATCGACTCCACCACCATCTTCATCGCCGTTGCTGACTCCCATGATGAGGAGGGAGTAGTTCTCCCTCGGGGCTGAGGGCCGTACCGGTAGCCATGTGGTCTATATCTCTCTCTCCCATGATGTGATCTATATGTGATCATGAGCTTTGCAATCTAGATGTTGTTATGTTACTCAAGTGGGCTTTATTTATGTGATCTCCGGAGACTCCTTGTCCCACGTGTGTAAAGGTGACAGTGTGTGCACCGTGTGGGTCTTTAGGCTATATTTCACAAGATACTTGTTCACTGATTTATTATTTGAGTTGGATGTCTCTATGAAATTGTGGTGTGTTAGTACCTCCTATGAATGCTCATGGTCCAGTGTGGGGTATTCATTAGTACTTGGGAATATATGTTTGAGGCGTGCTTTTGCATTCCTACACAATGAATTAGTGTTCGTTATCCAGCCGGAGAATACTTCGGAGTAGTATATTGAAGTGCTTATATTTATATTCAATTATGATTGCATTGTTGAGAGTGACCACTGGTGAAAGTATGATCCCTAGGCCTTGTTTCTAAGCATTGAAACACCGTTTACAACAAGTTCTGCTACATGTTTGCTTGCTGCCATTTTTATTTCAGATTGCAATTACTACTTATAATCATCCATATTACTTGTATTTCACTATCTCTTCGCCGAACTAGTGCACCTATACATCTGACAAGTGTATTGGGTGTGTTGGGGACACAAGAGACTTTTTGTATTGTGATTGCAGGGTTGCTTGAGAGGGATACCTTTGACCTCTACCTCCCTGAGTTCGATAAACCTTGGGTGATTCACTTAAGGGAAACTTGCTGCTGTTCTACAAACCTCTGCTCTTGGAGGCCCAACACTGTCTACAAGAATAGAAGCGTGTGTAGACATCAAAGCTCTAAATCATGAGTGGGATAATTTCTTTCATGATTTTTGAGTTGCCTTGATGCATAGGATACGACTCTTCCATCTTGCATCAACACACTTCCAAGTCCTTGGCGAGAAGCATCACAATAGACTTGGAAATCCTTCTGTAGATCCGGCAGACACAGAACTGGTGCTGTCACTAATCGTTGCTTCAACTCTTGGAAACTATCTTCGCACTCCTTGGTCCAAGCAAATTTCTTCTCCTTCTTTAGCAACTCCATCATTGGCTTCGCAATCTTGGAGAAGTTCTCAATGAACCTCCGATAGTATCCCGCCAATCCTAGGAAACTCCGGATATCCTTTGCTGTCTTTGGTGACTCCCATTCGGTCACAGCTGACACCTTGGCTGGATCCACTGCAATGCCTTCCGCTGACACTATGTGTCCTAGGAATCCCACAGTGTTTAGCCAGAACTCACACTTGCTAAATTTAGCATATAACTTGTGTTCCCTAAGTTTCTCCAATATCTGACGCAAGTGTCCTTCATGCTCCTCTTCATTCTTGGAGTACACAAGAATGTCATCGATGAATACCACTACGAACTTATCCAAGAACTCCATGAAGACATTGTTCATCATGGTCATGAAGTATGCCGGCGCATTGGTTAGTCCGAAAGACATAACCGTGTACTCATATAGACCATACCTTGTAGTGAAGGCGGTCTTCGGGATATCCTCCTTCCTAATCTTCAGCTGGTGGTATCCTGATCGAAGATCGATCTTGGAGAATACACAAGCTCCTTTCAGCTGATCAAACAGATCGTTGATGTTGGGGAGTGGGTATTTGTTCTTTATCGTCACCTCATTAAGTGAGCGATAATCCATCACTAGACGTTGAGTTCTGTCCTTCTTCTCTACCCACAAAATAGGTGCACCCCAAGGTGATGAACTACGCTGAATAAATCCCTTATCCAACTGCTCCTTGAGTTGTTTCTTCAGTTCCTTCAGCTCGTCAACATCCATCTTGTAAGGCCTCTTGGCTATAGGTCCTGCTCCCGGTATCAAGTCGATGATGAACTCGATATCCCTATCAGGTGGCATACCTGGTAACTCCTCCGGAAACACGTCCGGGTATTCTCTCGCTATACGCACATCCTCTATGCTAACCCCCTTAAGAGAATTTAGCTTGACCTCTCCGAGATTCAGTTTAGACTTGTATCTAATCCTCTTGTTCTCTGGGGTAGTGAGTGTGATGGCCCTTTGTGCGCAGTCGATCTATCCCTCATACTTAGACACCCAATCCATGCCTAGTATTACATCTATTCCTTGCGAATTTAGGACGATGAGCTCTGTGGGAAACTCATATGATCCAATCGCTAAGGTTAAATAACGACACCAAGTGTTTGCTATCATCTCTCCTCCAGGAGAACTTACTTTAAGTGATCTATTAAGGCTCCTGGTAGGTAACTTATTTCTATCCACAAATACCCTTGATATGAATGAATGCGATGCACCAGTATCAAAAAGAACAAGGGCGGTGCATGAATTGATCAAGAGCTTACCCATCACAAGGTCGGGTTCGTCATAGACGTCCTCCACGTTCACATGGTTTGCAGTTGCCTTCTGGAATGGGTTTGGCTTGGCTCCTTCTTCAGGCTTCTTCTCAGTGCAATCAGTTGAGTAATGCCCCATCTTCTTGCATCTGTAGCACTGCACCTGACTGAGGTCCTTCTTGTGTGCTGGATTGTGGTTGCGTCCATTGCCACCATTGTGGTGATTGTTGCCCCTATGACCATTATGATTGTGGCCATTTCCTCCATTGTGCTGGTGTCCATTTCCTCCACGATGGTTATTGCCTCCATACTTGTTGTAGTGAGAGCCTCCATTGTCATCATGGTGAGTTCGGACCTTCTGGTGAGATCCAGAACCATGGCCACCATGATTGTACTTCCTCTTGCGGGTCTCTGCCTGCTTCTGCTTGCCCTCGAGAATGATAGCTTTGTCGATGAGTGCCTGGTAGTTTGGAATGTGAACTACCGACAGTTGAACAACCAGCTCATCGTTCAGCCCATCGAGGAATCTCTCACGCCTCTTGAGATCAGTGTCCACATCTTCTGGTGCATAGAGTGCTAAATTCCCAAACTCATCAATGTACTCCTTCAAAGTGCGGTTGCCCTGTCGCAGATTACGGAACTCCCTCCTTTTCAGACTCACAATGCCTGATGAGACATGAGCATTGCGGAATCCTTCTTCAAACATCGCCCAAGTGACAGTGTCTATTGGGTGAGTGATCTGGAAGTTGTCCCACAATGATGCAGCTGGTCCTTCAAGCAGATGGGCTGCAAACCTCACTTTCTCAGCCTCATTGCACCCCACGGTTACTAAGTCCTTGTTCACAGAGCGCAACCAATCAAGTGCTGCCATTGGCTCAGGTGCACTGGAAAACTTCTCAGGCCTCAACCTCAAGAACCTAGTGAGCATATCCACCTGAGGCGGTGGAGGTGGTGGTGGTGGGTTGTTGTTGTTGTTGTTAGCATTGGCGGCTATGAATTGCGTCATCACTTGCATGAGCTGAGTCATCACTTGCTGCATGTCGTTGTTCCCGGTGTTGTTGTTCTCGGGGTTGCGACGGGGAGGCATCTGGGAATAGACAAGTTTTAGATAGATAGGACTAGGGAAATAACTACCCATACCTATTATGATCAAGCAACACTTAGCAAGCAACATATAGTCAAACCACACTCTTTAAAATACTTTTCCAAAATAGGGTCTAGAAACCTGCGAAAATTACAAGGTTTCAAACTTAAGAAAACAAAAGAAAGCTCTCGACTAAAGTTGCCATACCACACGTTTTGGTATGATCAACACCTAACACGCAAAACGATAATCTATCGAAGACTATAAGGTGGGCATGACTATCTAGTTTCCTTCTTCCTCGTAGTCGTAGGGGATCACTTTCTCGGGATTGTACTCCTCCACATCTTCCTCTTTTGTCTTGGCATCTTCCTTGTCTTCTGGTGGGGTTGGGGTTTGTTGAGCTCGCAAACTTGCAATCTCCTTCCGTAGTAAGGCAATCTGATTATCCTTCGCAAGAATTCGATCATCCTGGTCACAGAGCTCAATGGGCCATGAACACTATATCAGACCTCAGGGTCTTCTCAAGATTGCGTGCTGATGCCAACTCCTCGGACACACGAGCTAGTTGCCTTGCAATAAGCCTCCCGGACTCCAATCCATCCTTTAGTGCTTGGTGTTCTCCCATCTATATAAAGGGGTTATGTAAAGGAATTAGAAGTGATAAGAGTACTAGAAGAATGCGAAGAACTTAAGGACAGAATGTAAAATAAGAATTTTAGTCCTATGGCCTCCTATTCCAATCCTAGGTCTCGATACTACAGCCAACACAAGGCTCTGATACCATCTGTGGCGACTCGACCCAATAATATGGATCTTGTCTATGAGTATAGTGCTAGTCCCGGATCGACTCGCTAGCACACTCATTACAAATGAAATATCAAAGCACAATGCGTCTTTATTACAACGAAATGATCCAGAATAACAAAGTCCTTACATCTTTGCATAGCATTGACGCTAGCACAAAATAACTTTATTGAATAAAAGCACACAGCGGAAAATATACGATAATGAAGCTCCAATCAACTCATGCCACAGGCGTACGTGCCGGGTGTAGCTTCAAGACCTACGTAATATCGTACCTGCAATAGTGTAATTGCAGCCGTTCGTGAATACAGTCAGTACATTGGGATTTGTACTGGCAAGTGAGCAAGTTATTAATTGAACACTAGTCTACCTAGCTACTACATGCAATTTGGGCTAGGTGGACTTGAAGGCTCTTTGCATAAAAGCAATTTTATCCTATCAATTTGATAAACAATTTTACAACAAAAATAAACAATCATTGGACACTGATAGAAACCAGTGCTCCTACCCTTTGGTTCACCCATCATATTTTAATTACAGAAATTGGAATGAGTGAGAACTCTTGTAGGATCTAGTCTAGTTGGCTCAAATTGTCCGTAACCGGGGACACGGCTAAGTACTTAGATTTAAACTCTCGAGAGTGTGGTACACTTTACCCGTAGAATGCATTTAACCCCATTTACCACGACACCCAATTTGTATCGCAGTTGGGAGAGAAACACACCGAAACCTTTGGGAAGCGATCCTTGAGTCCTCTCCGCACCCTGTTCAAACCTACTACGCTACATCTGCTGGTCACGGTAGGTACAAGAACCACAACTTACTTGGTTAAGTCAACGCCCATATCATTGTTGACCTATGGCTGTACTCGTAAGCTACTAAACAAAGACTCCACATTTATTCTCAGGAACCTGGGTGGCTGTTCACAAGTGCACCTACTCGGATACTACGGACCCGAGCAGCCACTCAACTTTTCCCACCAATACCGACCAATTACCACCCAGATATCAAATTAAATTAATGTTGTTTTATTAGATTTGCAAAAGAATAACTATAAATACAACATCAATCTCATAATGTGATCCCATAACCACGTCTAGCAGCTAAGCAGACTTTAACGGTGGTTTCATGCTGGAACTATTCTACAAGGATACATATGGTAACTCACTTGGGGTTTAGTGAATCACCTAATAGCATAGCATACAAACCAACTCCTACACATGCAAGTCTACAAAAATAGGACTAGATGCATAGTAAGAAAATAATAGGTGGTATGGTTGCATCACTTGCCTTCAGTTGTCGGAGTAATCGTTCACACACTCGTTGCAGTCACAGCAACAGTTGCAACCAACGTCGTTGTCTACACGATAATACGCGATACACAACATAAGAAACGAAACATACATACACATATGAATGCATGGCATGTTAATTGGGCACAAAACATTAACTTTAGTTCTTTGGATTATATGATGCATGAAAAGTAGTTTTAATGCATCAAACCAATTTAAGATCGAGTTAATGTTGATTAAGAGGTTAAACATGGATCTACAAATAATAATTCAAAACTTAGTTCATAAAATTAGGTTTAATGTTTTCTGGTCAGAAGATTTAATTTTGAGACTTTTAGCCGAAGGAAATAAATCAATTAGATCTATAGATAAAAAGTTATTAACAAAATACCAATTAACAAGATTTAGAAAATACAGTACATAAAAATAATTTAAAAGTTAAATATTATTTCAGATCTGGATAGATATTATTTTTCCAAGAATTTTGGTATATTGAACTTAATTTTTCGAGTTACGGTTGAAAAGATATGAATTTTTACAAGTTTTAATGATTTTCTGTAATTTCAGAAAAGATCTTTGACCGAGAGTTGACCTTGAAGATGTCAGCATGATGCACTGCTGACTCCGCTGCTGATTGGATGCCGATGTGGTGATGACGTGGATACCACGCGGATGGTGACTAGGTGGTGATGAGGATGACACGAGGCGACTTCTGATTCGTCTGCACCTCCAAAAATAGATCTGATTTTTTATAAATAAAACTGTGCATCAAAATGAAAAACTTTGAACACGAAAGTTGTGGGGAACGATGGGATCGACCTTGTGTAAAAATTTCACCGGATTTGGTCGGACGGTTGATGATTAATCGAGAATTTACTCGATCAGATCTGAAAACTTGCGATGCAGAATTCTCCGGCTACTTTGGATAAAAAGTGGTGAGGTTTATCGGGATGGAAAGATTTCGACGAGATCTACAACTCTCGCGAAGGAAGAAACGGCATCCGAGCAAAGCTCGAACCGTGAGAAGCGAAAGATTGCAAAAGAGGTTGCGAACTAGGTTTCGGGTTTGGTACGAGTTCTGCCTCGTACTTGGAGTAGTAAACAAGGCAAAACAAACGGATTCGAGTTTGGAGTCTTCTAGATGAAGATATATGTGTTTGAATAGGGATAGGTGTCAAAAACGAATTTTCTGGAACATAATCGATCGAACGAACCGACCGATCACGCGGCTGGGCTGCCGCCCCCTTGCTGGGCCGGCCCACCCGGGAATAAGAGAAGAGAGAGGGAAGAGAGGTGCGGCTGCGCGCGCGGGTTAGCTGGGCTGCGGCCCAGTAGCTCGCGGTTCTGTTTTTTTTTATCTTTTCCTTTATTCTTTTTTAGAAAACTATTTTTCAAATAACTTTTGATTTAGGACTCCAAATTGGGTCAAACCAATTTTGAAAAATCTGTGAAATTCCCCTCTGTCATAATTGACTAAAAAGGGTACTTTTTCACAAAACTCCAAGCATATATATAGCTTGTTGAATTTGCTAAATAAACCCTAAACTCTATTTAGGACTCCAAATTGGGTCAAACCAATTTTGAAAAATTTGTAAAATTCCCCTCTGTCATAATTGACTAAAAAAGGGTACTTTTTCACAAAACTCCAAGCATATATATAGCTTGTTGAATTTGCTATAATTCAAAATAGAGTTTAGGGTTTATTTCTTTTGGAACTATGCAAAACAAACAAATGCAAATTTTTAAAAGTATGCCATGATGAAATGCATATGATCTAAATGCAAAACATCCAAATAGAAGATTGGGATGTTACATATCTTCAAATGGTTGGCAAGATCCAAGCATATGACATCTTCTTGTTGATCATCTTGAACTTGAACCACACCACTTGACACCGTCCTTCATGAGCTACACGAGATCTTCCTTTTGATGCAAGCTCATGACAAGACACCTAACACAACATAGATATACCAAGCACATAGATCATGGGTTAGTTCACAAGGCTATATTGACGAGTGCTTACCATACCATGAGATCACATGATCCCTCATGGTACATTACTAGCCTTGTGTGTTGATCAACTTGCACATAGCCTTGACCAACATATAATCTTCTTCTTCCATTAGCCTTGATTCTAACATATGGAGATCAAGCAACGCAAATGAACACATCCTACAATTAGCTCAACACAAATATTAGTCCATAGAGATTGTCATTAATTACCAAAACCATGCATGGGAGCAACCATGCACTTTCACCCGGGAGGGTGACTGTAGCGCCCCGACCCCGGAATTATACAGAGATGCTATGTAACCCACAGGCTATGCTACACAATCGAAGGTTACTGGGGTTACCACTCCCAGGCGAAAACCTTTGGCGGGCGTGCTCGGAATGGATCATCGGCAACGCAACACCTCGATCATGCCATAAACACTGGCATAGCTATCAATGCATAATAGAGAGATCAAGACTGTGGAACATCTGGCACATCACAGACTCTACGACACAAATAGATCATAGTTCAACTCATATAATGAGAAAGATAGCGAATTACACATCAGAGGTCACAGACCCAACATTACATCAAGCGGAAGAACATTTAGTTGTCTAAACAACAAGATGCAAATTATGGCCTAAGAGGCCTACAATAACAAATGCCAGCCAGCCTGTTCCGTGACGTCCCAAGCTGCCATCTGGGAACCCCAGACTACTCGTCAATGTTAACAAAGAACCCACCTTCCTGTTCGGTGACGTCCTCCTCTGAAACAAATAATAATTAACAAAGCAAGGCTGAGTACGACGTACTCGCAAGGTTACTAGAGCGATATAGGCCCAATGATGATTGGCTTCAAAGCTGTATAGTAGTTGTTTTGCATAAAGCTAGTTTTCCTTTTTAAGGACATGACTCATGGCATCGACTACTCAGAAGGTTTTTCACAAGGGGATAAGATAGTAAACTTTCATTCGTTAGTTCTCATTGAACCAACAGTGTTCAGAAACCACCACTCATCTCCACCAAGGCACTCCCTCGAATCACCCTCGAGGAAATGAACCTTTTTAACACATGTTGCCAAATTTTAGTTAAGTTCATGTTTTCTATGAACTAATCCGCCTTTCCCAAGATTTGTCCATAACCGTGGACACGGCTTTTCGAAAAGAATAAACCTTGCAGGGGTGTACTGTTTTTTCCATTGGTACCGTCCGGCTCGCCCGATTAGCTCTCTTCCGGGGAAAGCCGGCGAGTGGGCGCGGTTAAACCTTTACCTCGCATGAGACTATCCAAGGATCATCGTGACGACAGGACAAGTTCAGTGCCTATTTCAACACCCTGCCCCCATCGCCACATCCTAAACACTACCGTCCTCATCGCGCCTTCATCCACCTGCAACTCACACGCAAATGGAAAGTGCAAACTAGAGGACCCTTGGATACGCCCACACAAGTTATTTGGTTAGTAAGGATTCCATATGTCCCACCGATGGAAGCACGCTCGGTTCTTGGTTCTAGCTAAGAGCACTCTCAGCCTAGGCGGCAAGAATGAGGCAAAGCACCACCACCCCGATGGCAACTCATCCAAGCCTTTAAGCATTTTAATTAAATACCACAAGTTTCCACCTCGTTCGAACATTCCATCAACTTCACAATTATGGAAATAATCACCGGACGACTAAGCATTCGATTAAGCATGGCTAAGCATAGCTAAGCATAAAATACAACAAGTATAACTTTAACTCAGGCCAACACATCAAACCTATGGATAATAGGAGGGAAAACATGTAATGGTGTAGGGAACATGCAATTTATAGGATACTCTATACATTGACCAAAGTTGACATTGGAATCGAATGCAATATTATGGTGGACAAAATACTTAAGTAAAACAATAGGATGAGATATGCACAGAAGGTTAGGTTATCTCTTGCCTTGCTGATGGGGCTGATAGCACGGATCGTCGAGTAGTGTGGTGGAACCTCGTGTAGCGCCCCGACCCTAGAGCTATACAGTGAAACGTTGTGCAACCGGTCATGCTACACAATCGAGGGTTACTGGGTTTACCAATCCCAGGCCAAAACACATTGGCAGGCGTGCTCGGAATACATCATCGGCACACAACACCTCGATCATGTCATAAGCTCGGACATCGCTTTCACGTATAACAAAGAGACCAAGACTGCGGAACAACTAGCACATCACAGACTCTACGACACAAAGATATCATAGTTCAACTCATATAATTGAGAAAGATAGCAAATGACACATCAGAGGTCACTGACCCATCATTACAACAAGCAGAAGCAAATTTAAAGTTGTCTAAACAACAAGATCCAAATTATGGCCTAAGAGGCCTACAGATAAACATCCCGTGCCAGCCTGTTCCATGACGTCCCAAGCTGCCACCTGGGAACCCCAGACTACTCGTCGAAGTCAACGTAGAACCCACCTTCCAGTTCGGTGGCGTCCTCCTCTGAAACAAATAATAATCAACAAAGCAAGGCTGAGTACGACGTACTCGCAAGAATTAGTAGGGCGATATAGGCCCGATGCTGACGGAGGCTCTACTGCCGTATAATGTAGCTAATTTGCATAAAGCTGGTTTTCCTTTTAAAAGATATAAAGACCCAAGGCATCGTCTACTCAGAATGTTTTCCGAAAAGGGATAAGAGAGTAAACTTTCATCTGTGGTTCTCAACGAACCCTTTTGTAACCAGAAGCACCTCATCTCCACCAAGGCACTCCCTCGAATCACCCTCGAGGAAATGAACCTTTACCACACGTTGATTATGCAACCTCTAGCTGCCATATCAATTAAGTTAAGATTTTCTATGATCTCGTAGTCCGTTCCCAAGTTGTCCATAACCGCGGACACGGCTTTTCGAAAAGATTGAACCCTGCAGGGGTGTACTAATTTACCCATTGGTACCGTCCGGCTCACCTGATTGGCCCTCTTCTGGGGAAGGCCGACGAGTGGGCGCGGTTAAACCTTTACCTCGCATGAGACTATCCAAGAGTCATCTGTGGCCACAGGGCAAGTTTACCCAGCCTATTTCAGCCCCTGCCCCATCGCCACGTCCTGAACACCACCATCCTCATCATTCCTTTTTCCACTCACACACACACGCGCAAATGGAAATAGCAAACTAGAGGACCCTTGGATACGCCCGCACAAGTTATTCAGTTAGTAAGGAGCCCATACCCCCACCAATGGAAGCACGCTAGTCTTGGTTCTAGAGACAAGAACTCGCACCTAGGGGCAAGAATGAGACAACCCACCATCCCCGATGGCAACTCATCCCAGCCTTCTTAGCAATTTAATTAAGCATCACATATATCCACCACGCCCGACTCATTCCATCAACATCATCAATATGGAATTAATCATCGGACACAACTAGCATACGACTAAGCATGGCTAAGCATAGCTAAGCATATAAATACAACCATTATATCTTTGTCTCCGGCCAACACATCAAACCTATGGTTCATAGGAGGGGAAGCATGTGATGGTTCGGGGAAGACATGCATTTGTAGGATACTCTAAATCTTGATCAAAAGAGACATTTGAATCGCATGCAATATTATGGTGGATAAAATAAGTTTGTAAAACAATAGGATGCTAGATGCCAAGAAGGTTAGGTTAGCTCTTGCCTTGCTGATAGTACTGGGCGCGTTGATCGTCGAGGTATTGTGGTGAAACCTCGACTCCGGAATCTAACGAAACACAAAAATAACGGAAACGAAATAAATAACACAAATACAAGGTGCAATGCACAATCATGATGAGATGGTCAAATTATGCATTGAAAACATATTGGGCATGTCCCACAAGTTAAATGGAACCCCTAAAATAAATATCACAATTAACGGGTCGAAACTCCATATTTAACTTAGTGAATTTAGCATTCATTCAAAATGTCCAGTACTGAAATATGGGGTCTACATGCATGGAAATGACATTATTAGATAGGTATTAATCCACTGATCAATTTGGTACTTCGTTTGCAATTTTCCGATTAACGATGATTAAATGGTGATTTAAACGGATATGCGATTTAAATCAGTTTAACCAATTCGAAAAAGACATCAAAAGAAAAGTTAGTTTCATACTGTGAACTTAACACAAGTAGATAGCATTTGAATTTCTGGTCACTTTGGTATATCATTTCCAATTGTTGGAATAATATTTATCAAGTTATGACATTTCCAACTATTGATTTAAATCTGCCATTTTATTTAATTTTAATAAACAGCACCAACATTGCATCTAAAATTCCCTCAAATGACATAAACTTGTAGATAATTGTTTACTGAACATTTTGAGAGCTTATTCATAATTTTTGGATAATTAAAACTCAAGTTATGCAATTTTCAATTTCCACAAATAATCTGCCATTTTAGTGATTTTAAATAACAACAAATTAAATGATTCATTTTAGCATCCAATTACAACTAACAGGTGGATATTAATTCTCTGAACAAAATGGTACCTTATTTGTAATTTTTGGAGCAATATTCAAATTGTTATGAATTTTCAAAGTTGGACTTTAAATCTGCCCCTTTTCTCTATTCAACAAATAAAGGCAATTTAATTTAACCAATTAATTCAAATAAAGGCACTAACATGTAGAGTTTATTTATCTGAGCATCTTAACATATTATTTGCATTTTTCTGAAGTATAGAACTCTAGATATGAATTTCCAAGAATTTGAATAATTAACCGATGATTTGCATTTCACATTTTAAATTCAAATTCAAAAATTCATTTGCATGTGGGAGTGACATATTTGAACAGGTTATGAATTTATGAACATTTTGATATGTCAATTGCATTTTTCTGATTTACCATTTATCAATTATTGCAATTACCAACTTTCTGTTAATTTCTGAAAAAGAAAAAGAAGAACAGCTGACGTCAGCTGACGTCATCAGGAGAGCTGCGGGTGTGTTGAGCATCAATTCGACGATTTGGCTCAAAATTTGGAGGCAGCACTGGCTCTAAGGGGTAGAGGAGGTGGAGAGGAGCCAGGGGAGCGGCGGGTTGGACCAAAAGGTCACCGGAGGCTCGCCGGCGTCCATGGAAGCGGCGGCCGACGGTGGCGTTCGTGGGGAAACGGCATAGAGCGAGGGAGGAGGAGGGAGAAGTAGGCCATTCAGGCCAGGAGCTCACCAGGAGCGTGAAGAGCTCGACGGCGAGCCGTGGGGAGGCCGGACGGCGACGTATCGGTGCTCGAACGGCGGCGGCCGACGCGGTGAAGAGCTGGACGGCGACGGCGACTGCGGCGTCCCCGGGTCGATTCCCGTAACGAGGAGATGCAGCTTGGCGAGGCAGAGACGACGGCGGCTTCGGCTGGCTCCAGGACGGCTTCAAACGCCGGTGATGTGAAGGGGGGCGGCGGCGGCCATTGCGGGAGCGAGGCTAGGGTTAGGGTTTCCAGGGGGAAAAGCACGGGGGAAGAGGAGAGGGAGGAGCACGGGGTCCTCATAGCCACGCAGGGGGGCCGCAGCGAGGAGGAGGCAGAGGATATCGACACGGCGACCAGCGGCCATGGCGCCAGTGCCAAGAACTGTGGCGACAGGGACGATGGCATTTTCCGAAAAACCCCCTGCCTCTTTTTCTTCTTTTCTGCTTTTCATTCAAATTTGAAAACAGCACCCTTTTCCTATTTAATTGAGGCATTTAAACATTTTCAAAATTAGGAAATTATTTAGGGAGGCTCCTGATAATATTTCCAAGCTCCACAAAAACTTGTGCTGCAAAATAAAAAGTTTTGCATAACATTTGTTCATAGTGTTTTAATTAAGGCAAAATTTAATAATTTCCAAAATTCATTTACTTGGGGTATTTAAACATCCTCAATATAATTGAAATTATTCATGGAGACTCATAATAAGATAAGCAAGCTCCCCATAATTTTATTTTGAATTTTTGAAATGTTTAACTTGGTTTCAAATTAAGATTTGGTTTAACTCAATTTTGAAGTCCCAATTTATTTAATTGTTTGGCAAGAATTTTACTTTTCCAAATAATTATGAAATGCATTCTTGGAACTTCCTGGACAAATATGGAAACTCAAGAATATTTGGTTTTGCCAATTTGAGCAATTGCACTTGGGTTGAAAAATTGAGGAGGGTTTCGCTTCCCTTTAGGTGTTTTTCAATATTGCTTCATTTTTATTTAGCAATTTAAGTATGTATGCCATGATGCAATGAAAAGAAAAAGTGAAAATTTGGCCCATATTTTAGGGTACCAAATCTGGGCTGTTACAATTCTACCCCCCTTACAAGAATCTCGCCCCGAGATTCCTAGAGTAGGAAGAGGGAGAGGAGGGAAACATGATAACCCTTAACTTCAACGATCTTCTGGATCCCACAATGATCTTCCTTGTTGTAGAGAGTAAGGCAGCAAGCATGACGTGCCGACGAGAAGGTCAGAAGATAGTTCAAGGTGATAGACAAATTTTCTCCAAGGGTTGGAAATATAAACTTTGCACAAGACCATGAGCCTTTGAGAAAGATGACTGAAACTAGGTATACCCAAGAATTACCCATGATCCTCGGTATAGTGGTTGAGGTTAGAGATTTAAGAGATTTCGTCAACGGGCCTTCCGGTGAGGTGCGTGAGCTACAACACCGGACTTGTCAGGATTACTAGCAGGCTTAGGTCGTGTTCTTGACGAACCCCAATCATCATTTCTACTTGAGGTTCCTAGTTGGTTAGGTGTGCGGACACTTCAGGCCTTGCAGGACTGAAGAGGGAGGTTGCGTTAGTAACAGAAGGTAGGGTCACTAATTTCTCAAGACGTAGGCTTCCTTGCCAAGCTCCAGAACACGAGCAAGATTGGGAGACACCGGTAAAATGATGAGACTTGACCACTTGAGGGGAGTCCATATCCTCAATGGTATTTGATGGTTGTGTGCAAATGACATGAATATGAATGAATGCGATGCTCCAAAATCGAATAAAACTGAAGCTGGATATGTGTTGACTCGAAGCGTACCCATGAGAACACGGGGGTCCTCTTCAACTCCTTCAGCCGAGACGTGGTTCAGGTGACCACGGCTGACGGTCATGGCCTTGGCGGCTGGTGTAGAGGGAGCCGGTGCAGGCGATGAGGTAGCCGGTGCCTTCTGGGGACACTCCCTGGAGAAATGCCCTGGCTGGCCACAGCTGAAACAAGTGGGCATCGGCGGTGGTGGAGGCAGCTGAGGGTGGTACCCACTTCCAGCCGCACCCAAGGTCGAAGTAGCTGGGCGAGATGGAGGTGGCCTGTACCCTGAGGGCTTTGGTGCGAAGGGAGCGCGAGGCACATCACTAAAAGGCACAAAGACCCGGCGCTTCTTGCCCTTCGAAAAAGAGGAGCTTTGGTGGTCCTCCTGCGCAGGCCTCTTGGAAACCTCCAGTTCCTTCCTACCCTGCTCCAGAGTGAGAGCAAGGTTGTACAGCTCTTGGTAAGACTGGAACTTGAAGGGCAGCAACTCATGACAGAGTCGCGGAGTCAGTCCCTTGCGGAACAGATACTGCTTGTCTTCATCATTGGTCACGTCCCGGGGGGCGTAACGAGAGAGGTGGTTGAACTCATGCCCATAAGCTTGGACGTCCATGCGTCCCTGGGTCAGCTCCAGGAACTCCCTCCTTTTCAGGTCCATGATTGGCTGGGGAATGTAGGCCGCACGGAAGGCAGTGCGGAATTCAGTCCAAGTGAAAGCATGGCCCGCAGCAAACATGGACACATGGCTTTCCCACTAGGAACCAGCGGCTCCAGTCAGAAGGTTGGTGGCGAAGTTGACTTGTTCCGCCACCGGAACATGCAAGGCAGTGAACTTGCGCTCGAGAGCACGAAGCCAGTCATCAGCATCCAGGGGCTCTTTAGCATAAGCGAAAGTGGGAGGCTGGGACTTCAGGAATCCAGTGAGGGTGCTGCATTCAGTGTTCCTGCGTGCACCCTGCTGCACCAACTGCGCGAGCAGGTTCTCGTTGCGCACGCGGCCCTCTTCAATAATCATCAGAACCTCCGCCATAGTGGGTGGCGGCGGTGGATCAGGATTGCTTTGTTCACCACGACGGGTAGGAGCCATTCTGGAGATATGAACAAGGACACAGTTAGTAACCATAACCGGTCATTTAGGGTAGATCATTAGACTTCTTCCTGATATAGAGATTTAAGATGGCACAAAACAGATCAAGGCAACCACGATATTGCAGAAGCCTTTGTTAGCACTCTTCCGACAACTAGTGCCGAAAGGGTTTCCTGAACGGTTATTAGTGGAGGGATCCCAAATATTGATGGACCACTTGCTAAGAGCAATCCCGCCGCGATTCATATGGTTCTTTGGCAAAGAGTCTAGCTAAAGCTAGTGTCAGAGGAGAGCATCGCTGAGCAAGTCAATTACGGCTGCAACCTCGAGTTTGAAGACTAACTCCAAAATTTGCCAACCTGATGTAGGGTTTGACAATTAACATCGGGATTCAACGGAAAAGATCCTAGGTTAAAGATCAGCTTCATGCACTGGGACTCACGAATAGCATAATGGTCACATGGGTGACAACCCTCATAAATCATTATACCAGAGCCCTAGCACAATCCGGGACCTTCGGTTCAAGATCTTGGGCTAAAGCAAGGGAATTTATTGACGATCCGCAACATTTCCTGCCTTCGGGCTTTAGAATTGGCAGACGAGCAAAGTTAACCAGTAACTAAAGATAGAACCCAACCCCGTGATCCTAAAGATTTGAATTTGCCGACGATCAGGAGAACCGTTAAATCAAATAGGGGTAAGATAACTCAGAGTAGAGCGAGTTGGATAAGGAGTAAAAAGAATCCTAAGATGATTTTCACAACTCCTTTTTAGGTTAAAATAGTTTTTCACGAACACTAGGCTCGACATCGACCAATAGAACGGGTTTCCTACAGGCAGTACTGCTCTGATACCAATTTGTAGCGCCCCGACACCAGAGCTATACAGTGAAACGTTGTGCAACCGGTCATGCTACACAATCGAGAGTTACTGGGTTTACCAATCCCAGGCCAAAACACATTGGCAGGCGTGCTCGGAATACATCATCGGCACACAACACCTCGATCATGTCATAAGCTCGGACATCGCTTTCACGTATAACAAAGAGACCAAGACTGCGGAACAACTGGCACATCACAGACTCTACGACACAAAGATATCATAGTTCGACTCATATAATTGAGAAAGATAGCAAATGACACATCAGAGGTCACTGACCCATCATTACAACAAGCGAAAGCAAATTTAAAGTTGTCTAAACAACAAGATCCAAATTATGGCCTAAGAGGCCTACAGATAAACATCCCGTGCCAGCCTGTTCCATGACGTCCCAAGCTGCCACCTGGGAACCCCAGACTACTCGTCGAAGTCAACGTAGAACCCACCTTCCAGTTCGGTGGCGTCCTCCTCTGAAACAAATAATAATCAACAAAGCAAGGCTGAGTACGACGTACTCGCAAGAATTAGTAGGGCGATATAGACCCGATGCTGACGAAGGCTCTACTGCCGTATAATGTAGCTAATTTGCATAAAGCTGGTTTTCCTTTTAAAAGATATAAAGACCCAAGGCATCGTCTACTCAGAATATTTTCCGAAAAGGGATAAGAGAGTAAACTTTCATCTGTGGTTCTCAACGAACCCTTTTGTAACCAGAAGCACCTCATCTCCACCAAGGCACTCCCTCGAATCACCCTCGAGGAAATGAACCTTTACCACACGTTGATTATGCAACCTCTAGCTGCCATATCAATTAAGTTAAGATTTTCTATGATCTCGTAGTCCGTTCCCAAGTTGTCCATAACCTGCGGACACGGCTTTTCGAAAAGATTGAACCCTGCAGGGGTGTACTAATTTACCC
Source organism: Puccinellia tenuiflora (assembly GCA_012064385.1). Taxonomy (NCBI): domain Eukaryota; kingdom Viridiplantae; phylum Streptophyta; class Magnoliopsida; order Poales; family Poaceae; genus Puccinellia; species Puccinellia tenuiflora. The sequence continues at coordinate 417,213 of QRDG01001908.1, read as the reverse complement.
ATTGGTACCGTCCGGCTCACCTGATTGGCCCTCTTCCGAGGAAGGCCGGCGAGTGGGCGCGGTTAAACCTTTACCTCGCATGAGACTATCCAAGAGTCATCTGTGGCCACAGGGCAAGTTTACCCAGCCTATTTCAGCCCCTGCCCCATCGCCACATCCTGAACACCACCATCCTCATTATTCCTTTTTCCGCTCACACACACACGCGCAAATGGAAATAGCAAACTAGAGGACCCTTGGATACGCCCGCACAAGTTATTCAGTTAGTAAGGAGCCCATACCCCCACCAATGGAAGCACGCTAGTCTTGGTTCTAGAGACAAGAACTCGCACCTAGGGGCAAGAATGAGACAACCCACCATCCCCGATGGCAACTCATCCCAGCCTTCTTAGCAATTTAATTAAGCATCACATATATCCACCACGCCCGACTCATTCCATCAACATCATCAATATGGAATTAATCATCGGACACAACTATCATACGACTAAGCATGGCTAAGCATAGCTAAGCATATAAATACAACCATTATATCTTTGTCTCCGGCCAACACATCAAACCTATGGTTCATAGGAGGGGAAGCATGTGATGGTTCGGGGAAGACATGCATTTGTAGGATACTCTAAATCTTGATCAAAACAGACATTTGAATCGCATGCAATATTATGGTGGATAAAATAAGTTTGTAAAACAATAGGATGCTAGATGCCAAGAAGGTTATGTTAGCTCTTGCCTTGCTGATAGTACTGGGCGCGTTGATCTTCGAGGTATTGTGGTGAAACCTCGACTCCGGAATCTAACGAAACACAAAAATAACGGAAACAAAATAAATAACACGAATACAAGGTGCAATGCACAATCATGATGAGATGGTCAAATTATGCATTGAAAACATATTGGGCATGTCCCACAAGTTAAATGGAATCCCTAAAATAAATATCGCAATTAACGGGTCGAAACTCCATATTTAACTTAGTGAATTTAGCATTCATTCAAAATGTCCAGTACTGAAATATGGGGTCTACATGCATGGAAATGACATTATTAGATAGGTATTAATCCACTGATCAATTTGGTACTTCGTTTGCAATTTTCCGATTAACGATGATTAAATGGTGATTTAAACGGATATGCGATTTAAATCAGTTTAACCAATTCGAAAAAGACATCAAAGGAAAAGTTAGTTTCATAATGTGAACTTAACACAAGTAGATAGCATTTGAATTTCTGGTCACTTTGGTATATCATTTCCAATTGTTGGAATAATATTTATCAAGTTATGACATTTCCAATTATTGATTTAAATCTGCCATTTTATTTAATTTTAATAAACAGCACCAACATTGCTTCTAAAATTCCCTCAAATGACATAAACTTGTAGATAATTGTTTACTGAACATTTTGAGAGCTTATTCATAATTTTTGGATAATTAAAACTCAAGTTATGCAATTTTCAATTTCCACAAATAATCTGCCATTTTGGTTATTTTAAATAACAGCACATTAAATGATTCATTTTAGCATCCAATTACAACTATCAGGTAGATATTAATTCTCTGAACAAAATGGTACCTTATTTGTAATTTTTGGAGCAATATTCAAATTGTTATGAATTTTCAAAGTTGGACTTTAAATCTGCCCCTTTTCTCTATTCAACAAATAAAGGCAATTTAATTTAACCAATTAATTCAAATAAAGGCACTAACATGTAGAGTTTATTTATCTGAGCATTTTAACATATTATTTGCATTTTTCTGAAGTATAGAACTCTAGATATGAATTTCCAAGAATTTGAATAATTAACCAATGATTTGCATTTCACATTTTAAATTCAAATTCAAAAATTCATTTGCATGCGAGGAGTGACATATTTGAACAGGTTATGAATTTATGAACATTTTGATATGTCAATTGCATTTTTCTGATTTACCATTTATCAATTATTGCAATTACCAACTTTCTGTTAATTTCTGAAAAAGAAAAAAGAAGAAGTCAGCTGACGTCATCAGGAGAGCTGCGGGTGTGTTGAGCATCAATTCGACGATTTGGCTCAAAATTTGGAGGCAGCACTGACTCTAAGGGGTAGAGGAGGTGGAGAGGAGCCAGGGGAGCTGCGGGTTGGACCAAAAGGTCACCGGAGGCTCGCCGGCGTCCATGGAAGCGGCGGCCGATGGTGGCGTTCGTGGGGAAACGGCATAGAGCGAGGGAGGAGGAGGGAGAAGTAGGCCATTCAGGCCAGGAGCTCACCAGGAGCGTGAAGAGCTCGACGGCGAGCCGTGGGGAGGCTGGACGGCGACGTATCGGTGCTCGAACGGCGGCGGCCGACGCGGTGAAGAGCTGGACGGCGACGGCGACTGCGGCGTCCCCGGGTCGATTCTCGCGATGAGGAGATGCAGCTTGGCGAGGTAGAGATGACGGCGGCTTCGGCTGGCTCCGGGACGGCTTCAAACGCCGGTGATGTGAAGGGGGGCGGCGGCGGCCATGGCGGGAGCGAGGCTAGGGTTAGGGTTTCCAGGGGGAAAAGCACGGGGGAAGAGGAGAGGGAGGAGAACGGGGTCCTCATAGCCACGCAGGGGGGGCGCAGCGAGGAGGAGGCAGAGGAGATCGATACGGCGACCAGCGGCCATGGCGCCAGTGGCAAGCACTGTGGCGACAGGGACGATGGCATTTTCCGAAAAACCCCTGCCTCTTTTTCTTCTTTTCTGCTTTTCATTCAAATTTGAAAACAGCACCCTTTTCCTATTTAATTGATGCATTTAAACATTTTCAAAAATTAGAAAATTATTTAGGGAGGCTCCTGATAATATTTCCAAGCTCCACAAAAACTTGTGCTGCAAAATAAAAAGTTTTGCATAACATTTGTTCATAGTCTTTTAATTAAGGCAAAATTTAATAATTTCCAAAATTCATTTACTTGGGGTATTTAAACATCCTCAAAATAATTGAAATTATTCATGGAGACTCATAATAAGATAAGCAAGCTCCCCATAATTTTATTTTGAATTTTTGAAATGTTTAACTTGGTTTCAAATTAAGATTTGGTTTAACTCAATTTTGAAGTCCCAATTTATTTAATTGTTTGGCAAGAATTTTACTTTGCCAAATAATTATGAAATGCATTCTTGGAACTTCCTGGACAAATATGGAAACTCAAGAATATTTGGTTTTGCCAATTTGAGCAATTGCACTTGGGTTGAAAAATTGAGGAGGGTTTCGCTTCCCTTTAGGTGTTTTTCAATATTGCTTCATTTTTATTTAGCAATTTAAGTATGTATGCCATGATGCAATGAAAAGAAAAAGTGAAAATTTGGCCCATATTTTAGGGTACCAAAGCTGGGCTGTTACACCTCGACTCCTGAATCTACCGATACACAAGCAATAGCGGGAGAACAAATAAATAACACGAATACAAAAAGTTGCAATGCACAATCATGATGACATGTCAAGTTTATGCACTGATATCAACATTTGATTTAGCTAACAATTTAAATGGAGTGCCAAAATAATTGGTGCAATTATTTTGAAACAACCCCATATTTAATTTAATGACCACATTGCTTATGAACTATTACAGTACTAAAATACGGTTTAAATATGCATGAAAATGACATTATTAGATAGGTATTGTTCTTCTGATCATTTTGGTACCTCGTTTGCAATTTTCCGATTAACGATGAATAAATGGTGAATTAAACGGTTATTCAAATTTAATTCTTTTAACCATTTAGTAGATGACATCAAAGGAAAAAGTTGTTGTCATGCTGTGAAGTTAACATAATTAGATAGCCTTAGATTTCCTGAGCATTTTGGTATATCATTTGCAAAATTTGAATCAATATTTATTAAGTTATGATTTTCCCAAATTTTAATTAGTTGACTCGTAATTTCCTGAAGCCGAGATACCCAGGCCGAATCTCCCCGGGGCAGGCCGAGTTCTCCACTCGGCTGGGCCGAATCTGCCCACCCCGGCCGAACCGGATCTGCCTGTCCCGGCTGGGCCTTTTCCTCCACCCGGCTGGGCCGGATGCTGCGACCCGGCTGGGCCAACTCGCTCACTCGGCTGGGCCGGATGCTGTGATTCGGGTGGGCCGTTTTCTCGTAACCCGGACGGGCCGACGTTCGCTGGCTTCGGTCGATAGATCGATGGATCGATCCCTGACCGAGTCAATTCCAGGCTGGCTCCGATCGATAGCTAGCTCCTCTGCCGGATCAGTGCGATCGATCGCCAGCTCCCCTGCCGAGTCCACTCAGACCAGCATCACTCCCCGGCCGAGTCTACGATACCAAGGCCAGGACCCGTGTACCAGACATCCGGGTCAGGACAGACCGGATCCCCACGCCCGGGTCACCCACATCAGGCCTCTGCAGCGATCACTCGGATCCTTCACTCAGCAGCGTCACGAGCAAGCTTCACCGACATAAACAAATATCAGCTATCACCTGCTAGGGATAAGGTCAAAGGAAGAGAAGGAAAGACGACGTGCAGGCGGCCCGTGCCCGGCGTGACCGCGGAGCTATACTATTGGTGAACAGGACGGATAAGACCCCAGTAGTCACATCAATGAATAGTGCCTCTTGTCCCTTTGTCCCCAGCTTGTCCCCTGGGCTCTCTCTATAAAAAGAGCACCAGGGGGAGGAGACAAGGGGAGGAGACGGCAGCCTCCTTAGCTCATTTCTCCCCTGCATTCCCTGCTAGCTCTTCTCTCAGTAGGAGCTTTGTGCTGCATAGCTTAGGATAGAGATACAGCTCAAGGAGCACTTTTGTAATACAGATCGATACACAAATATAGTCAGACAAGCAGGAGTAGGGGTTTTACCTCCTCACGAGGGCCCTGAACCTGGGTAAATCGTGTGTGTTCGTGTGTTTTCCTTCACACAATCCCTCCCATCCGGCTAAGAGCCCGGTAGTACCGGACAAGTCGGTACTTCTGAGCCACTTCCGGAAGTTGACAGGAGGTATCCAGTACCAAAACTACTTACGATCGGTACTTCCGGCTAACAGCCGGTAGTACCGGACAAGTCGGTACTTCTGGAGCTACTTCCGGAATAGAACGGGAAGTATCCAGTACCGAAACAACTCATGGTCGGTACTTCCGGCTAACAGCCGGTAGTATCGGACAAGTCGGTACTTCCGGAGCTACTTCCGGAATAGAACGGGAAGTATCCAGTACCGAAACAACTCACGGTCGGTACTTCCGGCTAAAAGCCCGGTAGTACCAACGAAGCGTTTTGACCACCGGCGGCGTCGGGCACCAATCCGTCGACGGGGAGCACGCGGGGATGTGCTACTGCGTGCATTCGACGCGCTGGACTACGGGGAACCTACTGGCGGTGCTACAGACCAAATGGTCGACGGTAACGGCTCCGGCGACGAGCTGCGGCGGAGACCGACGGCGGCTACGACGGCGCAAAAATGAACTAGGGAAAGAGGAGGGAACGAGGACGTCCAGGAGACTCGCATGCTCACCCTGAGTACGGTGGTGCAGACGACGAGGTCAGAGAGGGACGGAGACGGCGGCAATCGAGCTCGACGCGCAGCGGCCGGAGCGGAGGAAGACGAGGATGATGGCGACGACTCCGGGCTCCCCTTCACGATTCCTTGGACGAGGATGACGAGGGCGACGAGGCGGAGCTTTTGCCCCGCTTCGATCTGCTCGGGGAGGACCCTAGCGGCGGCGACGCGCGGGGGATGGTGGCGGGTCGACGGCGTCCATGGAAGCTAGGGTTAGGGTTCGATTCGGGAAACAGAGAAACGGAGAGAGGGAGTAGGTGAGGGAGAGAGAGCAGGGCGTCTCGGTGGCCTCCTTGTCCACCTAGGGAGGCACGGTAGCGCGCGAGCGAGCGGGCGGCATGGCGCCAGTGCGCCCACTGTGGCGACAGTGAAGAAGACGAAGGCAACTTGCAGAAAACCCCCTGGCTCCATTTTGTTTCTTTTATTTAACTTTAAACCAGTAGGGTTTTAGGTATTTATTTGAGGCACCTAAACAACCCCAAAAATTCTATAAAAATTTCATGGAGGCTCATAATATTATAGGGAAGCTCCCCATATTTTTAGTTTGAATTTTTGAACAGTTTTTTCAAACATAGAATTTGATTTGAACCAATTCTGAATTCTCAACTTTATTTCTTTGCTTGGCAAGAATTTGCATTTGACAAATATTTATAAAATGTATTCTTGGAACTTCCTGGACAAATTGGAAACTCAAGAATAATTTGTTTTGCCAATTTGAGCAATGTATTTGGTTTGGAAATTTGGGAAGGGTTTTGCTTCACTTTTAAATGTCTTCCAATTGTTGCTTTGTTAAACTTAGCAATTTAGAATGTATGCCATGATGCAAGTGCAATGCAAAAGTGAAAATTTGGTTCAAATTTTACAGTACCAAACTGGGGCTGTTACAGTGACCGCCGGGAACAATTAAACTCTTAGCTCTGAACTGCGGGAACTTGGCAATGACCCGGCAGTTCGTGCGGTACAGGATGTACTGAGAAGATGTGTACCTGCTGTGATGTTTTTATCAGAAACGCATCTTGATGTGTATCATGCAGAGTGTTTAAGGAGGCGACTGAAGATGGACAGGAAACTTGTGTGTCCGGGTGATGGAAGGAAAGGTGGTCTTATCCTCTTTTGGAGGAAGGAGGTTACAGTGGATGTGTTAGATCTCAAACCAATGTATATTGATGTCAAAATAAAAGAGGGCGGTAGTTTCTGGAGATTTACTGGGATGTATGGAGAATTTCGGTGGGAAAATAAATACAAAACGTGGGACAGGATGCGTGATCTACATCATCGCATGAACCTCCCATGGCTGTTGTTGGGGGATCTCAATGAAATCTTGTTTTTACATGAGAAGGAGGGGGAATCCTAGGCCGCAACAATATATGCAGGATTTCCAAGGAGCTATTGATGATTGTAATCTTACGGATATGGGGTATATTGGAGATCCCTTTACTTGGCGTCGTGGAAGGATCCGCGAAAGTCTGGACAGAGGTCTGATAAATGATGATTGGGCTCTCCTATTCCCAAATGCGGCATTGGAGAATCTTCAGTTTGCTCGATCAGACCATCGGCCGATATTGGTAAATACCGATTACTATATGAATTTGACAGGGAGTGTTTCTGTCCAATGACCCCTTTGGTTTGAAGCGAGATCGTTAAGGGAAGAGAGTTTTTCGGATACTGTTAAAGAGGCGTGGGAGAAGGTTAATTGAAAGGACAAACGATGTCGCCTAGAGGGGGTGAATAGGCGATTAAAACTTTTCCGGTTTAAGGCTTGATAATTGCGGAATAAAACTAGGTGTTTAAATTAACAAGCCAACAACCTAATATACTAGGTTCACCTATGTGCACCAACAACTTATGCTAAGCAATATAAAAACAAGGTGATAGCAAAATATATGACATCAAGCACAAAGGCTATCACAATGTAAATTGCATAAGTAAAGAGCTCGGGTATAGAAATAACCGAGGCACGCGGAGACGAGGATGTATTCCCGAGTTCCTCCTTGTTAAGGGAGTACGTCTCGTTGGAGGGGTGTGAGCTCGCCATAAAAGGCCTACTCAAGATGCCACAAAAGGCCTCACCCTATTCTCCGATGAACCTCACCCCTAGGGTTAAGTTCACCTTCCACTATCGGAATCCTTCAAGGCGGAATCCAGAGCCTTTACAACGATCTTGGGGCACACACCCACAACTCAATCGGGGTCTCCCAAATCTTGCCCGAAGCTTCACAACTCGAAGCCTTCACGACACCACCAATCGTCTAGGGTACACAATGCACCCAAGAGGCACAAGCTCTTGGGAACACAATGCACCCAAGAGTAACAAGCTTCTCGAACTTCAATCCCACGTATCACCGTGGGGAACTCAAACCTATGAACCAAATGCAAAAGGCAAGACCACACAAGGTGGTCAAATCCTTCACTCCCAAATCCAACCAAAGCAAATAATACTAGGGAGGGATTTGAGAGGAAGAACAAAGAGGAGAACCACAAAAGAACTCCAAGGACTAGATCCACTAGGTTCTCCTCACTTAGAGGAGAGATTGTTCGGTGGAAACGTAGATCTAGATCTCCTCTCTTGAATCCCTAAAGATGGGCAAGAATAGATAAACCCAAGCTTTTTCGAAGTCAAACAATGGAGGAGAGAGAGAAAAAGTGGGCAGCCTCCTCTTAGGGAAGAAGGAGGCTATTTATAGCATCCCCAAAATCTGACCGATGCAGCCACAGGAGGCCGGAACTTCCGGGGTAAAGGGCCGGAACTTTCGGTGCCCCGAAAATTTCTGGGGAAAACTTCCAGGCCAAAGTTCCGGACCCCCTCTAGTGAGAAAACGCAAAAACGACTTAGCCAAAATTTCCTGGACCGGATATTCCGGACCAAAGACCGGAATTTTCGGACCCCCGGAAATTTCCGAGGAAACTTCCGGGGCAAATTTCTGGAACCCCTTCAGAGAGAATCGCCGAAAGGACTTAGCCAAAAAAACTCAGATGAAAACATGGGCCGGAAGTTCCGGTGCTTGGGCCGGAACTTCCGGGGGCCGGAACTTCCGCCTCTCTGAAAAACTGCAGAAAGTGCAAAACGAAAACGGGCATAACTTTCACACCCAGACTCCGTTTTTGATAATCTTGGGCTCGTTAGAATCGTAATGACGAGCTCTACAAGAATATACAGAAAAACATAATAGTCCAACAAAGGAGGATAAAACCAAAAGGGGAAAGGTAAAACCTCTCTATAAAAGACGAACCGGTAAACCTCCAAAAACCGAAAATGCAATAGAGGACACATACGAAAACCATTTTCGGTGAACTTGGCCTTGTCATGACGAGCACGACAAGCACCAAGGACACGCCATGATAAGAGCCAAATAAAAACCAATAAATATGATTGCAAGGATGCAAAGATTTGAGCTCTCCACGAACAATACGATCAAGATACTCAGTCGAGAGCCCCTCTTGATAGTACGGCTATCTATCCTATAACCCGGTCTCTCAACTAACATCATGAGACCGGTAAAATAGAAATCCTATCAAGATCATACCTTTGCCTTGCGCTTAATCCACTTGAGGTTGATGATGACGATCTTCATCTCCTCAAGACGAACCACCTTTCTTGATTGCGCTTCGCTTGGTGAAGACTCACATGTTGCTCCCCCATACACCAATATGGGAGAAGCACCTCTTCGGCATATCTTCACTTGGACTTGAGTGTTGATCAACTCGCACTTAGCCTTGATCAACAAATACTCTTCTTCCCTTAGCCTTGATTCCAACAAATGGAGATCAAGCACTGCAAATGGACACACCTACAAGTAGCTTAATACAAAAATTAGTCCATAGAGATTGTCATTAATTACCAAAACCACATATGGGGGCAACCATGCACTTTCAATCTCCCCCATTTTGGTAATTGATGACAATCCCTTTTAAGAGGGTTTATATAATGAATAAAGCAACCTTGCAAGACAAACAAGCAAGGATGCAAGCGGATTAAAGGCAAATGCAACAAAAGCATAAAACCCAAATTCCCTTAAACCCTCTAAACTTCTCCTCCATTGGCATCGATTGCCGAAATGGGAAGAAAATTTAGAAGGCCAATATAATATGAGTTCCTCAAAAAAAGTGTGCATTTCTCAAGATGTGAGTGGAATCAAATGCACATATCCATTGATGAATAGATAGAGGAAATCAAACTATATTGAGGATCCAAAGATTGCAAAGAGATGAAATCATTCTAAACATCTCCACAAAGGAGATAGGCAATCAAAAGATCCAAAACAAGAGTTCTAAATAAAAATGAAGAATCTCCCCAATGTTCATGCACTATTGTGGAGTGCACAAATATGGAATCCTCACTCCCCCAAAATCATCTAGAACACGCAACAAGTGCAAGTGTGCATAAAGCAAAAGCAAATCATAGCACTTGCACCAAAGATATGGTTGAGCCATAAGGAGATACCAATTTTCAAAGATTCAACATAAGATAGGCCCAACCGAGATAAAAAGAAGATCTTTAAAGGAGTATGTTCACAAGCTTAGGGATAACAATTGGAAACTAGAACCAATTGAAAATGCCAAAAGCTAGTGAGAGCATTTAGCCAATAAAAAAACAACATACTCACCAAGGTAAGCATGAGGACAATGATCTTCAATAAAATGTGAGTGCGCAAAGATGCAAATAGAAATGAGACAAGCACTCACGAGACAAATTTGGAGCCACCAAAGAATTATAGATAAAAAACAAGGTGGCTCGAAAGAAATAGGATACCAAATAAAAGGGGACCTCTCTCATATGTATAGGTTTCTAAGTAGACAAATTGTTGATGATATACATCCACAAAGAAACTTGCACATATGAAATGGTCGATGAAGGGGAGACCACGGTATCCAAAAGGGAAGTCATGAATATACAAAAGAGATTATTGCTTAAAAGCATAGCACATAGCTCAAATTTATCTCATTGTATATAAATGAACTTCAAAAATATCAAAGACATCACACATATCACTAAGGGAACAAGAGATAGTGAAGATGCTTTGAGATAGGCAACAAGTATCACAAAGAAATAATACCAATTGAAGAAAAGGTTTTTGCACTTTCATCACAAATATCACAAAGATATACCAAGTGAAGGAAAAATCCAAAACCACAACAATTGCACATAAAAGCTTTCATGCCAAGAAGCAACCTACACAAGGTTGAGACTAGAAAAGTATGCATGAGGTAGATACTTGTTACTAAGATACATTGACGATGAAGAAGATGAGAGTTTGTTTATCATCAAAGCTTGACTCCAATAATCACATGGTGAGAACACCTTCCTTATGAATGAGGCAAGCATCCAATGCATCTTTGTTGTACCTAAAACAAAATTCAAGTACAACATGGTTCCCAAACTCATTGGGTTCCGTAGTAGTTAGATAAACTACAATATATAGGAAATACTCCACATAAATATGTGCATATAGATATGAAATTGAATTTCATGCACATCTTAGCCGATTTAGGATTTGGTGGAGAATCCCCTATATATTGGAACTAGAAAGACAATCATGCCATATAATATATATATTAGAAAATATACATGCAAAGTCTTTCAAGAACCAAACGAGATACAATTTAGACGAAAACACCAAGTAAACCAAGAAGAGAGCACACTAAATTGTGACACAAAAAGGTTGTCCAAATTATATCAAAATCCAAATCAACACATGATTGAGGAAAAATCAAATCAACATATGATTGATTCCAAAACACATCAACACATGAAGTGTGATATCAATAGGAATCGAATCAAAACAACACATGATCGATAAGACACCAATTTGAAAATAAGATGCCAACTAGGAGAAAAGATACCAAGAAGAGGATAATACTTGACCGAAATCAAGTAGAGTAAAATAAAGAAATAAGGTATCAAAACTCCCACAATAAGTATCAATTGAAACAAATATCTATGGAGTAGATATCAAATTCCAAGTGATACCAATTGATGGTACCAAAGCATAAGATAAAAAATCAAATGCGAATTGAAAGGATCAAATATTGATAGATAGGATAGTTTTCTAAATAAAAAGGAATGCTCCCCCAAGGAGGATAAAACCAAAAGGGGAAAGGTAAAACCTCTCTATAAAAGACGAACCGGTAAACCTCCAAAAACCAAAAACGCAATAGAGGACACATACGAAAACCATTTTCGGTGAACTTGGCCTTGTCATGACGAGCACGACAAGCACCAAGGACACACCACGATAAGAGCCAAATAAGAACCAATAAAGATGATTGCAAGGATGCAAAGATTTGAGCTCTCCACAAATGATACGATCAAGATACTCGGTCGAGAGCCCCTCTTGATAGTACGGCTATCTATCCTATAACCCGGTCTCTCAACTAACATCATGAGACTGATAAAATAGAAAGCCTATCAAGATCATACCTTTGCCTTGCGCTTAATCCACTTGAGGTCGATGATGACGATCTTCATCTCCTCAAGACGAACCATCTTTCTTGATTGCGCTTCGCTTGGTGAAGACTCACATGTTGCTCCCCCATACACCAATATGGGAGAAGCACCTCTTCGGCATATCTTCACTTGGACTTGAGTGTTGATCAACTCGCACTTAGCCTTGATCAACAAATACTCTTCTTCCCTTAGCCTTGATTCCAACAAATGGAGATCAATCACTGCAAATGGACACACCTACAAGTAGCTTAATACAAACATTAATCCATAAAGATTATCATTAATTACTAAAACCACACATGGGGGCAACCATGCACTTTCATTAATGCTGATGGTATGCTTACTAATATTCATGCAAAATTATCACGGATGCATGGCGAATTCCATGATTGGGACCAACGTGTGCTTAAGAAACCAAAAAAGAGGCTAAGGAAAGCGCAACGTGACTTGGAGGTAGCTATGACCGGACCCATGAATGATGAAAATGATGAGAAGAGGAAAGAATTGTCGGAACTGATTGAGTATCTGTTAGAACTAGAGGAAATCCAATGGATGCAAAGGTCAAGAGCAAACTAGTTGAGGAATGGACACAAAAAACACAGGTTTCTTTCATGCATATGCTTCAGCTAGGCGAAAAAAGAACTTTATAAAAGGTTTGAAGGATGAGAATGGATCACAGGTGGATGGTACAGATGCTCTAAATCCTCATATACGTAACTACTTTGATCAACTCTTTACTTCTGAGGTTGATCAGACGGACCCCGCTTTATTGGAAAAGGTAGAAACAAAAGTTACGAGAGCTATGAATGAAATTCTCCTAGCTCCAAATACAGTTGATGATGTTAGAAAGGCGGTGTTCAGCATTGGGGATCTAAAGGCGCCTGGGCCGGATGGATTACATGCGATCTTTTTTAAAAAGTATTGGGAGATTTTAGGTCCAGATATTACACAGGAGGTGTTGTTCGCGATTAATTCACAGCAGATCCCGGCGGATTGGAATGACACCACGATCGTTATGATTCCTAAGGTGGATTCTCCGGAGGTTGTTACGCAATATCGTCCAATAAGTTTATGCAATGTTCTTTACAAGATAATCTCCAAGATGTTGGAGGTACGTTTGAAAACAATTCTTCCAGAAATTATTTCACCTAAGCAAAGTGCTTTTGTGCCTGGCAGAATGATAACAGATAATATTCTTATTTTGTATGAATGTGTGCATAAAATAAAAAACAAAAGGGACGGTCAGTATGGTCTTTGTGCAGTAAAATTGGACATGCATAAGGCATATGATAGGGTTGAATGGATCTTTTTGCGGAATATGATGCAGAAGTTGGGGTTCGATAATCTGTGGATTGAGATGATTATGGCATGTGTAAGCTCAGTTAAATACAAAGTCAGATTTAATTCACAGGAAACGGAGGAATTTATACCGTCAAGAGGTATTAGACAGGGAGATCCTCTTTCTCCATACTTGTTCTTAATTTGCGCTGAAGGGCTTTCTAGCATGTTGCAGTTTGAAAGAAGAAGCTGGTGTTCGTCAGTCTCACACCTTTTATTTGCTGACGATTCTCTTATTCTTATGCGGGCAGATGTTTTAAATGCAGCTTCCTTACAGCAAGTGTTGGATTCTTATTGCGCATGTTCGGGACAGATGGTGAGTTTGGCTAAATCTAGCATTTTCTTTAGTCCAAATACTAATGTTGATACCAGAGCAGATATTTGCCAAGAGCTACATATAGATACCGAAGCACTTTCAGATAAATATTTGGGCTTACCAGCGATGGTAGGAGCTGATCAGAGTGATTGTTTTAAACACTTTGTTGAAAGAATTAAACACCGACTACATGGATGGATGGAGAAGCAATTGTCCCTTGGTGGTAAAGAAATACTTTTAAAGGCAGTAGCTCAAGCAATCCCGGTGTTTGCTATGTCTATTTTCAATTTGCCTAAAGGAGTTTGTAAGGAGATTACTGATGTGATTGCTCAATTTTGGTGGGGTGATTATGAGGATGATAAAAAGATGCACTGGTATACCTGGTGGAAACTTTGTTACCCTAAGAGTGAAGGGGGCATGGGTTTTAGAGATCTTCACTCTTTTAATTTGGCTATGCTTGCAAAACAAATTTGGAGGTTGAGCACAAATCCGGATTCCTTGTGTGCGCGTATCCTAAAGGCTAAATACTACCCGAATGGAAGTATAATACAGGTTGGGCCTAAGACTGGATCATCGTATACTTGGCAAAGCCTAGTGGCTGCAATCCCTACTTTTAAGAGGGGATATATATGGCGGATTGGAACGGGAGAAAATGTTAATATCTGGAACGATCCTTGGATACCCTCAAGCCTGGATAGGAAGGTGATCTCTCCTCGTGGAATGTCTATTCTCTCAAGAGTCAGTGAGTTAATTTGTCCAAACACGGGCACTTGGGATGAGCAAACTCTTAATGACAATTTTTACTCTGTTGATGTGGACCGAATTATGAGGATCCCTATAAATCCTCAATCTTTTGATGATTTCATTGCATGTCATCTTGATAGAACAGGAGTTTTTTCAGTAAAAACAGCTTACCATGCTGAGTGGATATACTCTTTTTGGCGCCATGCAAATGCGGTCTCAAACCCAGGTATCACTCAAGCAAATCCAGTGTGGACAGTACTTTGGAAACTGCAGATTCCACGTAAAATTCAGATTTTTGGATGGAGGGCCCTTCATGGAATTATTCCGTTAAAGTGCATACTTGCTAACAGGCATATTGGCTTATCCGGGGAGTGTCCCATTTGTCATCAAGCGGCGGAAGATGTCAAGCATCTGCTTTTTGAGTGTCAGCCGGCCATTGCCTTATGGTCAAGGCTGGGTATGGTAAATTATATATCTTCTAAATCTCAAAATGATCGATCTGGTTCCGTTGTTTTGGAAGAGCTGCTAAGACAGGAGGGAAACTCCTTAGGGATTCCGCCTGATGTTGGGCTTAAAGAGGTTCTTCTTACAGGCTGCTGGTGTTTATGGTGGCTACGGCGACAGGTAACTCACAATGAATCCATACCACCGGTTGAGAGATGGCCAATGTCGGTTCTGGCTATTGCAAATAATTATAAGAAATCTCTAGGAAGTAAACCATCAGGAACTATTGAGAAGTGGACTTCACCCGACCCGGGTTTTACCAAACTCAATGTTGATGCAGCCTTTTATGCTGATATTGGAGAGGGAGCTACAGCTGCGATTCTAAGAAATGGTAGGGGTAATTTTATTGCTTCTCATATTGATAGAGGTTTGGGTGTTGTGTCTATGGAGGCTATGGCGATGAAGGATGGACTGGCTTTGGCAAATGATTTGGGATTCAACAATGTAGAGGCGGAATCTGATTCTATCCAGGTTATCAACTCTTGCTCTGGTAATACACAACGGTGGGATGTGGCGGCGGCAATTTTTGCGGACTGTGTGGATGTGGCAACGTCAATTGGGAAGGTCAAATTCAAGCATTGCTCTCGAACGGCTAATGGTGTGGCTCATGAGCTAGCTAGGCATAGTTTCTGTAATAAAAATTTTGTAAGATGGATTAACGAACCTCCGGGTTGGTTGATCAGTACGCTGGTTCATGATGTAACTGTGAATGCTTGAGGCAGCAGGTTTCAGACGCACTCTTTTCCTTACCAGGGTACCGAAGAGGACTGGAAGATTTTTAATGAGGCGGCCTGCTAGCTTAATATATTTATGTTTCAAAAAAAACTACACAGAGCTCAGACTTTCGTTTCAAAAAAAAAATACACAGAGCTCAGACTACACTAAGCTCGTTTAAAAAAAATCAGAAAAAATCCAATATGTAAATAATGATATGATCTACGAGTGTGCAGAAAATCATTCCGAATTTTTTTGTATTTTGGGCTGGAAAAAAATGACAAATGAGTAAATCTGGGTCACTGAATACACTTTTTCAAAAAGTTAAAAATTTGTCTGATCTGGCATTTTTGTGTAGCCTAAAATATTATAAATTTTGCATTGAGATTCCGCACACTGGTACAACTCGACATTATCTACACTTACGATTTTTGTTTCGAATTTTTGGAGACATAAAAAATACAGATTTTGAAGTTTTGAAAAAAAACGGGCTACAGGTAGCTTGGACTCTATTTGCAGTTTTCAGGGCAACCCTACATATTCACAATTAAAAATTTGTACAGTACTATTTTTGTGATGAAGAGAAAGAAAAATAATGGTTTTTAATATTTTTACGTTTAACAACAGGATGGCATGGAGATCTTCTCAAACACCCTTATGTTTCTTTCTCGCCAAATGGACCAAATCGTCATCAAGATTAGATGTTAGGGTCATGTTTGGATAAGTGCTCATATTTTTGGCAACATGGGCTCAAACCAAGAAAATATGTTAAGCCCTAATTCCAATTGCTAGATCTAATAAAGTACTATAAAGAATTGAACATCATTCAAATCTTTCTGGAACAAATACGAACAAACTTACACAATAATGCCAAACTCGGAACATGTTGTATATAGTCTTTCACCTTCAAAAGTTTGTTTGTGACCATCAATCAGGTCCATGCAAATGTTCTGTAAGTTCTTCTCTAGCATATGTTTAGCAAGTTGCGAGACTTATGTATAAGACAGGTCAATACAAATGTTTCGTTAGTTCTTCTCTAGCATATGTTTAGCAAGTTGCGAGACTTATGTAGAAGAGACAAGTGAATCAGGCAATGATCACCTCGCGTTAAAGAATGATCCATAATCAACACGCACAGAAAGCCCATTAAAACACATAATAAAGTAGGAAGTGTTTCTAAAGAAAATGTTTGTGAGTTGAAAGACTTCGGGTAAGATAAAAGTAAATTAAAACAAAAAAACTGAAGATGCGGGGGGGTCAAACCTAATCAGGCAATGATCACCTCCCACTAAAAACACATAATAAAGTACGAAGTGTTTCTAAAGAAAATGTTTGGGAGTTGCAAGACTTCTGCGGGTACAGGTACAACAAGATACGATTAAATTAAAATAAATAATTTGGAGATGCGCTCTACCATTTGAGCTACATCCCCAATGTTGTTAAAATTAATTCGTTATTTCCTATATAACAGTGTTGTTTTTTTACTTATTAGTTGTGAGCTTTTGGATCCAAATGCTACAACGAACAAAAGGAGAGCAGGATTTCTTCTCTGAAACAGACAAACCAAATGCCGTAGCAGAACGAGGTAAATGCTATTCTGATTCCATTTATAGTATTATTCAAGCTCTATATCTTTTGTTCACAATGTCTAACTGCACATAGCCAACCAAAGTTTATCAAGAGACGAAGGGGTTAGGGCCATAAGTGAAACTAAGTTTTCAGATTACAGGGAAGGAAGCCGTGCAAAGTCAAAGCGTTTCAGCAACAGTCGCTGCGAACTCTCCTGTTCACCTTGTGAAGGGGTTGATGCCTCGAAGGGAAAGAATGCGTGTTTCCTGACGGCATGGTCCACAGGTCTGGACGATCATTCCTTCTTTCCTTCCAAGGACGATGAGGTTACCATTTCTGAGTCCATTGCTCATAACCCCATTTGACGTGCCTAGGGACGTCTGGATCTTTCGCAGGTCTGCATCTCCTTATGAAGTAAGAACGCGTCCCCTTGATCGCTTTTGAACCCACGTAGCTCGGAGCTGCATACCGTGAGCTGCCTCACTAACTTCTCGAGGCACGAGTAAAGGCAGCTCTCAGGGTCCTTCATGTTGGGGTTCGTCGACAGGACAGCAGCATTCACTGCATCCGCTACGAATTCACGCTGGGGGGAGTCCAGCAAATATCCAATGCAAGATTCCGAAGGCTTTTCATACGCGAGTAGGGCCACACTCTCCTGCAGCAGCAAATTACTCACTGTTCAGATCAACAGTACAAACTATAAAAAAAAATAGCTCATTGATGCAAGTCTGTAAGGATGAATATTTCAAATAACAAAATTCAAAGCAACTTGCTATTCTGCAGGAGAAATGTAGGTAATAGAAGAATGAACCATCTAAAACGGCACTGGAATTACCTTCAGCAGCCCCTCAAAAGCTTTGTGTGTTAAGAAGTTGGCCAGGTTAGCACGGGCATATTTTACAGCATCCTCCAGGTGCTCACCCTAATACATGAAACAGTGTACGGATTGAAATAAGACATAATGGAGCATGTTCATATGCCCAGTACTAAATGTGTGCATGCCAACAAAAGGCTCGTGTGCACGATGATAAATAAACTGCATCCAGCTTGCCTATGCTGCAACAAGAGGACCTTGGCCAAATAGCCACCAAATACTCAGCGTAAATCGGCATCAATTACCATTTGTCCCCATTTCCTAGAAATCTAGCGAAGGCTGGAATCAAGTAAAAGGAGCTACTGTGTTACTAACTTTCAACAAATTCTCATGGATGATACAAGTCTTTACATAGTTCTGTCACTAAACACTATGGTTCATAACATCCACAAGTTTTAAAATGAAGTGTAGCACGTAGTCGAGAAAAGGATTGTGTAACAAGTCGGTTCGGACATTTTTTAAGTAAGAAACTATGAAGTGACTCAAAACACTGATGCCGTTATGATAACACTACCTTCGTTCCAAAGTTTTGATGATGTATTTGACTTTGCACAGTCTCCAGTATGCAGATTTTACCATTAATTTTTGCATGGATATGTAGGTCAAAATTTACAAACTATTTATATAGCACGGAACTATTTCCATTAAATCTAATGGTACCATTTCCGTCTAACCAATCAAAAATAGTTTTCTGTTACTTATAGTTGTCAAACTTACAGGAGTTTGTGCGTTTTGGAATGCATCATGTATTTTCAAACAGAGGTAATAATTAAGCTTTCCACGTTTTAGCAATCAAACTAGTAGCCGGAGCAATATAACGGGAATGCTAGCACAAGCAGACTCTCCTTCCATATAGTAGTTAAGTGTTTTCACCTGAAGACTAGCTAAGCTTTTCCACCGAAAGACTAAGCTAGATAATATTACATTATTGTTTCCATGTAACCTATCTATATCTATACCATCTGTATTTATACCTATACCACTATATAGTGTAACCTGTTGGATGAAGCTGATCCGATGGTAGAGAGGTGGCAAACCCGAGCACTGCTGACTGTTAGATCTCCTCTTCATCACTACACAGGATTCTACCACATGTACTATCTAGAAGATTCCATGGTTGGGCTTAGGTACAATGGATATTATGCACAAACCTCAAAACACACTTCTCCTTCGTTTTAGATCCTTCGATATTTAACCTCTACAACTTTTTCTTTCAGTAGAATTGTCGTTCATTTTCTAACTTCATAAAAATTCATTTATATTTGCAGATGCAACACTAGCTATTCTTGGTATTTCCCACTATCAAAACGAGATACTCATAAGAGACACCTCCTGCACAAAATGTGTTTGATATATTTTAGCTGAGTATTGTGTAGTATATACCACGCAAATTTCAAGTATATCATAGCTATAGCTTGATTTTCAATGGAATGAACTACGAGAATTAAATCTGCATCTGGTATGTCGATCTTCGGTCGTACTTTGATTATCTGAGGTCTCATGTGTAAGGCACGCATAACTTACTCGTAATGTTCTAAAAGAACTTCAACAAACGGAAAACGATAACATTTCTCATTTCTTTTCATTCTTTTCTAAGATCAGTAGGGGAGGACCCTACTGGGAGATCCATAGCAATCATAGAAACGACTGCACAGAAGATGTAATATGAAGTGGCAGCAAAAGTGAATGTTCAGACAATTTATTCAACCATACAGCCTGCGGGAATCATGAAACAGAGCAATTGAATTTAGAATACTCGGATAATTACCCTGATGTACTCAATGAATCTTTGAGAATGGAGTACGAAGCAAATAACTGATGTTTCGTCCTGCAAAAAATAATATCTTTCTTAGAGAGCAAAAGGTATGTAACAATTTTTTGCTGGGTAACAAATTATGCAAAACTGAAAATGCTGCGCTAAGGAAGCTAAATGCAAGTCACAACATTGATTGAGTCAGTGCACAAATATAATTTCAATCACAACACCATTGTTTTAGTAGCCCCAGTAGCAATTTGTGGAAATGACATGGACGAGAAAATTTGAATAAACAACAAGACAGTACAGTATACCTTTATGACCTGTGGATACCACTCTTCAAGTCTTTTGAATGCAGAATCGATATCCCCATTCATGATAAGCTTGAGGAAAACAAGTAAACTGTTTTCAGAGGACAGGAACCACACTGGAAGCAGAAATCAAAAGGAATTTTTTCTATTGCGTGCCATCCATAAGGTAAAGTAGAATAATGTGGATGTAATAGCTACAGCTCATCAGTGCTTGTAAAGCCAAAAAAAATGGTATGTACCACGCTTGCGAGTCAATCAAAATAACAGCTGAGAGCAGTGGGCAATCCCTTTTTTTGACAAAAATATATACTCATGGAGCTTGCAATCATACAACTGTCGACAATCAATGAAGTGTATAGATGTATCGTCGCAACTTCACAAACATAATTAATTGGTGTTGAGTTATTGCAAACAATGTTCAGGTTACCCCACCGTAGCACATATAAACAATAATCACTGTATCTGCACATTAATTGGCACAAAGCCACAGAGGCTTCGATGACCGACTAGTAACTATTCTTTAGCTGTTCAACTATTACATTATAAAGGCTAACTAAAAGGTCAGACTCCTCAGAATGCAAATTAAGACATCACAAAAGTAGAAACAAATGAACTGCCAGTGTTCTAGAAAGAAGAAAACAAATAAACTATCACAGAAACTCAAATACATGTAAGTTTCTCAGCTCACCTGACGCAACAACTTTCTGTGGCTAAGACCATACATTTCAGGAGGTTCCCCATAACCATTTAGATGATTGGCTGGAGGATCAGTTTCACTTGCAGTATCAAAAGAATTTAACGTATCTTGGTAGCCATAATGTAGGAGATATGAACGAACAATCCTGTCATGAGTCATTGTACATACACATAAGACACTTAGACACATCAACCTAGAAAAGGTTTTGAATATCAAGAGAGGAACAACCTACGCAGCACAGTAGTTAACAATTTAGTGGAAGCAGGCTTGAAATAAGGTTTGATGGAAATGATCAAATGAAGATGGTAAACCATGAAGTAGAATATACAAAATGGTAAATCTCAACCCAAACGACATCAACAGTAAAGTGAAAAGACCATAAAAGAAAACTTTAGTTGTATCCATTTGGACCCTGATTTGGGGATTTACGTGCAAGAACTCGTGCTGCAAGTGCAACACTGAACATAATAAGTTGCCATTTAGCATATGGATGCATACCAATGACTGATCTCCGGTTGCAAATACAATTTGTCACTCACGGATTGTTGTTTCATTTTCTCCTCGAGAATATAACCCTGCAAAACACGAGTACTGAATTGCATCCATCACAAACGCTTATACAATGTACACCCGGTTAATACTTTGCATGCAGTGTTTATCCATGGCATGTCAGCTACAATGTTAGTTCGCAACTGTATCCACATTAGCTCTAACATCATGTATGTCAGAAGAAAGAGCTAAAGGGCAATCAAGGAAAATCAATTGATTTTTGTGCCATCAGCCTATAATATCTTACTGGTCAATAATGCCAATAATGGTGTACACTACTAGCATTCCTTTCGGTTGAGAGTATTAAAAAAGTATCACTTAGTGTGCAATGCAGCAAAATATGGTAAAGTGTGATACATAATTCATAATCGACAGTAAACTATGTTTCATAAATGCCTCAAAATAATGTTATTGTACAGTGAGTGCCATGGAAAGCGGGATTTCAAATGAAGAGAAGAAAATAAGGATAGTTTAAAGTAGCAGAAATATTTTGGCTCACCTCAATGTCAAAACAGAATTGTTCTTTTCCAAAGTTTACTGTCAACCTGATTTGCAAAATTCCAAATAATTAGATCTAACGAAAATCAAGCAAACTCAGGTGTATGTAATTGAGGTAGGCAGGTGATAAATAAGATGAAGGCAAGCTCAATAGAAAGAGGTATTGTGACATAAATACATATTTCCCCCCTGAACTACAAAATTTCAAGACTGTACTTGATATACTTTGTGAGGACTTAAAAATAACTTCATTTTGCATATTACTTATTCAGTAACTAGAAACAGTGAAGACTAGAAACGAAAGATAAGAATGAGAATTCCCAACTTCAGTAAGTACCGTCCTTTTGCAACTCTGATTGAAATATAAGTAGTAATTGCAGGTTGAATATAGCATTTCTATTTTAATCAAAATAATCACAACAGAAAGAGGTAGCTTACTCTTCATCCTGGCTATGCACCGCAATAGTAGGATATAGCGGGCCTTTAATATCTTTTGGGAAACCTCCAACCAGAGATCCATTTTTTCTGCAAGATGCTACAACTAATTTGATCATGGTGCCACATAATATTCGAAATAAAGTACACAGGTGAAGGATTTGGAAGGACAACAAGAAACAAGCATATGGTACCGGTACATAATACATTCAAGCTAAAAGATACTAGAGGATGATATGTCAATACCAGAAGATCATGGTGGCAGTGCAAATCCAAAAGGACCAAAATAGCCATTATTTCAAAATTAAAAGGTTTACGGTGAAAGTGCAAGAAAAATACACTTGTTCATCTTGAGCCCACAAACCAAAAAATGAAGTATGGCAACTTAGAAAAGTTATAAAAAATACAGCAGCTGATCAAAGATTAATGAATCACCAATAAAACAAACATACACTATCAATTAGTCAAGAATGACCACACTTACGTGAAGAAGAATTCTTGTGATATGTAGTTGATGCCAGCGCCAATTATATCACCGGAAGTGAACTTGGGACCAAATGACTCCCCTTTCCCCGAACCCCGGTAAAGATAGCCATCATCGCCATGGTAACCACAACTTTGAGATTCCCAGCTGGAAGATAGACAGACAGAACAATCAGCAAAAAAGTATCATTGAATGGAATGCCCTAGATGCTATAGTAGGTCAAATTTCAAGACAGATCAAATGAACAGAAAAAACAGGTAATATTTGTCTAAAAAATGAAACACCGCAGAGAAACTAAGAGCAAACAATGTTACCACTGAGGGACTGCTCGGAAAAATCATATCATACTCAACAGGGCCAACCAACAGCTGGATATTTCGGTACATTCATACAAACTTAAAAGGGGATACGCTTTTTACTATGAAAGATTTAGGCACCACAACAAATAGTCAAATATACAGCCAACGAAAGTACAACATGTATTTAGCTTTCCTCGTTAGGATTGCACAAATTTAGATCTCCACAAATCATCTCAGCCACGTTACGCGATTAGCCAACACCACCACAATCCACAAACTATGACAGTCTCTAATCACCCGAGTTTGGCGTTGGTAACTGTTAACAGATCACTAGTGAGACCAAAGAGACAAGGAAGGGTGGCTCACCCGGGTTGGCGCCGCATCTTGAAGCTCTCTGTGGTGAACCCGATGGAGGTCTGCCCCTTGAGCCCAGCATTCCTGACGGTCATCTCGAAGTAGTAGACGGCTCGGTGCGCCGGAGCGGGGCAGTCGGCCTGCACGACCCCGACGTCATGGCCGTGGTGGTGGGCGCCGAGGTACTTGACGGACATCTTGTCGATGGACACGACGGCGAAGAGGCCCGAGCTGTTGTCGGTGTTGAGCTCGGACGGCATGGGCTCCGCCTCCAGCGCCGCCGCCGCGGCCTCCCACTCCGCCGGGGACCGCCACCGCGAAGCCAGCCGCATCGCGTCCACCGCCGTCGTCGCCGGCGCTGATTCTGTCGCCGTCGCCGCCGCCTCCTGGTTCGCCACCATTCGCCAATCTCCCACTTCTGGAAGACAAATCGTCAGAACAGAAATAATCCCAACAAGAAGTGAAGAAACGAAGATTCATGCGCTGCTCCAAGCCTCCAACACCAAACGCCGATCTCTAGCACGCAGAAGAAGGACCGCGCGAAAATCTTGGGGAGTCCAGGAGCGAGAATTGGGTCGAGGGGGAGCTTACCCGGAGGCGGATCGAACCGGGATTGGGTCGCCGGCGAGCGGGGCGAGGGATGAACCGGCAGGCAGGTCGCGGTTGCGGTGATGGGGAACGGGGGGAGAGAAGCGTGCCGAGGGAGGGAGGGAGGGAGGAGAGGGTAACGTGTAGGGGTAGGGGAGTGCAATTGCCTGCTATGTGTATTTTCGAGGTTGGTTCATCAGTTAACCTCAACTGACGCCAAGAAACGCGACGGTGATGACTGGACGAGGGGATTTTGATCATCAGTCCGCAACCGCAAGTTGGTTGCGCTGGATGATACGGGCCGAAGTTGAGGCAATTGATCATACTCCTTTTTTTTCCCAAATACAGACTAATCACTTGTTTGAACATAAGGCTTATTCAAAGATCGTTCAATGTCCTCGAAATGAGAAGAAAAAAGAGCCCGACGATTTTGTTTACTCGAGTCATAGGGATTCCGTACTATCAAGAAGTGTCCGTGTAAAAAAGTTATGGATGTAATAAAGCACGTACACAAACTTCCTATATTGTGTTGGAATTTACTAGTATTTACTAATCTAAAAATAAATTCAAGAATTCTCATTGGCACATTATTATACTTTGTTAATTGGAAAAATTAATGAGTCATTGATTAATTAGTAGCGGTCGCGTTTATTACGGCCGTTTCTAATTCATTAACAGACGCGGTTAATACAGCCGTTTCTGATTCATTAACAAACACGTTTATTGTGACCGTTTTTAATTTATAAACGGACGTGTTTAATACGGCAGTTTCTAAATCATAAACGGACGCGTTTATGAGGACTGCTTTGACTCCCAACCTGTACTATATAAAACCGAACCAAGCCAATTTTGGCCGATGTAAGCAACACATGGTCTCTCGCCGTTCCAGTTCCAAACCCTTGCGCCGCCGTCTTCCAAGTCTTCTCCATGCCGTCTTCCGGCGTGCACCGGTTGAAGGGACAGTAGGCCTCCGGAACCCCGCCTCTTGTGATCCTGTACGGAAGAGGGGCGATCAGGTTTTTGGGGAGCGCACTCGCGCGACTACTGGCATCGAGTTCTTCCCCAACGACGACTTCTTCCCCGACATTGGCAGCCTCTTCATCAACGACATAGGTGACAACGTGAACGCCAATGCTTCTGCTACTGCCACACTGTATGAACTCTTAATCTTTCTGTTTGAGGTATTCCTAGAGTTTCTGCTTATAGTAGTTTCTCTAGATTCGTTCGGTTTATCTACTGTTTTAGTAGATCACATGATTAGTTTAATTCTTGTTATTCTAGTCATAATATGTTTACTATTTTCGTGGATTAAATCATATGTAAAATTGCTTATATTTTCAACAATCCAAAAACCTGATTATAGGCAACTTGCAACGCCTAGTTTTCTCGCGTCGACGAGACCCTTTCCTTTTAAAGGGGAGCAATACAAACGGTGGCGCATGAGAGCAGTTTACTGGTTTCGGAAGAGTAACTGCTATGCTGCCATCAAAGGCAAGCCTGAGGGCAAGCTTACTCCTGAACAACAGGAGGCATATGAGAGGCTAGATACTCTTTTCAAGAGTGCCCTCCTCAGTATCCTTGACGACTCCATTGTGGACTCGTACATGTCGTTTGATAACGGCAAGGACATGTGGGATGCGCTCGAAGCCAAATTTGGGGCCTCGGACGCTGGCAGCGAGTTGTATGTCATTGAGCAATTCTATGACTACAAGATAACTGATGAGCGCTCTGTTGTAAAGCAGTCTCATGAGATACAGTCACTCGCAAAAGAACTTGAGCACTTCAAGTGTAATCTGCCGGACAAGTTTGTCGCCGTTGGTATTATTGCTAAGCTTCCACCTTCGTGGAGCAACTTTGCTACTACTTTGAAACACAAGAGGCAAGAGTTTTCCGTTTCGGATCTCATTGGTTCTCTTGATGTGGAAGAGAAGGAGAGAGCAAAGGACACTTGTGCTTGAGTTGCTGAGGCTGGTTCTAGTGCCCACGTGGTACAGAAGAAGAATTTCCAGCAATTCCACAAGCCCAAACATAACAAGGGCAAATCTGAGGGCAAATGCAAGTCTGATGATAGGCACAAGACAAAACAGCCTACCAACTTCAAGAAGAACAACAACAAGCTAAGGAAGGAATCATGCCATGTTTGCGGTGATCCGGGTCACTGGGCACCTCGCTGTCCCAACCGCCATGAGCTGCGCGGACTGGACAACAACGGCAAGACTGCCAATGTTGTCATGGGCGACACTGAGATGAAGGAATCTGGGTACGGTAATCCTACCATTCTTTCAGTTTGTCATTCTCCTGAATGGTTGATTGACACTAGTGCCAATGTACATGTTTGTGTTGATGCGTCCATGTTTTCTTCTTACCATGTAACAGGTGAAAGAACATCTCTTAGTTTTGGCGATATAATGACAACACATTTAGTGGGCTAATCGTGTTCGGTAAAGTGTTATGTCAGGTTTTTTAGGTGGTTTGGCCCAGAAGGTGAAAAGATCGAAGACAAGATAGAAGACGGAGAAGAGAATCATGTTGGAGTGGTTTTCTGCCCTTTCAAGACCGGAAGTTCCGGCCCTTGGACCGGAAGACCCTTGGACCGGAAGTTCCGGTGGGCGGAAATTCCGGTCAAGCGAGAAAACGGCTAAGTCATTTTGGGATCCCTCTCTGGAGGGGTGCTGGAACTTCTCCCCGGAAGTTCCCCCCGGAAATTTCCGGTGGCCCGGATGTTCCGGCCTCTAGGCCGGAAGTTCTGGCCCTGGAAGCTCCGGTGTACGCACCGGAAGTTCCGGCCCCTGGCCGGAAGTTCCGGCCCCTCGCTGCCCCAATGGCCAGAATTTATGGAGGGGTATAAATACCCATCCACCTACCTTGGTTCATTTAGCTCTTGCAACTCTCTCCTCCATTACAAGCAAAAGCTCAAATCGAAGAGATCTCCCAATCCCTCCACCCAAACTCATTGATCTTTGGAGGATTGAAGGAGAAGGCCCCGATCTACATCTTCACCAAGCCGTTCTTCATTTCCCCCTCATTGACCTGAGGGATTTCGTTTTCTAGGGTTAGCATTGTGTTTCCCTAGATTCACTTGCTTACTACTTGTTGTAATTGTGACAAATTTGTTGATTTGGGAGCCCCCGATTAAGTTGTGGGTGTGTGCCCCAAGAACGTTGTAAAGGCTCCGAATTCCGCCTTGAAGGATTCTGATAGTGGAAGGTGAACCAAACCATTGGGTGTGGTTCATCGAATAATAGGGTGAGGCCTTTTGTGGAATCTTGAGAAGGCCTTAGTGGCGAGCTCACACCCCTCCAACGAGACGTACTCTCTTAACAAGGAGGAACTCGGGAATACATCCTTGTCTCCGCGTGCTTCCACTTCGGTTATCTTTATTCCTTATTTCCCTTTACTTGTATCGTGTTTACTTGCCTAGTCGTAGTTGTTTGCTTGTTACATAGGTAAATTCACCGTAGTTGCATATCTACAGAATTTACCTTTGTGTTAAGCCTAAAATCGAAAAAGTATTAAAATTTGGTGTAGCACCTATTCACCCCCCCCCCCCTAGGTGCCCATACGATCCTTTCAATTGGTATCAGAGACTTGGCTCATTATTTAGGCTTCACCGCCTAAGAGAGTATGGCACCCGAGAGTGGAGAGACGGAGGCCACTATTAGCAGAGTCTCCATGGATGAATTCAAGAAATTGGAGGCATCCATGTGCTCAAATGGAAGAGTTGCGCTCAATGATGGCACAACTCTTAAATGCTAATAAAGCCCCTGCACCTCCCTCTCTTGAGGTTAACGCTTCCACCACTCAAGTTGAGGAGGGTGAAGGATCTAAAGAATCCCCTCCTAAAATTGATGGTGGGATTCCGTTTAAGTACTCCCCCGACCCACCTATTCCGCATCCTCATATAAACAATAGGGGTGATCCACCTAGGCTTAATCCATCTTGTTTTTCTAATTGGCAATTTCTTATGAGATCTCGTGTCAAAAGAGTGCTTCGATCGAGCTATGGAGAATCATTGAGGTTGGATTCAAGGCCGTCGACCCAAACAACATGACAAGAAGAGAAGTTGTGGATTGCCAATTCAATGACTTGGCTCTCAAAATGATTCAAGCCGCCGTGGGAGAAAAGCACATGACTCACATCGAGCTTGCCATCACTGCCAAAGAAGCTTGGGAGACTCTCACCGAAGAGTTTGTTGGCAATGATAGCATGAAGAGGAATAGATTTGAAGCCTTGAGCAACCAAGCCGAGGGATTTTTCATGGTAGATGGTGAAGACCATGAAGACATGTATCGAAGGCTCAAAACCATTGCCACTCAATTTAGAGCTCTTGGAGCAACCTATGTGGATGATGCTTGGATCAAGAGGAAGTATGTGAGTTCCCTCATGCCTTTCGAGCCCACCGACTTGAAGAGTCTCCAAGGAAGACACAACTATCACCTAATGTCTTCAAATGAAGTTATGCAAGAGATGGCGGCATTCTAGGTGGCCGCCAAGAACGCCGAAGACGCTCATGCCTAAGCCATTGGAATGCACAAAGTAACCACACTTGCTTTAAAGGCCAAAGGTGTGGTGCAAGACGAAGATGATGAGACTCAAGAAGATGTGTCACATTGGCATCCCAAAGATCTTGAAGATACTCTCAAGGACTATTCGGCTCTCACATCTAAAGCCTTTTGGAAGAGTCCGTCCAAGGCAAAGGAACTTGTTAACAAGTCAAGTGGAAGGAAGGAGGGTGGCCAAAGGGTTCGTTCTTGTTACAATTGCCAAGATCAATATCACTTTGTGGCCGAACGTCCGTTTGAGAATCGTGAACATCATGGAGGGTAGCTTGTTCGCAAGGACAAGTCAAAGATCACTCACAAGAAACCATTCTTCAAGAAGAATGCCATCAACAAGAATCCCCCGAGAATTGTGTTGCTTGCTCAAGAAGAGTACTCATCCCGGGAAGAATAAGAAGAAACCATAAGTGGAGTGGCCGCCATTGCCATAGCATCTTCATCAACTCCTTCCCTCTTTGAATCCCCCAATGAGAATGTCTCCATCTCCTCCGCAAGATGTCTCATGGCCAAGACCGGCGAGGTATCATCCCCTTCATCTCCTAAGACTATGAGTAATGTGAATTATGCTACTAGTCTTAGAGTTAAAGAGGAAATAGTTGTCTTCGATCATTTCATAACTAACTTGCAAGGTGAAACCAAGAAGCATGTTGAGGCTCTTATGAGTCAATATGGTGAAGATCAAGAGATGCTTGAGATCAAGGGTAACATTGAAAGAGAGGATGCTATGGAAATTGCATCCTTGAAAGATAACCTCGAAGAAGAGCATGAGCTTAGGGTTTCTCTTGAGGAACAACTAGAATCTATAGAAGAGTCAAATGATTTAATTGTTGCTAAACTCATTAAAGAACGTGACCATGCAATTGCAAAATACAAAGCATGTAAGAAAGAAAAGGTTGAGCTTGGTGTTGGTCATTCTAGACTAACCGAGGAGCTAGAGAAACTTTTCAAGGCTCACAAGGCATTAGAGAGTGAACACTCTACCCTCACCAAGTCGTATGAACAACTTCAAGCTCAACCGTCTAAAATTGATGTGCCTAGTTCCTACACTCCTATCACTTGTGATCATGCAAATATCATTGAGGAAAATGCTAGGTTGAAGATCAATCTTGCTAAGGCCATCTACCTAGGTAAGAAACCTTTTGTTACTTCACAAAATGGAGAGTTGATGTCAGGTTTGTTGAGGAGGAAAAGAAGGAGAACTTCATGAAAGATGCAAGAGCTCCTCAAGCAAAGAAGGTCCCTCAAGCCAAGAAGGTCAACATTGCTAGTGGTGGTGCTACAAGGGGCAAAACCACTAGTGATGACTTTGCAGGAAAAACTAACCCCCACTACATCCTATGTGTTGATTATTATGGGGATATCTATGCTAAATTTGTTGGTCCTAGAAATGTTCCTATTGCTCGTTCTATTTGGGTTCCTAAGACCCTTGTTGCTAACAAAAAAGGACCCATTGCAAAATGGGGACCTAAATCAAAACAATGATTTCAGGATCTGCTACTTCATCTTACGACTATTATTGGGCATAGCTCAACACGTTATCCGCTAAGAAACGTGTAGGACTATGCTTCCGGTGGGTCAAAATGGGTGCTTGATAGTGGATGCACAAAACATATGACCGGAAGCAAGGAAATAATGACGGAGATAAGACCAAATCTAAATCAAGCAACCGTCACTTATGGAGATCGATCAAAATCCGAGGTATCGGGTTTTGGCAAGGTGGTAGTCGCTAGGGACATCACCCTAGTGAATGGCATGCTTGTCAAAAGACTCAAAACCCTTGGTTATAATTTACTTTCCGTTCGTGCACTTAATAAGATGGGCTTTGCCGTCTTTCTTGATATTGATATTGTGGTACTCTTGTGGAGCAAGACTCTAAAGGTCGCTTTTGTTGGGTACATCGAAGATGATTTGTTTGTGGTTGACTTTTCAGGGAAAACCACTTCAAATTCGATGTGCCTTTTCGGAAAGGCCTACGTGGGTTGGTTGTGGCATCGCCGCTTGGCCCATGTCAACATGAGAACTTTGCAAAGTCTTCACAAGGGTGGCCACATTCTCGGACTAAAAGAAAATGTCTCTTTTGCCAAAGATAGTGTTTGTAGGGCATGTGTTGAAGGAAAGATGCATGATTCTCCCCATCCTAGCAAGACTATTATTTCATCCAAGAGGATCTTGGAGCTCCTCCATGTGGATCTCTTTGGTGCCGTTCCCGAAACTAGTCTTGGTGGGAAGAAGTACTGCTTGGTGATTATTGATGACTATTCAAGATTCACTTGGGTTTATTTCTTCAAGTCAAAGAGTGAGACCCAACAAACCTTCATCGACTTCTCCATTGAAATGCAACGTCAACACAATGTCCCCATATTGGCAATTAGGAGTGACAATGGCTCCGAGTTCAAGAACTACACCCTCAATGAATTTCTTAGTGAAGAGGGTATTCGTCATCAATATTCCGCAACTTATACCCCTCAACAAAATGGTGTAGCCGAGAGGAAGAACCGGACTCTTATAGATATGGCAAGGTCCATGTTAGCGGAGTTTAAGTCTCCGTTGAGTTTTTGGGCGGAGGCTATATCCACGGCATGTCACTCATCCAACCGGCTCTACTTCCGCAAAGGGTTGAACAAGACTCCCTATGAGATCCTCACCGACAACAAGCCAAACATCTCCTACTTCTGTGTTTTCGGTTGTAAGTGTTTCTATTTGATCAAAGGTTGTCTCTTAACTAAATTCGAATCTAAATCACTAGAGGGTATGTTTGTTGGTTACGGTACCGAATCCCACACTTATAGAATCTATGATAAAGCCTCACGACGTATCATAGAATCTTGTAGTGTGGTGTTCGAGGAAAATGACGGCTCCCAAGTGGCGCAATTTCATGTTTCCGATGTAGATGATGCAATTCCTCAAGAATCCATAAGAAGAATGTGTGTGGGATTTTTCCGCCCCGTTGAGGATACCCTTGTGGCGGATCAAGAAGGACAATGCTCTACTCAAGTGGAGCCTTCATCTACACAAGAAAATCTTGCCAATGAAGAGCCTATTGCACCAACCTAAGAACAAGTTGAAGACCCTCAACCCCTTGATCAAGTTGCTATGCAAGAGCCCAACTCACCTATTCGTGATGCTAGCCATGATCAAGACCTTCCTCAATCATCTTCTTCTTCAAATGTTGAAGCCGTTGATACGTGTCAAACGTATCTATAATTTTTTATTGTTCCATGCTTGTTTTGTGATGTTGTCACATGTTTCTACTTATCATATTATATCATTTTGAGGTATTTTATTGGACTAACCTATTGACAATATGCCCAGTGCCAGTTCCCTGTTTTTGTGTTGTTTTTGTTGCAGAAAGTTACTACTGGAAATATTCTTGGAATTGGACAAAAATTTACGGAGATTTTTTATTGGACAAATGAAGACACTAGCCAAAAGGGCGACCCTGGGGGCAGCCCACAGGGCACAGACGGGCTTGGCCCGCCGCCCAGGGGGCACCCGTGGCCGCCGACCATCCCTGCCCCTCGGGACTCGCCTCCCCGAGGGGTTTTGCCTATAAATTAAGTCTCGGAGAAAAAACCCTAACCCCCGAAGGATTTTCCCAAATACGATACAGAGCTCTGCCGCCATCGCTGACAAGTTTCGGGGGTTCAGAAGGTCCTGTTCTGGCACCCTGCCGGGACGGGGATCGACCGCCGGAGCCATCTCCATCAACACCGCTGCTTCCCGTGATGAGGAGGGAGTAGTCCCTCGCCGGGGCTGAGGCTTATACAATTAGCTATGTGGTTATCTCTCTCTCCCATTATGTGATCTTCGTTGTGATCATGAGCTTTGTTAGTATAGTTGAATACATGATGTTTCCCTATGTGTAATGGATATGATTTAGCTCAAGTGGTGTCATCTAGTATAAGTTCGGGAGTCACCGTTGTGATCATGGTATCTAAGTAACAGTGTGGGTGCCGTGTGTGACTCTAAAGATAATAGCTTAGAGGGATCTTCATCATGAGTTTGTTCTTTATTATTGTTTGATTGAATAGATCATCAGGTTTCTTGATGCTTGTGTTATTGAAGAAAGAGACTATTCAAGAAATAAGTTGTGGTGTTTGTTAGTACTATCTTTGGATGCGGATAGTGACAGCATGAAGTGTTCATAGATGTGGAATACGAACTTTAAGGTGTGCTTTTCGTAGCCCTACGCAATTCTCGTCCTATTTGATCCACAAAAGAATGATCTCCGAGTAACGTCTACCATGCATGTATTTTTGTGGGAACTATCATGTGTTTAATTATGTTAATGATGTTGAGAGTAGTCACTAGTGAAAGTATGAAGCCTGGGCCTTGTTTCCAAGCATTGATACACCATTTTTAGTCACATTTGTTACTTGTTCGCTTGCTGCCATTTTTATTACAGAATTACAAAACCTTGTTTTACCATCCATATTACCCATATTTTAATATCTCTTCACCGAACTAGTGTACCTATACAACTGAAAATTGTATTAGGTGCGTTGGGGACACAAGAGACTTCTTGTATCTTAATTGCAGGGTTGCTTGAGAGAGGATACATTCACCTTACACCTCCCTGAGATCGATAAACCTTGGGTTACTCACTTAAGCGAAATTTGCTGCTGTCCTACAAACCTCTGCGCTTGGAGGCCCAACAAGTCTACAAGAATATAAGCGTGTAGTAGACATCAGCCGTGTCTATAGATGATCAAGGTCAACTTTCCGGTCAAGACGGGGACACAAATGATCAAGATGATCAAGTGATACCTCCAAGATGCAATGAGGATATCGAAGCCCGTCGTCGAGCTAGAGTTGCAAGAACCATGGAACTTCGTGAGCATACTCTTGAGTAGGTGATTGGTGATGTGAGAGGCAAGGTGTCCACCCGGAGGAAATTGGCAAACTTTAGTGATCATCAAGCTCACATTGCCATGGTGGAACCGAAGAAAGTGTCCGAAGCTCTTGAAGATCCGGATTGGTTGGAAGCCATGCATGAAGAGCTCAACAATTTTGAGCACAATAAAGTTTGGAAGTTAGTTGAGAAGCCAAAGGAGTGCCGCAATGTTATTGGCACAAAATGGATTTTCAAGAACAAGCAAGATGAACATGGCATGGTTGTGAGGAACAAGGTTAGATTGGTGGTTCAAGGGTACTCTCAAGTTGAAGGCATTGATTTTGGAGAGACCTATGCTCCCATGGCTCGCCTTGAGTCCATCCGTATCCTTCTTGCCTATGCGTCCCGTTATAACTTTAAATTGCAACAAATGGATGTTAAAAGTGCTTTTCTCAATGGTCCCTTAAAGGAGTTGGTGTTCGTTAAGCAACCCCCGGGGTTCGAGGACCTCAACTTTCCTAACCATGTCTATAAGCTTGATAAGGCGCTCTATGGACTTAAACAAGCCCCACATGCGTGGTATGAGCACCTTATAGAGTTATTGTTAGACCGTGGATTTGAAGTTGGGCAAATTGATCCTACTCTTTTTACTAAGAGGGTTAAAGGGGAGATTTTCGTATGCCAACTATATGTTGATGATATTATCTTTGGCTCATCTAACAAAACTTTTAATGATGAATTTTCAAAGCTTATGACCGATAGGTTTGAGATGTCCATGATGGGTGAGTTGAAGTTCTTCCTTGCATTTGAGATCAAGCAATTGAGAGGAGGGACTTTCATTAGCCAAGCAAAGTATATTCAAGACATGCTCAAGAGGTTTAATATGGCGGATGCTAAGGAGAAGAAGACTCCTATGGATACCAAATGCCATCTAGAACTTAAACCGAAGGGTATAGATGTGGATCAAAAGCTCTACCGCTCCATGATTGGTTCGTTGCTTTACCTTTGTGCATCTAGACCCGATATTGTGTTGAGTGTAGGTGTGTGTGCAAGGTATCAAGCGGCTCATAAGGAAAGCCACATGTTGGTGGTCAAGAGAATCCTACGATATTTGATTCATACCCCAAGGTTTGGTTTGTGGTACCCAAGGGATTCATATTTCACTCTTAGTGGGTACACGGATTCAGATTGGGCTGGTGATCAAGATGATAGGAAATCAACTTCCGGGGCTTGTCAATTTCTTGGTAGGTCCTTGGTGAGTTGGTCTTCTAAGAAGCAAAATTGCATTTCTCTCTCCACCGCCGAAGTCGAGTATGTGGCCGCCGTTAGTGCATGCACTCATTGTTATGGATGAGGCAAACTTTAAAGGAATACGGTGTCAATTGTGACAAAGTGCCTCTTTTGTGTGACAATGAGAGTGCCATCAAGATCGCCTACAACCCGGTGCAACATTCAAAAACCAAGCATATTGAGATTCGTCATCACTTCATTCGGGATCATGTTGCCCATGTAGATATTGAGCTAGCATATGTGCCAACCAAAGACCAACTTGCCAATATATTCACGAAGCCACTTGATGAAGCAAGGTTCACTTATTTGAGAAATGTATCGTGGATTCAAGGAGCTTGACTTGACCATCTTGCATACTAGCTATCCAATCGATCGATCGGTTTCTTCAAGCTCTCGCACGGGAGCGGCACGGGGAGACCTGGGGTCGGCCGGCCGTCAGCGACAGCCGTCCCGGCGAGGGTGGACAAGGACGGCGGCGAGACCGCCATGCCCCATCCCGGCTGGGCTCGCGTGAGGTGTGGCTGGGGACGGCGGTGGGGACGGCTCCGGGGGTGAGGCCTTGACGCCGAGCTTGATGCCGAGTCCGGGCGGCAGGAGGATGGCCGGGTCAACGTGGTGTCGTGCTCGGGCTTGACGGGGGACGCGGGTGGCTGCAGAGCGATGCGGATGTACGGGTACGCCGGCCGAGGGCGGCGCCGGGGTGGACGGGCGGCTTCGGGAGGTGAGGCCCCGAGCTCACCGAGCTTGGCCATGGCGGCAGCTCGCTGATCTCCCTCCTCCGTTGGTTCTAGGGTGGACCGAGGGTGGGGATGGGTGTCTGTGGACAAGGGGAGGCTTCCTACCAAGTTAGGGGAGCAACGGTGGCTGCAACATCTCGCGATGATCCGAAGACCGACGGCGACGCTCTCGGCCCGTGTGGCTAGAGATGAGCTCTGTTCCTCTCACAACTCAGCAGGGAGGTCCAGGGAAAGTAGAGGAGAGTCTGTGCACAAGAATGGAGGCTCGGGGTGCTCTTATAGCCAGAGGGAGAGGGAAGGATTTAATGGTACCGACGGCCACCGGTGCACCAACCTTGCTCCAAGGGTTTAATGGAGGGGATAGGGTCGACGCTGGTTCGATCCAGGGGAGCAGGAGAGGGCTGGGTCGCGGCTGGGTTGAGCTGGAACACGGGAACAGCAGGGGAACCGGAGGAATAGGGACACACAGGACGTCGATATGCGCGCTCTGGCGTTCGGAGTGCGCCACGAGCGACATCAACGCGTTCCCGACAACTCGGAGCACCAAACGGCAAACGGTTTCACCACTGGGTCAGCAGAGGCTACGACAACACAGCAAAACAAGAAACACTTGAAGGGGCAAACTTTGTTGTGTAAAATTTTCAGAAAACCGAGACTACACCAGGTGTTCGATGAAATGACTAAGGCCTTGCACATCTTAGAAAAATCCCGAAATTCACAGTAGGTTAGGATAGGTGTATGTAGTATGTTTGTGGAGTTTGAGACCATTGGACACAGGGAAGTTGGTCAAATAAATTGGTGTCCGAAAATGCCCTAATGGCATGGGTATGCCAAGTGCACCTACTCAAATGATGTTGGCCTAATATTGTGGATATGGGGTTGTGTATGAAATTTTGTCAACTTGGAAAAGTTTCAATGCCAAATGATTTTTGTGGCTAGGGGTTGCTTTGGAAATTGCAATAAGCAGGGAAAGGGCATTACAAAGGAAGTACCTCAAATATTGCTCAAATAAGGTTGCTCCAATGGAGTGAAATGTTTAGGAGGTTAAAGCATGCTCCTCACCAAAATTGCAGAATTTTTGGATGAGTGGAAGGTGTCCAGATAATTTCTGGATTGAAAATGGCATAATAGAGGAGAGGAATAAATTGGAAATATTGCATGGGACCATGAAATGTTCTTCCATGTGAGTGAGGTATATGTATGAGGGAACCATATGGTAGCTTGGTGGAATTTATTTCAAGATACAATTGTGGCGGTGGCTTTTGGTGGAATCGATGGGAGGGGTTTTGGAGTGTTCAAATGGAATCAATGTTCGACTGGCAAAACAATGGTATGAAGTTCTGGTGGAGGTCGACAAGGACTGAGAATTATCGGGAAATTTCCAAGAGAGCGAGACCAAATTCCAATCAAAGAGCAACAGGTTTGAAGAAAATATTTTGACAAAATGGAAAAAGTTTTCAGGCGTGACAAAACGCCACTAAAATTAGGGACGAATTTTTGGGGTGTTACAAACCTTCCCCCCTTAAAAAGAATCTCGTCCCGAGATTCGGAGACTGATAGAGATTCCCGGGGTTATACAAGATATTTCTTGTATGGTTTAATATACCCCTATATATAAAATATTTTAAAACTTTTTCTACAAAATATTAGAGTCTAACACTGAAAGGATCAACGCTCAGCAGGACATTTTACTAAAACAAACATTATCAAGGCATGATATTTTTATCACACTCATGCATTCTAAGGAGGGCATGGCAGGGGCTCACACAATCAATCAACGGGGAATCTTCTACTGTGGTTATATAAAGAAAATTAAACCTAAGGTTTTAGTTCAACCAACACAAGTATGGCAAGATCAACAAGATCTACACATGAATAATCAAGTGAGTGGGGAACCATGGGTACACTGTATCCTCAAATACATCCACTTAATGGTTAAAGTCGTGCAACACATCAAAATATTTTTCCTACTAGAAAATAATATCCCATTCAAATGTTGTGTTAATTTTACAGGTGGGCATATGTGTTTTGGTCCACATACACGTCCTGTTTTAAGTGTTCTGTCATTTGTTCAAAACTTTTAAAGGAAGAAAGGGCATGGTGTTTTGACGCACGTCAACCAAGTAGTTAACAAGCGAACAAACATCAAGTTTTCACACGGAGTTGAGATAACAAGTCCCATAACAGCTGCCAAGCTAACATGCGATACAAACAAACACAAAAGAACAAACACCCTCACAAATCTCACCTACCAACTTATGACTCCTCACTTGGTGGGGACTTGGTCTGGGCTTCATTCACTTTGCTACCTTCAGGAGCTTGTAGGTTTGGTCCTAAGCAAAGCTTGGTATCCACTGGGGTCCTTGCCACCACGGCTAGAGTCGCAGGGATGCCTTCTGGCACAACGCCAAAGCTGCGAAGGGGTTGGAGGTCATGGTTGCGGCTGGTCCTGGATGAAAGGTATCGAGTCCAAACTTCAGAGCTTCCATTGATGGGGGTGGCTTCTGGAGTTTAATTGTTACTGGTCCTTGTGGAGTTGGGTTGTTGTCTATTGGCTGCTGGACTCGGCCAAGGGCTTGCCTATTGGAATGGCATTCCTCCAAGTGGTAGACAAGGATGCTCTCCATGGGGGTGGTGTAGGATACGAGATGTGACAAGGTTGAGTTGAGCATCACTCGATGTTTACCATGGGATGGTTGGGGCTTGCAACGGATCTTGGCGGGAAAAAGCGAGACGCAGGAGGTTCCATCGTGGCTTCAAAGTATCGCAGACGAGCGAGACATTTCCAAGCTGCAACTTGGAGCGCCATCTCAGGGGAATCCACGAAGTGGCTTTGACTCACATACGGCGTTGCGCTTCCTAAGGCACTTGTGGCGACATACACCTCGGCATGATACTCACTCACACAGGAGGAGAGGTTAAACCGATATACACGGTACACTAGGCGAGAAACACAACCAATAATATCACGAGCAGCTTCCCATAGCAGAGGTGGAAAACCAGGGCGAAACTAGCGGTTGGTCTCGAAAACGAGGGTGGTTTCCATCTACAAACTCAAGCTAAGGTACTTGGAAGAGAGGAGAGCGCAAGATTCCTAAGCGGGATCTGCTCCAAAGAGTTGGGTTTGCAAAGGATAGCAAGCGAGGGTGGGATTTTATAGGTGGCCAGGACTTGGGTTTCATACTAATGGGTGGTGTCGATTCTTTCTCCAGGAAGAAACCGGCGAGTCTGGTTGGGTAAGATTGGGACAAGTTTACTGCACCATACTGTTGATCGACACGAGCCATGCCAGTTAGGCGGAGACGGGTTGAATCCATCGGGTCGTTGTCGGGCAAAGTAAGGCGGGGCTTTCCATGCTAGGGTAGTCTACAGCCAGCCTGGTGCTCAGATACCATGCTCTGTGGCACCCCCCTCTGACAAATGTCGCCAGAGAGGCGGTCGCCCCGTGCGCCAGCCCAGGATATCCGGACGCACGTTACGACAATGTAACATAGCGAAAATATCATCACACAATCAGGCCCGAGGGCTACAAATGGTTTTACATGGCCATCAAGGAATGAACAATTATCATGGCCAAGTATGGCACGGGACAGAG
This sequence comes from Puccinellia tenuiflora, assembly GCA_012064385.1. NCBI lineage: Eukaryota > Viridiplantae > Streptophyta > Magnoliopsida > Poales > Poaceae > Puccinellia > Puccinellia tenuiflora. The sequence continues at coordinate 378,211 of QRDG01001908.1, read as the reverse complement.
TTTAACTGGCATCGGAAGACACAGGTACGGCAACCGCTTGGTGCGACTCCATTCCACAGGCATCTGGCTGGGCTACTGATCCTAGCACGCTCTTGCTCCATCTTTTTGATATGGTAGAAGATGAGTCCTCTCAACGTCTGGCCACATGAAAAGCCAGTTTGAGTACAATGATGTACTCGCAAGAAATAACCACAAGACATGAGCTGTCAAGCAATCAGGCAACAAGTAACCATCAATAATAATAATCTAAACATGGCAAGTGTCTACTCACGACATTCCAAGTGGATAGCAAAAAGGTAGCACAACAAACCATGGCATAAGCAAACAACGGGAGTACCACTAGTACAGAGTCCAAGCCAGATGGGGTTGGATCGTGTACCAGAGATCACACAAAGAGCTTACCTATGACAAATAACGGGTGTACCCATTGGTCATAAGTATTATAACCTCACCTGTCATTACAACTACGCCCAGCGGTCTTACCACATCAGTCAAACCGCTAGGCCCACTGGCCTCATGTTTCCACTTTGGGCATGCATGGTTGATGTTGGCTCAGGCCTAACTCTAGGCTCCCAACAATCACACCGTCACCCCTGAACACTAGTAACCATCCACATCTCAAGTAACATTCCCTGCATCAGCTTATTGTTCATTTAGTAAAATCAGGTTGTTCATCTTTCTCTCAAACAACTTAAGTTTAACCTCCGGACTCGACAAAGGACAATAGTGTGACCGACACTGAACTGTTCCATAACCTAGGAACAAGGCTAGCTGCTAGATGACATACTCTCGAGAGGTTGCAGTTACCACCCATCTAGATACACCTTACTCAGCCGGCACTTTAGGACATCATCCTTAAGTCAATCTCAGCAAGATACACTTACATAACCGTTCACGCTACCAAGACACTCCCTGTATAGCTACCGACATAACTCTATGTCTTATGACGAAGTGAATCCGACACATCCCCAACAGATGAGCAACGCCTAGCTTCGGAACCTTCACAAGACTAGCCCCGACCACAACTATGCAGTCTCCGACTAGACTTGCCAAGTGGGTAGCATCAAAGGAGGCTTGATAGGTTACATACTACGGCCTTTCCATTTGGGGCGACAGTGGTAGTGCGTTCGATGTTCAGATTAGTGGCACTATGGACTGACCCTATCGAAGTTTGGAGGGGTGTTTCATTTAATCCAGTTTCTTTCAACAGCAAGTCCAAACAACAGAGGATTAGTCCAACACAACAAGTATAATATCACTTCAACCTGAAACAGAAGCAAACTGCACACAATAGTTCAAACAATGTATAGTTTGCATCGACCGGGTGACTATTGGGCCACCACTGATCGAGCAAACAAATAAATATATAAAAATGCGGGCACAGGCAAAATAGAAAAAGGCGTCAACCGGATGACTGTGGCGGAGATGCCTCCGGCCAGCGCCGTCTCGTTTGACAAGAAAAGAAATGTCAACCGGATGACTGCGGCGGAGATGCCTCCGGCCAGCGCCGTCTCGTTTGACAAGAAAAGAAATGTCAACTGGATGACTGCGGCGGATATGCCTCTGGCCAGCGCCGTCTCGTTCGACAAGAAAAGAAACGTCAACCAGATGACTGCGGCGGAGATGCCTCCGGCCAGCGCCGTATCGTTCGACAAGAAAAGAAACGTCAACCGGGCGACTGTGGCGGAGATGCCTCCGGCCGGTGCCAGCCTCAGGTTGATAAAAGAAAATAAAGCAATATAGTCAACCGGGCGACTGTGGCGGAGATGCCTCCGGCTAGTACCAGCCTCAGGTTGATAAAAGAAAATAAATCAATACAGTCAACCGGGTGACTGGGACGGAGATGCCTCCGGCCGGTGCCAGCCTCAGGTTGATAAAAGAAAATAAAGCAATATAGTCAACCGGGCGACTCTGGCGGAGATGCCTCCAGCCAGTGCCAGCCTCAGGTTGAGTAAAAGAATGTAAAATAGCACAGTTGACAGGATGTAAACAAAGCCACGATATCTCGTGACGCACAATTCACAGATAAGCAATAAAATGCACCTATATGACAGTGTAAAATGCGAACAAACAAACACCGCTTGAGTCTTCATATAAAGTGGTTAGCTTGCCTTCGACGATCGATGCTATTTGGCTTGGGGGTCACGGACACGTCGCGGGTTAGGGTCTCGATTCGCCGGTACCGCGGGATACACCTATACAAGCATACAAGTGTGCTGAGCACCTAAGTACATCACAAAAATGTAAAACCTTCACCACCGGATAGAGCTTTTCAAAACATGAATTTACAAATTTGAATCACCTCAAACGGAGCTACGGATCAAAAGTTATGGCTCGGCGATGATTAACTATCTGCCGCTTGGTCTGCAGTTCCTCTCGGCGACGATTAGCTAGGCGACGCACGTGCGGCGGCTAACTGTCCGTCGCTGAAAGGCTGGGCTGGATAGCGCATTTAGCTGAGTACGTTTTCTCTCGGAGAAAGCCTAAACTTAGAAATACGCTACCAGCTATCCAATCGATCGATCGGTTTCTTCAAGCTCTCGCACGGGAGCGGCACGGGGAGACCTGGGGTCGGCCGGCCGTCAGCGACAGCCGTCCCGGCGAGGGTGGACAAGGACGGCGGCGAGACCGCCATGCCCCATCCCGGCTGGGCTAGGGACGGCGGTGGGGACGGCTCCGGGGGTGAGGCCTTGACGCCAAGCTCGGTGCCGAGTCCGGGCGGCAGGAGGATGGCCGGGTCAACGTGGTGTCGTGCTCGGGCTCGACGGGGGACGCGGGTGGCTGCGGAGCGATGCGGTTGTACGGGTACGCCGGCCGAGCGCGGCGCCGGGGTGGACGGGCGGCTTCGGGAGGTGAGGCCCCGAGCTCACCGAGCTTGGCCATGGCGGCAGCTCGCTGATCTCCCTCCTCCGTTGGTTCTAGGGTGGACCGAGGGTGGGGATGGGTGTCTGTGGACAAGGGGAGGCTTCCTACCGAGTTAGGGGAGCAACGGTGGCTGCAACATCTCGCGACGATCCGAAGACCGACGGCGATGCTCTCGGCCCGTGTGGCTAGAGATGAGCTCCGTTCCTCTCACAACTCAGCAGGGAGGTCCAGGGAAAGTAGAGGAGAGTCTGTGCACAAGAATGGAGGCTCGGGGTGCTCTTATAGCTAGAGGGAGAGGGGAGGATTTAATGGTACTGACGGCCACCGGTGCACCAACCTTGCTCCAAGGGTTTAATGGAGGGGATAGGGTCGACGCTGGTTCGAGCCAAGGGAGCAGGAGAGGGCTGGGTCGCGGCTGGGTTGAGCTGGAACATGGGAATAGCAGGGGAACCGGAGGAATAGCAACGCGCAGGACGCCGACAAGCGCGCTCTGGCGTTCGGAGTGCAGCACGAGCGGCATCATCGCGTTCCCGACAACTCGGAGCACCAAACGGCAAACGGTTTCACCACTGGGTCAGCAGAGGCTACGACAACGCAGCAAAACAAGAAACACTCGAAGGGGCAAACTTTGTTGTGTAATTTTTTTAGAAAACCGAGACTACACCAGGTGTTCAATGAAATGACTAAGGCCTTGCACATCTCAGAAAAATCCCCAAAATTCATAGTAGGTTAGGATAGGTGTATGTAGTATGTCTGTGGAGTTTGAGACCAATTGGACACAGGGAAGTTGGTCAAATAAATTGGTGTCCGAAAATGCCCTAATGGCATGGGTATGCCAAGTGCACCTACTCAAATGATGTTGGCCTGATATTGTGGATATGGGGTTGTGTATGAAATGTTGTCAACTTGGCAAAGTTTCAATGCCAAATGATTTTTGTGGCTAGGGGTTGCTTTGGAAATTGCAATAAGCAGGAAAAGGGCATTACAAAGGAAGTACCTCAAATATTGCTCAAATAAGGTTGGTCCAATGGAGTGAAATGTTCAGGAGGTTAAAGCATGCTCCTCACCAAAATTGTAGAATTTTTGGATGAGTGGAAGGTGTCCAGATAATTTCTGGATTGAAAATGGCATAATAGAGGAGAGGAATAAATTTGGAAATATTGCATGGGACCATGAAATGTTCTTCCATGGGAGTGAGGTATATGTATGAGGGAACCATATGGTAGATTGGTGGAATTTATTTCAAGATACAATTGTGGTGGTGGCTTTTGGTGGAATCGATGGGAGGGGTTTTGGAGTGTTCAAATGGAATCAATCTTCGACCGGCAAAACAATGGTATGAAGTTCTGGTGGAGGTCGACAAGGATTGAGAATTATCGGGAAATTTCCAAGAGAGCGAGACCAAAGTACAATCAAAGAGCAACATGTTTGAAGAAAATATTTTGACAAAATGGAAAAGGTTTTCAGGCGTGACAAAACGCCACTAAAATTAGGGACAAATTTTTGGGGTGTTACAATGATAGTCCCCGGCCGCACCTAGCCACCTCACGCGTCACGGGTGAGCTTCCCTTCCATTTTGGCATTTTTTCCGCGCCCCTTTTTCCTCTCTCTCGCCGTCGATCCACCGGCGGCCACCGCCACGTCACCGTCACCGTGAGCCCGGCCTGGACCCCGGCATGACCGGCCTGAGGCCGGACGGCTCGGGCCAGTGCCCGGCGTGGACGACCGGCCTGGGCTCAGCTTGGGCCGACATGAGGCCGGTGGCTTTGGCCACCCCCCCTCCCGTCCTCCTAGCCCAGCCTGGGCCGGCCAAAGGTCGGTGGCTTCGGGAGCCCACCCGGCCTACAGCCCGGCCTGTCTGCAAATTTGGGATTTTTTAGGAAATAAAATGAGCTACAACAATTGATAACTAATTGAATATTGGTTCAAATTTGACAAATCAAATATCAAAATGATCAGAAAAACAAACTCTACATGTTAGAATCATTGAAATGATCTTTTGAGTTATATTTTTGCTGTTTGTTAAGAATTCCTAAAATGGTATAAATAATACCTAATTTTGGAAAATTTCCTAATTCGATAAACATTTAACCAAAAATTGTGAATAAAATACCAATGTGTTCAACAATTCAAATGCTATCAAACCATGCAATTATCACATCATGATCACAAATATTTATTTGATGTTATTCTTTAATTGATTTAAAAGAATTAAATTCAATTACTTATTTAATTCACTATTTAATCATCGATACTGGGAAAATTACAAACAAGGTACCAAAATGATCGGAAGAACAAAACCTACTTAATCATGTCATGTTCATGCATATTTGAGCACATTCTTAGTAATTTAATAATTTATAAGCAATGTGGTCACTAAGTTAAATATGGGGTTTTTTCCAAATAATTGCACTAATTATTTGGCACTCCATTTAGTATTGCTATCTAAATTATATGATGATATCAATGCATCAACTTGTCATGTCATCATGTGATTGTGCATTGCACCTCTCCTTCGTGTGATTTATTTTGTTCCTTTGTTATTATTTTGGGTATCGATAGATTCCGGAGTTGAGGTCACCCCTACCTACCTCGACGAGCCGTACTACACGCCCAGGCAGCAAGGCAAGAGATAACCTAACCTTCTTGGCATTTTAGCATCCTAATGATTTTATCAACTTATTTTATCCACCATAATATTGCATGCGATTCAAAAGTCTCTTTTGATCAAGATCTAGAAGATCCTATGAATGCATGTTTATTCCCCGAACCAATACATGTATCCCTACCTATGAACCCTAGGTTTGATGTGTTGGCCGGAAACGAGAATATAATTGTTGTAATTATATGCTTAACTATGCTTAGCCATGCTTAGTCGTATGCTAATTATGTTCGTTGATTAAATTCCATATTGTTGATGGTGATGGAATGATTCGGACATGGTGGTTATTGGTGATGCTTAATTAAAATGCTAAGAAGGCTTGGATGAGTTGCCATCGGGGATGGTGTTTTGTCTCATTCTTGCCCCTAGGTGCGAGTTCTTTACCTCTTGAACCAAGACGAGCGTGCTGCCATTGGTGGGTGTATGGGCGCCTTACTGACTGAATAATTTGTGAGGGGCTTGTCAAGGGTCCTCTAGTTTGCTATTTCCATTTGCGCGTGAGTGTGTGGGTGGAAAATAAACGAGGATTATGGTGGTGTTTAGGATGTGGCCGCGGGGCAGGGCGTTGGAGGCGCTGAACCTGTCCTTCCGCAGACTGATGTCCTTGAGTAAGCCTCATGCAATGTAAAGGTCTAACCGCGCCCGCTCGCCGGCCTTCCCCGGAAGAGGGCCAATCAGGTGAGCCGGACGGTACCAATGGGTAAACTAGTACACCCCTACAGGGTTTAATCTTTTCGAAAAGCCGTGTCCGCGATTATGGACGACTTGGGAATAGACGATAAGATCATAGAGAACCTTAACTTAATTGATATGGCAGCTAAAGGTTGCATAACCAACGTGTGATAAAGGTTCATTTCCTCGAGGGTGATTCGAGGGGGTGCCTTGGTGGAGATGAGTGGGTGTTGGCTACAAGTTGGTTCGATGAGAACCGAATGAAAAGTTTACTCTCTTACCCCCTTTCGAAAAACATTCTGAGTAGACGATGCCATTGAGTCATTTATATCTTTTAATGAAAATCTAGCTTTATGCAAAATAGCTACATATACAGCTTTAGAGCCTCCGTCAGCATTGGGCCTATATCGCCCTACTAAACTTGCGAGTACGTCGTACTCAGTCTCTCTTTGCTGCCTTTATGAATTTGTTTCAGAGGAGGACGACACCGAGCAGCTAGGTGGTTTCTTCGTGGACGTCGACTAGTAGTTCGGGGTTCCCAGGTGGCAGCTTGGGACCGTCGAACAAGCTGGCTTGGGTTTATGTTTATTTGTAGGCCTCTTAGGCCATATTTGCATCTTGTTGTACTAGACAACACTACTTTGATTCCGCATGTTGTATTGATGGTCTGTGACCCTTTTGTGTGTAATTTGTATCTTTCTCATATATGAGTTGCTATATGAATTTTTGTGTCGTAGAGTCTGTGATGTGCCAGTTGTTCCACAAGTCTTGATCTCTTAACTATACATGATAGCTATGTATGAGCTTATGGCATGATCGAAGTGTTGTGTGCCGATGATCCATTCCGAGCACACCTGCCAAAGGTTTTGGCCTGGGATTGGTAAACCCAGTAACCTTCGATTGTGTAGCATGACCGGTTGCACAAAGCTTCACTATATAGTTCTGGGGTCGGGGCGCTACAAGTTGGTATCAGAGCAGGACTGCCTGTAGGAAACCCTTTCTATTGGTCGATGTCGAGTCTAGTTCGTGAAAATTATTTTTAACCTAAAGATGAGTTGTGAAAACCCTCTTAGGATTCTTTTACTCCTTACCCAATTCACTCTGATCTCGGTGCCATCTTACCTCTATTTGATTTTAACAGTTCTTCGGATTGTCGACAAATTCTAAATCTTTAGGATCACGGGGTTGGGTTCTATCTTTAGTTACTGGTTAGCTCTACTCGTCTGCCAAATCTAAGACACGAAGAAAGGAAGTATGGTTGTTCATCAAGACATTCCTTTGCTTTAGCCCAAGATCTTGAACCGAAGGTCCCGGATTGTGCTAGGGCTCTGGTGTAATGATTCATGAGGGTTGTCACCCTTGTGAGAATTATGCTATTGTGAGTCCCGGTGCATGAAGCTGATCTTTAACCCAAGATCTTTTTCGTTGAATCCTGGTGTTAATTGTCAAACCCTGCCTCAGGTTGGCGAAATCTGAAGTTAGTCTTCAAACTCGAGGTTGTAGCCGTAATTGACTTGCTCAGCAACGCCCTTCTCGGTCACTAGCTTTAGCTAGACTATCTGTCAAAGAACCATCTGAATCACGACGGGATTGCTCTTAACGAGTTTTTCCATCAATAATTGTGATTCCTCCGGTAACACCCGCTTCCTGAAACCCTTTCGGCACTAGTTGTCGGAAGAGTGCTAACCAGGGCTTCTGCAATATCTTGAGATTGTTGTTAGCCCGTTCCTTACTCTAGATCTTTCGTCCGACCTCCATCTGTCTGCTGACAGTCAAGTTCTATCGTGCATTGGGGTGTTCTGATGCATATTATTCTTGTGGTTCTTCAAGGCATTCCACCTCGGGATGTCAGGAGAAACAAACTCCGGTACCTTGTCCATTTCTCGGACCAGGTCAAAGATTTGTCATTCGCGGAATAAGAGCTTAACTAGCTTTTGATCCGTTCCACCTTGGAGTGTCACACTCTTTTATATCAAGAGGTCGTGCTTAGTCTCATGACGTACTTGATGAAGTGATGCTCATACCCTTCCTTATCCATCTACCTCCGAGCTTTTCGGGCTCGAGAATGTTGAGGCTGAATATCGTTGTGGTAATCGAATGCTCTTAGCAATTGTTGTTGCTTTGAAATCCTAGGACTTTGATGGAACTCTTAGCATGATTGGTAATCCGACCGTCAAGCCGAGTTAACGGAGCTGCCATGTCCATTTGTTTAGGTGCACACCTTCGGTCAACGAGTTAGATTCTTGTCAAAACTCTCAAGACCACATCGTTTTGCCTTGGAAGGCAAGATTTCCTCTCGCTACTAGTGACTTCTGTCGCTGTGGATCCGAGTGAAGTTCACTTGTCTCCTCGGGTTAAATCACAAGATGGTCATGCATGTGCGGATTGTTGTTGAGATGGTAGGTTGTTGCCTCCAGTTCTCTAAATACGTCATGTGTGCCACTTGTCGGTTTGCTCTTGAATAAGAATAAGTCGTCAAATCTCGTCATCTTACCGGTGATTCCCAATCAGAACTCAGTTGCGCTCTAGTGATTGGAGTACTTGCTGGTTAATTTTTCTCTTCGTAATCGTGACCCAATGGACTCCAAATCTACCTCGTATTCTGGAGCTTGGCAGTGAAGCCATATCTTGAGATTCTAGTTACCCTATCTATCGGTTAACTTTAGCAAACTCCTTCCTCGGACATTTCAAGCTTGAATTGTCTGTACACCTAACCAACTCGGAACCTCAAGCAGAAATGATGCTTGGTGTTTATCACGAGTATGACCTAGTCCTGCCTAAAACCCCGACAAGTCCGATGATGTGGTTCACGCACCTCACCGGAAGGCCTAGTAAAGAAATCTCTTAAATCTCTAACCTCAACCACTATCCCTGGGGATCATGTGTAACTTACCCTAGGAGTTTTCCCTTATAGCCCTTCTCTATCGTTAAGTACGACCTTCGCTTGATGATCGATTGAAGGTTATTCCGAAGCCGGAGTGCGATACCTAGAACCTCAAGGAGAGCCTCACCACGGAGTTGCCAAATATCTATCGGTCGATCCTCCTGCTCCATCTATCTCGTGGCAATAGCTCGTTCATGAGGTTTTACCTCTCTATCTAAATGTGGATCAATGCCATATCTATCCTTCCTAGGTGAACCCAAAGCTTTTCCCCATCCCACGGACAGTGTGTGAATCCTTCAGTTCCGTTAGGGCCCGAGCTTTAATCTTATGGAAATCTCTTGTGTATCAAAGGCGTGGAGTCCAAAAGATGTCATATCTCCTCGCAGTGCTTCATGTTTCTATGAGCTACACCTCATGGTGGTGTGAAGTGTTCTCATGGCCTTGAACAAGTGATCGGTTGTCCTATCCTCGGCTCGACCTTGTTTGGTCAAGTCGTTCCTAGTTTTCCTCAATAGCTTATGGTTTTGGGTAAGTTCATTTTTTCCTATCACCTTTAGCTATCTTCTGTTCTTTCCGCCCCATCAGCACGTCATGCTTCTTAGCTCCAAGTTATGCACCGAGGGAGATCATCATGAGATCGAGGAAACCGTGGAGGATATGTGTTGTCATGTTTTCCTCCTCTCTACTTCTACTCTAGAATCTCGGGACGAGATTCCTGTAAGGGGGGTAGAATTGTAACAGCCCCAGTTTGGTACCCTAAAATATGGGCCAAATTTTCACTTTTTGTTTTGCAAACATTGCATCATGGCATCCCTTTAATTTGCTAATTTAAAATAAAGCAAGTTTGGAAAGCAATTAAAAGGAAACCAATCCAAATCCCAAAAATCTCCAACCTCGATGCAATTGCTCAACTTGGTGAAACCAAATTATTTTGAACTTCCAAATTTTTCAGGAAGTTCCAAGTTTAATTATTATAACCAATTGTCAAAATTCAATTATTGACAAGCAAAGATATAAATTTGAGAATTCAAATTGGCTCAATACAAACTCTATTTTTTGAAACCAAGTTAAGCTTTCCAAAAATTCAAAATAGAATTATGGGGAGCTTCATTAATATATTATGAGCCTCCATAAATATTTTTATTATTTTTGGAATTACTTAAGTGCTCCAAGTAAATACATTTTGGAAATTATTAAAAATTGCCTTACTTAAACTCTGTGAACAAATGTGGTCCAAAACATTTTAGATTGCGACCCCAATTTTTGTGGGGATTCTAGATGGTGTTGAGAGCCCACATGAATTTTTGCATATTTTTCAGAAATGTTTAAGTGGCCGAAATAAATCCCTAAAGTCTGCTGTTCCTAAAGGGGGAAAAATAGAAAATGGAAAAGTTCAAATGTATGACATGGTGGATACTTGTGGTCTCTTATTTAAAATGCTTAAAAGGCTTGGATGAGTTGCCATCGGGGTTATGGTGTTTTTCCTCATTCTTGCCGCCTAGGTGCGAGTTCTTGTCTTTGGAACCAAGGTTTGAGCGTGCTTCCAACGGTGGGGACATATGGAATCCTCTCTAACTAAATAACTTGTGCGGGCGTATCTAAGGGTTCTCTAGTTTGCGCTTTCCATTTGTGTGTGAGTGGTGGGTGGATGAAAGCGTGATGAGGATTGTGGTGTTTAGGGTGTGGCGATGGGGCAGGGTGTTGAAATAGGCACTGAACTTGTCCTGTCGTCACGATGATCCTTGGATAGTCTCATGCGAGGTAATGGTTTAACCACGCCCACTTGCCAGCTTTCCCCAGAAGAGAGCTAATCAGGCGAGCCGGACGGTACCGGTGGGTAAATTAGTACACTCCTGCAGGGTTTAATCTTTTCGAAAAGCCGTGTTCGCGGTTAAGGACGCCTTGGGAATGGATTTACGAGATCATAAAAAACATGAACTTAATTAAAATTTGGCAACTAGAGGTTGCACTTTGACAAATAATGTTTAAAAGGTTCATTTCCTTGAGGGTGATTCGAGGGAGTGCCTTGGTGGAGACGAGTGGTGTTTCTGGCTACTATTGGTTCAAGGTGAACCGAGGAAGAGAAGTTTACTATCTTACCCCTTTATGAAAAACCTTCTGAGTAGTCGATGCCATGAGTCATTTATGTCTTCAAAAATGAAAACTAGCGTTATGCAAAACAACTACTGTACAGCTTTAGAGCCATGTCAGCATCGGGCCCATATCGCCCTACTAATTCTTGCGAGTACGTCGTACTCAGCCTTGCTTTGTTGATTATTACTTGTTTCAGAGGAGGACGTCACCGAACAGGAAGGTCGGTTCTTTGTTGACATCGACGAGTAGTCTGGGGTTCCCAGGTGGCAGCTTGGGACGTCACGGAACAGGCTGGCTAGGATATGTTATTGTAGGCCTCTTAGGCCATATTTTGGATCTTGTTGTTTAGACAATTATATTTGCTTCCGCTTGATGTAATGTTGGGTCTGTGACCTCTGATGTGTCATTTGCTATCTTTTCTCGTTATATGAGTTGAACTATGATATCTTTGTGTCGTAGAGTCTGTAATGTGCCAGTTGTTTCGAAGTCTTGATCTCTCTATTATGCAATGATAGCTATGCCAGTGTTCATGGCATGATCGAGGTGTTGCGTTGCCGATGATCCATTCCGAGCACGCCTGCCAAAGGTTTTGGCCTGTGAGTGGTAATCCCAGTAACCTTCGATTGTGTAGCATGGCCTGTGGGTTACATAGTATCTCTGTATAATTCCGGGGTCGGGGCGCTACAGGTATAAATACCCCTCCACCTACCTTGGTTCATTCAGTTCTTGCAACTCTCTCTCCTCCATTACAAGCAAAAGCTCAAATCGAAGAGATCTCCCAATCCCTCCACCCAAACTCGTTGATCTTTGGAGGATTGAAGGAGAAGGCCCTGATCTACATCTTCACCAAGTCGTTCTTCATTTCCCCCTCATTCACTTGAGGGATTTCGTTTCTAGGGTTAGCATTGTGTTACCCTAGATTCACTTGCTTACTACTTGTTGTAATTGTGACAGATTTGTTGATTTGGGAGCCCCCGATTAAGTTGTGGGTGTGTGCCCCAAGAACGTTGTAAAGGCTCCGGATTCCGATAGTGGAAGGTGAACCAAACCCTTGGGTGCGGTTCATCGGAGAATAGGGTGAGGCCTTTTGTGGCATCTTGAGCAGGCCTTAATTGCGAGCTCACACCCCTCCAACGAGACGTACTCCCTTAACAAGGAGGAACTCGGGAATACATCCTTGTCTCCGCGTGCTTCCACTTCGGTTATCTCTATTCCTTATTTCCCTTTACTTGTATCATGTTTACTTGCCTAGTCGTAATTGCTTGCTTGTCATATAGGTAAATTCACCGTAGTTGCATATCTAGAGAATTTACCTTTGTGTTAATCCTAAAATCGAAAAAGTATTAAAATTTGGTGTAGCACCTATTCACCCCCCCCCCCTCTAGGTGCCCATACGATCCTTTCAACAGGGACTTCTCCCGTGCTGATGGGCAACAGGTCACATGCTTTTGTTCGTGGTGTTGGCACGGTCGATCTGAAGTTTACTTCGGGAAAGATCGTGCGCTTGAAGAACATGCATCATGTGCCCTCCATCAATAAGAATCTTGTCAGCGGATCTCTCCTATGTCGAGATGGTTTTAAGTTGGTTTTTGAGCCCAATAAAGTTGTAATATCTAAGTATGGACAATTTGTTGGTAAAGGCTATGAGTGTGGAGGCTTGTTCCGCCTATCTTTGTCAGATATTTGCACTAAAGTTATTAATCATATTTGTCATGAGGTTGAGTCCAATATTTGGCATTCACGAATTTGTCATATTAACTTTGGTTGCATGACACGGCTAGCTAGTTTGGATTTAATTCCGAAATTCACAACTGCCAAAGGTTCCAAGTGTCAGGTATGTGTGCAAGCTAAGCAGCCTCGCAAGTCCCATAAGACTGCGGAGGCTAGAGACTTGGCACCTCTGGAACTTATACATTCGGATCTCTGTGAGATGAATGGCGTGTTGACAAAAGGCGGAAAGAAATATTTCATGACGCTTATTAATGACTCCACTAGATATTGTTATGTGTATCTTCTGAAATCAAAAGATGAGGCTTTAAACTTCCTCAAAATCTATAAAGCTGAAGCAAAAAACAAACTCAATCGAAAGATTAAACGGCTAAGGTCTGATTGTAGTGGAGAGTATTTTTCCAATGAGTATGATTCGTTTTGTGTGGAACATGGTATAATCCATGAGAGGACGCCTCCCTACTCACCTCAGTCAAACGGTGTGGCTGAAAGAAAGAACTGAACTCTAACTGATTTGGTTAACGCCATGTTAGAAACTTCGGGTCTCTCCAAGGCATGGTGGGGGGAGGCTTTATTGACAGCTTGTCATGTACTAAACTGAGTTCCCACAAAGACGAAAACCGTTTCTCCATTTGAGGAATGGGAAAGGAAAAGAACGAGACTCTCTTACTTGCGTATTTGGGGTTGTTTGGCGAAAATCAATATACCAATTCCCAAGAAGTGTAAGCTTGGACCAAAAACCGTGGATTGTGTTCTTCTCGGCTATGCTTTTCATAGCATTGGTTATAGATTTTTGGTAGTAAAATCTGAGGTATCCGACGTTCATGTTGGTATGATTTTGGAGTCGAGGATGCGACTTTCTTTGAAGATATCTTTCCCATGAAGGGTATTCCTAGCTCATCAAATCAGGAGATACCTAATACATCTATTCAGGAACTGGATGACATTCCTGATCCGACCATTTCGATAGAACACACTGACAATCCTGAGGAGGAAGACAATGAAGTTCATGTTAGGAGCAAGAGACACTACTGCGGAAAGTCTTATAGCCGCCAAGTGCTTAGTGACGGGCAAAACCGTGCCCGTCACTAGTAAGTATTATCAGTGACGGGTAAGAATAAGCCTGTCACTGGTACGAAACACTAGTGACAGGCTTATAAAAGTGTCCGTCACTAGTATATTCTGTGAAGGCCGATGCACGAAAATAATTATTTAGTGACAGGCATCTACAAATGTCTGTCACCGGTTACCATATGATCGACTATCCTTTGTTTGCACATCTGAAAGAAATAACCGTGCAGATCCATACCCTCGCATGATGCCTCCAGTCCAGGATCTCCACCAACGCTCGATTCAACAACACTAAAAGAACAACCATCATATAGCAAAACGTACTTTCCAACTCTTTCCATATGTTTGTAAATATTTATTGTAGATACGCAAATAAGCATTATATACTGCATCCTTTTTTTGTTTTGAGATAGTCGGCACATGAAACAAATTGTGAACTGCCTGCGCATTAGAAATTTGTATTTGGCGGGATGTGCGAAGAGGCGTGCGGGTGAAATTTTTGGGAAGTTGCAGGCCTCAATACGCGGCCGGATATTTCGATTCCCATCTCATCCATCCCCTTAACTTCTCATCTCCTCGTCTCCTATCCTACGACCTACTCGTTTGCTCTGCCGCCGCCGCTCTAATCTCCAATTGTCGAGGATGGGCCTCTGATGCTCCCAGATCCTAACTCCTCTCTGCTTCACCCTCACGACTCGATCAGGCATGAACTACGACGAAGATCTTCATCTGCGGTTTCTTGATCTAAATCTTGATCGAGGCGCGGCCCGCCCTCGAGGCCATCTTCCTCGACTGGTGCGTGCGTGTCCTGGACTGGTGCGTGCGGGCGCTTCGTGATCCACGCTTGGAGTTTTTTCCTTTTGAGTTCCACGCTTGGAATTCTGATATGACCGCTTCGAATTAGGGTTAATCCATGGTGTGTTTTTTCATTCCCCCCTTTCAGTTTCCTCTCCTTTTCCTACGGCTTGATCCTTTACCATTTATTGCAGGATCTGTATCAACTAAGATGACAGTTTATTTTCAGGTTACATCTAGTGCTGACAAAATGATCTGGTTAAATTCTGGTCTCTTCGTAGTATTAAATCCAGAATTACTTCAACGGATTTGCTAATTCTCAGGTGCCTGTTTTTTTTCTTATGTCTCAGTCACCCCAAAAAATGTGCATGACTTGCACTTTTCTGGCAGAAAAGTGCAATTGCACATTTCTCCCAGAAAAGTGCAACTCATTTCAGTTGCACTTTTTTTTAACTACAGTTGCACTTTTCTGAGGTCATTGAGACTTAAGAAATTCTCAGTCAACTGAGACATAGGCAAACCCAAAATAGCTAGTTTATTTTGATTGTGTATGATTCGAAGTCAGAAATAGTTGGTTGCCGGTCCTCTAGCTATTGAACTGGAACATTTTTGTGTTTTCTATTCCCATCTACAGATAATAATTGCAGATGTTGTATTTGTTGCAGAATCATCAGTGCAACATAGCTTCAGAGGAGTGACAAGCTAGTCATATTATCAATGGAACTGAGTACATTTTTTCGATAAAGATCATAAAGCGAGCACAACCAGGCGAAGATCTCTCAATATTTTTTGGTTCCAGGTGTCTACATGTCAATCACTATCACTCATATCTCGGTGTCTATGTACAGTAAATACCTACTATCTTTTCTAAAAAAATTACACTTGGTTTCCTATGTTGAATCTATTAAAACATGTGCCATGATATTTTTTATTCTGTTACTTAGTGTAATATTATTGCAGGGGCCAATCTTCCTTTCATTACTGATTATTCTTGCCCTCACGAGGTGACATATCCAACTATGGTTTCTACATTAGCACTTTTCATGTCGGCTTTCTATTCATGTGAGTTCAGCCCAGCTATTAAACATTTCCAATACTTGCATTTGAAATTATTTTATATCCGCATGGTTGTTTTCTCAGGCCAGTGAAGTTGGTTTTGCACTTCTCATGTTATGAGCACTTGTCATATTAACCGAATCTTGATACATTTTAATATTCTGAAATAGTATTATATTGTTGTAAATACTCAAATAAACCATGCTTGAAAATGTCGGAGTTAGTTCCTGTTAATTCCTGATGGTTTTGTTTTACCAATCCAAGTATGAATTGGTATTTAGTAGGTTCTAGTCAATCTTTGTCTCTTATTGATCCTGATAGTTTTGCACATCATGGCTTCCGAGGTGTGTCTCATCTATAGAAATTAGATGAACTTTGGACCAGGCATAATTGTTACTCTTGTTAAACACCTTGTTTTTCTCTGTCATCAGTAACAATAAAGGTTCAGCCGCCTGCTTGTACTCTAAAATTCGTATGTAATTCCAGTAGCTTATGAAGTTACTGAAAGAACAAACTATGCCTTGATATCGCCGAGAGGGGGGGTGAATAGGCGATTAATACTTTTCCGGTTTAAGGCTTGATAATTGCAGAATAAAACGATGTGTTTAAATTGACAAGCCAACAACCTAATATACTAGGCTCACCTATGTGCACCAACAACTTATGCTAAGCAAGGCAAGCAACAAGATGATAGCAAGATATAAAACTTCAAGCATGAAGGCTGTCACAATGTAAATTGCATAAGTAAAAAGCTCGGGTATAGAAATAACCAAGGCACGCGGAGACGAGTATGTATTCCCGAGTTCCTCCTTGTTAAGGGAGTACGTCTCGTTGGAGGGGTGTGAGCTCGCCACAAGAGGCCTACTCAAGATGCCACAAAGGCCTCACCCTATTCTCCGATGAACCACACCCAAGGGTTTGGTTCACCTTCCACTATCGGAATCCTTCAAGGCGGAATCCGGGGCCTTTACACCGTTCTTGGGGCACACACCCACAACTCAATTGCGGGCTCCCAAATCTTGCCGAAGCTTCACAACTCGAAGGCTTCGCGGCACACCAAACCATCTAGGGTACACAATGAACCCAAGAGACACAAGCTCTTGGGAACACAATGCACCCAAGAGTAATAAGCTTCTCAACCTTCAATCCCACGAATCTTCGTGGAGAGCACAATCCGATGCAACTAATGCAAAAGGCAAGAACACACTGAGTGGTCAAATCCTTCTCTCCAAAATCCAACCAAAGCAACTAATGCTATGGAGGGATTTAAGAGGAAGAACAAAAAGAAACACCAAGAACTCCAAAATCTAGATCTACTAGGTTCCCCTCACTTAGAGGAGGAATGGATTGGTGGAATGGTAGATCTAGATCTCCTCTCTTGAATCCCTAAATTTGGGCAAGAATCATTGGAGGGATTGAGAGAAATCAAGCTCACAAGTTTGCAACAATGGAGGAGAGAGAGAGAGTGAGTGAGTGAGCTGCACCTCTTGGGGAAGAATGGGGCTATTTATAGCCTCCCCAAAAAACTGACCGTTGGAGCAGCGAGGGGCCGGAACTTCCGGTGGCCCGGAGATTTCCGGAGCAAACCTCTGATGCAAAGATCCGGACCCCCTCCAGAGAGAAAAACGCGAAAACAACTTAGCCAAATTTTCTTGGACCGGAACTTCCGGACCAAGTGCCAGAATTTCCGGACCCCCAGAAATTTCCAAGGAAACTTCCGGGGCAAATTTCCGGAACCCCTCCAGAGCGAATCGCCGAAAATACTTAGCCAAAAAGTTCAGATGAAAATATGGGCCGGAACTTCCGCCCCACTAAAAATTGCAGAAAGAGCAAAACGAAAACGGGCATATCTTTTGCATCCGGACTCCGTTTTCGATGATCTTGGGCTCGTTGGACTCGCAACGAAAAGCTCTACAAGGATATATAGAAAAACAACAAGGGAGTATAAAACCAAATGGAGAAAGGTAAAACCTCTCTAAGAAAGATGATCCGATAAACCTCCGAAACCAAAAAACGCAATAGGAGACACATATGAAAACCGTTTTCGGTGAACTTGGCCTTGTCATGACAAGCACGACAAGCACCAAGACCACACCACGATAAGAGCCAAATAAGAACTAATAAAGATGATTGAAAGGATGCAAGGTTGCAAAGGTTTGACCTCTCCACGAACGATACGATCAAGATACTCGGTCGAGTGCCCCTCTTGATAGTACGGCTATCTATCCTATAACCCGGTCTCTCAACTAACATCATGAGACCGGTAAAATAGAAACTCTATCAAGATCATACCTTTGCCTTGCGCATTAAACCACTTGAGGTCGATGAAGACGATCTTCATCTCCTCAAGACGAACCACCTTTCTTGATTGCGCTTTGCATGGTGAAGATTCACATGATGCTACCCCATACACCAATATGGGAGAGGCACATTTCAGCATATCTTCACATGGCCTTGAGTGTTGATCAACTCGCACTTAGCCTTGATCAACATATAATCTTATTCCCTTAGCCTTGACTCCAACATATGGAGATCTAGCAATGCTTGTGGACACACCTACAAATACAGCTCAATACAAACATTAGTCCATAGAGATTGTCATTAATTACCAAAACCACACATGGGGGCAACCATGCACTTTCAGTTACCCCCTTTGAAAACATCCAAGTTTAGTTGTTGATTTATATTACTGCTTGATCGGGATGGCTCGTGTGTGATAGCCTATCCTTAAAAGGGATTTGAGTTGTTGAAAGTACTGTTCGTTGAGATTGACTCCATTTCATTGCTGGAAACTGTTTGTTGAAAAATTGTCTCCATTTCGTTGCTGGAATATGCATTTCTTTGCCATAGTCTGAAAGAATTTGGAAGTGGTGTTAGTGATAGGAAGCTATTAGGCACCTAATTACGGCCTCAAACTCTTCTTTTCATGCATGCACACATGAGCTACTACTGATGCATGCATGTTTCTTAAGGGTAGCTGCATTTTAAGGTTATAAATTCTTTTGTCCGTGCATATGATAGAGATAAGAATCTCAACTTAATTGAAGCATTCACCGGCCTTTGTTCTAATACTGAATAAGTGTTCTATTTTCCGCCCCATGCAGATGAATGTTAAAAAGCTCAAGTTGGGTCATGTTGTGTGGGCGCTGTGTTGCGAACTGAAGTGTTCTCTAGCTGCCGCTAATCGCCTGCTGGTTTGCTGCCTAAATTGGTGGCTGCTCCGTTAGTTTGGGGTGTGATTTTTCTAGGTAGCAGCTGGAGCTGATGAGTCTTGGGAAGCACATGTTATTTTAGGTGTTGGTTGTTTTGAAATGATGGCAAATTGTTTTGGATATTGTGCTATCGATGCTAATTCCACTTTGTAGTACTTATGATCATATTTTGTTTACATATGAGTGTATGTGATCATATTCTGTTGTTGACGTGCAAATGCAATATTTCCTTTTATTTCTAAAATCTTTTATTTCTAAAATATATAACAGTGACGGGCAAACCACCAAACTAGCAAAGGATCTGTTGCTGCTATGATCGACTAATGCTACCTGTGGAAACTAACTAGTGACGGGCCTGAATAAAGACTGTCACTAGTAAACAAATACTAGTGACGGGCACTCGCCTGTCACTGGTAACCTATTACCAGTGACTAGTTATCAGTGACGGGCACCTTGCCTGTCACTAATGAGCCTTTTGGGCCCGTCACTGGTAGGCTATTCTACAGTAGTGAGATAGAGGACTGCAAAGTCCTTTGGTGATAATTTCATTGTGTACCTTGTGGATGACGCACCCCCAGGACCATTTCAGAAGCCTATGCATCACTTGATGCTGACTACTGGAAGGAAGCTGTCCGTAGTGAGATGGATTCCATCTTGTCTAACGGAACCTGGGAAGTCACTGATCGTCCTTATGGGTGTAAACCTGTAGGATGTAAGTGGGTGTTCAAGAAAAAGCTTAGGCCTGATGGTACTATTGAGAAGTACAAGGCGCGACTTGTGGCCAACGGTTATACCTAGAAAGAAGGCGAATACTCCTTTGATACTTACTCACGTGTGGCTAGACTGGCCACGATTTGAGTGCTACTTTCGTTGGTTGCCTCGCATGGTCTTCTCGTTCATCAAATGGACGTTAAGACGGCTTTCCTGAATGAAGAGTTAGACGAGGAAATTAACATGGATCAGCCCGATGGTTTCGTAGTACCTAGTCAGGAAGCAAAGGTGTGTAAGTTGTTGAAGTCTTTATATGGCCTTAAACAAGATCGTAAGCAATGGCATGAAAAGTTTGAAAGAACTTTAACTGCTGCAGGATTCATTGTAAACGAATCTGACAAGTGTGTGTACTATCGTTATGGTGGGGGCGAGGGAGTTATTCTCTGTTTGTATGTCGATGACATACTGATCTTTGGAACCATCCTTGATTTAATTAAGGAGGTTAAGGATTTCTTATCTCGTTGTTTTGAGATGAAGGATCTAGGAGTAGCTAATGTTATCTTGAACATCAAGCTGCTGAGAGATGGTAATGGTGGGATTACACTGCTTCAGTCTCACTATGTGGAAAAGGTCTTGAGTCGCTTCGGGTATGATGACTGCAAACCTTCACCGACACCATATGATCCTAGTGTGATGCTCCGAAAGAATAAACGGATTGCTAGAGATCAACTGAGATATTCTCAGATTATTTGCTCGCTTATGTACTTGGCTTGTGCCACCAGGCCTGACATCTCTTTTGTTGTGAGCAAGTTGAGCCGGTTTGTTTCTAATCCGGGAGATGATCATTGGCATGCTCTTGAGAGAGTTATGCGTTATTTAAAAGGCATTGCGAGCTATGAAATTCACTACTCCGGGTATCCGAGGGTACTGGAGGGTTATAGTGATTCAAGCTGGATATCTGATGTTGATGAGATTAAGGCCACGAGTGGCTATGTGTTTACACTCGGTGGTGGCGCTGTTTCCTGGAAGTCTTGCAAGCAGACCATCTTAACGAGGTCAACTATGGAAGCAGAACTCACATCGTTAGACACAACCACTGTTGAAGCAGAGTGGCTTCGTGAGCTTTTGATGGACTTGCATGTGGTTGAAAAACCAATACCCGCTATTCTTATGAAATGTGACAATCAAATTGTGATAGTTAAGGTTAAAATTTCAAAGGATAATTTGAAGTCATCAAGGCATGTGAAAAGGAGATTGAAATCTGTCAGAAAATTGAGAAACTCCGGAGTTATTGCGTTGGATTATATCCAAACGTCTAAGAACTTGGCAGATCCTTTCACAAAGGGTTTATCACGTAACGTGATAGATAGTGCATCGAGGGAGATGGGTTTGAGACCCACGGTATGAGTTGTCCACAGTGGTAAGCCACTCTATGTGATCGGAGATCCCGTGAATTAGAAGTGGGAGACAAGCTGTTGGTCAGCTGGGAGGAGAGTATCCCTTAAATCATTTTCCCACTCCGTGAAGATGCAATACTCTCCTGATCTGCATGGCAGGTTGATATTTATCTTAATGTGTTCCAAGCGGCTTACTTTTATAAGCGGAGATGTTGTCCTGCAGAGCATCTCTTGAGAAATACACCTATATGAGTCTGACTGTTAAATGTCGCAGTCCGTGAGAGTTGGGTGCTCTTTAATAAACTCATGAAAGGTTTTGGTTTATGACGCATAAGCTCCACCCTCGGGGAAGCCTTGCGGCAGCCCAGTATTGGTCAAGGGCTTGTGTGAAATTAAGTCGCAGCAAACTTGTAGTTCAAGGCATAGTCCACTATCCAAGTTGTGATCTAGTGTAGCACAAGTTTTTAAGTGGAAGTTCAACTTAACAGTCTCCACTAAGTACCGGTATATAAAACAATGTTTTGGAACTGAATGATGAGATATGTGCCAATGAGACTTTGTGGGGGATTGTTGGAATTTACTAGTATTTATTAGCCCAAAGATAAATTCAGAAATTCTCATTGGCACATTGTTATACTTTGTTAATTGGGAAAATTAATGAGTCATTGATTAATTAGTAATGGTCACATTTATTACGGCCGTTTCTAATTCATTAACATACGCGGTTAATATGGTCGTTTCTAATTCATTAACAAACACGTTTATTGTGACCGTTTTTAATTCATAAACGGACGTGTTTAATACGGCAGTTTCTAAATCATAAACGGACGCGTTTATGAGGGCTGCTTTGACTCCTAACCTGCACTATATAAAACCGAATCAAGTCAATTTTGGCTGATGTAAGCAACACATGGTCTCTCGCCGTTCCAGTTCCAAATCCTTGCGCCGTCGTCTTCCAAGTCTTCTCCATGCCGTCTTCCGGCGTGCACCGGTTGAAGGGACAGTAGGCCTCCGGAACCCCGCCTCTTGTGATCCTGTACGGGAGAGGGGCGATCAGGTTTTTGGGGAGCGCACTCGCGCGACTACTGGCATCGAGTTCTTCCCCAACGACGACTTCTTCCCCGACATTGGCAGCCTCTTCATCAACGACATGGGTGACAATGTGAACGCCAATGCTGCCACACTGTATGAACTCTTAATCTTTCTGTTTGAGATATTCCTAGAGTTTCTTCTTATAGTAGTTTCTCTAGATTCGTTCGGTTTATCTACTGTTTTAGTAGATCACATGATTAGTTTAATTCTTGTTATTCTAGTCATAATATATTTACTGTTTTCGTGGATTAAATCATATGCAAAATTGATTATATTTTCAACATATTGCACCATAGCGAGAGGGATCACCCCATATTCAATTTGTTGATTGTTGGTTTTGGCAACCCGAATAATCTAGTCAAGGGCTCAATAAATCTGGACCCGGTTTAATTGACCACTGATCCACTGGTATAATCCTGAGACGTACGAGGTACATATCTAGCATAGATAATCTTGTTGTCCGTATATTTGTTTGGATGATTGTCCGGATTTTGGTCTAGATCGTGCAGTGCCCTGAGCTGCGCAGCTCAGGCGTAGCAGCTAAACCTTAATTAATCAACATAAGCAAAATTTCGGTTACTTATTGTATTTTATCACAAAGTTTTTGCTTCTCGAATTTCACATGTATGAATGCAGTGCACATATCTATACTCTACCCTTGCGTTAGTCAAGTTAAGAAAGGGTGTTGTGTCATGGTCTCATGGACTCATGGTCCAGTCGGGCAGCAAGTCAATGCGTCACGACCACGTGTAAGCAGTGGCGAAGCTAGCGATTTTGGAAGCCGGGGAACAAAACAAGCAAAATATTTCATTTCGTCTACAAAGGATGAAATCTCAAAATTTTAATTGTTCAAACACCACTGAACCGAACGTAGTTTTTCACAGATTGTAGATGTACAAAAACAGACATACAGTACTATTTTTTTTTGAAGAACCGACAGCAAAAGTTCAACATAGCAATCTCCAATGACAAACAGCACACCTCAAGCGATTCACGATCGAACAGCAGGCAAACAAGAACAACCGTAGTCCCTAGGGGACAGCCTGAAGCAAATAGGCTAGGTAATGGGCCTGTGGACTGCTACGAAGACCGAAGAAAATAGACTGGCCAGTCAGGGCCCGCGGATGTGCCTATCTGATCTGGCCCATTTACGAAAAAACTCGTCTTTTTCAGCGCAGCTCGCAATTCATGTCGTTCCAGCCAGTTTGGCCACCGTCGGAGCTCTCCGGTGACTAGGCATGCCGCGGAACGGAGCCTGGGCACGTGCCCAGGGCGGAGGCATGGTAAATCCGCCACTGCATGTAAGGATCCATCGAAGGAAAGCACCGCGCACGGCGGAAGATTATAAAGTGCCCAAACAATAAGGGCCTCTTTGATTTGCGGAATTCATAAAACACAGGAATAGGAAAACGTAGGATTATAAGGCCATGTCTAGTTGAATCCTAAAGGATTTGCAATCTATAGATTTTTTTTGTCAAAAAGTGTTTGAATCACAAAAACAGAAAAAATTGTAACATGAGTTTTGAGTGGATGAAAATATTAACAAACATAGTGCAATGCAATCAATGGGAAATTTTTCTAAAGATCTAATCCTACAAATCAAATGACGCATATGTGAAAATTCCTAAGAATCAAAATCCTATAAAGTGTCTATGATATTCTTTTGAATCGAATGAGACCTATATCGCTTTCCTAAATAATCCATTTTTGAACATCGACATATTTGTAGAAATTTTCGCTAGAAGGTACTGTAATACTGTATTTGGAATTACGGGTAAAATATCGTGCCTCGGTCACCAAATTACCGCGACACCCTTAGCAGTCTGCACGCTCTCCCTGACACGCTGGCCCCACTTCCTGCCAAGTCCCGACTCAGATCCGCTTCAAAACATTCTCGAGCGAAGCCGACACCGGAACTCCCCAACGACAGCGAGCAACAACAGCCGAGGGGCCAAATTCGTGCAATCTCGGGCGGAATCTGACTTGACGTCGCGGAGGCCTGTGCGACTTTAGGTGGAACCTGGCCGGGAATCATTGGTCGGAGCGAATGGGGGTGCCGGAGGCGGTGGCACTAGACATACCGGCGGAGGAGGGGTCCCCGGCGACCAGGGTGCCGCCGAGGATCAGGAGGAGGCTCAGCCAGGTGCGTGAGTCGAGCGTTGGCGCGCCCGCGTCCGCCGAGGAGATCGAAGCCAAGCTCCGCGACGCCCATCTCCGGAGGCAGGTGGGTTTGCTCCCCTCTTCTTTTTCGCTGCGTGCTTCATTATTTGGGTTGGGTTGGGTTTATGTTTTTCTTCCTGCTGGCTGCTAGTTACGAGTTTGAGTAGTTCGAAGTGGAGATTTAGCACGTTCATATGGTAATAAGTAATAACATACAAATCCGAGTATTGTAGCGCGATTACTGCCTCGGCGGTATGGCAGGGTACCATGTGTTAGTTTATTTGATCAGATCTTAGAGCCGCAAGCCAGTTAAGGTCTTAATATTATGAGAATGGTAAGCCCTGGTTGGTTTTTTTTTTTTTTTTTTTTTTTTTTTTTTTTTTTTGAGGAAGCACAAATGCTTTGCGTCTCTATGCCTTGATTAGAAGAGGGCTTGGCTTCTGATAAGCCCCTGTTGGTTATATAGTGAGAATGTTGAGTTTCCATTCCAACTGAATGAACAGTAAGTTCATTCTCTTTTTTTTTTTTGAACAACTCTTGCTTTGTTAACTGTTGAGAACTGTGTGAAGGGTGGAATGACCGAAATGGGGTAGGTTTGTGGAGTTTCATGGGCTGATAAAACAAACATGATTGCTACTGTCTACTTATGTGAATTGTTCTCCACTCCAGCAATTCCATGAAGCATTATCATGCAAAGCAAGGCGTGCGGTCAGGAGCACTTCACAGCCATCTCAGGAGGACGATCCGAAGCAGCGCCTTGAAGCGAAGCTTGTGGCCGCTAATCAGAAGAGGTAATCAAAAGAGGCGAACCGGTAGAGTATATCTTCTGATTCAGTATGAGGTAAGGGTAAGTAAAGAATATTTCATAATTGTAGGCTGAGCCTCTTGGAGAAGGAACAGAATCGTTTAGCTAAATTGGATGAGCTGCGTCAAGCTGCTAAAAATGATGCGGAAATGAGGTTTAACAGGGAAAGGGAGGAGCTTGGCATGAGAGTTGAGCATCGGGTCCGGCAGGCGGAGGCGAACCGTATTCAACTCTTGCATGCTCGTCTGCAGAGGCGAGCTGCGCTGGAGGAGAGGACAAAAAGGTTCCTCGGGCAAAGAATGGCGTGGGAGAATAAGTACAGGGAGCGTGTACGGTCTGCAATCCTGCAGAAGCGGAATGCAGCTGAGATGAGAAGGTTAGGGCTATTGGAAGCTGAGAAAAAGCGGGCTCAGGGTAGGCTTTCACAGGTCCAGCTTGCTGCCAGAACAGCGTGTAGCCAGAGAGAAACTGAGAGGAGCAAGTTAAAAGAACAACTAGAAGACAAACTTCAGAGGGTATGTATTTTTAATGCACAGAGTTGACATAATTGTTTTAGCCCTATGGTCGCTAACCATATATACAAAAACAGGCAAAGCGGCAGAGAGCTGAGTATCTGAGGCAGCGAGAAAGTACCCAGTGCTCTACACATACCAGTTCAATTAAACATGGGGACTTTCTTTCAAGAAAGCTGGCAAGGTATCATCTTACCCAGTCGAACAACTGTCAAGTTTCAAATATTTTTTTCGTTTGTATGTGTAGATGAGATTGTATTGATTTTTTTTTTCATGGCACTTCAGATGCTGGAGAAGATTCATAACATCTAAGAAGACAACAGTGGTGTTGGCTAGGGCCTTTGACGTGCTGGGAATAAATCAGGAATCTGCTGATTCTCTGCCATTTGAAAATTTTGCTCTCTGCATTGAATCTCCAGAAGTTCTCCAGACCACTAGGGCATTGCTTGATCGCTTGGAGAGTCGTTTTATTTTGTCTCAGTCAACAAGTTCATCCACACCAGAAAATATTGATCATCTGCTCAAGCACCTGGGATTACCAAAGACTAGGATCCTACCAAGTAATGCGGGAAGAGCTAGAGTATCACCAAAAAGGGCAACTAGAAATTCTGGCACTAGCAAATTACCTAGATATTCGCCAAGGGTAGTGCTTTGTGCTTACATGATACTAGGTCATCCAAGTGCTGTTTTTAATGTACGAGGCGAGCGAGAGAAACTACTTGTGGGGTCAGCAACAAACTTTGTGAAGGAATTTGAACTGCTGATGAAGACAATACATGGGTTAGATGGTGCTTGCATATTGAGGCAGTCAACACTAGATGCAGACTCTCCTGGATCTTCTACTTACCAGGAATCTTCTTCAATTGCTGCGGATCAGAAAAAATTTAGATCCCAGCTGGCTTCTTTTGACAAAGCCTGGTGTGCTTATCTTTACCACTTTGTGGTGTGGAAAGCAAAAGATGCCAAGTCGCTAGAGGAAGATCTCGTGACAGCTGCATGCAAGCTTGAGCTCTCAATGATGCAAACTTGCAAAATAACTAGCGAAGGCCGATCAGATAACCTTAATAATAATAATTTGAAGAACATCCAGAAACAGGTATGATTTGTACTGCTTTTTTATATCCTGCCATATCCCTTCTGTGACAAGTATTGTTTTATGTGCATATGATTTGTGTAATGAAGGAGCATTTCAGCTCTATAATTTACTATGGTCTGAGAAGTAATGAACCTTGGCGTTAAAAAAAAATAGAATGTTGCACGTAGTTTATTACTCCGGTCCTTCTTATGTTGATTCTTCATAGGTATAATATCTGCTGACACAAGTTTCTGCTTTTCCTCCAGGTTATGGTAGACCAGAAACTTCTAAGGGAGAAGATTTGGCACCTAGGTGGTGAACCTGGTGTTGAGAGGATGGAACTTGCTTTATCAGAAACAAGGTCAAAGTTCTTTGGAGCTAAGGAAAATGGGAGCCCCTTGGCAACAGCGGTTGCAAATGTCACATCTCCATCTGAACAGTCTCTTCTTTCTGACATCAAAGATAGTTTGGACACGGATGCTGAAAGGCCAGGTAGAGTTGGTCAATCTGTGTCCAGAGCTTCCTCTTCACCGCCTCGAAGTAACACTGGAGACAACGGTGGTCAAATGAGCAGCATGGGGTTAGAAAACCTGCCAACAGAGAATGAGCCTGTCCAATCTTTATTCAAAGCTTCCTCTTTACCATCTGAAAGTAGCTCAGGAGACAAGTTCATCAGTAGCCAAATGGGCAGCCCAGTGCCAGAAAAGCTGCCAACAGAGAATGAACAAATGGTCAATGAGATTCTGCATGGTTATTTTCCTGACAGCTTTGAAGATATTGGTAAATTTGAGGGAGATTTCAAGGTTAGGTCCTACAATATACTAGAATTTTACTGTCAAACTTCATATCTAGGGTAATGTAAGAACCAGAAATGTGTATCATGTTCAAGAATTTGTGTCAGCATTGACTGTTTAGGGAAACTCAGATACTGATGTAGGGTGTATTTTTTATCCTGGTGTAAGATGCACCTCCAGGTAAGTAGCATGTAATTCTCTCGGACGCTCACTTTGTATTCCTCAGGCAAAGGTCAGGGAAACGATGGAGAAAGCTTTCTGGGATGTGGTTGTGGATTCAATGAAAGGAGACACGCCAGACTACAGTTATCTGGTCAGCCTAGTAAAGGAAGTAAGGGATGCCTTGCACCAGATGGCTCCTAAAGGGTGGAAAGAAGAAATATCAAACAACATCAACCTTGAAATGTTGTCCCAGGTAAGAAGAGTTTGAGTAGTGTTATGATGAATATATAATATTTGATACCAATATTATTATTTTCTGGCTGAAAGGTACTTGAGTCGAGCACTCAGGACACACAATATCTGGGGCAGATTCTGCAGTACTCTCTGGTTATGGTGCGTAAATTGTCGTCTCCTGCAAAGGAAGATGAAATGAAGATCAGTCATGACAAATTATTGAACGAATTGATCGGAAACTCTGAATCTAATGGCGAGGGTCCAAATGCATTCATAATAGCTGTCATCAAGGGCTTGCGGTTCACTATGGAAGAATTAAAGGTTTGTTAATATCTGAGGTCTGTAATTTACACTGTCCAAGGTGAACTACAACATCATTCCTAACTAAATATTTTTTATATTAAACAGGCTCTTCAGTCAGAAGTCAGTAGAGCGCGAATACAACTACTGAAACCAATTATAAAGGGCTCAGGTGGTTTTGAGTACCTGCAGAAAGCTTTTGCTGATCGTTATGGATCCCGTTCCAGTGCATTAGTTTCTCTCCCTTCAACTATTCATTGGATTTCTGCCTCAAAGGCGATGGTAGAAGAAGAATGGAACGGATATGTCAGCTCCTTGCAGACCCTGCCTGCAACAGATTATGTTAGTTCTAGACACCGTGCACAGCCACTGTTCTAAGCAGCAATAGTGTACTTGGTTTTTACCCACTGTTATTGATTAAGATTACGGAAACCCGTACAAGCTCATGGGCTGTTTTAGCAACAGTAGCATAAGTACTTGCTGTTTTCACCTGATGCCATCGATTAAACTTACAAACCCCTCATAACAGGTTCAGCCATTTGTTACGACCCTCCGAGCTGGTCGTGGAATTCCACATCAGCAACCTACAGTGCCTGTAGCAGGTACATTTTGAAAAAATCGTCTATTTACCTGAATTTTTTAATCACTTTGCATAATGTAAAACAGAAGAATGTACAGGGCTACCAGAGTGCACGGGAGAAGGGCTCGACAGGCTAATAAGGATTGGGCTATTACAGCTTATCAGCAGCATGGAGGGCATGCAAAGGAAGTCAGTACCAGAGACCTTTAAGCTCAATTGGTTGAGGTTGCGTGCTGTTCAGAGTCAATTCCAACAAGTGATTGTTATCGCAACAAGGTGAAACGTTATATAATTTCATGTTTTTTCATTATTATGTGATATATATCAGAGCTCTAGTATGAATCGACTGAACCTATGGTTTTCCTACAGCATGCTTGTCCAGCGTCAAGTTTTGATGAGTGAGAGCTCAAAGGCCACCCCTTCGGAACTGGAAAATGCAACCTTGGAACTGTTTAACACGCTCACAGAGCTACTAGACAACTTTTCTGATGTTAGCACAGACAAGATCATCGAGGTGATGATCCATTCGTCAACCAAAGCTGGCTCTTGCTCAGATGAAATAATTGAGAACAGGAAGCAAATATTGGCCAGGGTCTTCCTCAAAAGCCTCCAGACCAATGACACCGTCTTCAGGAAGGTGTCTCGATCTGTTTACTGTGCTTTCCGTGCGATCACCCTGGGCGGCAGCGGGGAGAAGGGCAAGAAACTCGCGGAGGCGGAGCTGCGGCGCATCGGGGCAACAAAACTCACTGACTGTGTAGTGAAGGCGAGTGAAGTGCTACTCAAAGTAGCAACAATATCAGAGCAGGTTCATGGCCCGTGGTACAAACATGTCATGTGAATGATCTCCTGGTATGGTGAATTTGTGCCCTATGAAGGTGCTGCGGAAATGAAATTGTGCAGCGGTCAGGGTGGTAACAGAGTTTGAAGATTTTTTCTTGACTCGGAGATGAAAGTATATTTAGTATGCTATATGCCTACGTGGACAATGTTGTGGTAACTGTGTGAGAGAACGGAACAAACGCAGATGCTGTATGTCTTGGTGTAGTTCATGTCTATATATATATGCTGTTACTGTGTATATAAACAATAATGCAATGGAACTTAAACACCACTTTGGTAAAGTTTATTCATAATACTAATGTGTACTATATATATATGCCTGTCTTCCGTGAGCTTGCTTGTCCTAGCATACATCAAAACGCAATGGATTACAGAAAACGTGATACTGAATTGGCGATGCACAATCTCATGCCTTTGCTTCCACATTAAACAACTCTAGCTCGGATGCACCATCGTCACACTAGGAGCAATAATAGCAGCTCAGGAAGACAGCTGCTGCTCGGCGTTCTCGGGCGAAGATTCTGCCGCCGCCTCCAAGTCCAAGGTGGGCGAATCAGACGTAGGCGTCTCCTCCGGCACCGGCGCTTCCACCACGGGGGGGCTCGACTGGACCACCGAGAAGGCCGCCGCTGCGGTACTGGGCTGGAACTTGGCGACGTAGTAGCTGAGTGGCGGGCCGGAGTAGGGCGTCTGCACCGGCGGCTGGTTCTTGCTGACCTGGATGAGGATGGAGGAGGCCCCGGCGACGAAGATGAGGGCCAGCCCCGCCGTGAGCGCCGCCGTGTTCTCGGAGCCCTCGGAGGAGGTCCCCGCCGTGCCGGAGCTGATGGCGCTCTCCGCCACGTACACCGCCGGCTGCGCGCGCGCGACGATTAGCGTCAGTTTGATGAGAAGGAACAAGAGTGAGTGACAAGAGTGAGGTAGGTACCTCGACGGAGTAGATGTTGGTCTGGCCTGCGGTGTCCTTCTCGATGAGGCCCGTCCACCCTTTCTTCTTGGGAGGGAAGGTGCCCACCACCTGGGTCCTCTCCTCCGCCAGCCACTCCACGCTCAGGCTCCCGATCTGCGCGGCGGAGGCACACACACACGGTAACCGCCATGTCCAAAGAAGAAGAAGAAGAAGAAGAAGAAGAAGAAGAAGCAACAAATAGGGGAGGTAGACGATTGGCAGGTACCTCCTTCTCCGGGGCGCACTCCACGTCGTTGCACTCGGAGTCGTCCTGCGACGGCGTCGGCGTCGGCGACGAAGAAGCGTTGCAGGACACCGTCAGCAGCCTGCTGCAGCTGATGCTTGGGATGCCAATGCCTCCTCCGCGCAGAAGCGTGGCCTGCTGAGGCTTGCTGTTCCTCAGGAAGACGCAGCTGCTCGCGGAGAGCATGGATTGGGCGGTCGGGCAAGCCATCTTCTCTTTCTTTACTCTCGCAGGCTCTCTACACAGTCGTGCGCGGTACCAGAAAGAAAAGAAGTTGGGAGGATATGGCTATGGACTTGCGAACACCACAGATTTTTTCCAATGTGCTTGAGGTTTGGTGCTTTTGTAGCGTTCGTTTTTTTCGTTTTGGATTTTCCTCTGCGGCTGGCTTCATGTGGATGCTCAGTCGTCCACGTTGTCCTGCCGGCTACTACGATTTTTTCTTGAGCTGGCAACATTTCCCTGTACCAGCTGAACGGAGAAGGTTTTGACCTTTGTGACCCACACACAAGGTGTAGTGGTGTACATTGTACACCAGTCTTCTTTACATAGGGATCACTATCAATCACTGCATTCGTGCTGAGAGAAATAACATTACATCGTACTGGAAATTTGGAATGAAGACACTGCTGCCCTTGATGCCAAAGGGACTGACTATGATTAAATTCTTCGTCTAGTAGAAAGAAAAGACAGTAGTGCATTCTCTTGTGATTTTGCCAAAAAGCAAAACTACACCCAGAGAAGCGCGCTCTGGCGACAGATACAAAAGCAGCATACAACATATTGTTACCATCCATAACGCTCTACTACCATGTTCTCTTATTACTCCCTCCGTTCCTTAATATAAGACGTTTTAAGAAGCTAAATTAGTTTTCTAAAACGTCTTATATTAAGGAACAGAAGTAGTACATGCCAGATGCGTTGCTCTAAGGATATATTTGAAATGCTGCCTCTAGAAGGTGTACTATGATCCAGCGGAAAGCAAAAAAAAGCCCTCCCATTTGGGTACTTCCATACCAAGATCCCCAAGTGGCTGGGTGACCATGTCTCCAGCCTCCAGGAGCAAAGCCTTCATAATCTCCTAGTGCAAACAATGTCATCCAATAGCTTAGTGCTCGTTCCATTTGTTGACGTACTTCAGGAATGACATGGAAGGGCTGTCCCTTGGCTGAGCTCGAACACGTGTGGAACGGCGCAGCACAGCCTCATCGAGTATCGTTTTGTGTGTGATCTCTTTCAATCGTTTCTCTAGCGCATTGCTGCAACATGAAGCAGGAAAAGAGTTAGTCAACACATCATTGAGCTCTTTCCATTTTACTATTACTTCTACATCAAGAGTAGATTATATAAGATTGAAATTCTGTAACAAGGTTATTGGGAGGTCAGTATCAAATCAATGTGGACATTCTAACAAACATTAGAGAACTGAACATCAAAGCTTTGTAAGAAGAAGTCTTCCATGATCAAGGAAACATCAAGGTAACCAATTGTAAAGATCATAAAAATCTATGTACCTTATGCTATTATAGAATTTGTCCAGCTGAAATTTGAGGGCTCTCTCTCGTATACCTTTCACGTTTAGTGAGCCCATGAGCACATCAAGCTGTCATTCAAAATAAGCTTATAGTTAAACAGCCATAACTATCAAAAGCCTCAACAAACTCTCCTAACAGTCAGAGCAATAGCAATTACCTCTTCCTTAGTGCTGTAGTATCCCCATTCTTTGGAATCTGCACTTTCAACAAAAAGCCTTCCTTCACGTTTGAAAAACCAGTACCTATTATAGTGTCTGTCCTTCCCAAGTGGACTGGCACGGATGGATAATTTTTCCTTCTGTGTTTCAAGTTGTCGTACCTACAAATATATTTCAGTTTTGATAAGCACAAAAGTTGGACTCGGTATAACTAGCAGTCAGTGACAATGAAACATGTTGAATGCGTAGAAAGATGGATTCACACATAAGAGTAGACTAGGTGCTCACCTGATGCAATTTCTTTTCTGTCTTGCTTGCGGAAATATTTCTGTTATCGCTTTCTTCTTTTCCCTTTCCCTGTTCATCAACACACTCATTGCCATCTTGTACAACATCATTGTTCTCATTTTTCACGTTTTTGTTTTTCTCTTCTCTCTCCTTCCTAGCAATCTCTCTTCTTGTTGCAACAAGAGCTTGTTGCTGGTCCACCCGCTCACTTAGTTTCTCTCTTATAGCATCAGTTGTAATAGCTTCTTCTACTAGTTCCCGGAGAATCTTAAGTTTTATATCAGCATCTATAAGACCATAGTAACCCCTTCTTACAGTCCCAATGTTACTGGAGAGTTCTTCACTCTTCATCATTTCCAAGAAAACTTTCAGATATTCAGCCCATGATTGAATATTTAACTGCAGAGGAACGTACAAATAAATAAATTAAATATATTCAACGGAGAGGAAGGGGGAGAAGGCTAATTTAACAGGAAAAGGGAAAACCTTTGACATCCTTTTGGTCTGCAGAGCTGTAAAATAATCACCTTCATCCTCAATAAGCAAATGGAACAGTGCTGAATGTATTTCCATAATAAGAACATTGTTTTCTTTGTGGCAAATTGCATTCTCCAGATCTGCTAGTGAAAACGGGTACAGATTCAGAACCCTCCCAAAAGATAAGCAGAAGTCCCATACCATAAGTAAATCTCCCACAGAATTTCTTGGTATCCCAAAATCTGTAACCAGAGGAGGTCTCTTTAACAAAGCAGGAACATCTGCAGCAGGGCTTATTAAGAGATCATCTATTGGGTACTTAATTGGCACACTTGCATGTTCCTCATCTGGGAAGAATACAAAAAATCAGTAACTGCAAATGTCACAAGTCAAAAGCCTGCTAACAGAATTATTTACAACAAATAGTGCAGGTTCAAGCGAATCACCTTTCTTGAACTTCTTTCTCGCATCTTCAGTAGTTGCACAGTCGTGCCTTTTCTTCCCTTTCTTTTGCAAACCTTCACCACACTAGAACATGAAAGCTAGTTTCAGTATTATAGCCTACATGAGAAGTAAGATATATGCAAGAGAGTACTTACCATTATGTCATTAGGGGGCTCCATGGGTATGCCATATTTTTTGGCAAGATGCTCGTGTATAATCCATGGGGTACTATGTGATGTTGCATCCCGGATCAAAAGCTTCAGAGTGTTCCTACTAACAGGCGCCCTGCGGCGAACCAAATCTGTAGCTTTGACTACTGACGTGTTGACCACAGCCTTGCTCTTGTCTCGACGAATCCAACCCACTTCGTACAACTTTGTGTCGCCAGAGTCTAAAATCTTCAAAATCTTGCAGGGAGCCTCAGAACCATCCTTTTTAGCATGTAACTCTATTCCTTCAAATACATCTTCCTGCAGACTAACATATATCTTGTTGACAAGCTCAAGTAAACCAAGAGTGCCTGAAACAAAAGGTGGCATGAAACCTGTTCCCATTCTAGTTAAGTGAAGCATTTGCACAAAGCCCAGAAATATTTGAACTTACTGTATTGAGTCATGCGGAGAACATGGCCCATTAGCTCTGTAGGCAAGTTTTGAGCCTTCTCCATTGCCTGGTGCTCAGACACCATAGCTTCTTCAAAAGTCAAATTCGATTTCCCAGACACCTTACATGTCCAAACTCTTTGGCGATAAAGGTTCAACCTCTTCACGTATTCTCTGATCAATTGTTAAGGAC
The DNA here is from genome assembly GCA_012064385.1 of Puccinellia tenuiflora. Taxonomy (NCBI): domain Eukaryota; kingdom Viridiplantae; phylum Streptophyta; class Magnoliopsida; order Poales; family Poaceae; genus Puccinellia; species Puccinellia tenuiflora. Next base: position 343,617 of record QRDG01001908.1, on the reverse strand, counting down.
AGGACACAGGAGCATTGGGAGTTTGGAAGCAACATCAGTGTAACATATTCCAGTGCAAATGTAGAAGGCATAAATAGCAACAAGGCTTACTACTTGTAAACATATAAAAACCAAAGATTAGTTAAGCTGCAGCAGTGTCATGAAAGAGGATACTGGTAATCTAGGAATATCTCCTTGGTGAACCGAATTTGGAAAACCTTTTCCTCAGGGTCCAAGTCCTTTGGAGGCTCCAGTAAGGAGAAAGGTTTCTTCTTAAAGAGAGGCATCGGACCTCTGACACGACCTAGACAATAAGGAAGCACAATTAGTGTGACCCCAGCAAGCTAACACATATACATTAAGAAAGGTTAAGAGAGACCCCCTAGCGAGCCCTCTCGCGTTATCCACGGTAGCCTCTTGGCGTTCAGGCATTCGCTCGCATGTTGCGCTCGTCATATTGGTGATTGGCCTGTTTTGCTGTGCGCTGGTTGGTTGTGCTCGCGAGCGACGTGTGATTGGCGAGTCTGGTGCGTGCTGGTCGGTTGTGTGCTGCGGCAAGCAACCCGATGTACTGCGTCGTCCCGGTGTACTTCCTTGCTCGTACGATTTGTACTGCACGCAGGTTGGTCCAGTAATACATGCCTCTATTTCGGTTGCCATATCATCTTTCAATGCAAAACAAGAATGGACACCTGCGAACTATGATGTGACAGGAACTAAAAGGGTCGTCACGGTCTCCTTGTTTGGGGATTTGCATTCCAGAAATTTTTATGGTTGGATTATGTCAATTTCAGATAATGTTGCATCTTAACTTCCGTTATTTTGGCTCTTATTAACTTATTATTAACTCATGGCAGGTGCATTTCATATGTACCATTGATGCTTTGGATCTCTAGAAAGTATTAGATGAGATCACATACTGTATTCTCAGGCTGATATCAATGGTGACATGACGAAGCTGATAGTTCATGATCTACTCACTGCTAATTTGTATATTGAAGGTATATGTGACCTGTATTGGGTATCAACTAAGGCCAAATGTGGATTAAACTGTCAGAGTGCAGCTTGTTTTAAAACATTGTAAAATGACTTTAGCTTGGTGATAATTATTTCTCAAACATTTGTTTGTGCCTAATAGTACAACGTCTGAATTTCCTTTTTTGCATTGCCGAAGTGTACTTGTTGCTTCAACGACCACATGGTTGTTTTACTTCATTGAAGATAATTTATTTGCGTGCACATATTCTAGGTTGGTCTTCATACCATGTCAGTGGATTGTGTTGTAGGGCCTAAAGGTTCGGTTTTATGAGTTCGTGTGTAGGTTTATATACTGCACAGCGATTGGGCCGCCCCTTACCAGCTAGGAGGCGCCCCAAGGGGCGCCCCAGCCTCTAGTAGTATAAACGAAGGTGTCTCTAGGACCAGTCATGGTGCAATAGAGAAAGAATCTAGAATACTACGTAGTAAAAACAACCAGGCAACAGCGTCTGGATATAAACTAGTCTGCGGAATTACGAAGAGAACAGAAAGAAGAGTGGATATAACGAAAAGTTAGCACTTGGAACACCCAATTATCGTACCCAGCCATAGAACACAATCTAATGTAATTATAGCTAAAGTTATGCACAGCAAACAAGGGCAGCCCTTTGCACAGGCATGCAGAATGCCTGGTCACACGAGCCCAGGTTGATTCCTCTCGAGCACTTGCTCCAAATGGGGAAAGCGGACCATAACTTTACTAGTAACCCGCAAGCTCACGGAACGGCCACAGCACCTCGAAATCCCACATACGACCTCCGGTACCCAAATTTCTGGAATCGCCGTCCCAGGTGTTCCGACGGCCGACCTCTTCGCAAACAGATCCCCTCCAAACCCCCACACCCAGTACCCAATAATAAAAGCACTAGGGACCGTGGATCTCACCGGGATGGTCCGCCGCCGGGGGTACGGCACGGGAGCGGGCGATGCGCGTGTCGTCGGTGAGCCGACGCGAAGCGGGGATCCGGGCGGCGGAGCTCGGCTATGCTGATGGAGAGGCGCGCGGTGGCGGTGGCGACGAGGAGCCCCGGATCGTGGTGGCGGGGCGGGTTGGGGGGAGAGGGGGTATTCAATTTGTTTGGCGCTCTCGTTTTCGACTCGTTTCGTGGCGAGGTGGGGGGTGGGAAGAGGAAAAGAATCGGAGGAGCCAAAAGGATGCGCGGGGGAGGGGGGAAATGGGGGGGGCGGGATTTTGGCCCAGGTGTCCAATGTTTGGCGCCCCGCACCCGCGTCTCGATGGATTTTTCGTTTGTTGGCGTTCAAATTCCGGATTGGTTTTTGGCAGTCCCGTATTTCATTTCTTCAGTCGCCCACTCACGCACTGACCTGAGCGCTTTCTAGAGATTGGACTCGTCAAGTTGTTCACAAAGCAATTTAGGGCATCTGCAATAGCATAGCCAAATTTCAGGCTACCCAAACCGGTTATGGCTATAACATAGAGAGGGTATGGGTAGCCTAGGTTATCGCTCAGCACCATCTCACCGACACCCTCCGTACAGTTGTTCCACCATCAGACTCCTCGTCATCGGTCAAGCCTGACTACCCAAGGTGGCCCCATGCCATGCGCTACCGCCGAAAGCCGAACCGGCGAGGACTATCAAGATCACCGCGCTGCTCTGGTTATCGCTCAACACCATCTCACCGACACCCTCCGTACAGTTGTTCCACCATCAGACTCCTCGTCATCGGTCAAGCCTGACTACCCAAGGTGGCCCCATGTCATGCGCTACCGCCGAAAGCCGAACCGCGAGGACTATCAAGATCACCGCGCTGCTCAAGCAGCCACGATGGACGCGGCCGCCACGAAAGGTCGTCGCCTCGATCGAGCCATCCGACTTACTATTGTCCTCCTAGCCAGCTTCTCCCGATGAGCCCAGCCAAAGAGTACGAAGTTAGATTCTCCCGATGGCTCAGTTCGATAGAAATGCTAGGCTTCTGCATCGCCACTGTCCATTGCGCGGGCTTTGCCCATCAGCCTCCTCCTCCAGCGGCGAGGGAGGGAGGTGAAGGAAGATGGTGGAGACTAGGGTTCGGAAGGGGGGAGAGAAATACGGCTAGCTATTACTTGCTCGCTAGTCCTTTTAATTACTATTTTCCACATCAACATTTAATCTCTTTGTTTTCAGCAAGACGGGAAGCTTGACAACTTTTCTGAAACGTTGGGACAAAGTGAGTTTGTGTGTTATGTGTAGGTTCATGCCCGTCAACTACAATAGTTGACTGGCACCATGATGGAGAATTCTAAAGTCCTACTGGTTCGATAAAACTTGGTTCTAAACTGAGGAAAATTTGTTGTTGTGCTACATCATCACCTTCCTCTTGTGGTGAAAAATTCGTCGTTCGACATAAGCGAATTTATGGCACCACCGTAGCCATCACTGCCTCGTCGCCCTCCCATGCCATATCACCGAGCCGGAGTCCCTCGACGCCGACCATGACAGAGAGGCGAGCCAGGAGGAGGAGCTGAAAGGAATATGCCCGAGAGGCAATAATAAAATGGTTATTATATTATTCCACATTTATGATAAATGTTTCTTTCTCATACTATAATTGTATTAACTGGAAATGTTAATGCATGCGTGACTAATAAACAAACAAGAGTTCCTAGTAAAGCCTCTCGTTTAACTAGCTCGTTGATTAATTGATGATTAAGGTTTCCTGATCATGAACATTGGATGTTGTTAATAATTGGATCACGTCATTAGGAGAATGATGTTATGAACACACACCCAAAGTAAGTATAGCAATGCGATTAGTCACAGTAACAGGGTGACTATAAAGGTGACGTTGGGTATTCTGAAAGGATCGAGAGTGGTATTTGTCCATCCGAATGGCGGAGAGATATACTCTAGGCCCTCTCGGTGATATCACATCGACACCGCTTGCAAGCACGTGACTAGGTCACAAGGATGTCATATCACGGAACGAGTAAAGAGTACTTGTCGGTAACGAGATCGAACTAGGTGTGGTTGATGCCATTGATCGGATCTCAGACAAGTAAAATATCGCGACACAAAAGGAATTGGTTATGACGTTTATGGTTCAACACTATCACAAGATTCATTGTTGAATGTGTGGGAGTCATTACGTTTCTCCAGGTCCCGCTGTTGACTATTGATCAGAGAGGTGTCTCGATCATGTCTACATTATTCACGAACCATAGGGTGACACACTTAAGGTTTGACGACGCTTTAGAGAAGATACGGAATATCGGAGAAATGTTTGGACAACACCGAAATTGTTTCGGGGAATATTGAAATAGTTCAAGGGGGTAAGTGTTAATGTTTGTTAATAGAATTAATAAATATTAAAATGAAAATGAAAATTGTTTTTATTTATTCAATGAAGAAAACCTTTGGTTTTTGTGACTGGAAAGTCCACCCATTGAATAAGAGCATGAGTGGGCATGAGTGGAGAGGGAGAGGTGGGGGCACCCCTTTGGGCTGGCCGCACCCCATAGGGGCTGCTACCCCTCCTCCTATATATTGTGGGGTGGAGCTCCTCCTCTCTGAGTTGCTAGAGTCCCTCATTCCCTCCTCCCGCTGCTCCACCTCTTGGTCTCCGCTTGGCGAAGCCATGGCCAAATAGTTCTCCCTACTATACATTGTCGTGTAGTTGGAGTTCTCGTGGATCTTCTACTTCCGATGCCTCGCTGGATCGAGGGAACGGAGTTCGACATCAAGCTGTACGTGTGACCGATCACGGAAGCGCTGCCGGATTGCAGCGCTCATCTTCAAGATTTTGAGATCGGCGAGTGATCGTCAACATCATCCACGAGATTTGATCTCGTTAACACTTTTGGTCTTAGTTCTCCTAGAACTTCTTGCTGCCCGTTGCTTACATCTTCTAGATTAGATCTTGGCACCTTGGTTATTCTTACCGTAAGAATTTTTTGTTTTCTATGCTACGAACCCTTCAGGAGCACTGATCGGTTGTGGTTTAGGCGGGTTTTTGTTATCGTCTCCACAGGGATCAAAATCTTATTGGTGCTTTTCCTTTCCAGAAGCTTGGCAAAACGAAAAGGTGGGTTGGTGATTTACGGATCTAGGCTAGTTCTTGCGGATCAAGCAACAGGAATTAAAACGGTGAGCAGCAAAGGGGAGGCTAAGGAAGATTGTTTCTCGGACAGCAAAGGGGAGGCTAAGGAAGATCTCGCGGACAGCAAAGGGGAGGCTAAGGAAGAGTGGATCATCAAACATAACAAAACTCAAAACTTTAGCAAGGTGGAGGCTAAGGAAGAATCAACAAACACAAAACATGAACAACAGCAAAGGGGGGCTAAGGAAGAGTTCACAAGCAACAAAGTCACAACACGATTACTAAGTTCACACAAACAGAGCGATTCAGAGAGTTACAGAGAGTTTTCACCGAAGGGGTTGGAGAGGATCGAATTAGTTCGTCGCGGCAGCAGAGGAAGCAGAGGCGGGAGGCTAAGGAAGATACAGACGAAGTAGAAGCAAGGAAGTAGACAGGGACAGATACGGATCAAGGGCTTCTTCTTTCCTCTCGTTCCTCTCGGATCGTCTTCGCCATGCTTCTCCAAAGTTCTTCCTAGTTCTTCGGTTCTTGACCTGGGTGGAGTGGTTGGTTGGGTCTTGGATCTGGTGGATGCGGTGGAGTGGTTCTCCTAGATGCGGGGGGGTCTCTTCTTCTTGGACAAGGAAGCCGCTTTATAGGCGCTGCGGAAGTGGCGAGGGCCGCGGTCGATGGCGTGGTTGGTGGCGAGGCGGGAACTTCCGCCGTCGCTTTTTAGCTTTTTGCCCGGACGCACATGGTCTGCTCCCTACTTTATCACCTTTTTGACTCTTCTGGTTTCTTCTCCTCCAAGTTGATCGATTCCCTCCTTGCTGATTCAAACGCGTGCGCAGCGCAAGTGAGATACGCTCGCAAACTTCTCTTCTGGCTTCGAGAGGTCCTGGCTTCGAGAGGTTCTCGCTTCGAGAGGTGGCACCCTCACGAGGCATTCATCCTCGCCAAGCGAAACCCTCGCGAAGCATATCTCGCGAGGCAAAACCCTCGCGAGGCCTTTTTTCCTCGCGAATCGTCAAGTCCTCTGGAGGCATCTTCTAAGCAACAAAGTGAGTTGGAGATGAAGAAATATGTGCCTTGGCGCACTGATCTGCAAAAAGTGGATAACTGATGTAAAAAGCATTTAAAACCTTGACTGAACTTCTCAAATATGAGCAGATTTAGGGTTTTGGATGTCGAAAATATGTGCATAATTCAGAGTGATCAACGGCGCCAGTTTTGATCGGTAGTGGTTTAGGGTTTTTTTTTGTTATCGTCTCCACAGGGATCAAAATCTTATTGGTGCTTTTCCTTTCCAGAAGCTTGGCAAAACGAAAAGGTGGGTTGGTGATTTACGGATCTCGGCTAGTTCTTGCGGATCAAGCAACAGGAATTAAAACGGTGACAGCAAAGGGGAGGCTAAGGAAGATCTCGCGGACAACAAAGGGGAGGCTAAGGAAGAGTGGATCATCAAACATAACAAAACTCAAAACTTTAGCAAGGTGGAGGCTAAGGAAGAATCAACAAACACAAAACATGAACAGTAGCAAAGGGGGGCTAAGGAAGAGTTCACAAGCAACAAAGTCACAACACGATTACTAAGTTCACACAAACAGAGCGATTCAGAGAGTTACAAAGAGTTTTCACCGAAGGGGTTGGAGAGGATCGAATTAGTTCATCGCGGCAGCAGAGGAAGCAGAGGCGGGAGGCTAAGGAAGATACAGACGAAGTAGAAGCAAGGAAGTAGACAGGGACAGATACGGATCAAGGGCTTCTTCCTCTCATTCCTCTCGGATCGTCTTCGCCATGCTTCTCCAAAGTTCTTCCTAGTTCTTCGGTTCTTGACCTGGGTGGAGTGGTTGGTTGGGTCTTGGATCTGGTGGATGCGGTGGAGTGGTTCTCCTAGATGCGGGGGGTCTCTTCTTCTTGGACAAGGAAGCCGCTTTATAGGTGCTGCGGAAGTGGCGGGGGCCGCGGTCGATGGCGTGGTTGGTGGCGAGGCGGGAACTTCCGCCGTCGCTTTTCAGCTTTTTGCTCGGACGCACATGGTCTGCTCCCTACTTTATCACCTTTTTGACTCTTCTAGCTTCTTCTCCTCCAAGTTGATCGATTCCCTCCTTGCTGATTCAAACGCGTGCGCAGCGCAAGTGAGATACGCTCGCAAACTTCTCTTTTGGCTTCGAGAGGTCCTGGCTTCGAGAGGTTCTGGCTTCGAGAGGTGGCACCCTCGCGAGGCATTCATCCTCGCCAAGCGAAACCCTCGCGAAGCATATCTCGCGAGGCAAAACCCTCGCGAGGCCTTTTTCCTCGCGAAGCGTCAAGTCCTCTGGAGGCGTCTTCTAAGCAACAAATTGAGTTGGAGATGAAGAAATATGTGCCTTGGCGCACTGATCTGCAAAAAGTGGATAACTAATGTAAAAAGCATTTAAAACCTTGACTGAACTTCTCAAATATGAGCAGATTTAGGGTTTTGGATGTCGAAAAGATGTGCATAATTCAGAGTGATCAAACCCCCAGACCCAAACCTTTGCTTGTCCCCAAGTAAAGCAGATATGATGAAAACAGTGCTCAACTTCTGCATACACAGCAGTTCATACATATTGGATTCAAAGCAGTTTCTGCATACTTGGTTGCAATCTCTAGTTCAGAGTCAAGTTTCAATTAACAACTTTTATATATGTCTCAGTTCAGATACTTTTCGATTACCTAGATAAGACATTTGGTAGGGAAATCAAATGAAGTGATCAATGAAATAGCCATGAGTGTTAAGTAAATGCAAAGTCAGTGCTTCACCTACTACCGTTCCCGAGAACATAGTAGGCTAATGCAAAAATTAAAGATGGGTTAGGATCATTGTTACTTGTCAGATTCTTTCAGTTAGTGCTTCACAGGTTACAATCCCGAGATCATAACTGCTAATGCAAAAATTTGCTTTCAAATTACTATCAGGAACTTCAGGTTAGTGCTTCACAGGTTACAATCCCGAGATCATAACTGCTAATGCAAAAATTTGCTTTCAAATTACTTGCTTCAAGTTAGTTTCACTGTTAGTGCTTCACATACCACCATCCCGAGATACTGGTAGCTAATGCAGAAATGTAGTTAAAACATGGCTCTTCGAGGATCAACTTATTCCATTTCAGAGCCACTTGCATTATGAAGGTATTCCAACAGATCTGATCAGAGACATATATGAACTCTGTTTTGATACATGACTCTAACACAAGAGTTTGCAAGCATTATAGATAGAAACACTGCAAGATTCTCAATAGCATGAAGGATTGTTTAGGCAAAATTAAGAACTCCAAGAAACTTTTACTCGACAAGCAACTTCGAAAATATAGCCAAGAATAGATAGAAAATTTGTAATCATGGCATAGCAATGATATTTATGGTGTAACAGGATTTGTTAATTGGAATGTGTTCACCTGGTTTAAGGGTCGAATCCTCGAGAAGTCTTCCTCGCGAAGCAAAAACCCTCGCGAGGCATTTTTCCTCGCGAAGCATCAAGCCCTCGAGAAGCTTTCTCTTGAAGCAGAATCCCTCGAGAGGCCTTCTTCCTCGCGAAGCGACCTTCTACTCCTTGCTTGCAGGGGTCTCTACCAACCCACTTCACTCTCTTTTATTCAACAATCTGAAAAACAAAACAACAAACAAAAAGGAAAGGGAACACACAAAACAAAAATAACTCTTGAAGGGAAATAATATATAAAAAGGATATCAGGCTGCCTCCCGATGAGCGCTTGTTTAAGGTCAAGAGCCTGACCATAGCTTCTTCTCACTGCTTCACAGCTTCAGAGGATGCATTGGGAACATCCTCTGACTCGTCATTCTCGCTTTCTTTAGGATCTTCAATGTCAATCTTCTCTCCAGCTAGGTAATGCTTCAGTCTCTGACCATTTACCTTGAAGGTACCTGCTGATGGGGTCTGGACTTCGAAAGCACCATTTCCCAAGTCCTTCTTCACTATGCAAGGACCAAACCATCTTGACTTGCATTTTCCAGCAAACAGATGCAACTTGGAGTCATACACCAACACTTGCTGTCCAATGCTGAACTCCTTCCTGAGGATATGTTGTCATGCCATTTCTTGGTCTTTTCCTTGTAAATCTTGGAACTCTCATATGCATCATGCCTCAGCTCTTCAAGCTCACACATCTGCGGTTTCCTTGCACTCCCAGCTTTCTTCATGTCGAGGTTTAGTTTTCTGATAGCCCATTGAGCTCTGTGCTCTAACTCGACAGGCAAATGGCATGCTTTACCATATACAAGCCTAAAGGGTGACATTCCAATAGGTGTCTTGTATCCAGTTCTGTATGCCCACAAGGTATCAGGCAATTTCAGGGACCAATCTGCTATGGACTTGGACACAACTTTTTCAAGGATCTGCTTAATTTCTCTATTGGATAACTCAACTTGTCCATTGGCTTGAGGATGGTAGGGTGTAGTAACTCTGTGATTCTTCACACCATACTTGCTCAACAGCTTCTCTAGCTGTTCATTGTTGAAGTGGGCTCCTCCATCACTGATCACAACTCTGGGAACTCCAAATCTGGGGAAAATTACAGTTTTGAACAGCTTGCAGACTGACTTGGAATCTGCACTGACAGTTGGTACCGCTTCAACCCATTTGGACACATAATCCACTGCTACAAGGATATATTTGAAGCCTCGAGAGGAAGGTAGAGGCCCAACAAAATCAACTCCCCATACATCAAACAGTTCAACTTCAAGAATGCCTTGCTGAGGCATTTCATTCCTTCTCGAGATTTTCCCAGTTCTCTGGCAGGGATCACACTGCTTGATAAAATCATGAACATCTTTGAACAGGCTGGGCCAATAAAATCCGGCTTGAAGGATCTTTGCTTGAGTTTTCATTACTCCAGCATGGCCTCCATACATGCCAGAATGACATTGGAACATCACATCATGAGTTTCTTCAGAGGGCACACATCTCCTCACTATACCATCTGCACAATGCTTGTAAAGGAATGGTTCATCCCAGTGATAGCTCTTGGCTTCATGCATGAATTTCTTTTTCTGTTGGTAGGACAAATCAGCTGGCATAATTTTACACTCTAGGTAATTCACAATGTCAGCATACCATGGAGTCTTGGCTTCCCGCGAGACATCGACCCTCGCGAGGCATCCCTCGCGAAGCATTTCCTCGAGAAGCATATCTCGCGAAGCATCTCCTCGCGAAGCATTTACTCCCATCAGTTGCTCTCCAGGGATGCTGTCTTCTATTTTTCTAGTTTCAGAGCAACTTATTCTTGACAAATGATCAGCTACCACATTCTCAGAACCTTTCTTATCCTTGATCTCAATATCAAACTCTTGAAGCAGGAGAATCCATCTGATTAGCCTGGGCTTGGCATCCTTCTTGCTAACAAGATATCTTATTGCTGCATGATCAGTGAAGACGGTACATTTTTGCCCAACTAGATAAGATCTGAACTTGTCAAATGCGAATACCACTGCAAGCAATTCTTTTTCAGTAGTGGAGTAATTGATCTGAGAATCATCAAGAGTTTTGCTGGCATAGTGGATCACATGCTGAGCTTTCCCTTTTCTCTGGCCCAGAACTGCTCCAACTGCAAAATCACTTGCATCACACATCAACTCGAAGGGTAGGGTCCAATCTAGAGGCTGCACAATTGGAGCAGAAATAAGAGCTTGCTTCAACTGGTTAAAGGCCTTCAGACAAGCTTCATCAAAGTGGAATTTGACATCTTGACTGAGCAGTTTGGTTAGAGGCTTTGCAATGCTAGAGAAATCCTTAATGAATCTCCTGTAAAATCCAGCATGTCCAAGGAAACTCTGTATTCCTTTTATATTTTCAGGGGGTGGTAATTTAGCAATCACATCAACTTTTGATTTATCCACTTCAATGCCTCTAGAAGGATATCAAGTGTCCAAGCACAATACCTTCAGTGACTAAGAAGTGACATTTCTCCCAGTTCAATATCAAGTTCTGCTCTGAGCATCTGTGCAGGACTGCTGCCAGGTTCTTCAAGCAGGTGACAAAGTCTTTTCCATAGACAGTGAAATCATCCATGAAAACTTCCATAATTTTCTCAATGTAGTCAGAGAATATTGAAGTCATGCACCTCTGGAAGGTTCCTGGGCGTTACACAGACCAAATGGCAATCTTTTGTATGCAAATGTTCCATATGGACATGTGAATGTAGTTTTTTCTTGATCTGCTGGATGGATGGGAATCTGAAGAAATCCAGAGTATCCATCAAGGTAACAATAGAATTCTTGCCCTGCTAACCTCTCCAATATCTGGTCCATAAATGGCAAAGGGAAATGATCCTTCCTAGTTGCCTTGTTCAATTTCCTGAAATCATTGACCATTCTCCATCCAGTAACTGGTCTTGTGGTCATCAATTTTCCTTCTTCATTTTCAACCACTGTATAGCCTCCTTTCTTGGGCACTATGTGGATATGACTCACCCACTCGCTGTCAGAGATGGGGTAGATCATGCCTGCTTGTAGGAGTTTCAGAACTTCCTTTTTTACTACTTCTTGTAGGGCAGGGTTTAATCTCCTTTGTCCTTCTCTGGAGGGGGTGCTATCCTCTTCAAGATATATTCTATGAGAGCAAACCTTCTCATCGATTCCCTTGATGTCATCAATGGAATATCCAATGACATTCTTGTAGAGTCTGAGAACTGACAATAGGTTGTGCTCCTGTTCATCATCAAGTGCAGAGCTGATTATCACAGGGTGAATTTTTTCTTCCTCTAGAAACAGATACTTCAGGTGAGCAGGCAACTCCTTCAACTCAACAATAGATTTATGAGACGGCTGGCGAGGTTCTCTCCAAGGTTCCGCTTCCTCGAGATTTCCCTCGCGAGGCATTTCTCCTCGCGAGGCTTCAAGAGGCTCTCGCGAGGCATTTGGCAGGCGCCCGCGAAGCATTTCTCTTGAGGCATTTTCTGCACTTCCAGAATTTTCATTACAAAGAGTGATTCCAAACAGTTCTTGAAGATTAGGACTATCAGCTGTCACAAAGACTTGTACTTCAGTCTCTTGGGGTTGCATTTGCTGCTGAGATTCAATTACACTCTTGTCGACGACATCCATGGCATGGCATTGTTCAAGCATGTTTGGCAGGTGGGAAGCGTGCTTCATGTTAAACTCTGCTTGTTCAGAACCAAATTGCAACTTCAGGGTTCCACCTTTTCACATCAATTATGGCTCCAGCTATGGCTAAGAAAGGTCTGCCAAGAATCATTGACTCTGAGTTGTCTTCCATTTCCAACACAACAAAATCCACTGGATAAGCAAAATTTCCAACTTGGACTGGCACATCTTCAAGAATTCCAGTTGGTTTTCTCAGTGTTCTGTCAGCAAGCTGCAGTGTCATAGAGGTGGGCTTCGGCAAGCCTAGCTGCAGCATCTGACTGGCGGCTTGGGGTAACACACTGACTGAGGAACCTAAATCACAGAGAGCTGTGAAGGTTCTTTTTCCAACCACACAGGGGATACTGAAACTCCCTGGGTCTCCTAACTTCTTGGGCAAGTTGTTTTGGATAACTGCACTGCATTCTTCTGTCAAAGCAACTATCTCAGGATCTTCTATACTTCTTTTCTTGGTTATCAGGTCCTTGAAGAATTTGGCATATAGAGGGATGTGCAACACTGCATCAAGGATGGGGATTGTTATTTGCACTTCCTTCATTGTCTCTAGGAACTTGGCATACTGCTTTTCTTCCTTAGTTTTTTCCAATCTTGAAGGGAATGGGATCTTCTGAACTAAAGGCTTCTCAACCCTTGGAACTACTGCTGGTTCTACTGGTATTACAGGCTCTTGAGGAGGATCCCTCGAGGGGCTTTCCTCTCGAGGCAAATTTTCCTCGCGAGGCCTCCTTGGTGGGGCTACATAGGTGACAGTTGGAGGTGTCTTCAGAATGGGTTCAGTGTTTAATCCACTTCTAGTGGTGACAGCCTCTACTACTTCAGTAGTGGTAATTGCATCACATTGCTTAGGGTTCTTCTCCAACTGAGCAGGTAGTTTGTTCTCTGTCTGATTTCCCTGGGTATTGGAGATTCTAGCTGTAAGCTGCTGCATCGTCTTGTAAAATAATTCAGACTGTATCTTCATTGTTTCTTGCATTCCACTGAACATTTCTTTTTGCAAACGCATCATTTCACTAATTTCAGACTGGCTACTGCTTGAAGAGGCATTTTGCTGGGTTGCTTGGTGGGGATGCTGTTGTGGCTGCTGCATATGGCCTTGAGGTCTGAAATTCTGCTGAGATGTTGAGGCATAGTTCTGTGGAGCTGTTTGAGGGTAACTTTGTGGGGTTGCTGTGGCACCCGATCCAGATGATCGGACTACCCCATATACCAGTCCCAGAAACACTGGATATATGTCAACTTGATAACCAAGGCATAACCAAATTTATACTTATGGCTCCGGGTTCGGGCGGATTACAAGATACAACACGGGGTGAGGCTCCCGCGTTTGCGCAACAGGCGCACACAACAGTATGTACATTATTTATCTAACATGAGCCTCTAGCGGAAGTAGCAGCGGAAACGTAGACGGTAGCGTGGCAACAACGGGCCTTATTCCACGGGGTCCTGCCTGGGATACGGGTTCCTAGTTCTCGTACAGCGGGTACTCGGCGTCGGGAGCGACGGGGTCTGGCCACATGAGAAGCCAGGTAAGTACTTGAGGTACTCGCAAGTCATTAGCCCAAAATCAAACAAAGCCTATCTATATGGCATGGCATAAGTTCAGAATGTAGCATGGCATGGATTTGGTTGCAAGGGTGAGTCCAAGCTTAACGGTTGGACATAACTTACCTGCTTACCTTTGAAGGGGAGTTACAACTATAATGTTTTTACTCAAAATCTCTTAACCACAACTAGGCCTTCCAGCCTCTAGCCAACTCTGGCTTGTTTGTCACGTTCACTTGTTGCTAGGTCTCATTTAGTGAGTTCCTTGCTCGACCGGACTGACTCTTAGTGTGACTGGACCAAACTTCGTCCCATAACCTAGGGACAAGGCTAGATTCTAGATTTACACTCTCGAGAGGTTGCAACATTTTCCCATACGCTGAAGCCTAGGTTTGTACCGCCGGTACCGAAGTACTAGAACCCATCATGGCGACAGCACAAACCCACACTTCCACCGCCATTTATTCCACCCGGACACTCCCTGTATAGCCACCGACACGTCCTCTAGGACCATGTCTTATGACGAAGTGAATCCGGCACGTCCCCAACGAATGAGCGACGCCTAGCTCCGGAACCTTCGCAAGACTAGCCCCGACCACAAAGGTAACCGACTAAACTTGCCAAAAGGGTGGCGTCAAAGGAGGCTAGATGGAATACTCAGCCATGGTTCGCCCACGTGAACGACGCATGTTGTGCAGGTGTGTTTGGTGAGTGGCACTATGTGACTCAATCTAGTCGAGGGAGGTGGTTATCTTCTTAGTCCAATTCTTATTTCAGTTTTCATCATGAATCAAGCAGCACAATATAAGTATATAACAACAATAGCACCGAATAACATAATACTTGTAAGCATAGATAACAATGCTATAATAACAATAGTAATACCCGGGTGACTGTGGCGGGCAACCCGGCCGGTGTCACTCGGGGGTTAGTGTTCACAAAGTAACCGCGTAATATTTCAAACGGGTGACGGTGGCGGGCAACCCGGCCGGTGTCACCGCAAAAGAATGAACCGAAAAGCACTCATAAAAATGAGAGAGCATCCATTCCACTCGAGGTTTACCCTGACGTGGTGTCAGCAATCTCGGCAATAAGAACCAAATGGAAAGTCAGCTCCCAAGCGTCGCAGTCCGGTTGGTCTATGCCAACCATATTTGACGGAGGGACAAGGCAAATAACTCTTTTGGCAAATGCCCCCAACCCCGAGGATCATAAGACGACATTCGTCGGTTCCTCACCTCGGCGAAGAGGAAAGATCCAAACAAAGCCCCGCAAATGCGAGACGCACAGTGTAATAATTTTCCCCCATTCCCTTGACTAAGGCGGTAACACCAGCCATTGCCCCGGGAATGTGAGTGTTGCACGGACAAGTAATAGGGGGTGCAATAATTTAACATGCAATATGACATGTGAGATGCAGCAGGTATTAAATCAGCAATCAACAACTCCTAAGTTCGACCAAGCTTGAGATTGGGTTGATGGCTTGCCTTCGGGTTCGGGAACAACTCCTATTTCGTCGGGACGGTCGGAATCTATTCAAAGAGACACGAAATAGCGTCAAAAACCCCTCCTAGGTTATCGGATAAAATCCAAAGGAAATAAATTACAAAATTTTATTTTCTGGTCCCAATGGAAGGAGAATTTCATAACAAAGCCAGCAAAATTGGTTTCACATTTTTCTGAGCATTTTTGAGGGAGTTATTAACTTCCAAAGTTCACCCATAATCTGCCTATTTTTAACAGAAAAATAAACAGAAAATTAATTAGGAAAACGGTTCGAAAAGTTCAAAAACCTGACATGGGGTCCCACCAGTCAGTACCAATCCCGAATCGTTTTCTTTTCTTTTTGAAATCGCGGGAACAGAGGGAGGGACGGCGAGGCTCCGGCGACTCACCGGCGGCGGCTTGCGGCGGCTGGGGCAAGGGGAGGGGAAGGAGAGGGAGCAGACGGGCTCGGGGAGAGTTGGCGCAGCTCGTCCACGAACTCGCGGATCACGGCGAGCTCGGGCGGCAGCAGAGCTTCCTCTCCGGCGGCGGAAGCTTGCGGTCGTGGACGGACTCGGCGTTCCTGGCCACCAATCACCCTGGCGAGCACGGCTTCGTCATCGCCATGATCCAGGGGTGCTCTGAGTGGGAGGAATCGATCGGGGAAGGGCTGTGGTGCGCGAATCGTGCTGCGGCCAGTGCGGCTCGGGCTAGCTCGATTCCGGCGAGGTGTGGCTCTTCTGGGCTCGTGGCTGGGGGGGGGTGCTAGAGGGAGTGGGAGAGGTGGTGTGGTGCTCAGCGGTGGCCGGGGGTGGGGTTTTATAGTGCTCCCGTGCCGCGGCCGGAGTTAATGGCACGGCGAGGTGTCGCGCTCGCGTGGTGGCGACGGTGGCGGAGCGTTGAGGGGGCGGTGGCACAGGAAGCTGCACGGTGGTCACTCCCCGGCGACGGACCGGTCTGTTCGGCGGAGGAGGCGCTGACGAGGGGGTCCCGGCGGCACAGTGCGTGGGCGGTGCGTCGGCTAGCGCCTGGCGCGTCAACGCGGCCGCCGTCCGGTTGCTCTGCCGGCGACGCGTGGTGCGGAGAGGTGGGGAGGGTGATGAGGGGTGCTGGGGGCGTGCTGGTGCGGGCGGGGGAGCAGGACGCCGGTGACCACAATCGGGCGGCGCCCACGGCCATGTCCATGCCGTTCCTGGCATGGTCCTGTCCATGCCAATGTCGGCATCGACATCGTTCTCTCTGCTCAGAGCCCCAAACGAGATGATGATCGCGTCACTTTGCGCCAAAAACTAAGGGCTACAACTTTGCTGAACAAACATTTTGCAAATTCGAAAGTTGGCCCGACCAGAATTTTCAAAAAACAGTACTGGCCAAAACTAGGGTTTGCTGTTTGGACAAGTAAAACATTTTTGTTCTGGCCAAGGTTTCTCCCAGTGGTGCAGGTATGCCTTGTGCTGGTGTCTAGGTGCTCCCCTCCCTTTGGAAAAATCATTTGGCTGGTTTTTGAGAAAAGATAAGTTTTAGGCAGAATCTTGCATAGGGAAAAGGTCAACCATTTTCTTAACAAGATACCAAATATTTTTCCACAATTGGGTTGCGTATAGCCTAGAGACCATCCCCTAATTTTTGCAGAATTTTTAGAGACATAAAACCGGGGTTCCTTTGTAAGGCCGAATAAAAGAGAATTTCTAAAAGAGAAAAGAATTCTCCCAAACAAATATTGACCAAGGTCAAAATTATAAACACCAGTGCCAAGTGGGAGGGAAATAGAAGGCAGAAGATCCCACTTGGGTTCAACAGATCAGAAGTTTCAAAATTTAAATCATTTTCCTGCGGTTTAAAGCCAAACGCATTTTAAATAAATACAATAAGGCTTTTTGGAAAAATTTCAAAAAGGGCCAAAATCCAGGGTGTTACAGTTGCATTCTTTTAGGACAGGTTTGGATGATGTCTCCAGGAGGGGTTGTAGCTCTGAGAAAAGGGACCTTGATTCTGAGTGTAATTCACTTCTGCCACTTGAGATTCACTGGTACTGAAATAGGGACACTCCTGAGGCGAATGACCTTCAATTCCACAAATCTGGCAGGGTGCTGAGACTGAACTTACTGGCACAAGGGCTTTGCCATTCTTTTCCAACATAAGCTGAGATATTTGACTGGTCAGGCTATCAAGCTTTGCTTCAAGGGCTTCTGGGCTTCCATGTTGCATAACTATTGGCTGAGGAGGCTGCATTGCTCTTTCATTTGTCCAGGAGAAATTGTGTGAAGCCATGCTCTCAATCAATTCAAAAGCTTCATCCAGGGTCTTGTTCATTATACCTCCTCCAGCAGCAGAATCTACAAAGGATCTGGTCTGATCTGTTAGACCCTTGTAGAATGTCTGCAGAATTAGCCACTGTTCTTGGCCATGGTTAGGACACATTCTAATCAGGCCTTGGTACCTCTGCCAGGCATCATATAAACTCTCTCCTTGGCATTGCACAAATCTGGTAATTTTGTCTCTGCAATCGGCTGCTTTGGTGGGGGGAAAGTATTTCTCAAAGAAACCTTGCACCAGATGTTCCCAAGTGTCCCTAGCATGAGTAGGCAAGGCATGGAACCATAAATTAGCACTACCTGACAGGGAAAAAGGGAATAGCTGCATCCTAATGGCTTCAGGAGGCACACCATTGTGCTTGAGGGTGTTACAGTACTCCAAGAAATTTCTGATATGTTCATGAGGACTCTCCAAGGCAGAACCTTTGAAGGGGTTGTGCTGAACCATATTGATTAGAGCTGGCTTGATTTCCCAGTTGTTTGCTTGAATAGCAGGCATAACCACTTCAGAGGTGACTACATGGTCTTTAGGGGTCCAGAGGTCTCTCAACTTCCTGTCTCCCATCTTGAAAGCTGGCAATCTTTCTTCTAGGGCTGTGGAGGAAACGACCCTTCTTCTATTTGCAAGAAAAGTTCTTTCAGGCTCAGGGTCAAAGGGGGCCAAAGGTGAATCTTCAGATGTCTGCATACACAAACTCACCAACCTGCACGAAGGGGATCATGTTTCCACTGCACACACGCACAGACAAGAGCTTTATCAAGGGTTAGTGAACTAAATCCCCTAATAACCGTTCTAGATGCAAGATTAAGACACTAAGAGTAACAAAGCAAACAGATTTATCACGGAGGTGAACTACGAGGAAAGAAACACAACCAAGGCTACTGTACTCTGAAAAGCAATCAATATTTGATCCCCGGCAACGACGCCAGTTTTGATCGGTTGTGGTTTAGGGGGGGTTTTGTTATCGTCTCCACAGGGATCAAAATCTTATTGGTGCTTTTCCTTTCCAGAAGCTTGGCAAAATGAAAAGGTGGGTTGGTGATTTACGGATCTAGGCTAGTTCTTGCGGATCAAGCAACAAGAATTAAAACGGTGACAACAAAGGGGAGGCTAAGGAAGATTGTTTCTCGGACAGCAAAGGGGAGGCTAAGGAAGATCTCGCGGACATCAAAGGGGAGGCTAAGGAAGAGTGGATCATCAAACATAACAAAACTCAAAACTTTAGCAAGGTGGAGGCTAAGGAAGAATCAACAAACACAAAACATGAACAACAGCAAAGGGGGGCTAAGGAAGAGTTCACAAGCAACAAAGTCACATCACGATTACTAAGTTCACACAAATAGAGCGATTCAGAGAGTTACAGAGAGTTTTCACCGAAGGGGTTGGAGAGGATCGAATTAGTTCGTTGCGGCAGCAGAGGAAGCAGAGGCGGGAGGCTAAGGAAGATACAGACGAAGTAGAAGCAAGGAAGTAGATAGGGACAGATAAGGATCAAGGGCTTCTTCTTTCCTCTCGTTCCTCTCGGATCGTCTTCGCCATGCTTCTCCAAAGTTCTTCCTAGTTCTTCGGTTCTTGACCTGGGTGGAGTGGTTGGTTGGGTCTTGGATCTGGTGGATGCGGTGGAGTGGTTCTCCTAGATGCGGGGGGTCTCTTCTTCTTGGACAAGGAAGCCGCTTTATAGGCGCTGCAGAAGTGGCGAGGGCCGCGGTCGATGGCGTGGTTGGTGGCGAGGCGGGAACTTCTGCCGTCGCTTTTCAGCTTTTTGCCCGGACGCACATGGTCTGCTCCCTACTTTATCACCTTTTTGACTCTTCTGGTTTCTTCTCCTCCAAGTTGATCGATTCCCTCCTTGCTGATTCAAACGCGTGCGCAGCGCAAGTGAGATACGCTCGCAAACTTCTCTTCTAGCTTCGAGAGGTCCTGACTTCGAGAGGTTCTGGCTTCGAGAGGTGGCACCCTCGCGAGGCATTCATCCCCGCCAAGCGAAACCCTCGCGAAGCATATCTCGCGAGGCAAAACCCTCGCGAGGCCTTTTTCCTCGCGAAGCGCCAAGTCCTCTGGAGGCGTCTTCTAAGCAACAAATTGAGTTGGAGATGAAGAAATATGTGCCTTGGCGCACTGATCTGCAAAAAGTGGATAACTGATGTAAAAAGCATTTAAAACCTTGACTGAACTTCTCAAATATGAGCAGATTTAGGGTTTTGGATGTCGAAAAGATGTGCATAATTCAGAGTGATCAAGCACCGCCGCCGAAAGAAATAGAGGAGAGAGGGAGGGAGATACCTCGCGCGCCGCGTCGATTTCTTGCCGCCACCACTCCTCGCAACAATTTCATGTTGCCGCCGCCCTGGTTCACGAGAGAGAGAGAGAGTTAGGAGAGCCGGGATGGATCATCCCGCCGCCAACCAAGGAAAAGACGGGAGAGGGAGAGATGCACCCACCCGCCGTCTGGACTAGTTCCGCCATCGCTGCTCTCGTCGTCCTGCTTCGCGAGAGGGAGAGTGAGGAAAGATGAGGGAGAGAGAGATAATGTTAGCATTTTCTTTCCTTTCGCAGGCAGTGAGCAAGCGAAATCGGCGCCAAAAACTTTTCAGGGTGAGGCTAACGGCGGGAGGCAGAAGTGGTTAGCGCCATCTGTAAGATTTTGGCGGACGAGCCGAGCCACCATTTCAGTGAATATTCATGAAATCTAATTACCGTCTTTATCACCCACCCAACGAAGACGCTGCTACACAGTGCGCGGTTACCGGGTAGTCTTCCACGGTGCCCCCCCTGTCGGAAATCCAAAAAAGGAAAGTGGTCTCGAAACAGACATGCGCCTGGTTTTGGCGCGCGCGCGCGAGTGATTCGCGCCATAAACACGAGGCCCACTGAAAAACACGAGGCCCAGACCCAGAAAAAACATCGCCCCAGGTTTCCATGGCAGCAAACCCCAGGAGAGAGACATCCCCTGCCGGTTCTTCCCTCGAGTCGCCGCCAGGAAGCAGCATAAAACAGAGAGAGCCATGGCAGATGTACTTCATAGATCGAAAATAAAGAACCGAAGAAAGACGAAGAGCAATCCAAATCCAGCTGAAAAACTACATCTCAGGCAAGTTTAAGAAACATCTCCATGCAAATTTAAGTTCATATTTTGCTGTTGAAGAACACGACCCCATGTTTTCCTTTAGCTTGTTCAAGATGCATCAGGGGGTTTTCTGGACTATTACATGTAGCAAAAGACATTGGGTGCATCAAGTGGTTGAATTTACAAGTAGTTTTAGCAGATAAAAGTACATCTGTCGTATTTCCAGCCTGAGCATGCCCCTGTGCCTGGAAGGATCTTGATCAGCTTCATATTTCCAGTCTGAAAAAAGCATTGCTTCATTCGTGCCCCACCCCTGCTCCCCTGTTGCATCAGCTGTAACAAACAAAAAAGATAAAGGTGCAAACATGTTAGTATGCACATTGATTTAACATTATAATCAGTAGGAAAAAAATCAAAAAACTGTACATGTAGGATGCACTCTGCATGTAGTAAAAAATTATCTCAGAGTGAATTATGGAACCAACAACACTTGTTTTTTTGTTCCAGGTATGGATATGCCAATAGGTGGCCTTGACCTTAACACTCTAGCAGTGGATGAAGACATGGGTGTTGGTGGTCAAGGGCCCGTCGAAGCACCGGTGTCTATGAGCAACACAGTGCCATCTGGTGATATAGGGGCAGAAACAGGGCATACACTTACAAGTGAAGATTCTGGTACCGACGGCGAAGTTCAGTCTACACCCAGTAGTCAAACTGACATTCAGAAACCTTACCCAGACATGATTTTCGAAAGTTGGGAGGAAGCAAAGTTACACTACAACAGATATGCGAAGCACGTCGGTTTCTCTATCAAGTCCACTACATCAAGAAACTTTGCTGTGGACAACCAGAAAGACAAGTGCCTATTCGTTTGCAATAAGAGTGGTAAGAATGATGACATCAACCAGTTGGATGTACCACCTGTCAGGCAATGAAACCGTAGCATCACAAAAAAGACAGACTGCATGGCGCGTCTCAGAGTGAAAAGAAGGGGCCAAAAATGGCATGTAACTATGTTCATTGAGGAACACAATCATCCCTATATCAAGAAATTTTCTTTGAAAAGGTACTTAAGGTCTCACAGAGGTATCCCTAAAGAAGAGAAGGATTTTATCAAACTCTTGCACAAGGCGAACTTGTCTGCTGGGAGAGTCATGTCAATAATGGCAGAGTTATATGGGAAGCTTGGGAATGTTCCTTATGTGAAGAAAGACGTTAGAAACTTCATGGCTAAGGTTGATGCAGAACAAACCCATAAGGACATGTTAGTGTTGATTGCTCAGTTTGAGCAAGTGAAAAAAGAAGATCCTGATTTCTTCTACAAGTTAGATGTTGATCATGATGACAGGTTTGACCGCATATTCTGGGTTGACGGGCCAGCGAGGACTGCGTACAAGAGTTACATCGATTGCTTTTATTTTGACACAACGTACATGAGGAACATGTACAATATGCCTTTTGTACCATTCATTGGAATCAACAGATGTGGGCAATCGATTCAACTCGGATGTGGGTTCCTTCGGAATGAAAGAATAGAGGACTTTGTGTGGTTATTTCAATCGTTCCTCGAAGCAAATGATGGTGTCCAGCCAATGAACTTCATAACTGACCAGGACGGTGCCATGAAAAGTTTTATCTTGGTGGCGTTCCCAGATACATGGCACAGAAACTGTCGATGGCATATGATGGCGTGGATCACACGTTCGCTGGGAACCCCAAGAGGAAGGTATGATGCAGTGTAGCAGCAGTTTTCCCTTGATTACAAAACCAAGGTTGTCGAATCCATTAGGACTTGTAGAAGGCTTAGCAAGGTGTCAACGGCGCCGTTTACGACAATTGACGTGGACCTGCAGTCCTGCACACAATCACAAACAAACTACTTTGCCCCAACGAAACAGAGAGGTTGTCAATCTCTTCGGCTTGTTGAACATAAAGAATTAAATGTGCAAGTGTAAAATATGATAAGAGTGAAATATGACCACCGAGCAAATGAGTACGGAAAGCTATTAAAACGGTTGTAAACAGTGTAGGAAAATAGGACCGAGGTCCACAGATAACTAGTGGTGTCTCTCCAGAAGATATGCATCATGGGTAAACAAATTACAGCAAGGCAATTGACAAAATTGTGGGTGCATAACAATGCTATCATAAAAAATATAGTTCATCGTTTCATCTAATATGGGCATTACGTCAAAATACATAGACCGTTATCCAACTGCATCTATGACTAATAATCCACCCCCGAGATCGCTATCCAGCATGTCTCCCAGAAGTATTAAGTTGCAAGCAACAAATCATTGCAATAAGCAAAGTGCATAATGTAAGCAATGTAAATAACACAAGAAAATAACACCACTGTTTTCTCCCTAGTGTCAATAGCACAAACTTGGCATGAGTGTTTCTGTCAGTCGCACTCTGCGCAAAAAAGGCATGAACTCACTATCTAGCATAAATATTCTCTCTGTAAGATACTAACAATTACTTGACCAAAGCTTCCACTAGCATCGGAGAGCATGCCAGATCATAGATAAAACATAACACATAGATGAACAAGAGTAATGATTTCCACAATTCATCAGATCCAAGCAAACACATCATGTAGCAATTACAAATAATATGACCTTGATCATGTAGTGCAACTCACAAGATCTAAACAATGGAGTACAAGGATAAGAGACAACCATCTAGCTACTTCCATGGACCCATAGTCCCGTGGTGGACTACTCACGCATCACTCCGGAGGCAGGCATGGTGGTGTAGATGACTCTGGTGACGATCTCCCCCACCGGCAGGGTGCCAGGAAGAGCTTCAGGACCCTCCCGATCTAGGGTTGGTGACGACGACGACCTCGTATGTTTTCTAGAGAATATGATCGGGTATCGAGGGTTTCCGAGACAAAGGTAATTTATAGGAGAAAGGGCGACTCGAGGCGATGGACGAGTCGCCCAGGTGGGACCCACACACGGCCAAGCCTAGGCCGCGCCTGGGTGGTGTCTGGGGCTGTGGGGCCTCCCTCCAGCTCCCTTCCTGCCTCCGTCTTTGTTTCTTCGTAAAAATAAATCATGTAAATTTGCACCCAATTCCGAGAAACTTCCTTGAATAGCTTTTCTGAAACAAAAAGATAGCAGAAAATGGGAACTGTCACTGGGCATCTTGTCAATAAGTTAGTTCCATGAATTATGCCAAAATGATATAAAAACATTATAAAAACATGTGGCAAATATATATAATCAAGCATGGAACATGAAAAATTATAGATACGTCTGGGACGTATCAGCATATCATGCAAAACGCACAGGGTGTATTGGGAACTTCATGTCCAAACATGAGGAACTACATGTCGAGTTGAATGAAATTATTGACCACATCATGACAGTGGAAGAATTTGAGATGAGGTGGGCAGACATGATCACAAAACACGACGTTGGGGACAATACTCATTTGGCAGATCTTTATGATCTGAGGGCTACATTTGTTCCAGTGTGCTAAGGATCGTTTCTCCCATTCCTACAAACTACTGCCCGCGGTGAGGGGTTCAATGCGGTCCTTAAGCGATACATTAACCCTCACAACAGCCTCTCCCATTTATTTCTACAACACTTGAAGTTATAAGAGAAGATAGATGTGGCAGAAGATGCAAATGAGTTCGACGTGGAAGACAAAGTTCTAAGGGTTTGGTTAGATTACCCTTTGGAGAAGCAGGCTTTGAAAGTGTATACACGCCCAATATACCTGCGTTTTCGAGCTGAGCTATGAAAAGTTACTTCCTACAATGTGGTCCATTTGGTGGGGAGGCTGTTTGATGTTGTGCCAATACAGGTGTCTATGTTTGGGTATGGCAAGCGACGATACAAAGTGGAAGCTACCTTACAGGAAGCAACTTATTCTTGCGAGTGTTCTAAGATGAGCAGGGATGGTATCTTGTGTTGTCATACAATGAGAGTCATGGTCCAATTAGGTGCTATTAACTCAATTCCTCCATAGTACATCCTGCCTAGATGGACAATACCATAGGAAGAACTTGTTGGACAGAAAGTTGAGATGCCGAAAATACCAACCAACAGGAAGCTGACTAACAAAGAAAAGAAGCTTGTTTGTTATGGAAACCTATGCAATGATTGGACATAAGTTGCAAAAATTGTAGCTAAATCTGACAAGGCGAAAGCAGTGGCTGATATGTACATGCACGCCTTGGTGAACGAACTTAAGGCAATGAAGGTGTCAGAAGCAGCCAAACGCAAAAACAAGAAAAAGGATGATACCAACCCAGGGGTTCTGTGGAGGGTGTTGTCATTGTCAATGCAGGTCAAGGTAGTTCTAGTGGGCATCAGAATGTTCGGGACCCAATTTACACTAATACTAAAGGGCGTCCTGGGGAGAATAGGAAAGAATCAGGGCTCCGTCTGAAGTCGGCGAAAGTTGTTGCCTGCAGTGTGTGTGGGTCTACGGAACACAATTCTGCGACATGCCTAAACAAAATGACTCCTGGTCCTGAACCTATGGGACATGATTTGGGCAGTATGGTTTGAAAAAAATGTAATATCCTGTGTAAGACTGCTGGGTTACACGTGATATACTAAAATGAAAATATTTTGATCCTACATGTGTTTTTGGGCTCCTTGCATGTTTTTTTCACAGAAAAATATATAATTGGTACATGTACGAGTAATGACATGTGGGGATGTAAGAAAACATAAGGGGGGTAAGCATGTAAAAAAGAAAGTACCCGTGTGAGGCTGAAACAGCATCTCTTGCCATATGACCATGTTCTCTTCCCAGTCCACCCATTTCTTTGCATATAACTTCCTTAGAACAGGCATGTCAGACGGGTTGAAGGGATCCATCCATCTACCATCCCATGCTTCGATGAACTTCAAGACAAAGTACCCGCAGTCGTAGCTTGCATAAATAGAAAAACATAAAAAAAAACTTGTGTGAATCTTCAGTAAGTTTCATATAGTGTTGTCTCATTGTATTTTACATGAGCTGGAGTCGCGAAAAAACAAAAATAATGCACAGACTTACGATGTTTTCTGTATCGACATGTCAATGTGTTCAATCTTGAAGTTGGTGATGTCGATTTTGGATTCAGAGTAGTTTGACGCCCACATCTGCTTGATGTTCATCAGCATCTTTCCTCAGGCCACGATCCTTTTTTTTCACAGTGAGTCCATCACTTCAAACCTCCTTGCCTTCAGATTCAACACGATTAGATAGTAGTGGCCAGTGAATTCTCTGCAATCTGGAGTGAGGTCTTGCAGGACTGTAAACATGAGCTGCGCGTGAGGGAAGCTATGGTGTCAGCATCTTCCAAAGTTTGGTGTAAGAACAAGAGTGTAACAGAAAAAGGAAGAGAGAAAAGCACTTACCATTTCCTTGTGATCTAGGCGGTTCGTACTTGAGAACTCAAATGCTTTCTTCACCATGCGGTCTTTCAGGCAAGACTAAAACCTAAGCTTGTTCTGCTTACACATGAAAAAGGAGCAGTAAGTATGCACCATAATTACTAGAAAATTGCACAATACAGAAAAGGGTCTTGATGTTTACTTACAGAAACTCGAAGTGGCATCACCACTTTCTTCTGCACTGCCATCTCCTTAGCAAGAACATGCAATGCAACCTCACATGTTGAATTACTGAGCCATCCACTTTGCACTATGGAGTCAGCCAAGTCCCATAAATGTATGAACCAGCTGCCGTAATCAACGATCTTCTCTTTATGTATACCATCTTTGTTGTTTCTTTCTTCACGGGTCATGCCAGCATATGAACATATCTTGTTGTACAGGTCAGTAGTATGCTTTGATGCAACAGGCTTTTTGCCACACTGAACATACGGAGACTGAATTGCAGGACCATCCTTCACAATCCTTGTCTGATGAGCTTGGGGAAGAGGTGTGCAACTGTTTTGAACATCAGTTCTTACATCCTCATGGCCATTCGTGCACGCAGGAGTTGTAGCTGGCATTTCAATCGAAGCATATATCTCATCCAATGAATCACCGCTATCCCCGTTGCTGCATATCACAACAGTAGCTCCCCCTACTTCGCTGGTTTCTTGCTGGGTAGTATTTTCTTCATCATATGGGCTATCAAAACCCATATCAAAGGAGGGGTTGTATTCTAACAGTTCTCTTCGAGCTCTCTGTTGTTCAGTTTCGGCTAGGATTTCTGCACTGCCAAAGTCTAGCTCCAGCTTCCTGCTCATGCTATCCTTTAGGATTAATGAAGGTCCTGAAAGATTCTGCAGTGGTGACGGTGTTTTTATAGTTGCAGATGGTGTGGACCTGCTTGCTCTTGCTTGTGCAGTAGCGAACCTTGTTAGCCTTCATGGACTAGATGTACTTTTTGTTGGAACTACACCATGCTGCTACCGAGGCGGGCTAGCACTGTTCATGGTGAGTGACGGAAGAGTTGGAGACATTGATCTGGTGACAGGTCTCCTCTTGATTGGACTCACTTGAACTCCCTCTGTTGTGGCAGGACCATCATTTTTTGATTTTGGATCAGTCTTTGGTTCAGATGTAGTTTGCTCCATGGCCTGCTCTACAAATGCTACTGTCTTCTTTGCTTTTCCTGATGATTTCCTTGACAGTTCAGTCCTCTCTGCCAGTTGCTCCTTGAAAATGGTAACATATACAACAGGTGACAATTTAGATGCCTGACGGTGGATGAATGAATCTTCGCTCGACTGCTTCAATGGGTCCACCTGGTTTTGCGCTGAATCTGGATAACCTGTAAGTGGAGCAGCAACAACGTCTGCAGCTGATTCCTGCTCCACTGCTTCTTCATCCTTCCGTGTGTCATTCTCATTTGCTCCAGTGGGTTCAGCCTCAACAACTGCTTGCTTGTGGGTTTTTGGACTTGGTCTGCCCACACATATGACTTCGTCACTTGCTTTCCTCTTCTTGGGATTGAGTTGCTCCGTAGGTGTAGTTTTGTTCACTATCTCAGCACAAACATCTGGTTCTACTGTCCGTCTGTTTCTTTTATGTTTGGGCGATGCTACTGCAGGCTAAGTCACTTGACGCTCATGCTCAGGTTTTGTGCACTTGGCATTGCTGTTTGCTAATGCCTTGAGAAATTTTGCAAGCCCTTCCTCAAAAACGTTGCACATGTCAGTGACTGGACCTCTGTACTTCGCTAAATCATGTTTTACATGAGAAAGGGAAACACAAAAAAGGAAGAAAAGTAAGGAAAAGCCATGTGAGCGTTGTAAAAATCATCTTGTTCTCAGTTAACACCAGCATGATATGTAAGTGATCTCTTTACCTCTTCACTGTGAAGTTCGGGTACATGGGTCTTGATGAACTGGTCCACAGCTTCAGGTCGGGTTGAGAACATTGATGTCTTGTTCCTGAAACGTGGCTTCAGCTGGGAGCAGAAAAAACGGGTGATGTTAGGACATAAATCATCAAATAACCAGGACATGAAACCAGTGTGCAGTCACTATTAGTATCCCAAAAACTTACAGGTAGTCTCCCAAAAGATCCGTCGCTATTAGTATCAAGATCGAAGACAGCATTCACCATGTTGTTTGTCCACACACAAATGCGAGTACCAGGCTGGGGGACTACTATATCATTCGTTTCCAAAGAGTCAAGATACGGAACCTGCATGTGGAAAAAAATGTCTTGGTGAGAAGAAATGTACATGGTGAACCCAAAAAGAGGTGAGAGTGAAATGTACATGTTGAACCAGAAAAAAAGTCATACCATAAGGTATGGAATGCAAGCCTTGAACCAGTTCTTCTTTGTCTTTTGCTTTTGCACACTGGATGAGTATATCAATTCTGAATTTTGGCCAGTTTAGTTCACGTAAAGCTTCTGTGTTGATCAAAGAGGGGTAGCACCTAGGACTGACGCAAATTCCTGTGGTTGGTGCAAATACTGAGCATACTAGGTACATCATGAACTTTCTAAGGTAGGCAGTGATATGTGTCAAACGTATCTATACTTTTTGATTGTTTCATGCTACTTTTATGCCTTTGACACTTGCTTTTATAGTAAGTTTGTGATTTATTTGGACTAACCTATTAATAGTTGCAAAAATGCATGTTCTTGTTTTACACTTTGATGTGTAGGAATCACTTGGAAATTGACAAAACACAAAAGGAGACTTGTTGGAGGTGGACTCTGACTTTCCTGAAATCTGTGCCTTCCTACAGATTTCAGAGATCTTCAGTTCGAGACCTGAAGACAATGTCAACTAAAGATCTCTAAACGGAAAAAGTTGTGGGAAATTTCCATACCTTCATTTTAAGCCCAAGAACAGCCCAATCGGAGGTCCATAGCTCCCGAAAAACCTGTTTTACGTAAGGCCAAATATCTGAGTACGGGATTCCGAAAGTTTGTGACGTGATTGACTCCAACTCTTACAATAGTTGATGGATTCGACCAAGCTATGACTTTGGGACCTCATTAAGGATGAGAGGGGTCCCTAGGAAGGTTCTAGAGGTGCCCAAGAGCCCTTGGATCAAGAGGTCATCCATCGGAAGGCTGGGAAGCATTGTCTCCACCTATATA
The DNA here is from genome assembly GCA_012064385.1 of Puccinellia tenuiflora. Classification (NCBI taxonomy): domain Eukaryota; kingdom Viridiplantae; phylum Streptophyta; class Magnoliopsida; order Poales; family Poaceae; genus Puccinellia; species Puccinellia tenuiflora. The sequence goes on along the minus strand of QRDG01001908.1, from coordinate 314,505 downwards.
AAGAGAGGAAACCCTAATTTTGGGGGCAGCCACCAAAAGCCACGAATTTTCCTCCCTCTTGGCTCTCATCTACAAGGGGGAGGGCTCCTCTACAGCACCAAGAAGCCATGGAGGAAGGGAGTTAGGGGGCGGCGCTCCCCCTAGCTGGTCGGCCGCCGCCATGCGCCGCCAGGTGGCGCCGCCTCCGCTTTGCCTCTTCCTCCATGGCCGCGCCTTCACCGTCATCTTCATCGCTAATTCCTCCTTGTATACAGTGGTTCATCCTCCCACACACCTCTGTACCGCTCTATGTAAACATGATGTTTGATGCTATAAAGTATTATCCAATGATCTATGTCATGTTTGTGTAGTTCTTTTTGTCTTATGGTTGAATTATTGAATATTTTTGGTTGATTCGAGTTGTATGTCGATATGGTACAGTCCTATGGTGCCCATTATATATTTAAGCACGCATGGATCACATCGTAGGGTTTGTAGTACGTGAAGGAGGCCGGGGGGTAGGGCTGCCGGTGTGACAGAAACCTAAGCCCCATCCCGATTTTTGACATTGTATGGGATAAAGAGGACCTTATGATCTTAATGCTATGGTTGGGTTTTTTCTACCTTAATAAATGTTAGTAGTTGCGGATGCTTGCTAATATTCCAATCATATAGTACGTGTAATCCCAATTAGTTGAGAACGTGTATGCTTTGCCTCTCCCACATAGAAAACTGCATCGAAGACAATGAACCGAGTAGCTTCACTAATTAATTATGGACAATTCCGTCACACCTTCCACCACTTTCCCACACTCATGGTTCTATTACTTTTATGTCACTTTATGTTACCTTATTTCTGCAGCAACTAGCTTTTACTTTCTTGTTCTTTATCATCTTGCAAAGCCATCCTTTCATACACGTTTCATTCCTATAGTTTTATTTCCTAGATAGAGCAAACGTTTGGTGTGCATAGAGTTGTGTGAATGGTTGATAGAACTTGAGAGAATATTAATCGTACCTTTAGCTCCTCGTTGGGTTCGACACTCTTACTTATCGAAAAGGCTACAAATGACCCCCTACACTTGTGGGTTATCAGGTAGCGTCAGCAGGAAACTTTGGCCCTAACTCCAACTCAACAGCTGCAATAGTCGGCTGCTTCCCACCTGTAATCCCAAACATATTCAGCATCAAGCTTGTTGCGTCTACATCGAGACGATACACAACGGGCGTGGCACCCCAGGGGACTCCCATTACCCTGACAACTGACTGGTGTGTAATGGGAATCCTACCCTTCTCCCCGAAGTCAAGCTCGCAAGTATTGGGGTTGAAGCACCACACCAAGTATATGCACAACTCTGGATTTAGCTTCGATATCTTCATATTTAGAATGTCCCCAAAATCTACATCCCTGATAAGAGTGCGCTGGTCATCAGTCATTGCCTTGCAGACCCTTACTATCTTCATTGGAGAAGACCGGTTGAATAGTATGTTCTGCACCCAGAAATAACAACCTGCGTTAGGATAATACATGCAGAAAAATGGATGACATAGAGAGTTCAAGAAATGGGCATGTTGGATCATCACCTTGTTTTTCTTGCATGTTTCATCAGCATCCCGTTCCCCATCTACATCTTCATCCTTTGGTGGAGCAGCCGCTGGAACATGAGTGTCTCCAAGTCCATTTTCAATAGCATGGTCCGGATCACCTGGCCTTGCCTTTTAGATGCAACCTTTGCTTCATCATTTTAAACCTTGATGGCCCAGGCTCAAGTGCCCTAGAGTGTGCATCTAGGTTCATTTTCCTTTTGAAATGCATGTACACATAAAAAGGCCATCAGGATCCTATAACCCAAAAATACATGATAATCCGTTCAAAATGTTCATATCCAGCAACTCATGATAGAAACATGATCATATAACCCAAAAATACATCAACTATTTGTTCATAACCAGAAAATCAACTCTTTGTTCATACCCCCAAAAACTACATCAGGAAACTATATCATATTACTTCAATTGTTCATACCCAGAAAATCATGATAAAAACATCCAATGCACATGGTAAAACTATATAATAGAGCACAAAAGTACATCCACTGTGTATATAAAATTTATCCTACATGATCGCACAAAAATATACATCTACTGGTGGATATAAACTACACCATACCATTCAAAAAAACTAAGTTCATATACATCAAACCCCAGCATATACAAGACATATTCATACCAAAAAAATGCAAAAAACAGGATTGAAAATACATCCTCCCGTGGGTATGAACTATATCTTGTCACTGAAAAATTATTAATTCAGAACAATGTTCATATACATAAAAACAGGGTCGAAATACATCCAGTGGGCTTAGTAAAATACATCTTAACAATTGAAAATATATCCACCTGTGGGTATGAACTATATCATGTCACTCAAAAATTATTAATTCCTAACTGTGTTCATATACATAAAAACTGGGTCGAAAATACATCCAGTGGGCTTAGTAAAATACATCTTAACAACTAGAAAATACATCCACCTGTGAGTATGAACTATATGAAGGCCCACGTAGAGATAAACAAAACTTTTCCTACGCGGTACTCCCAAGATCTAGCCGAGGTAGAAGGCCACGATGATTACCACTAGACGCGCAGGTGCGAATTATCGATGAAGCGCGTCGAAGTAGTTCCGTCCCACGATCCGATCCAGTCCCTTGATCGTCGAAGTGCTGAACATACAACACCTCTGCCGGTATCCACACGTTCGAGGAGGAGCACCGGCGGCGGACTGCTAGGTCCGGTACGGCGGCTGGACTGAATGGGGCTAGGGTTTCCAACACATGGAAGTGTCTAACCGTGTCCCTTTTGGGCATCCCAAACCCCTTCTTATATAGGAAGTGAAAGTGGGCTGCACAACATTTGTGGCCCATCCACTAAAGTCCTATTCTGGTCCTCTTGAGTCCAACTCACTGACCAAGTCCACGTGCGGTTGGGGTCCAACCCAACCGACTTGCTCCCGGTCTTAAGTGTGTGACCCTACAGGCTCATGGCGACTTGGACACGATTGGAGTCCTACTCACAATCGATCAATCAGTAGCGGCTCCTAGCAGAACGTGTCGGCTCCCAAGTACCATAGAGTCTTGACGACATACCTTTCAATGCGACTCACATCCAAGTCCCCTTTGCCTCATGATATACCTTGTTGAGCTATAGGCGAATTATTGTCATCCCTTTATTAGCTCAACACTCTTCTCGATCCGTGATATATGATTCATCTGACTAACTCTTAGTCGATTGCCTCGGTTAACACTTAACCGAGACGCGCATGGCCATGCTATCCAAATCATATCAGTCGAGAGGGCCCAGAGAATATCTCTCCAGTTGGAGGGGCAAAGTTCCATCTTGGTTATCCACATCACGCAGCTTGAATCTCAGCCGACCCGAACTCTGCCTTTATAACTGCCTTGTTACAGAAAAGCGTTTGACAGAACCTAAGTCGGTTGATCCACAACTCGGAGTGTGCGACAACCTCAGGTCTAAGGATTACATTGATTGAGACATACAAATGACAACTTACTCGTTGTATCTCAATGTGGGTCCGTCCGACTTGCTAAACTCTTTAGTCAAGTCTGTGTAAGTCGGAATGGCATCACCATGCCCATGACAAGTGGAACCGTGTCATCAGCAGACTTTCACATTAGTCTAAGTTGTGTGTCCAGTACAACCTCAATGACCAAGGACAATCTAGTGTGAACAACATTAATATATAGTTCCACAACTGAATCACATATTCAATGATACATATAAATTGTTCATACGTGGACAACTTAATAACTTTATGAATACATTGGGAATTATATCAAACATGATTGCCTCTAGGGCATATTCCCAACACTATATACTATCACTCAAAAATTATTAATTCCTAACAGTGTTCATACACATAAAAACTGGGTCAAAATACATCTAGCGGGCTTAATAAAATACATCTTAACACACAGACAAAAGCATGATTACAGAACAAGCATGATTAACATTACCTCATGTACAAAATAAAACAACATGATTAAGAAGTACATCCACCCGTGCATATAAACTATGTCCTAGCACTAAAAAAGCTGCTAATTACTAGCACTCAAACAATACATACTGCTCACTCCAGTTTCCACCAAAAATATGTACCCCTCGATTCACCTAGAAGATGATGTAGTCCTTAGCACAAAAATACATCACATCCTACCACACATGGATACATCTCGCCTGAAAAGATATGTCCGTATATGCATGAGGAGAGTTCTATGAAGGAGGAGGGGATAGAGATGATTTGTACCCACCCATTCACCTAGAAGATGATGTAGTTCTTCCACAGAATCCTCTCGACACCTACCGTTAGGAACGACGTGCATCAAATCAGTGGAGTAAAAACACAGCAAAAATCGAAGGTCGCATAGAAATACGACCAGGTTGGTGGTCGCATACACATGTTCTAGGGTTCCAAGCATCACTAACCTGCGCGAGCAGTAGATCCTTTGTTCCCTTGCTCAGATGGTCACAGAAGCGCTCGCCGCACCTCTTGTTGGGAATATGCCCTAGAGGCAATAATAAAATGGTTTATTAGCATATTCATGTTTATGATAATAGTTTATTATCCATGCTATAATTGTATTAACCGGAAACATAATACATGTGTGGAATATAAACAACCAGGTGTCCCTAGTAAGTCTCTACTAGACTAGTTCGTTAGTCAAGAGATGGTTAAGATTTCCTAACCATGGACTTGTTACAGTCATTTGATAACAGAGTCAATCATTGGGAGAATGATGTGATGGACAAGACCCAATAATAAAGAGTTGCAACTGATCGTGCCACACAGTTTCATTGCCAACGCTTTTAGTATATGCCAAGTATAGTTTCCTTAGACCATGAGATTATATCACTCCCGCGTACCGGAGGAATATTTTGTGGACATCAAACGCCGCTTCATAACTGGGTGATTATAAAGGTGGCTTTCAAGTATCTCCGATGGTAGGTTGTTGAGTGATATGTATCAAGAGTGGGATTTGTCCCTCCATGTGATGGAGTAGAATATCTCTGGGCCCTCTCGGTAATATAGCCTCTGGAAAGTTTGCAAACATGTGATTAGGAGTAATCACGGAGATTCTATATTATGGACGAGTAAAGAGAATTTGCCAGGTAACGAGATGGAACTAGATATGGAGATATCGACGGTCAAATCTCGGGCAAATTAAATATCATGAGACAAAGGGAATCGTATACGAGACTAAGAATCTCTGGCATTGTGGTTCAATCGATAAGGAACTTCGTTGAATATGTAGGAGTCAATATGGGCATGCCGGTCCCGCTATTGATTATTGATCGGATCATGTCTGCATATTCTCGAACCTGTAGGGTCACACACTTAACGCTTCGATGTAGCTAGGGCTTGAGATATTTGATGGTTGATAACCCCCAAGAGCAGGGGATCACTGTAGCACCTCTCAATGTGGAAGAAGGGTATCGATCCGCAGGAGCAAGAAGGAAAAGTTATCTATTCACTACAAGTAAAGTGTCACAAGTTTTAGTTGATTATGCACTAAACAAGTTTAAAGAACAAGATGGTTGATTTAATGGATGGAAGTTTAATGTAACAAAACAAGAATGTGAAAGTGTCCCAATCCTCTTTAATGCAAGAGGACAAGACAAGGGAACAAGAGTGTGAAAGTGTCCCAATCCTCTTTAATGCAAGAGGACAAGACAAAGGTGTAAACGGTGCTTTGGAAATAAGGCCTAGGGATCATACTTTCACTAGTGGACACTCTCAACAATAATAATATAATTGAATACATAGATATTTCCTCTTCACTATGCTACCCCGAACTATCCTCTGGTTGGATAACGAACACCAATCCATTATGTAGGGCTACAAAAAGCACACCTTAAAGTTCGTATTCCACATCTATGGACACTTCATGCGGTCACTATTTGCATCCAAAGATAGTACTAACAAACACCACAATATCATAGAGACACCCAACACAAATAATAACTCGTGATAAGTATTCATGTAATCTTTAGCCTAAGAGACACACACGGTGCACACACTGTCAACTTCACACCATGGGACAAGGGTGACTCCGGCAATCACATCAATAAAACCACTTGAGTAGCATAATTCATAAGATGATGAAGAGTAACATCTATGGATTCAACTAGATTACAAAGCTCATGATCACATAAAGATCACACCATGGGAGAGAGAGATAAACCACATAGCTACCGGCATGAGCCCTCAGCCCCGATGAGGGACTACTCCCTCCTCATCATGGAGATGGTGGAGATGAGATGATCTTGATGTAGAAGTTGATGATGAACACGCCGGAGGGGGGTGGAGCCCTTCGGAGGTGGATTCCGGCGGCGTTTCCCCCCTCCGATCTTCTCCGGCGGCAGCCCTCTACCTCTCTATTTCTGGTTTTGCGTTTCTCCGCCGCCTCCTTCTGGAAAACGTCGGGGGACCTTTTATATAGGCGTTTTAAGGTCATGAGGATGCTTCAGGGCGAAGGATCGATGCAAACGGGGCCACGAGGGCTAAAATAGGTGGTCCCACGCGGCCTGGTACTGTAGCCGCGTGGGACCCTCTATCTTGGTCCTCCGGCCTCCGTTCGTTGACTTCTTTCGCTCCTAAATCTTCTCCTTCCAAAATAATGACCCCCCTAAATTTATAGCTCATTATGACGTCATTAAGGTCATGAAACAAATAAAGAAAGAAATATGGGTTTTCTGCCTGCGCAGGATTAATTCCATAAAAAGGGGAAATCATTATTAATTACCAAAAATCATTAAATAACAGTAATATACCCCTTATATGATGCAAATATGAATGGAATATAACTATTATAGTGCCAAGTTCATGTATGCATTTTAGATGCATCAACATCCCCAAGCTTAACTCATGCTCGTCCTCGAGTATGAAGGTGATAAAACTAACATGAACTTTGCAATATAATCACAACATGGATATAAAAGATGATTGATACTGCTACATAAAGTCAAATGATTCATTATTTCAAAGAAGTAGCAATATGCAAACAGTTTATAAAGTGATATCAAGTATTCAATGCAAGGATGATCAATGATAGTTCACAAAGTGTAACATAAAAGATAGTACTATGGACATTCTTACTTTTGCATACTTGTGGTCCATAGAGTGTAGATGAAAATCTGAATATAAAAGGTGGACACTTTGGAAAAGATGTATAAATAAGTAGAGGTCAAACATGCATAAGTTTCATCTATCCTCCAAACTATTCTACTTAAGTTATTGATTGCAATGGTAATACTTGGTGTGAAGCTCTCATTCCCCTATCATAGCATCTTGAATGATTAAAGTTGAATGTGAAAGCAAATATGAGTAGTGGCCTTGATAAAGTAAAGGTTAGATGTCTCATGCCCCTTGAATACAAGTACCTACACCATGATTACTCAACTTGGGAAACAGAGCAAGTTTAAGTTATCTATCATTGTAAGTAATAATGGTATCATCAAGAGTCTCAACTGGGGTACCTCTTGTCCCATGATATGGATCAAGCCCATATCAAAACAACAATACAAACAAACATAATGAACAATCTCAACACCCTATTTATTTACCACTTGATATAGCTTTTTATTGTAGGGTGTATCACAGAGAGTTCAAAATAGCATGTAAGTAAATTTTCACCATGAATGATGCATGGCTTATATTAGCGGCCCAGGTTTCTCTCTAACCATTTATACATACTCATTTAAACTTAACTCTATTTCCACATTATTTCGTCATGATAGGCATCCATAGACAAAAGTACATGATATCAACTAAATAGATAATGGAACATGTTGAAAGCTTTGCATGAGACAGCACATATGGGCTAACTCCCAACCTTAAACATTTATCAAGCCACTATCATCATAATATTAATCACAATGGTTCATCTTTATTGAATGCAATAAAAGTAAAGTGTGCATCAAGTTCGCGAGAGCTTTTTAACCAACTTTTCCCATTACAATAAATAACATCATCATTTTCATTTAGAGGCATAGATAACACAAATAACATGATAAACATACTTGGAATAGCATAAAGCTAATAGGTAGATATGGTGGACTCACTGGAAAAACTTGGGTTGAAGGTGTTGGAAACAAGTTTTTACTTGTTGGAATTTTTGGGCTAGCAAAAGGGAGAAAGATGACCATCTAGATGCATGCATGAGTGTCCATATAACTAACTAATTCATGTCAAACAAGGTGAAATAACATATAACATCAAAACATGAATAAAAGATAACTCATGATAAAGCATTTGCAAATTATTACTCATAAAGAAGCTCATGAATCATGCAACTATATGTGTCATTAAAAATCAACTTAGATATCCCTTTTCCCAACACAATAAAAGCATGCAAGATATTTCAACCCATATTTCCAGTAGCTCTTTCATATATAAATGATAGTGGTGGTCTCAAAACAAAAATCAAATCAAAACAAAAAACAAATAAAAGACACTCCAAGTTCATGCGATAAAATGCATTGATAGAAAAACAGAAGTTAGATGTGTGCAAACCGAGAGTGTGTAGGTCCAGTGGGGTTGTATTCACATCCCCAAGCTTATGGATTTCACCATCCTTGGATAGCTCTTGGTGCATCTCCTCTAATCCTTGGTATCAAAATGGTTGGAGTGAGGTGGCTTGGCATCCCCAAGCTTAAATTCTTGTACTTACTTGATATATGTAGGGTGAGCCTAGGGGTAACATCCCCAAGCTTGAGTGTTTGTCCCTCTTGATCTTTGTTTATGTCCCTCAACTCTTCCACTTGAAAGTTCTCTTCACACATAACTCATCATAAAACATGATTAGAGGGGTTAGTGTCTCCATAAATTAAATCTCCATAGGTACAGTAAAGACATATCATGAGTTGATTCTAAACATTAGATAATATTACTATGGTTGTGCATTGCTCTTCGATCAATAGAACCACACAAAACATAAGTAATGAGAGTAATGCAAAATAAAGACAGAATCTGTCAAAAACTGGACAGCCCATAAAGAGTGAATTTTCAGAGGCACTTACGTTGCTCAAATAAGAAAACTTTGAACTAATGAAATGTGTATTAGTAGCTGAAGATTGCTTTCGTAAAATTTCAGGTCAAAATTCCCCTTCTGTGACTTTTAACATTTTTCTCAGTGAAGCTTAGGAATCTGTTTTCTGGACAGCCATGATAGTTTTAATGATGCTCATATAGGAATAAGAGTTGAAACGCAAAAGAGAGCATCAAGAGAAAAATATGAAACACATTTAAATCTACCCTACTTCCTATGAATTGGGATCTTGTAAGAAAATAAACCATTGAAACACCAATCAAGTAGCATAGGAAGACAAACCAAGAGCAATTTCAAGACTTTGAACTTAAAGAGAGGAAAAGTAATAATATTGAAATGTTTAGGACCATGTTTTCCCCTCTCATAATAACTTTTAGTAGCCTCATGAATAAATTCAAAAATATAATTATGACATAAAGCATGTCTTTCATGATCTACAAGCATAAAAGTATTAATACTCTCCACATAAGTAAAATCCTTCTTATTAATGATAGTGGGAGTAAAACATTCATAACCATCATTGTAATCATCATATATAGGAGGCATATCATGATCATAATAATTTTTCTCCTCTATAGTGTAATCAGGAGGATTCAAAAACAAAGTAGGACTCTCATGAGTGAGAGTATTGTCACAAACAGCAAGTATATCATTTTTATCCCCACATAAGGTAGTAACAACTAAACATGGAGGATTATCAATAAGCATAGGACCATCATCTAAAGCATTATCATATAGCATGTCTAAACCATATTCTTCATCATTTTTACTAGAGGAAGAGGTTTCAAATATATAATCATCAGTAGCAAAAGGATTTTCAAACACCTCATCCCCAAGCTTAGAGCTTTCCATATCATCATTGGAGGGAACATGGATAGTACGAATAGTATACCAATTAATAACATCATTATTTTCAGAATTGGTACCAAAAAGATTTTCAATATCAAAAGTAGTGTGCCTTTCCCAATCATTATCACTACTATAAGTAACAGGCATAGGATCATCATCGAATTCAGACTCATCAGCAGCAACTATAATAGGAGCAACATGCTTAGGGGAAGATACCGTTTCCTTTCTCCTTTTACTCCTCCTCTTCTTCTTCTTTCCCTTCTCAGGAGGGAGAGGCTTGAAAAGAGGCTTCTCCACATACCCTGGTTTATTGTCAGAAACAATAGAAGAAACTAGGGAGGATTCCTCTTTTTCATTAATAAGAGTAAAACAAACATTAGTCCTTTCATATTTTGGTAAAGCCATTCCATCTTTTATGATATTTTGTATGTAAGTGTTGTCATGGCAATTATTAACACAATAGAGATAACATCCATGCAACACGCTATTCATATCAAAAGCACTCATATCTAATGAAGAAGTTTTTCTTGATAACTCTTCACACCCCCAAAAATAATGTAAGTTCATCATGCTGATTAGGAGTGATCATGTTATCACAAAAGTCTCTCGCAGTACTCATATTAGAACCTGAGCATTGGAATTTGAAATGACCCTCTTCATTGCAAAGTTCACAAATAAAAGGATGGAGGGCACAAACTTTTTCAGCAATATCACTTAGAGCTCTGTACCATGTTGTAGTTTTTTCATTCCTATGATGAATACAATATTCCTTTTCGATTTTATTCTTTTCACAAGGTCTAAGTGCTCCACAAAAATTAACATGCTTATAAGAAATAGTATGTTCAGAAGTTTGAGCATGTTTATTGCAATCATTAGTAACAATTTCATTTTTCATGCAAGCGTCTTTGAAAGGTTCATGAAACAATTCCCAATTTTCTTTAGGAATATTAATATGAGAAGCAAAGGTTTTACAACAATCAACAAAAATTTGAGAATTAAGACCAAATTTAGCACTAAGCCCATGAAAATTAGCAGTTTCAGTGAAAGACTTAATGCAATCATACTCGTAGTTTATACCTGATTCTTTACCTTTATCGTTCTCCCAATCTTCGGAATTGCGTTGAATTGTTTCAAGAAGATCCCATTTAGCTTCAACCTTCTTGCTTGTGAAAGAACCCTTTGAACATGCATCTAGATATTCCTTGTAATGACCTGAAAGCCTTGCATAAAAATTAGTAACAATTATTTCCTTAGGAAGCTCATGGTTAGGACATTTGAGTATTAATGTTTTCAGTCTTCCCCAAGCTTGATCAATGCTTTCTCTATCACAAGGATAAAAATTGAAAATGTAACACCTATCTAGATGCACTTCATGAAGAGGATAAAACTTAGAGTAAAAGAGAGATTCAAGCTGTTTCCAATTCGAAGGGGGATCATCCAGCATCCTATACCACTTCTTTGCTTTGCCCTTAAGTGAAAATGGAAATAATTTCCTCATGACATCTTCCCTTGATAAACCTGCAACCTTAAACAGCTCACAAAGTTCTGTAAATTTCAACAAGTGATCATGTGGATGGATTGTTCCATCCCCTGCATAACATTAATCCATCACCATTTTAATATATTCAATAGGTATTTCAAAAGGAATACTTTCAGTAGGTGGTTTTAGAATATCACAAGTATCCTTAGAATTATCACATATAGGAGACAAAGTATTATCAAGGCAAAAAAATTTCTCCAAAGCTGGGGAACTAAAAAGATCATTTTCATATAAACTAGCTTCCCCAAGCTTAGACTTTTCCATAGCATTAGGAATAATGGTGTTCAAAGAATTCATGCTAATAGCATTGCCATCACTATTATGCGAACAAACTCCCATTGGTTTAATTATCTCTTCAAAAGCATCATGTCCTAATTCAATATAAAGTTCATCAAGATCTCTAATTTTTTTGTTGTTTTCCATTTTCTAATTTTTTTGGGTTTTTTGATAAATGCAAAACTGAAAGTAAAACTAAACTAAATGCAAAACTGAAAGTAAACTAGAGTATATGCAAAACTGAAAATAAATATCTAGTGCAAACAAGAATAGAAACTTAAGCGCTACGCTCCCCGGCAACGGCGCCAGAAAAGTACTTGATAACCCCCAAGAGCAGGGGATCACTGTAGCACCTCTCAATGTGGAAGAAGGGTATCGATCCACAGGAGCAAGAAGGAAAAGTTATCTATTCACTACAAGTAAAGTGTCACAAGTTTTAGTTGATTATGCACTAAACAAGTTTAAAGAACAAGATGGTTGATTTAATGGATGGAAGTTTAATGTAACAAAACAAGAATGTGAAAGTGTCCCAATCCTCTTTAATGCAAGAGGACAAGACAAGGGAACAAGAGTGTGAAAGTGTCCCAATCCTCTTTAATGCAAGAGGACAAGACAAAGGTGTAAACGGTGCTTTGGAAATAAGGCCTAGGGATCATACTTTCACTAGTGGACACTCTCAACAATAATAATATAATTGAATACATAGATATTTCCTCTTCACTATGCTACCCCGAACTATCCTCTGGTTGGATAACGAACACCAATCCATTATGTAGGGCTACAAAAAACACACCTTAAAGTTCGTATTCCACATCTATGGACACTTCATGCGGTCACTATTCGCATCCAAAGATAGTACTAACAAACACCACAATATCATAGAGACACCCAACACAAATAATAACTCATGATAAGTATTCATGTAATCTTTAGCCTAAGAGACACACAAGGTGCACACACTGTCAACTTCACACCATGGGACATGGGTGACTCCGGCAATCACATCAATAAAACCACTTGAGTAGCATAATTCATAAAATGATGAAGAGTAACATCTATGGATTCAACTAGATTACAAAGCTCATGATCACATAAAGATCACACCATGGGAGAGAGAGATAAACCACATAGCTACCGGCATGAGCCCTCAGACCTGATGAGGGACTACTCCCTCCTCATCATGGAGATGGTGGAGATGAGATGATCTTGATGTAGAAGTTGATGATGAACACGCCGGAGGGGGGTGGGGCCCTCCGGAGGTGGATTCCGGCGGCGTTTCCCCCCTCCGATCTTCTCCGGTGGCAGCCCTCTGCCTCTTTGTTTCCGGTTTTGCGTTTCTCCACCGCCTCCTTCTGGAAAACGTCGGTGGACCTTTTATATAGGCGTTTTTAGGTCATGAGGATGCTTCAGGGCGAAGGATCGATGCAAACGGGGCCACGAGGGCTAAAATAGGTGGTCCCACGCGGCCTGGTACTGTAGCAGCGTGGGACCCTCTATCTTGGTCCTCCGGTCTCCGTTCGTTGACTTCTTTCGCTCCTAAATCTTCTCCTTCCAAAATAATGACCCCCCTAAATTTATAGCTCATTATGACGTCGTTAAGGTCCTGAAACAAATAAAGAAAGAAATAGGGGTTTTCTGCCTGCGCAGGATTAATTCCATAAAAAGGGGAAATCATTATTAATTACCAAAAATCATTAAATAACAGTAATATACCCCTTATATGATGCAAATATGAATGGAATATAACTATTATAGTGCCAAGTTCATGTATGCATTTTAGATGCATCAATGGTGTTAAATGAATATTGATTCGGAGTCTCGGATGAGATCCTAGACAGCACGAGGAGCTCTGGAAGAGTACAGAGATAAAGTTTCATATAAGGAAAGTGCTTTCCAGGGTTTCGGAAAAGTTCGGGAAAATTCTGGCAGGGTACCGGAAGATTCTAGAAGGTTCTGTAAGGTTCCGGAGGGCCCCACCTTGGGGGCCACGAACCTGGAAGGGCTCACATGGACCGAGGGAGCTACAGCAGACCACTTGGGCCAGCCGCACCAATACCTAAGGGCCCATGCGGCCACATAGGTGGGAGGCACCCAAAACCCTAAGGGGGCTGACTTGGGGAACAAGTTCCCTCAAGCCGCCGGCCCTAGGGCTTGGAGGAGGGGCCAAGGCAGCCCCCACGCCTATATATGAGGGAGGGCAGGGCTGGAGCGTGACCCCATGCTACCCTAGCCGCCGGCCTCCCTCTCCCACCTCCCTCCTCTATCCCGCAGCCGCTTGGCGAAGCCCTGCAGGAATTTCTCCACCATATCCACCACGACGCCGTCGTGCTGCTGGAATCTCGCGAGCCACTTCCTCCTCGCTTGCGGGATCAAGGAGAGGAAGTCTTCATCGAGTTGTACGTGTGGATACCGCGGAGGTGCTGCTCATGCGGTGCTCCATCGGATTGGATGTCGGGTCGGATAATACATCTCCTCGCGACTAGATGAGTCTAGTTGCGGGGATCGACTAATCAACCCCTGCATCGACAAAAAGCTTTGTTCGTTCTTCGAGGGTAAGAGATTGGATCTCATCTTCGCTACCTTCGTCTAATAGATCTAGATCCGTTGGGGTTTCTTCCGCTTGTTTCGTAGGAATTTTTTTTGTTTTCCATGCAACGACCGCTTCAGTGGTATCAGAGCCTAGATCTATTCGTAGATGTTGGTGCGATTAGAACACAAGGAGTTGTGGGCGTTAATATTTTTGTTGCTACCTTCTCGCGTGTATTTCGTATCTTGTTGGATGGTTGGATTGAAGCGGCCCGGACCAACTTTACTCGTCCATGAACGAGAGACCGGTTCCACGATTGACATGCAACTTGTATTGCATAAGTGGCTGGCGGGTGTCTGTTTCTGTAGCTATGGTGAGATGCGATCTGCAATGGAAGGCCTTTAAAAAGGATGAGTAAATAAGCAACTTCTATATTACCGTTGTGGTTTTTACGTAGATTAGAACGGTTCTATCTCGTTGACCCAAGCCACGTAAAAATTGCATAAACAAAGTAGAGGACGTCTAACTTGTTTTTGCAGGGTTTGTGATGTGGTATGGCCAATGTGTGATTTGTGATAATGTATGCAATGATCATGTTTGTAATCTTTCATGACTTGCATGTCGATGAGTACGGCAACCGGCAGGAGCCATATGGTTGTCTATTATTTTATGCGACATACGTGTCAATTGAATCACCATGTAATTGCTTTACTTTATTGCTAAGAGTAGCAATAGTTGTAGTTGCAATAGTTGGTGATGGCAACCATGGAGGAGCGCCACAATGCTGGAGACGATGGAGATCATGTCGGTGCTTTGGAGATGGAGATCAAAGGCACAAGAGGAAAAGGCCATATCATATCACTATTATGAATTGCATGTGATGTTAATCCTTTTATGCACCTTATTACTTGCTTAGATGTGATCGCGACGGTAGCATGATAAGGTGATCTCTCACGTTAATATCAAGATAATAAAGTGTTCTCCCCTAGTATGCGCTGTTGCAAAAGTTCGTCGTTTTGAAGCACCACGTGATGATCGGGTGTGATAGATTCTACGTCCATATACAACGGGTGTAAGCCAGATTTATACATGCGGAAATACTACGGTGATCTCGACGAGCCTAGCATGTACAGGCATGGCCTCGGGAACACGGAACCGAAAGGTTAAACACGAGTCATATGGATGATATGATCAACATGGTGATGTTCACCACTGAAGCTACATCATCTCACGTGATGATCGGTTGTGGTGTAGTGAATTTGGATCGTGTGTCACTAAACAACTAGAGAGATGTTAAGTTTAGTGGGAGTTCATGTAGTAATTTTGATAAGATGAACTAAAAATTATCATAAACAAAAGTCCTAAAGATGTCTTTCAAAAATCCTTGTAGATCATGGCCGACTATGGTCGCCTTTTCATGGCTGAGGAGCTGCGTCTAGATGGGTCAAACTTTATCAAGTGGTACTTGCTTTTGTGTGAAGTCCTACACGCCAATGACTTGCTTGATGTGCTAGAAGAACCAATAGGAGATAAACCCAACGCTTCTGTAACTGAGGAAGAGCACATAGAATGGCTTCGCCAAGAAACCACTTACTTACAAGTTGAGTGGTTGATGTGCACCTGCATGAAATCTGACCTGAGTAGTCAATTCGAAAACTTGCGTGACAATGAGATTGTTGATGAGCTAAAAAAAGGTTCATAGCACAAGTCAGAATTGCGAGGTTTGAGAATCTGAATGAGTTTCTTTCACTCAAGATGAAAGAGAACACTTGTTTGGAACAACACTCGAGGAAGATGCATGAGATTCATCACTGTCTAGTGCTTGTTTGGGACTACTTGATGATGGATGAATTCGCGATAGATGGGGTGCTGCGCTCGCTTCCCCCCAGCTTCAAGAATTATGTCAGGGACTATGTCATGGGAAGGGATTCGATCACTTTCTGTGAGTTTGTGTCTCGGCTGCGTCATGTCAAAGTGGAACCCATAGCAGAAGAAGTTTTCAATGCAGAAGGTATATTTTGATATACGAGTTATAAATGTTTAAATGTCCTGCTTACACTTGTGGCTAAGTATTTGATACTTGTGCTGTTTTATGATAACATGACCTGCCGTTTGAGAAGTGCAATGGATGGACTGAGTGGATATCACGGGATGATGGCAATCAAGGAGTTGATGCTGGCGACATTCTACTTCTACATTTATCGTTTTTGATTAGAGGATTTGAATGAGTTTTTGTAATCGAATTAAGTGTGATCTTTAAATTAGTGTGTCTCGGTTGTGAGATGGTTATTCATGTTAAAGACAAGTGGTTATTCTATTTTCATGAGTAATTCTATTTGGTGATCACGTTTCGATTATGAGATTATTGTCCTTATTTTAATCTAGACGATGATTAGTTAAACATTTATAAAATATGGGACATACTAAAGATATCCAAAACTTAATAATGACAATTGTTTTAGTCGTGCTAAATATTGAATAAACATTTTGATGTTTTATCAATGTGACTTATTGGAGGAGTATGACTAAAATGCCACCCTTTGGAAAGGTGCCATGAGTTGTCGAAAATAAACACAAGTGTTGGTTGTATTTTCAGCAAATGTTAGATGTCATTATTTTGTGCGCTCCATCATAAATGATATGAGTAAATATATGTATTTGTTCGAGTTATGATATTTGATGAGATCAAATAAAATTCTGGAGTTTAGGATATTAAGTTAACAAGAAAATTGAGTCTTTATGATTTGATCAAAAGAGACAAAATATTTGAGTTATATGTTAGTATGCGGACTTGTGAGAAGTGTTATCACAAATTACAATGTTTAGAATATTTCAAAGGCGTTTGATATGTCCTAAGATATCGTAATCATGCACTATTCGATATTGTGTGGTCTCAAAGAAGGGTTTTATTTCGAGGTTTAATAAAATAGCATTTCGATTTATTTGATAAACACCCCTTTTAGAAATAAGGGTCTATGTATGATTCGCATATATTTTTCATATGAGTTATGAGAAAAGGTGGTTTTATTAATTATGAGATAATTAGATACTATTGCGAATAATATTGTAGTATATTCATAAGTATGACTATGGATGTGATTCCACAATATGAGACTAAAAGGGGCAAACCAATTTATTGGTTGTGCTAATTATTTTAGTGGTTTATCGTGAAAAGTTTCATTGATAAAAGGATTGATGGAATAAATTGAGAAGCTAAAACCTTGCCTGTTTATGTATCGAGTGGCACATATGCAAAGTGCTCTGTTGTTTAAAACTTGACACATGAAGAAATTAATGATGCTAATCATTGAATTTCGGTTTAGCTTGTCTAAAGAAAAGTAGGATTCAAGAATATAAAATTTTGTCAGGTTACAAAATAATATTCATGATTTACTTGTCATGTTTCAGAAACAAGACATACCGACGAAACTACAAAGAAGAAATAGAAGCCTTAAATATGAAAATGACTAAGAGTCATCCTATGTTAAGTTTAAATCACAAAGTAATTGTTACTTGATTTTGTGAAAATGATGTTTCACATATTTATTCCTCAAAAGGGGTTTTGTAGAGAATAAATAAAACTTAAAGCGAGCAAAGTACTAGCGTTTCGTATATGAGTTCTCGAATTTTAAAAGTTAAATACGAATTTTTGGAGGTGTCCAAAGTATCGAGAAAGTGCATAAAGAACTGAGTGGGATCTAATTAAAATATGTGGTGACATATATTAAGTTAGAGCAGAAACTATTTTCCATGATCAAGAATATGTGGTGACATATGTTTGAGTGGGAGCTAGTTAATCATGGTCAAATATAAGGATAACATATTTCTGTGTGGGAGCCAATGTGGTTTCAAAATTTAATATGTGTATGGTGTATATTTGAGTGGGAGTTTACGACATCTTGTTTAAATGAAATAGAGATTCAATAAATGTTGTAAATAGTTCGGGAACCATCGTATAACTTATGAAGTTAATTTGAATGTCAAATATCTATGGAGATAGATGTATCTATGGTGGATAGATATGTTTGATAAACATTAAGTTAGGATGTTTAACCTAAGTAAGATTTTGAAGGAGTTCAAAATGGAACAAGAAAAGAAAGGTTCATTTGCTTGTGAGAAATAGGTGAAACATTGAGTTGATAACTCAGTACAAGAATAATGGTTGGAGGATATGTTAGTATTCGCTATGAATTGTTCATAGGTCTAAACATATAAGAACCATAATTTTGTATTTGACGAAATGTGACCCAAGTTCTTGGTTAGAAGAACGTGTTAGGAATGTGGAGTCATTTCAACATGGAGATGAGATAATTGAATCTAGAGATTGGTAGACTTGGTTGAAGTCATGACACCAAACTAGATTGGAAATCTCATAAAGGCAGAAGCGCAGCGAAAGCATGATCAAAAATATCGAAGTCACTTGTGTTGCACTGTTGATTTGTTGAGTCTACAACATATAGGAGTATATGATTAATTCAAGGATTAAAATATATAATATTTTGGTTTGAGATATTTCGTTTCAAGATTGAGTGAGTTCCAGGTGCACATGCTATGTGAAAGTTCTTTTGACTGATCATACGTCATGTAGGCATAAAACGGAAACAAAAGTCTCACTTTGTAACCAAATATATTATATTCATCATATGATGATGAGGTTTATCATGTGATGATATGAGGTTTATCATGTGATGATAAAGTAATGTCAAAGTAGGTGACATTGACGTTTTGCAAAGAACATAGAGAACTGCATAGTACAGAACATGGACAGAACCTCTTCCACGAGCAAACATGATCAGCACTGAGACTCCATCGGTGTTGGTTCGAGAAAATGTAAACTAGATTATTGACTCTAGTGCAAGTGGGAGACTGTTGGGAATATGCCCTAGAGACAATAATAAAATGGTTTATTAGCATATTCATGTTTATGATAACAGTTTATTATCCATTCTATAATTGTATTAACCAGAAACATAATACATGTGTGGAATATAAACAACCAGGTGTCCCTAGTAAGTCTCTACTGGACTAGTTCGTTAGTCAAGAGATGGTTAAGGTTTCCTAACCATGGACTTGTTACAGTCACTTGATAACGGAGTCAATCATTGGGAGAATGATGTGATGGACAAGACCCAATAATAAAGAGTTGCAATTGATCGTGTCACACAGTTTCATTGCCAATGCTTTTAGTATATGCCAAGTATAGTTTCCTTAGACCTTGAGATTATATCACTCCCACTTACCGGAGGTATACTTTGTGGACATCAAACGTCGCTTTGTAACTGGGTGATTATAAAGGTGGCTTTCAGGTATCTCCGATGGTAGGTTGTTGGGTGATATATATCAAGAGTGGGATTTGTCCCTCCATGTGACGGAGTAGAATATCTCTGGGCCCTCTCGGTAATATAGCATCTGGAAAGTTTGCAAACATGTGATTAGGAGTAATCACGGATATCCTATATTATGGACGAGTAAAGAGAATTTGCCAGGTAACGAGATGGAACTAGATATGGGGATATCGACGGTCAAATCTCGGGCAAATTAAATATCATGAGACAAAGGGAATCATATACGAGACTAAGGATCTCCGGCATCATGGTTCAATCGATAAGAAACTTCGTTGAATATGTAGGAGTCAATATGGGCATCCCGGTCCCACTATTGATTATTGATCGGATCATGTCTGCATATTCTCGAACCCGTAGGGTCACACACTTAACGCTTCGATGTAGCTAGGGCTTGAGATATTTGATGGTGTGAATGAATATTGATTCGAAGTCTCGGATGAGATCCTAGACATTACGAGGAGCTTCGGAAGAGTCCGGAGATAAAGTTTCATATAAGGAAAGTGGTTTCCAGGGTTCCGGAAAAGTTCGGGAAAATTTCGGTAGGGTACCGGAAGATTCTGAAAGGTTCCTGAGGGCCCCACCTTGGGGGCCACGAACCTGGAATGGCTCACATGGACCGAGGGAGCTACAACAACCCACTTGGGCCAGCCGCACCAATCCCTAAGGGCCCATGCGGCCACCTAGGTGGGAGGCACCCAAAACCCTAAGGGGGCTGACTTGGGGAACAAGTTCCCCCAAGCCGCCGGCCCTAGGGCTTGGAGGAGGGGCCAAGGCAGCCCCCCACGCCTATATATGAGGGAGGTCAGGGCTGGGGCGTGACCCCATGCTACCCTAGCCGCCGTCCTCCCTCTCCCAATTCCCTCCTCTCTCCCGCAGACGCTTGGCGAAGCCCTGCAGAAATTTCTCCACCATATCCACCACCACGCCGTCGTGCTGCTGGAATCTTGCGAGCCACTTCCTCCTCGCTTGTGGGATCAAGGAGAGGAAGTCTTCATCGAGCTGTACGTGTGGATACTGTGGAGGTGCTGCTCATGCGGTGCTCCATCGGATTGGATCTCGGATCGGATAATACATCTCCTCGCGACTAGATGAGTCTAGTTGCGGGGATCGACTAATCAACCCCTGCATCGACAAAAAGCTTTGTTCGTTCTTCGAGGGTAAGAGATTGGATCTCATATTCGCTACGTTCATCTAATAGATCTAGATCCGTTGGGGTTTCTTCCGCTTGTTTCGTAGGATTTTTTGTTTTGTTTTCTATGCAACGACCCTTTCACCTCCCGCTCTCCGCCGTTCCCCTTCAAACGACTCCTTGTTCTTCCTTCAAATCCGGCAACTGCCGCTAGGCATCGCCGGCAAATGGACTCGTGATAGTTGTCGTAGACCCCGCCGAGTACAACATCGTTTGATTTGTCTCTCCGCCGAAAAAATCGGCGGCGATGGGGAGAGGCGACGGGGGGAGCGCGTGAGGAGGGGAGAGGAGGAGGTGAGAGAGAGAAAGGGACAACGAACGGCTCGCTTCCCTAGGTTTGAATTGTCGGTCAGGTTTTCGACACATGTGCGGGGTGTGCGGGGAGTACTCCCACCGCGGGATCTCAATCGGATGGATGCAACTGTTCCACAACCTTTGCCGGCGAGTCCAGTCCAAGGTCATGGAGCGAGATCATAGTCGAAGTAATTGTACACGCGGAGATCAATCACATATGCGGAAAGTAAATAGACACAGAGATATAGGTGTGACAGCTCTTTATTATCATGGTGTGTCTCTCTCCATACAATACATGGGTATATATAGGGGAGAGGGGTAGGTGTATAGAGGACCAAATCCAGGGAAAGTTGCACCCTAAGAAAGGTGGGACCGCACCATCAGGATGCGGCCGGTGGTTTCCCAACACTCCCCCTTGGTCCGACATCTCGTATTTTCTATGTCTCAAAACTCCGAAAAACCCAGTGGGAAAAATATGGAGAAAGAACACATAGTATACGTCTACTCATGTCGCACGAATTGCCTCATCAAAACCTCAATATGAGAAACATCAGGAAAACTCACATAAGGGAAAAGGAGTACAATTCAATCAACATCAGGTTGAGTAATCGATCATCTGGATCGAGATTCACAGGCGGGGGTGTGAAGAATCTCCCCCTGAGTCAGGCATCTCTCTATGTCTCATCATACCGATCTCACGAACACATCTCTCAAAAGACGATGTCGGTAATGATTTAGTGAACAAATCAGCAAGATTGTCACATGACTTAGTATGCAAGATCCTCACTTCGTTCATCTTCTGCAGCTCATGTGCATAGAAGAACTTGGGGTTGATATGCTTTGTGAGATTACTCTTCACATAACCCAACTGTATTTGTGCAACATTGGATGCATTATCTGCATTGATAATGGTGGGGGTCTGTACGGTGGTCAATCCACATGTATGCTGAATGTGGTGAATCATCCGTCGAAGCCACACACACACTCTCGTGATGCTTCATATAGTGCTATGATTTCTGAGTGGTTCGTTGAAGTCGATACAAGACTTTGCTTAGACGATTTCCAGGAATTTGCGGTTCCACTATAAAGAAAACATATCCAGTATGTGACTTGTAAGTGTGCGAGTCTGACAGGTACCCTGCATCAGCATAGCCTACCAATGATAGGTCTTGATTCCTCCTATAAAACAACCCAAGATCTTTGTTCCCTTGCAGGTATCGGAAGATGTCCTTGATGCCTTTCCAATGTCTATTGGTAGGCTTAGAACTGTACCTAGCAAGCAAATTGACGGCGAAAAGCAGTATCCGGCCATGTACAATTCGCGAGGTACATGAGTGCTCCAACGACACTCAAGTAGGGGAATTCTGGTCCCAGAATTCCCCCCTCTTCCTTAGGCATGAACGGGTCCTTTTCTTGTTGTAAAGACCTCCCGATCATTGGGGTCTTAGAAAGATATGCCTTATAATATCCGAATCTCTCCTACACCTTCTGGGTGTAGGCAGACCGGTATACTAGAATCCCAGTAGGAGAATTTTCTAGTTGCAGACCCAGACAGAACTTGGTTTTACCCAAATCCTTCATCTCGAATTCCAAAATTAGGTAGGAACTGGCTTCCTCAATATCTGTAGGTGTACGATTATACTCAAATCGTCCACGTACACCGAGATTATACATAATCCATCTTGGGATTGCCGTATAAAGACACATGGGCAATCCTCGTTGCTCGTGTAGCCCTTCTGGTGAAGGAAATCGCTTAAGCGATTATACCACATTCTACCAGACTGTTTAAGTCCGTACAATGACTTCTTGAGTAGAACACTGTATATAACCCGATTTGCTCTATCTTTATTTGGAATGGGGATACCCTCTGGTACCTTCATGTAAATGTCCGAATCAAGGTTACCATATAGGTAAGCAGTGACAACATTCATCAATTTCATTGTCAAGTCCAGATTTACTGCCATTGAGATCAAGTATCTAAAGGTTATACCATCCATGACCGGGGAGTAAGTTTCCTTAAAATTTACACTTGGTCGTTGAGTGAACCCTTGAGCAACGAGCCTTGCTTTGTACCGAGCCACCTCATTTCTTTCATTTCTCCTACGAACAAAAACCCACTTATCTCCAACTGGCGAATGTGGGGAGGAGTTAGACTGACAGGTCCAAACACCATCCGTTTATTGAGAGATAATAATTCTGAGGTAACTGCCTCCTGGCAATCTTTCCAATCTGACCTCCTTTTACAATCAACAAGACTGTTAGGCTCAGGGCCAGGATCTATGATTGAGGCAATTTTATTAGCAAAGTTAATGTGGAGAATTGTCATTGCTGCGGCTCCTCGACTCTCCCTTATTTATATAACTTATGGCCATTTCGTCATGGGGCGCATCTGGCGCTACCTCTTGCTCTACCGTATTTCCCATTACAGGAGCGAAGTCCTTTAGCTTTTCCGCGCCGATGTGTGTACTCACATCTCCGCTAGATGTTCCCTTAATAGGGACGTTCAAGTCCATAATCCCGTGCACAGGACTTTTTGTACTTGTGCCAGGTCCCAAGTGGCTCCCCTTTCTCTTAATAGGGGCTTTGGTGACTGTCCGTGATAAATCTCTCTTATCCTATTTCCTCAGGCGTCCCCGAGTACTTAGGATTTGAGAAACTGGATTTCACGTCCTTTTAGTCCTTTGGACGGGAGTGGGTGTACCATTAGTTAACTTCGGTATCACAACCCTTTCCGGTGCATTGCACTCAGGCACATGCGACTTTTTCACAGTTTTCAAGTCACTAAAGTGATCAGTCAGTTGATTCGCTAATGCATGCAAATCTATTATCTTTTGGACTTTTCTCTTAGAACTGCGTGGGTCATGAACGTGGATCCCCGTGGCTTTCCACGTGATTTCTCGACTTTTATCATCAAGGGGTTGATATCCTCCCCCAAAAGTCGGAAATTAAAGATCCTCGTAAAATATGCAATCAGCAAAGCGGGCCGTATGACAATCACCTGTCATGGGGTCCAAAAACATGATTATGGACACAGTCTCATATTCAACGTATATCCCCGACTTACGGAGCGGGTCCATTGCTGATCGCTGGGGTGGTGGTATCGGTACATACACCTGGCAACCGAACCGGTGAAGGTGGGAAATTTTTGGTGCCGACCCCTGCGCAAACTGCATAGGAGAATGGATGTTGTAGGCCAATAGTCTAAAGTTGATGAGTTGAGCAGCGTGTAACACAGCGTGACTCCAACATCTGGTTGGCAAATTACAACCCTGAAGAAGCGGTCTAGCAATGAACTTAATCAATGCCTGTGCAAATCCATTTGCATATAGACATGCGGTACTCAATGCTCGACTGCAATTTGCATTTCATGGTTACGCGTTGCATCAGGCAAACGTTGGACCACATAGAGAAGCATCGATGTGTACCACAAAGTACCGAGACGACCCTAAGAGGGGATGAATCGGACCGCATATGTCCCCTTTCGTGCGATCTAAGAACGCGGGGATTTCATCCTTCATTTTGAAGGGGGGATGGTCTAATGATTAACATCTCTGTAGCATATCCGAAGCACATGAAATCATCAGGATTCAGGAAGTTTTTTACATTAACATTATGACCATTCGAGTTGTTAATTGTATTCCTCATCATACTAAGACTGGGTGCCCGAATCTATCATGCTAGAGGCAAAATAGTTCAGAGCATCGAAGGTAGTGTACACAATAAGTGCTACAATTATCATGTTGCATATCATTGTGTCCAATGGAGGAAAAACTTTCAAGAACATGTTTACCATTTTCATCACGCTCGGTGATTAGGATGCATTCCTTGCCATTTCCAACACCGGTTTCATCTAGAGACTATTCGCGTGAATAAAATTGAAACTTGAGAGGTGATTGCTACTGATGAAGAGTTGGGTGGTGCCCCAAGTGAAGGCGGAGATGTAGAAGGCAACAGTTTTCCCTCGATAACGAACCGAGGTTTATCGAACCAGTAGGACCTTGAAATAAACAACAAAGTGAATGTTGAAGATCTCTGGCGCTTAATCTTCAACACACGTGGACCTGCACACACTCAACCAAAATACTTTGCCCCCAACGGCGGAAAGGTTGTCAATCTTTCCGGTCTCGCGGAAAACAAAGCGGTTAATTGTATAGTGAAATAGATGAATTATGAAAATGGACCAGAGGAGAAATGATGGTGAAAAGTGATGAATAAAGGTTGCAATCAATGTAAAAAGATGGACCGGGGGCCATGGGTTCACTAGTGGAGTTTCTCGAGTAAATAGAACATTCATACGATGGGTAAACAAATTACAGCTGGGCAATTGACAAGATTATAAGACAAACTTAATCTAGTTATGACAAAGAGAACATGATAATATTTAATTAGGCATCACAACACTGAACAAAGACCATTGAGTCCAACTGCATCTTTGTCTCCACCGTGGGATCGCTATCCAGCCTGTCACCCATCGGTATTAAGTTGCAAGCAACATACATTTGCATTAACTAAAGCGCATGAAGTAAGCAATATTAAATATCAAAATAGACTTTAACACCGCTGTTTTACCCTTAGTAGCAACAACACACCCTCGCCCTTAGACGTTTCTGTCACTCGTGCCCAGGAACAAAAAGGGGCATGAACCCACTATCTAGCATAAATACTCTCTCTTGGAGATACACACAATCACTTGGCCAAAGTAACTACGCACATCGGAGAGCATTCAAGAACATAAATTAACATATAAGAATCATGCACAATCTGATCATAACTTTATAATCCATGGGATTCCAGCAAACACATCACATAGCATTACAATAATCGATCTTGATCATGTTAGGCAGCTCACAAGGTCATAAGACATGAATCACAAGAGAGAGACTACCATCTAGCTACTGCCATGGACCCAAGGTCCAAGGTGGGACTACTCACAAATCATCCCGGAGGAAGGCATGGCGATGAAGAGCCCTCCGGGATCGATCTCCCCTCCGACAGAGTGCCGGGATCTGCTTCAGAATCACCCCGAACTAGGGTTTGAGTTGACGGCGCCTCGGGATGACTTTTCTGGAAAATAATGGCCGCCTCCGTCGATTTTAGGTTAAAAGGGATTTTATAGGCGTTGGAGGGGGCCGAGGCGGTGCCCAGGGGGCAGGGCGGGTCCCACCCGCGGGTCCAGGTGGGGCCGCGGCAGGCACCCTCCTGTGGCCCCTGGGTGCCCCCCCAGGCTGCCCTTTGGTCCACAGGTATCTTCCGTCGCATAAAAAATCTCCGTAAATTTTCAGCTCAATCCGACGATATTTCCTGAAGTGATTTTTCTGAAATACAAAAACAGCAAAAACAGGAAACTGGCGCTAGGTATCTTGTCAATAGGTTAGTCCAACAAAATGCATAAAAATGATTAATATGATGATAAAAACATGTGACAACATCACAAAACTTGCATGGATCAATAAAAAATTATAGATACATTTGACACTTATCAGCATCCCCAAGCTTAAGTCCTACTCGTCCTCGAGTAGGTAAGTGATAACAAAATAATTTTTGATGAGACATGCAACCAACACAATCGTGATCAAGATAGTAATGCAAAGCATGGGATGTGAATGAAGTAATACAAAACAATTGTCTATAGTTGATAGCAAGAAAGCAATGAATAACCAAGTTGAATCATTCAAGCAAAACCTTTCATAAATAGTACGTTAAAGACATGAAAGCAATGTGATCCACATATTTGATTAATTCATATAGGTAACAATTCCATGACAAAAGTGTTTGAGAATCAAAACAAAGAAGATGTAAGTTTTAGCAAAAAGCCTCAACTTCCAACGGTAAAGTCAATATAACGATTCATGTTTAATATGACAATGCAATATGATCAATGATACCCAGGGTCAATGCTAGATGTTTGCTTTGGTGGAGATAGAAGGAAGAGGAAAACTGACTCAACATTAAAAGTAAAAGAAAGGCCCTTCGCAGAGGGAAGCAGGGATTAGTCATGTGCTAGAGCTTTTTATTTTTATGAAACAGAAGTAAAACAATTTTGAGACATGCATGCTTTCGTCAATGACTTCACAACAGAGAAGCTATCTAGTCCCCCATAACAAGCAAGGATTTTAGACTTGTGAGAGCACCTAGTTTTTAGAGAAACGAGTACGCTCCTTGGTTTCACCACTGTCCAATGTTTAGAGCTGATTTTCAGATTTTCATTGCGCGGAGGAGAATAGTGAGTTATATTTATATTTTTGCTTAAGCTGCTCTCGGGTTGATTCAAGTGAAGACGTAATCCATCGACACCGGGTGAAAGGGGGGAAATGACCTTGCTCGTCACGAGTTATATCTAGCTCTCTAGTGCTCCCTCATGAGCTTAAAACCAGAGGCACAAAAAGGAATATTTTGAATTTTTAAAGATAGCACATGACAAATTTACTTGGAATGGCAAGAAATACCATGCATAGGTAAATATGGTGGACTCAGCTGGCAAGATAGTTTGGCTTTTGGATTTGGATGCACGAGTGATCGATACACTCAGTACGAATTTTTAGGCTTAGCAAAGAAGGTATTTGAAGCAAATATCTAATATTAACCGGTAACAGAGTAACATAAGACATTAGTCAATCATAACCATAAAAGCTCCACACCGTCTCCCTTATTGACCAAACAATTCTTTTGATGGAAAGATTAGCTTAATGAATTAAAAACTACAAAACACCACACAGTTTCAAGCTTTTAATAGTATTTCTTTACTAATCAATTCCACTAAAATAACCAGCAAGTTTAAGCATTCATCTTAATATCTCAAAACAAATGAGAAGTATCAAGTATCCACACAATGATCTACAATACTATGCATGCTTTCGTTTTATTCCACTATCACATGAATAGCATTTTGTCACTTTGACAATTCAAGCAATTTATCAATAACAACTCTCCAACAAATATAAGTGAAGAACAAGAGAGTTTAACAACAACTACTATCAGCTCTAAATAAGATAAAAGCTAAAAGCGAGAGCTTACTAGCAAACAAACAATAGCTAAGAATACTCAACAAAATATAAGCGAAGCACAGGAGTATTCAAACGAAAAAGCGGAGCGTGTCACTCTCCCACATAAACAAAGCAAGGATCCAACAAGCATATGACCAGCAAACAAACAAACAAAACTGAAAGTAAAAATCCGCTCCAAGTATAGCACATAATATGTAAAGTGATAAAAACTTAGTTCAACGAAGACGACCTCATGATAGTCGATGAAGAAGAGGGGATGCCTTGGGCATCCCCAAGCTTTGACGCTTGATAGTTCTTGATGCCATGGGGGCATCCCCAAGCTTGAGCTCTGATCCATCTTCAATTTCTTCATTATCCTTTCCTTTGGAACTTAAAAACTCTCTTCACACAAAACTTCTCATAAACTGATTAGAGGGTTAGTGCTCATAAATTAAAATGCACATGTGTTCAACTCAAGACAAATTACAAAACAACTTTATTAGGCATTAGCTACTGTTCACTAAGCCTCAATGTGGCACTCCACCTCTAGAGTATCACATTTGACGATAGTAAAGAGACGAATACAAAATAAAAGCAGAATCTGTCAAAATTTGAACAGTCTGTAAAGATCGAATTTTTCGAGGCACTTTTGTAGCTCAAATCAGAAAACTCAAAACTAACAAAAGATAGATAAAAGTATCAGGCTTGCTGTCTAAAAATTTCAGAAAAATATAAAATTCAGATATTGTTTGGATTTTCGAACAGTGAAGGACAAAAATCTGTTTCTGGACAGCAAAACAACACCTCGTACTTTCAATGCATTAGAGGCTAAACTTGGCACAAAAAACCAAAAGAAAAAGATACAATGAAGTTGCTACAGAGGCAAAAACTTCAAGACTCAAGAAAAGTAAAAATCAAACTGAAAGTAAAAGATGGGTTGCCTCCCAACAAGCGCATTTCTTTAACGCCTTTTAGCTAGGCGCAATGCCAAATATCAAGTTTTTTCGGAGGCCTTTGCAGCATCAAGAGCATAGCTTGACTTTATGATTGATTCAAAAGGAAGCTTTTTTATCTTTATAGGGAAGTGCTCCATCTCCCTTCTGAGGGGGAACTGAAATCTAATATTTCCCTCTTTCATATCAATAATGGCACCAACGGTTCTCAAAAACGGTCTCCCCAAAATAATAGGACAAGAAGCATTACACTCAATGTCCATAACAATAAAATCAACGAGAACATAGTTATTGTTAACAACAATAAGGACATCATCAACTCTACCCAAAGGTTTCTTTTTAGAAGAATCATCAAGATGAACATTTAAATAGCACTCTTCCAAAGGATTTAAATTGAGCATATCATAGAAACTTTTAGGCATAACAGAAACACTAGCACCAAGATCACACAAAGCATTACAATCAAAGTCATTTATTTTCATCTTAATAGTGGGTTCCCATCCATCTTCTAATTTTCTAGGAATAGAAGTTTCTAGCTTAAGCTTTTCTTCTCTAGCCTTGATAAGAGCATCGGTAATATGTTTGGTAAAGGCAATATTTAATTTACTAGCATCCGGTGGCTTAGCAAGTTTTTGTAGGAACTTTATGACTTCAGTAAGATTGCAATTATAAAAATCAATTTCATCATCTTTAAATAGGCTAGGAGGTTCCTCTTTAGTAGTTTGGATAGTATAAACTTCAACAGTTTTCCTATTCATTTCAGCAATTCTAGCTTCTTTTTCTCTAGCCCACCTAGCTTTCAAGCGAGCCATCATCCTTTCATTCTCATTAATTTGAATAGAAATAGCATTTAAAGATTCAGTAGGCTTGTCTTGAAGAGGAGTGGTTCTAATTTTTAAAATTTCAACATCATGAGCAAGATCTTTCACTTTAGAGACAAGTCTATCAAGTTTTTCAAGTTTCTCTTCGACAGTTTTGTTGAAAGCTTTTTGCGAAGTGATAAATTCTTTTAAAACATTTTCAAGAGCAGAGGACACATTCTTATTAGGATTATAAGAATTACTATAGGAATTGCCATAAGAGTTGCCATTATTGGGAGGATAAGGCTTATAGTTGTTACTACCAAAATTATTTCGATAAGCATTATTGTTGAAGTTATTTCTATTAACAAAATTAACATCAACTTGATCCTTTTCTTGGGAAATTAATGAAGTAGGTGGGACATTATTATGATCAATATGGGACTGATTGGTAGCAAGCATAGACATAATCATATCAACCTTATCACTCAAAGAGGATATTTCCTCGACAGAATTTACCTTCTTACCACTTGGAGCTCTTTCGGTATGCCATTGTGAATAATTTGTCATCATCTCATCCAAGATCTTAGTTGCTGCACCTAATGTTGTGGACATGAAGGTGCCTCCCACGACCGAGTCCAAGAGGTTCCTTGAAAAAAATTCAAACCTGCATAAAAAGTTTGGATAACCATCCACATAGTTAATCCATGCGTGGGACAATTTTTATCCATAAATTTCATTCTCTCCCAAGCTTGAGCAACATGTTCATTATCAAATTGTCTAAATTTCATAATGTTACTCCTTAATTGTATGATTTTAGCAGGTGGATAATATTTTCCAATAAAAGCATCTTTGCATTTAATCCAAGAATCAATGCTATTTTTAGGCAAAGACAATAACCATTCTTTTGGTCTCCCTCTCAAAGAGAAAGGGAAAAGCTTCAGTTTTATGATGTCACTTTCTACCTCTTTATACTTTTGCATATCACAAAACTCAACAAAGTTATTTAAATGAGAGGCGGCATCATCAGTACTAGCACCAGAAAATTGCTCTTTCATAACAAGATTTAACAAGGCAGGCTTAATTTCATAAGATTCCGCTTTAGTAGCGGGTGGAGCAATTGGAGAGCATATGAAATCATTGTTATTACTGCTAGTAAAGTCACACAACTTGGTGTTATCAGTGGAATACATAATGATAAAATAAAATAACAGGACAGGATTAAAGATTACACTAATTTTTTTGGGTTTTAAAATTTTGCAACAGGAAAAATAAGCTAACGAGAAATAAAACAAGCAAGACAAAAACAAAGTAAAGTGATTTAGAGTGTGAGACTCCCCTTGCTGTAGCTCCAAGATCCCCGGCAGCGGTGCCAGAAAAGAGCTTGATTGCTACTGATGAAGAGTTGGGTGGTGCCCCAAGCGAAGGCGGAGATGTAGCAAGCAGCAGTTTTCCCTCGATAACGAACCGAGGTTTATCGAACCAGTAGGACCTTGAAGTCAACAACAAAGTGAATGTTGAAGATCTCTGGTGCTTAATCTTCAACAGACGTGGACCTGCACAGACTCAACCAAAATACTTTGCCCCCAACGGCGGAAAGGTTATCAATCTTTCCGGTCTCGCAGAAAACAAAGCGGTTAATTGTATAGTGAAATAGATGAATTATGAAAATGGACCAAAGGAGTAATGATGGTGAAAAGTGATGAATAAAGGTTGCAATCAATGTAAAAAGATGGACCGGGGGCCATTGGCTCACTAGTGGAGTCTCTCGAGTAAATAGAACATTCATACGATGGGTAAACAAATTACAGCTGGGCAATTGACAAGATTATAACACAAATTTAATCTAGCTATGACAAAGAGAACATGATAATATTTAAGTAGGCATCACGACAATGAACAAAGACCATTGAGTCCAACTGCATCTTTGTCTAAAGAGTCCACCGTGGGATCGCTATCCATCCTGTCACCCATCGGTATTAAGTTGCAATCAACAAGCATTTGCATTAAGTAAAGCGCATGAAGTAAGCAATATTAAATGTCAAAATAGACTTTAACACCGCTGTTTTACCCTTAGTAGCAACAACACACCCTCGCCCTTAGACGTTTCTGTCACTCGTGCCCAGGAACAAAAGGGGGCATGAACCCACTATCTAGCATAAATACTCTCTCTTGGAGATACACACAATCACTTGGCCAAAGTAACTACACACATCGGAGAGCATGCAAGAACATAAATCAACATATAAGAATCATGCACAATCTGATCATAACTTTATAATCTATCGGATCCCAGGAAACACATCACATAGCATTACAATAATCGATCTTGATCATGTTAGGCAGCTCACAAGATCATAAGACATGAAGCACAAGAGAGAGAGACTACCATCTAGCTACTGCCATGGACCCAAGGTCCAAGGTGGGACTACTCACAAATCATCCCGGAGGAAGGCATGGCGATGAATTTCCCTCCGGGATCGATCTCCCCTCCGGCAGAGTGCCGGGATCTGCTTCAGAATCACCCCCAAACTAGGGTTTGAGTTGACGGCGCCTCGGGATGACTTTTCTGGAAAATAATAGCCGCCCCCGTCGTTTTTAGGTTAAAAGGGATTTTATAGGCGTTGAAGGGGGCCGAGGCGGTGCCCAGGGCGCAGGGGTGGGTCCCATCCGCGGGTCCATGTGGGGCCGCGGCAGGCACCCGCCTGTGGCCTCTGGGTGGCCCCCCAGGCTGCCCTTTGGTCCACAGGTGTCTTCCGTCGCATAAAAATCTCCGTAAATGTTTAGCTCAATCCGACGATATTTCCTGAAGTGTTTTTTCTGAAATACAAAACAGCAAAAACAGGAAACTGGTGCTAGGCATCTTGTCAATAGGTTAGTCCAACAAAATGCATAAAAATGATTAATATGATGATAAAAACATGTGACAACATCACAAAACTAGCATGGATCAATCAAAAATTATAGATACGTTTGACACGTATCAAGAGGGTGCGAGTGAGTCGGGGTACAACAATGCATCACTTAGGATCAAAAGTGTTCCCGTTGGTAGTATGATAGTGGCTCATCTGGAGCGAACTATTTACAGATTGTAGCTGGCGATCGACATAATACTACCTCGAGATCTATTTTGTAGACTCGAAGCACATAACCTCTCTCAAGTCGGTATTTTTGTATCGTTGTCAACAAGATATGTTTACTCCATTGGTGTGCCACATATGTTCTAAGATATTGCATTAACAAATATAATGAAGCGAGGAAGAAGCGACATTACATAAACAAATGCATAAATATCTCAGAACATAACATGTCGTCATATTGAAATAGAGGAATGAATGAATGATATAAAATATCATTCAAGCGTTGAAATAATGAATATGGTTTAAAGACCAAAATGTATCAAAAATGCCAAAGGGATCATAATAGGAGACTAGACAGAGTCATGAATACGTCATCGACTTGGGCCTAGATTTCAAGCTGGTTAAGCTTCTCCACATCTTAGGTTATCATCGAGGTTACAATTGTCGAGTCAAGGTGAAGGGGCGAGAAACAAGTTCTCAACCATGGGCACTGAGGTAGGAGCGCAAAGTGATCTACCATGGGCACCTCCATCGGTATTTAGGCGGGAGCGCCAAGTGCTCTACCATGGCACCTAGATAGGCGCTACCATAGGAGCCGATGGTGCCTCCCCCTGAACATACCATAGGAGTTGATGGTGCCTCCCCCATGAACAATGTAGATACCCAAAACATGTTGCACCACAAAAATCCACTCTCTCATGCGAGCGAACATTGTGCTTCGGCCTGGACAACAACTATTCTAGAGCGTGCCAAGAGGCCAAAAAACAATTTGTTCTTCCATGTACTATTTTAGAAAGTATCGCAGAGATGGAGTTCCGAGAGGTGCAACACCCGGACATACTCATCAGGAGTAGTGTTGGTGGTACCAGCTAGGTCACCAAATTATCGTCCACTCAAGTCGCTTGGGCTCGAGGACAATTTTACACCGAATGTTTGGGTGGAGGAGTGGTGATATGGACCAGCTGGATCCACTAACCTCTCATCCACCATAGTCTTGCAGACTCGAGGACGATTGCCACATACAATGTCCAGGTGGGTATTTCAACTTGTTATGGACGACTCGATGATTTCCCAATCGATCATTCCGGCCATCAGCAATTTATGCAAATATTGTAAGATTACATCGGGTAATCCGGTTACATTAGGTAATCCGTTGCACAATGCCGATGATGATACAAATTTATTCATTCACATAATGTTATAATATTCAAAACATGCCAACAATATTTTCAGAGCGATTAAAAGTAATTAAACAATTAATTCAAGCAATGAAAACATGTTATACAAGCATGGTAATGACGAAACCATGTTAAGCGCATCACAAATGTGAAAAATTCACCCTAAATTGACTTTCTGAGATCATTCAATCCCAAACATGAAATTTCAGCAAAACAGATATTTCTAGAAATTAACACGCGAGATAATTCAGCAGGAATTAAAATTTCGTAAAACTGGAAAAAATCTGATCGCTAAAATTGCAAAAATCCCCGCCCAGGCCGTTTTCGGTCCGGTCAGTTTGGCAGCAGGCCGACGAACGGGCCGCGGTCCACCTTCTGATTCTTCCAACCGCACCACAACTTTTTTTTAGGCGTGAAGACTTGTGCCGAAACTGGCCCGATCGCCAAACCGCTAGTGGGCCAGCCCATCCCACCACGTCCCAACAGGGGACGGCGCTAGGGTTCTCTAGTGCCTCGGGTGGTTAGGCGGCGGCGGCGCCGACATCCAGCTATGCCGGGCGGCGGTCGGTGACGCATCGGGTGCGTGGAGGCAGGGGCTGATGGCGGCGGGAGCTTGCGGCGGGGGCGGCTCATAGCGCGGGGGCTCGCGGCGGGGCAGGCGTCCATGGCGCCTTGGCCAGCAGGGCTGGACGGTGACGACCGACATCTCGCCTCGAGGCAGAGCACGTCGTGCCCGCGGACGACGATAGTGAAGCACGCGCCGGAGGTAGCGGTGATCCTCGCAAGGGACATCAGGGCCAGGAGCGAGGCCGACGGTGCACAGCCACGACCACGAGCACGGCAGACGCGACAGCCATCTGGGCGGTGGCCTGCACTTCTATGGTGGCATGCGGCTGGGATGTGCAGGGGTGGGAGGACGACGGTGCTTCGCGCATCTGGCGCGAGGCGGCGGTGCCGCGGTGGCGGACGTCGCGCAGCGGGCGAGTATGCGGAGCACGGGGCGGGCATGGTGAGAGCGGGCATGGAACGGGGGCACAACGCGTTGTACGTTAACGTGCTCGCGGCCAGCAGGGCTGATGTCTACTATGCGCTTCTATTTCTGTAGACAATGTTAGGCCTCCAAGTGTAGAGGTTTGTAGGATAGCCGCCATTTTCTCTTAAGTGAGTAACCCAAGGTTTATCAAACTCAGGGAGGTAGAGGTCAAAGATATCCCTCTCAAGCAACCCTGCAATTAAGATACAAGAAGTCTCTTGTGTCCACAACACACTTAATACAATTGTCAGTTGTATAGGTGCACTAGTTTGGCGAAGAGATGGTGAAATGCAAGTGATATGGAAGGTAACAAGTGGTATTTGTAATCTATAATAAAAATGGCAGCAAGCAAACATGCAACAAAAGTGACTAGAAACATGTTCCGATGATTGGAAACAAGGCCTAGGGATCATACTTTCGCTAGGGATCTCTCTCAACACGTTAGCACAACTGAAAGCAAGCAAGTGCTACTCGGAATTCTTCTTCCTCTTGATAAAACAAGAGTACTATGCGTAGGGATACTGTCGGCACAGTGGAAACCAGGGTACCACGGGCCGGCCTGCCAGGGCCCACAAGATTCTTCAGAAGATTTCGCTAAGGACCAGGCTCTCCAAGCCTGGCGAGCCTCGCGAGGGTTTTCCCTCGCGAGGGACCTTTTTCTCCTCGCCGAGGATTTCCACTCCCTTGGCGAGGGACCTCTCCTCGAGAAGGCGTCTCGGACGCCACCAGCAATTCTGCTAAGGACCAAGCCAGAAGGCTCGGCGAGGCTTTTTGCCTCGTGAGGCTTCCTTCCTCTCGAAGCCAGCTCTGCCTCCGCGGCAGAGCGCACATGGGTTCTGTGCCCATGTGCAGAGTGACGACCGCGCCTGCGCGGTGACGACGATGCCGCAGTTGCCGTTTCCATGTATAAAGGAGTCAACAAAGCAGCGCCAAGCAAAGCGGACAACGAGTATTGCCGCTTTGGTGATAAGGGAACCGTCTGCAGCTACGCTCCAAGGGCGATGTCACCGTGGGACCCGTTCCACCTCTGCAGCGCCAGCCCACCGTCCTGGTTGGCCGGTGCCCCTTTTCAGCTTTGGTGACGCCGCTCCCCTGCCGTGGACCGCGTCCATGGACCTTAGCTTTATGGTAGACTCCACCTTTTTGGTGCACCGCACCTCCTCCTTCGTCGCCATGTGGTAGCCCTTCCCGCCCAAATGTTTGGGCGGAAGAGGCCCGAGACACCTATAAAAGGGGGAGGAGCCCGTTCGGGCAAAGGGTTCAATCTTTGGTTCGATCTTTGGTAGGCATTCTGGGTTCACAAGCTCACCATCTTGGAGCTCAGACGAAACCCTAGCCATTGTAGCCACCTCGAGCTCGCCAAGCTCACTCTGTACTAAAACCTCTCCAAGCAAGTGCAATACAACTCGAAGCAGGACGTAGGGGTTTTACCTCACCTAGAGGGCCCTGAACCTGGGTAATACTACGCGTTCCTCTCTGTAGTGCTTCCCCGCAGCGATCCAGGCGAGCACCGTCGTCGAGGCACGTTGAGGGTTGTTTGATTCCGTGTTCAGCCCCTTACTCGATCCTTTGTGAGACACACCCAGTTCCTGGGACAGTTCTCCGACAGCTACAAAAGCACACCTCAAAGTCTGACTAAGCAAACACCACAATTCCACAAAGAATAATCCATGGTAAATATCACTCTAGATAATTTATCATCCAAAGAGTCACACACGCCACCCACACTGTCACCAAGGCTTTGTGTTGTCAACAATAACTCCGGCAATTATACTAGATAAACCAATTGAGTAGCATAACATTGCATAATAATTCAGCGGTACTAACAATGCTCACGATCACATAAAGATCACACCATGGGAGAGAGAGATAACCACATAGCTACAGTAGAGCCCTCAGCCCCGATGAAGGACCACTCCCAGCGCATCATGGGAGGCGGCAACGTCGATGAAGATGGCTTCGGGGGCAATTCCCAATCCCGACAGGGTGCCGGAACAGGAACTTATGTCCCCCGAAATAGGTTTTTTGGTGGCAGCGGCGCTCGATGTTCTGACGTTTTTAGGTCAGGAGAGAATATATAGGCGAAGAGGCGACGCGAGGCGTTGGATGAGGCAGCGAGGTGGGACCCATGCGCGACTAAGCCTGGGCCGCGCCTGGGTGCCTCCTGGGGGCTGTGGGCCCCTCCCGGACTTGTCCTTCTGGCTCCCGGGGTTTTCTGGCGAAATAGAATTTCTGTAATTTTTTGGGAATTTTCCGAGCACTTTGGATTTTGGACCTTTTCTGCAATGCACAGACATAATAAACAGAAACTGGCACTAGGCATCTTGTCAATAGGTTAGTCCAATAAAATATGCAAAATGATATGAAAACATAATAAAAACATGTGGCATTTGATATAAAACAAGCATGGAACATAAAAATTTATAAATACGTCTGGGATGTATCAGCATCCCCAAGCTTATTCTTGCTTGTCCTCGAGTAGGTAAATGATAACTGAATAATTTTTGAAGTGACATGCTACCAACAAAATCTTGATCAAATAATCATGTAAAGCATATGAACTAAATGCAATGATCCAAACAAAGGTTTATTGAATGAAACAAACAATGATTAACCAGGTGCAACATCTAAGCAAGAATTTATTAGAAAAGAGTAATTTGAAGTTCTGAAAAGTATAGCACCTGACAATGATTGATATCTCACAAAGCAATATTCTTTCGACACAGGGGTTTGGCCAACACAAAGGAAGATTTAAGTTTTCAGCACAAAGCTTCAACTTGCAACATATTTATCTCAAGATAAGGTCAACACAAAGTTTTCATGGTTAGACACAAAGATAACATGAAGTAAAACTTGAACCAAAGTTGACACCAAGTGATTGCTTGAGAGGTAAGGAAGGAAAAGGAAAACTGACTCAACATAAAAGTAAAAGAAAGGCCCTTCGCAGAGCGAAGCAGGGATTAGTCATGTGCTAGAGCTTTTTGAATTTTTTTAGATACAGAAGTAAAACAGTTTTGAGATATGCATGCTTTCGTTAACGAATCCACAGAAGAGAATGTAGATAGTCCTCTGTAACAAGCAAGCTTTTAGACTTTTGAGAGCGGCTGGTAATTAGAGGAATGATATCACTCCTCGTTCTCCTTTATTTCATCACTACCAATGTTTCACTGATTTCTCAGGTTTGCACTGTGCGGAGAAGAATGGTGGATTATATTTATATTTTGATTGAGACGCGGAGTCTCTTGCCAGCTCTCGGCAAATTCAAGTGAGCACGCATTCCTTGCTCACCGGGTGAAAGAGGGAGGAAAATGGCCTTGCTTGTCACAGAATATATCTAGATTGTCTTTACTGCTTCCTCATGAGCTTAAAAACAGAGACACAAAAAGGAAAATTTTGAACATTTAAAGATATCACATGAAAAATTTACTTGGAGTGGAAAGGACATACCACATGTAGGTAGGTATGGTGGACACAAATGGAAAAGATATTTGGCTCAGGGGTTTGGATGCACGAGAAGTATTCCCTCTCAGTACGGAATTTTTGGGCTTAGCAAGATATCAAGCAAACACATAACATCAACTTGGCCAACAATGACTACATGATATACATTAAGCAAAACCACTAGACTTCACACCGTCTACCTTGTTAGCCAAACCAACTCTTTGCAAAAAGAATATCTAGACTTTGAGAGCTACCAAGCAGGACAAACACCATAATTTTAAAGATTCAAGGCAGTTCTTTACTAATCTATTCTTACTAGATGTTCCACAAGTTTAAGCATTAAATCTATTTCATATCTCTAAACAATTGACAAGTATCAAATATTCAAAGACAATGATCTACAAGATTATGCAAGCACGTTTCTGTCGGCACAGTGNCGATTTTGCTGAAGTTGCGGTTTTCCGGCCAAAATCGTGTGCAAAGTTCGTCCCAGTTTATATCTGAAAATCCCGCGTTTTCCAGTACTACGGGCTACTTCCGCCCTACTTCCGGATTTTTGTCTCTGTTAGAGGTCCGGTACTGCCGGGTCGGGAGCGGCACTACCGGGCTTCCGGTACTCGGGTCTGGGGCGGTACTACCGCATCCTTTCCGAGCAGAAAAGCTGCTTCACGCTTTTGGTCATAACTTTCACTTCCGGACTCCGTTTTTTGGTGTTCTTTTCCTCGTTTCGAAGCTACGGATAAGCTCTACATCAACGATGGTCTCCACTTTCTATTGCCACTAAATTTTCGTGAGCAAGGAAGGGAATTCGTCTACAAGGGTGAAGATCATCGTCAGAAGGTATAAACTCCCCACCCACCTTGCATCACTTGTTAGCCAAGCCTTTTGCGCCTATCAATCCTATTGAAACTTGCTCATCTATGATTGCTTGGCTTTGCACACTTGATACCTCGTAGTGTTCCGAGCAAACATTGTATGCGCTAGTAGCTATAATTCTTGTTGGCAAGCAAAGTGAGAGGCAAAGAGAATCAATTGAAAAGAGAATCAAAAAAGGAGAAAAGAAAGAGCCTCAATGTCATATCTCTTGTAGGTCACGCAAGCTCGATGAAAAATTCATAGGTGTGGTATCTTTGTTTAAATCTTGTTTGCAATCGAGTTGGTTTCTCTTGCACTTGTGCGACTTGAGCTATAGTCTTCGCTAGGTCCATCAATAGCTCCATTTGGGTTGTGCAAGTCCTACCTTTCATAGCATGTGTTTGTATGAGTTTTTCCTCATATCCTTTGAGATTGATGTCGTGGTGGTGCACGGACAGATGCCATGGGTAGCTTATCTGGGGCCGATGGACGCTGGAGGTACCGGGGAGGGTTTGCACGTTGAAGATGCACACAGAAACTCACACACACACACACACACAATTTTTACCCAGGTTCGGGGCTCTCATGAGGAGATAACACCCCTACTCCTGCTTGTCTGATCTATATATGGAGGATTACAACCGAGTTACAAGCTGCTCCTTGAGCTGTATGGGAGGAAGTACAAGCTCTAAGCTCCTACTGAGTCTCAGAATGGCTCTCTGGCTCTCCTGCTAGCTCTCAAAGAAATGACTAAGTATTTGTTCAGCGTCTAGGCATGCGTACAAGCGTGTATGGAGCGTCTCCATAAGAGGAGCCCCTGGTGCTCCTTATATAGGGAAACCCAGGACACAGGGTTAGGGCTGACGTTGGTACTGGCGTAGGCAGCACTGTGGCCACGCCTGGGCCTCTGACTGCTTCCGTCACCCCTGCGTGGTATGTCCAATCCACCAACTCCTGTGCACTGCTCCCCCGTACTGCATCGGTCAGCAGCATGGAGGTCTGACTGCCCATACCACGGCCACCGAGTCAAGGAGTAGGCAGCGCGTCCCATCTTGCCAGTGACAGGACGCCTGCCCCGTGATTGTAGGGACAAGACATAAGCCTTGACCAGCTCCGAGATAGAGCTTCATTCCTCCCGATCCGGTATAGGCATGTCCGATATTTCCTAACTCGGTTTCTTCTCTCCTGCACATAAGAACAACAAAGAAGATTCCGACATATAGCATGCATGATCCGACATATGGCTATGTCGGTTGGCCTTGACCCGGTTGACTCCGGATAAGCCTGTGTGTATGTCGGTTTACCATTGACTCGGTCAACTCCGAGTCCATGCTTACTTTGCCATATTGACCCTACTCGGGGGCTGCCCCCCGACATTAGTCCCCGAAGCTGGCGCGGTCCTCAGCCTCGGATGGAGGGCCACGGCAGGTTTACCCGAAAACCAGCATTTTTACTGACTGCCGACATCACATATGCCGGCTAAAATTATATGTCGGAAAGCCATTTGCATCCCAACTTGCTATCACACCTTATGTCGGATCGTTCCGACTTTCAGGAGAACCCCACGGCTTTTCCGAGTTATCGCTTCCCCTACGTGGCAGAGCACCTCTGCTTGACGCCTTGGCTCTTGTGCACGGATGGACGTGCCACTGGCACGCACGCCACTTGCGTCACGCCGGTTGTCGGCACTGTGGAAACCAGGTAACCACGGGCCGGCCTGCCAGGGGCCCACGAGATTCTTCGGTTGATTTTCGCTAAGGACCAGGCTCTCCAGCCTGGCGAGCCTCGCGAGGGATCTTTTTCTCCTCGCCGAGGGTTTCCTCCCTTGGCGAGGGACCGCACCTCGACAAGGCATCTCCGACGCCACCCGCAATTCTGCTAAGGACCAAGCCGAAGGGCTCGGTGAGGCTTTCTGCCTCGCGAGGCTCCTTCCTCGCGAGACCGTCTCTGCCTCCGCGGCAGAGCGCACATGGGCTCTGCACCATGTGCAGAGTGACGCGCGTGCCTACACGCGATGACGACGACGCCGCAGTTGCCGTTTCCATGTATAAAGCGGTCAAGAAGCGGACTCAAGCAAAGCGGACAACGAGTATTGCCTCTTTGGTGATAAGGGAACCGTCTGCAGCTACACTCCAAGGACGATGTCACCACGGGTCACGTCCCACCTCATCAAGCGCCAGCCCACCGTCCGGTTGGCCGGTGGCCTTTTTCAGCTTTGGTGACGCCGCTCCCCTGCCGTGGACCGTGTCCACGAGCTTTACCTTTATGGTGGACTCCACCTTTATCGTGCACCCTGCTCCTTCCTTCGTCGCCATGTGGTAAACCTTCCCGCCCAAATGTTTGGGCAGAAGAGGTCCAAGACGCCTATAAAAGGAGGGGGAGCACGCCCAAGCAAAGGGTTCGATCTTCGGTTGGTGCAGCTCTAGTAGACCCTAACCCTAGATCTGAAGACTAGCAAGTAGCCATTGTTAGCCACCTCGAGCTCTTCAAGCTCCCCTTGTACTGTGAATCTCTCCGAGCAGTGCAATACACCATAGCAGGACGTAGGGGTTTTTACCTCCCAAAGAGGGCCCTAAACCTGGGTAAGATCTTGTGTCCATCTCTGCAGTGTCGTCCGCTAGCGAGTCCGACGAGCACCGTCGCCGGAGCACGTTGAGGATTGCTTGACTCCGTGTTCAGCCCCTTACACGATACCTTGGAGACACCCCCGGTTCCTGGGACCATTCTCCGACATTTGGCGCGCCAGGTAGGGGGCTGAGGCGCGTCTTCATCCTCGACACAGCTATGGCCGGCTCTCGCGCCGAACATCTCGGCTCACCGCTCCTGCGGGCCGCCCGCGCGGCCGCCCGCGTGGGGACTCCGCTCCTGAGCGCCGCGTCGACCCCGAGCCCCGCGTCGAGCACCCGGAGGACGACGACCACGACCACGCTGAGGACGACCTCGGCGAAGAGGAGGCTTCCTCTCTGCACCCCTCGCGGGACCGTGCTGCCTCCTCGCTGGGCCGCCCTGCGCCCAGCCCGGCAACTGCGCTTCTCATGGCGCAGGAGCTGCTGCAGTACCGTCCTACGCGGAGGCCCAGGAGGCCTGGCTCAACCGCCTCACGGAGCTCGTCGGCGCCGCTCGCGTTGCCGCTCTTGCCCCGTCCCGTTCGCTGGTTCCGTCGGGCCGCATGGGGGATGTGGCGCCAGGCGCTCCTCCCGCGCCTCCTCTCCATCCTGCACCTGCTCCAGCTCCACCGGTTGCACCGCAGCCTGCTCCAGCGGGGGCTCCTCCTCGCGACAACCGCGCTGCCTCGCACGCGTCGTCGCCGCACGACTGCCAAATTGTGTAGCGAGCCCCCGAGGACGCCCGCGTGAGCATCGAGCGCCAGCAGGACAAACACAACCGCGCCGTCCAGGACGTCGCCACCGCCGGGCGCCATCTCCGCGCCACCCTCGCCAGCGGTCCGGTCACCTACGGCACGACGGTTGCGTTCACTCACACCCTCCGTCGTGTCGTCTGGCCCGTCAAGTTCAGGCCGGACTTGCCTCCGCGCTACGACGGCAAGAACAACCCCCTGGAGTTCCTACAGCTCTACACTCTGGCCATCCAGGCCGTCGGGGGTGATGACAAGGTCATGGCGAACTGGTTCCCCATGGCCCTCAAGGACTCCGCGTCCTCATGGCTCACCAACCTCCCCGCCGAGTCCATCAACACTTGGGAGGAGCTCTGCCGGTGCTTCGTCGCCAACTTCAAGGGCACGTACGAGCGTGGCCTCATGTACAACGACCTCCGCGCCATGCGTCAGAAGTCTGGCGAGACCCTCCGCAAGTACATCCAGCGCTTCAGCCAGGTGCGCAACAAGATCCCCAACGCCACCGACGCGCAGGTCATTTCGGCCTTCCAGGCTAGAGTGACAGACGTGCGGATGCTCGAGAAGCCCGGCATCCACGACAACATCACCACCGTCGTCAAGCTCTTCGACTTGGCGGACAAGTGCGCCAAGGCTAAAGAGGGCCGCTTGTTCGTCAAGAACGAGCCAGGGGATCCTGCCGAGGAATCCAAGAAGAAGAAGAATTCCACAGAGAAGCGCAAGACCACTGCGGTCTTCGCGGCTGAGCCCGACGCCAAGCAGCCTCGCCAAGTTGCCACTCCAGCCGCAGGACCCGAGAAGAAGGACGACCGCCCTTTCTGCGTCTACCACAACAGGCACTCTCATGCCACCGAGGATTGCTACGACCTCAAGAGGCTCATCGAGGCTCGCGAGGCTCGCGAGGCCCGCGAGCGGGAGCAAGGCCGTGGTGGCCGCGGCGGCGGCCGTAGCGGCCGCGGGGGGCGACGCTGGAACAACAACTACTACAACAACTACCAGCAGAACCCCCAGGCCAACGCCGCCGAGCCCGCGAACGACAACCTGCCTGCCGAGGCTGATGAGGGCTACCAAGTGCCTCGCAGCGTCGCCTGCATCCTCGGCGGGGCTCAGGCCCCTCGCTCCAACCGTCACTTCAAGCAATTCGCTCGCGAGCTCGCAGCAGCCCTCCCCGGGGTCGAGGCCTCTAGGCCCCTCAAGTGGTCTGAGCACCCCATCACCTTTGACTCCACCGACCACCCCAAGTCCACCTCAACCGTTGGCACCATTCCGTTGGTCTGCACTCCCACCATCAACAACATCGCCGTCTCTAAGACGCTCATTGATGGGGGTGACGGCCTCAGCGTCATCTCTGTCGAGACATTCAAGAAGCTGCAGGTGCCCTACG
Organism: Puccinellia tenuiflora; assembly: GCA_012064385.1. Taxonomy (NCBI): domain Eukaryota; kingdom Viridiplantae; phylum Streptophyta; class Magnoliopsida; order Poales; family Poaceae; genus Puccinellia; species Puccinellia tenuiflora. Next base: position 270,322 of record QRDG01001908.1, on the reverse strand, counting down.
AGTGGCTCATGCCCACCAGGCCCTTCTCGGGGGTGACAGAGGGCCTCACAACGCCTCTGGGGCAAGTGAGGCTTACGGTCACTTTCGGCACCCAGACCAACTACCGCACCGAGCTGATCGATTTCGACGTCGCACACATCGGCCTGCCCTACAACGCCATCCTCGGTTACCCCGCCCTCGCCAAGTTCATGGCGGTCACCCACCACGCATATAACCTCGTCAAGCTCCCTGGCTCCAGCGGCACCATCGTTATCCGCGGCGTGGTCTCTGACTCCGTGTACGCTGCGCAAGTGGCTTACAAGGCCGCCGCGGTGGCGTCTTCCGCTGACGAGGACGAGGAACCCCTCCCGAGGCCCCCCGCGAAGAAGAAGCAGCTGTTCTCTCAGGAGAAGGCCGCGACAAAGCAAGTGTCTCTGGAGGCAAGCGGCTCGGGGGCTAGCGTCACCATCGGCGCCAACCTGCCTCCCAAATAGGAAAGCGCGCTCGTTGCCTTCCTCAGGGCAAACTCTGACATGTTCGCCTGGACACCGTCAGATATGTCCGGAGTACCGAGGGAGGTGATCGAGCACCACTTAGCCGTGTGTCCAAACGCACGCCCCGTGAAGCAAAAGGCGCGGCGCCAGGCGGTAGAGAAGCAAGATTTCATCGTCAAGGAGGTGGAAAAGCTGAAGAAGGCCAGCATCATCAAGGAAGTGGTCCATCCCACTTGGCTCGACAACGGTGTGGTCGTCCCCAAGCACACCGGAGGCAGCCGCCTCTGCATCGACTTCACCGACCTCAACAAGGCCTGCCCCAAGGACCCCTACCCCCTCCCGAGGATCGACCAGATCGTGGACTCCACCGCCGGCTGCGCGCTCCTCTGTTTTCTGGATGCCTTCTCTGGTTATCACCAGATCAAGATGGCAAAGGAGGACGAGGAGAAGACAGCATTTCTCACCCCTTGTGGTGTGTTCTGCTACGTCTGCATGCCCTTCGGTCTGAAGAACGCCGGCGCCACTTTCCAGCGCCTCATGAGGATCGCCTTGGGGGCTCAAATGGGGAAGAATGCAGAGGCCTATGTCGATGACATCGTCGTCAAGACCCGCGAGAAGGACACGCTCATCCAGGACCTTGAGGAGACCTTTGCCAACCTGCGCAAGGTCAACATCAAGCTAAACCCCGCCAAGTGCGTCTTCGGGGTCCCTTCAGGCAAGCTCCTCGGATTCCTGGTATCTCACCGCGGCATTGAGGCCAACCCCGACAAGATCAAGGCCATAGAGCAGATGCAGCCTCCTCATCGCCTCAAGGACATGCAGCGCTTAGCGGGATGTATGGCCAGCCTTGGCCGTTTCATCTCCAAGTTCGGCGAGAGGGCGCTGCCATTTTTCAAGATCATGAAGAGGTCCGGTCCCTTCAAGTGGACCCCTGAAGCAGCAAAGGCCTTTGAGGACCTGAAGAAATACCTGGCGAGCCCAACCATCATGGTTGCCCCACGCCCTCGCGAGCCTCTAAAGCTGTATCTTGCAGCCACTCCTCAGACGGCAAGCGCGGTCTTGGTGGCTGAAAGGGAAAAGCCAGTCCTCGACAAGCAGAACTCCGCCTCGCCAAGCCCAGAACCCCCCGACAAGGAAGCAGCCTCGTCAAGCCTCCAGCCCCAAGAAAAACTCGCCAAGAACTCCACCGAGCCTGGAGAGGAGCCAGCCGCTGCCACACCAACAACTACCCTCGTCGAGCATCCCGTGTACTCGTCAGCACAGTGCTACGGGACACCCGCGAGCGCTACCCCATGCAGCAAAAGCTCCTCTTCTCGCTCCTCATCGCCTCCAGGAAGTTGCGTCACTACTTCCAGGGTCACCCCATCAAGGTGGTCACCTCCTACCCCCTGGAGCAGGTCCTGCGCAACCCGAACGCGACAGATCGCGTCGCAGGCTGGGGCATCGAGCTGCAACCTTTTGAGCTGGAATTTGACACCACAAGAGTCATCAAGGGCAGGGCGCTGGCTGATTTCATGGCCGAATGGACGGACACACGCGAAGAAGAAGAACCTCCAGAGGAGGAAGCTACAGCCTCAGGCGGGACGAAACCAGGCCCCTGGACCATGCACTTCGACGGCGCCTTCGCGGCTAGGAGTGCAGGGGCTGGTGCCGTCCTCACCTCACCAACAGGCGACAAGCTCTACTACGCCGTCCAGCTATACTTCAAGGACAGCGACAAGGTCTCCAACAACATTGCTGAATATGAAGGCCTCCTCGCCGGGCTTAGAGCCGCCATCGCCCTCGGCATCAAGCACATCCTCATCAAGGGCGACTCCCAGCTCCTCGTCAACTTCTCCAACAAAAGCTACACGCCTAAGGACACCTACATGGTGGCCTACCTTGAAGAGGTACGCAAGCTGGAGAAGCACTTCAGAGGCATGGAGCTCAAGCACATCCCGCGAGCAGAAAACCAAGAGGCAGATGACCTCGCCAGGCGAGCAGCAAGAAGAGAAGTCTAGAAGCCTGGGGTATTCGAGGAGAGGCTCACCAAGGCCTCAGTCAAGCAGCCAGCGGCCAATATCAGCATCGACGAGGAGCTCCCACCGGCCCCGTCAAGTGGAGCACCAAACTGTGGGTTGCCTTCGGGCGATCGCTTGCTGCTGACTCTGGTACGCCAAGACACGGGCTGGATCGACGAGATCAAGAATTACCTGCAAAACCAAGCCCTCCCCGAAGACGACGCTGAAGCCGAAAGAATTGCTCGCCAGGCCAAGTCCTACTGCCTCCACGACGGAGACCTGTACCGTAAGCGCCCCAATGGGGTTGCGTTGCGGTGCGTCCCTGCCGAGGAAGGCCGCCAGCTCATCAACGACATCCACAGCGGCGAGTGCGGCCACCATTCTTCCTCGCGCACCCTTGTAGGCAAGGTCTTCCGGAGTGGCTTCTACTGGCCCTCGGTGCTTCAAGATGCAGCTGCCATCGTCCAATCCTGCGACGCCTGCCAATTCCACGCCAAGCAAATTCACCAGCCCGCGCAAGGACTCCAGACCATCCCGCTCTCCTGGCCGTTTGCAGTCTGGGGCTGGATCTGCTGGGGCCCTTCCCGCGAGCGCTCAGGGGCTACCGCTACCTCTACGTCGCCATCGACAAATTCACCAAGTGGCCTGAGGTGGAACCCGTTCGCACCATCCCGGCGAAATCGGCGGTAAAATTCATCAGAAGCCTGGTCTGCCGCTTCGGCGTGCCCAACCGCATCATCACCGACAACGGCTCGCAGTTCATCAGCGGCGCCTTCAAGTCCTACTGCGGTAGCCTCGGCGCCCAAATCTGCTACGCCTCGGTGGCGCACCCACGAAGCAACGGACAGGCTGAAAGAGCCAACGCCGAGGTGCTCAAGGGCCTAAAGACGAGAAGCTTCAATCGCCTCAAGGCCAGCGGCAAGCACTGGATCGACGAGCTCCCCTCGGTGCTCTGGTCCATCCGCACCACGCCAACAAAGCCCACTGGTGAGACGCCGTTCTCCCTCGTCTATGGCGCCGAAGCCGTCCTCCCCAGCGAGATCACTCATGGCTCTCCGCGAGTCTTGGCCTTCAAGGAGGCTGAGGTGGACGAACTCCGCAACGACGACCAGCTGCTGCTTGAAGGGCTCCGCCTAAATGCGGCCCTGAGAGCGGCAAGGTACCAGCAAGACCTTCGTCGCTACCACAGCCGCCACATCCGGCCGCACACTCTCGAAGCAGGAGACCTTGTCCTGAGGAGAATCCTCTCCAGGGCAGGCCTCCACAAGCTCTCGCCGATGTGGGAAGGCCCCTACATAGTCGTGCACATCGCCAGGCCTGGCTCTGCGCGGCTCGAGACGGAGGACGGCGTTCCTGTTGCCAACCCCTGGAACATCCAGCACCTGCGCAAGTTCTACCCCTGATCGCCACCGGCGAGCAACTTTTTGCATCAAGGGAGAACCACGCGCCATCCTCCTCCACGAGGAAAAACTTCGGGCTCCCCTCTCTACTATACGTTGCCGCGGGCCGTTCGAGAAGACTCCCAAGCCACCAAGCCTCGGCACGGTAACCTCTTCAGGCACCATGCCTTGGCGAGGTGGATCCCCATGCCGGTCATGGTGGAACGCAGGCTAAAAGGCACCCCCGCCTAGGGGCCCCCTGAGCTCTCTCTACATGCGTCTGCCTCGGGCACGCCCCTCGAGAGTCTCAGCCACAGCATGTGGACCCCATGCCCAGAGCATGGCGGATTTTTTGTGTTTCTGGCCATGCCAGTGTAACGAACCTATGTTTCAGGTCAATTTGAACCTTTGCACATCGCGCCAGCATATTTTGTTGCTTCGGTAAGCTCTAGCGTTATTTGCTTTTCTCTCTCGCTCGTATGATCCCTCATGTGTATCTCGCGAGCGGGGCCTAGCATGGTGCCACGCCACAAGAGCATCCCGGCAGCACTTAAAACCCAAGGGATCCGAGCTCTGAACTTGCGGGTCAGCTCTCATGCATGTCAACTCCAAGGGAGCTCTGAACTCATGGGTCAGCTCCCGCGCACGTCAACTCACCAAGGATCACCAAAAACCTTGGTGCCTGTTCTCCTCGCAAGACACACATGAAGGAACCTACGAGCACCATAAGTTATCTAGCTATGTACTGCTTGTGGGTATGCCTATCTCTCCAAGTGCAGGAAAGCAGGCTCTCCAAGCCTCAGGCAACATCAGGAGAAAAACACCTCGCCAGGGAACCAGCACCCTCTCCAAGGCGAAAACGCCTCGTCAAGCTAAGTCTAAACACTTGCTCGAATTTCCTCTCGCTGGTTTTTTGCCCCTCGAAGTCTCTTTTCTCTCTCCTATGCCTCATGGGCTGCTTGCACGTCAAAGGGGGGCCCCAAGCATCGCGCTTCGAGGAGCCCTTACTTCTTGAGGCCTCACGCACCCCCCGGCCTTGTGGAGCCCTGTCTCTCACATACCGAAGCGGCGGTGGTGTAGCGCTAAGAGAGGGTCCTAAGACGTAGAGCGAAAAAGACATGAAGGGGAAAGACAAAAGCCACCCGAGGGACATTCACAAGCACGTTCAAAAGCTTAAAGCAAGTCTTTACAAAGCTGTTACAGTCAAAATACTAAGATAATGTGCCCCATGCACGACCAGCTACAGGAAGGACTTTAAGCCGTCGTGCCTTCTGAGGTGCCCGCTCCGTCCACGGTAGCTTCTGCCTCCGGGGCGCCTTCCTCGCCGTCGCCTTCGTCTTCATCGACCAAGACTTGGTCGTACTTCCTGGCGAGCACCTCAGCGGCCTCTCCCGCCTTGCTGCGGATATCGACCGGCCCCATCACGGCCTCGAGGTCGAACGAGGGCCAGAGCTTCAGGAGGTTGCTGAAGACATGGCTGGTGGCGAGGACGAGGAGATCGCGGCTCTCCGCCATGACGCGCTCGTCGAAGCGCTTCACGACCTTTTCAAGCTCCCCGAGGAATTGCCCGAAGAAGTGCGTGTATGCGGCCTCGTCGTCGATCCCTTCGGAGGGAAAGTGGGGGACCTTGATCCTCATGTCGTCCCCGACAGCGTTCGCGCGGCGGACCAGCTCGTGAAGCATGACCTGGCGCTGGCGCGTCATGGCCCGGCCGTGCTGCGCGGTGTCTCGCGCTTGCTTCGCGCGGTCCGCGGCCGGCCCCACCTGCTGCTGGAGGTCGCTCAGGTCCGCCTTCAGGGCGGGAATCTCCTTCTCCGTGCGAGTCTGCGCCTCCTTGGCGCGCTGGAGGCGAGAGGTCAGCTCCTTCTCCTGCTTCTGGAGCCCTTCGATCTGGTGCAGGAGCTCGTTGCGTTTCGTCGTGAAGCGCTCCTCCTGCATCGTGGCCTTGGCGTCATAGTCGTTGGCGAGGCTCTCGCGGATGCGCTCAACCCTGGCGTCGGCCTCCTCCTGGGTTCGCTTCTCCTTCATCGCAAGGTCGGCGTTGGCCTTGTCGTGGCGCTCCTTGCGGGTGGCCTCGCTCCTGGCCACCGAGTTCTCGCGCTCCTGCAGCTGCCCCTCGCGGGTGGCCTGGGCCTCCTCGAGCAGATGAACCTGCTCCTCACGCCGGTCCAACTCCTTCTTGCGGAGGGAGAGCTCTTCCCCGCGCTGCGCCAGCTCTGCCTCGCGCGGGGCCAGCTGCCCCTCGCGGGCATCCAACAGCTCGCGGAGTTCCTTCAAACTGGCCCTCGCGTCCTCGGACTCGGCGGCAAACTTTTGCTCCGCGGCTGCCAGCTCCTGGTGCTTGGCGGTGGTCTCCACCTCAAGCGCCTCCCGGACGGCGTCCAATTGGTCCATGACCTCCGCCGTCTCCCGCTCGACGCTGTCGCGGGTCTCGTTGGCGAAGCGGACCGCCTCCTCGCGCGCCGCCTGGGCCGACGCGTCCTGCCGCCGGCACATCTCAACCCTCTCGTGGAGGAGGGCCCAGGCGTCAGCCAGCCTGGTCCGCTCCTCCACCCGGGCACGCTCTTCCTCGGCATATTGCGCCTCCAGCTCGTCAAGCGCCTGCCGCGCTTGGCCGAAGACAACCCTGCGGCGGGCCGCGCGAGGGCGCGGCTCCTGCAGCGCCAAGGTCCCCGCGTCATTGTGGGGCGCAGAGGCCTCGACGCTCGTCGAGGCGCCCAGGGCATCTTGCCTCGGGCTCACGGCCGCCTCGGGTGCGGCCCGGGGGCTGGTGCGGGCGCCTCCCTCACCGCCCAAGGCAAGAGCCCTCAGGGGGCTAGGCGCCCCCTCGCCCCCGGCTCTGCCGTTCGGGGGCTCCAGGGGCGCCTCCGCCTCCGGCTCTTCAGGGGCGCTCCCCGCCCCTTCCATGGTGGCCGCGTCCGCGGCGGCCTCGGGCGCGTCCGCCCTCCTTGTGGGAGCCTCCTCCGCCTCTGGAGGCGGCTCCATGAAAATCTCCTCATCTACCGCTTCCTCTTCCTCGCGGTGCTCGGCCGCAGGAGGAGTAGCGGCCCGAGTTGGCGGCGGCGTCGCCACCTCAACCACCTCCTCCCCGCGGTGCTCAACCGCGGGGGGAGAAGCAGCCCTGGCTGGAGGCGACATCGCCTCTCCAACCACCACCACCTCCACGCGGTGCTCACCCACGGGAGGAACAACCTCTTGCTGAGGCTCGGCAGCCTCTTGCTGCGGCTCGTCGGCCGCTTCACGCGGCTCGTCGGCCACCTGCTGCGGCTCTTCGGCCGCCCGCTGCGGCTCATCGGCCACAGGCGTCTCCTCGGCGGCGCTGGCGGTCTCCCCAAGCTTGTGGAGACGCCGCCTCTTCGGCGCCGCGGGTACGCTGAAGAGACGCAAGACAAGCAAGGACCCTTCAGGAGGGGATTCTCAGAAGCAAACGCTGAAAGAGAAGAAAGAACCAAACTTACTCATCGGCCGCTCTCCACACCCTCTTCTTCCCCTTGGGCGGCTGGAGCGTGCTCGCTCCGGACTCTTCGGGAGGCGCCGCTGCCTCCTCGGAAGGAGCATCCCTCGAGGCGGCCCCGGCGTCCCTGTCGTGGAGGGCCTTGGTGCGGGGCTCGCGGCGCCCTCTCCCGCTGCTGCCCTCCTCCTCTGTGGGGCGCTGGGAGCGAACCACGCGGAAGACGTCCTCGTCGCCGCTGGAGGAGATCTCCTGGAGGTCCACGCTAGGCGGCGCGTTCCTTGAACCTGCGTCACCCCCCGAGGGGTCGTCACCTCTCGAGGCCTCGTCCTCGCCAGAGGGGTTGGCGCCTCGGGAAGCCTCATCCTCGCCAGACTCTTCATCCTCGTCCGGCTCCAGCGCGTCGCCCACCAGCTCCTGTTCCGCCGCCCACGGGTTGCGGCGGGACCCGACGAGCCTCGCGGGTCTGATGCCCCATTCATCGAAGAGGGGTAGGAGCCCACGAGCCTCGCGCACGCTCTCCTCCATGTAGACGAACAGCGGCAAGGCGTCGTCGTTGCTTGGGGGCGAGACGGACGTCGTGGCGAAAAGGACCTTCATGATCTGCTTCAGCTCACCTGGGGTGAGGTCGTCGGCGCTGAGGCGCATCCTATCATCTGGGCCTGAGTAGGTCCACATCGGCTCCGAATGCCATTGAAGAGGAGCAATGCGGCGTGCAACAAAATCCATCGTCACCATCCGGCCGGTGAGCCCGGCCTCTCGGAGCACCTGAATACGCTCGTATACCGCCTCAAGCTTAGGGCCCTCGAAGTCGCCGCTCGCCCAACGCGCCCACTTCCTCGGGGGCACTGCGGGTACCTCCAGGTTGCGGTTCGACGATTTGGTGCCAACAAAAAGCCATTTCTGGCGGAACTTCTCCACTTTCTTCGTCACCTCGGTGATGGCATTCTCACCCTGCCACGCGATGGGGATGTATTCTTCACTTCTGGCGGCGACGATGCGGAAGGAGACGCATCCAAACCGCTCATTCGACTTGGTGCTCCGGAGGGAGTAGAAGCTGCGGAAGAGAGCCACCGAGGGATGGACACCGACGTACGCCTCGCAGAGGTAGGCGAAGATGGCGAGAATGAGCACGGAGTTGGGGTGGAGGTGAAGAAGTTGGATCCGGTATGCTTCAAGGATCCCCAGGAGGAAGCTGGAGAAGGGAGGAACGAGGCCGGCGTAGAGTGTGTGAAAGAAGATGGGGTAGTACCCCGCGCCGACCTTGCTGCTGCCGGGCGCTATGCTGGTGGCACCGAGCTCGTGGGTGTTGGCGGCCACCAGGTGCCGCACCTTAGAAACCGTCGCCGCGCCAACAAGGGACTCCGGCATCGTCCCCTGGGGCACGGCGCCCCGCGCCGCCGCCGCAGACGTGCCAGTCTGCATCGCGGCCTTGCCCTTCTGGCCGTCGGTTGCCCTCTTGGGAGCCATGGCCGCCGGAAGGAAGCTTGAAGACGAAGACCTCGGAAGCGACGAGCTCTGGGAGGAAGAAGAGTTTTTGGAGAAGAGGGCGGCGGAGTAATGGGAGAAGTGACGGGCGCAGTCTGCGCGCCAGGCTTTATTGACCGGTTGCCCCGGATGTGGCGGGCCCCACCGGGTTGCCCGTTGAAGCCGAGGAGATCGTGGCCGCGGCGCAACCACAGAGCTCCACGTGTCGCGGCCCTGTCAGGCATCTTTGGCCCCTCGACGCTTCGCCTGCGTCCATGGGCCTCGGCGTGCCCGTCGCGGGCCCGGGGGCTACTGTTGGCACTGTGGAAACCAGGGTACCACGGGCCGGCCTGCCAGGGCCCACGAGATTCTTCGGATGATTTTCGCTAAGGACCAGGCTCTCCAGCCTGGCGAGCCTCGCGAAGGTTTTTCCCTCGCGAGGGATCTTTTTCTCCTCTCCGAGGGTTTCCTCCCTTGGCGAGGGACCGCACCTCGACAAGGCGTCTCCGACGCCACCCGCATTTCTGCTAAGGACCAAGCCGAAGGGCTCGGCGAGGCTTTCTGCCTCGCGAGGCTCCTTCCTTGCGAGACCGTCTCTGCCTCCGCGGCAGAGCGCACATGGGCTCTGCACCATGTGCAGAGTGACGCGCGTGCCTACGCACGATGACGACGACGCCGCAGTTGCCGTTTCCATGTATAAAGCTGTCAACAAAGCGGCCTCAAGCAAAGCGGACAACGAGTATTGCCTCTTTGGTGATAAGGGATCCGTCTGCAGCTACACTCCAAGGACGACGTCACCACGGGTCACGTCCCACCTCATCAAGCGCCAGCCCACCGTCCGGTTGGCCGGTGGCCTTTTTCAGCTTTGGTGACGCCGCTCCCCTGCCGTGGACCGCGTCCACGAGCTTTACCTTTATGGTGGACTCCACCTTTATCGTGCACCCTGCTCCTTCCTTCGTCGCCATGTGGTAACCCTTTCCGCCCAAATGTTTGGGCAGAAGAGGTCCAAGATGCCTATAAAAGGAGGGGGAGCACGCCCAAGCAAAGGGTTCGATCTTCGGTTGGTGCAGCTCTAGTAGACCCTAACCCTAGATCTGAAGACTAGCAAGTAGCCATTGTTAGCCACCTCGAGCTCTTCAAGCTCCCCTTGTACTGTGAATCTCTCCGAGCAGTGCAATACACCATAGCAGGACGTAGGGGTTTTACCTCCCAAAGAGGGCCCTGAACCTGGGTAAGATCTTGTGTCCATCTCTGCAGTGTCGTCCGCAGCGAGTCCGACGAGCACCGTCGCCGGAGCACGTTGAGGATTGCTTGACTCCGTGTTCAGCCCCTTACACGATACCTTGGAGACACCCCCGGTTCCTGGGACCATTCTCCGACACCGGTCGCCTTGGAGACTGTGCGCACACAAGCACTCAAGTGCGGTTGGACCGCACCGCTCGCGTCGCCTCGGGTCTCGCCCGATCGGGTGCGCCGCACAGAGCCGTTGGCTCACTGTGGCCCCTCATGGGGCAGATCGCGCGGCCGTTAAGCCGTTATGGGGATCGTGGCGGAGATCGTGGGGTGGTAACTCCCCGTCCGTTACGGGATCATGCGCAGAAAATCGCGCGCCCACGATCTCCTCTGGCCATTCATAAATAGTAGGGAGGGGCAACTATTTTCCCCCTCCGCATTCATTCTTCCCTGTCTCCTTCTTCCTCCTTCTCTCCAGCGTGCAGAGCACCGCATCGCCGCACATCTCCGCGCACAACACCGCCGCCGTTCGCACCAGCGCACCGACGCCGCCGACGCACGTCACCGCCGCCATACGCCACAGCACCGCGGTAAGATTTCCTCTTCTTCCCTCTTGCGCATTAGCACCTTGCATCTATAGGTGCTTTCTGTTCTTGTTTTTTGCCTCTGTTCTTCCTCACTGCAACGCATCGAACGCCGCCGGTGGGTTCGCTGCCGCAGTTGCGGTTCACCACCGGTTCCTTTTTCTTTTGCTGTACTGCCTTTATTTCTCATTTCACCGCCGCATGCTGTTCTTCCTCTTTGGTTTCCTTTTTCTGTAATGATTTTGATCTCCCCGCCGGTGATCCCTTTTTCAGATCTCAGCAACTCCTTGCCGATATGTCGGACAACTCCAACCTGGAGGTGGTTGAGGTGGTGGAAGAAGGGGTTGCGGAGGAATCCACTCGGGCCGCCTGGGAAGGCTCCTACGTCGCCCAAGCCGACATAAATTGGTTGATCCGGACTCGGCGGATCCCGGCCGAGGTGGAGTGTCGGCTTCCGGGTCTAGAGACCACACCAGATCTGCGAGAAGGAGAATACGTCGTCTTCATCACGCATTTCGAGCGAGGCTTCGGTCTACCCGCCAGCGCCTTCTTCCGTAACTTTCTCAACAAATTCGGCCTTCAACCCCATCAACTTCCGGCGAACGCCATCACCACACTTTCTGCCTTCGTCTCCTTCATCGAAGGTTACCTCGGCCTCTGGCCCACCATCGACGCTTGGTCCAAGTACTTCAGATTCCGGAAGCAGGTCATCCCGAATCCCGATCATCCGGACACACCCAAAGAAATGACACAATGCGGGGCCGCCACCGTCACACCTCGGCGCGGCTCCATCTTTCCCCGGATCCTTGGTCTGGAGTCATACCGGAAATGGCAACGCTCCTTCTTCTACGTGAAGAACACGACCGAGGTTGACATGATCAACCTGCCGAAGTTCGCCATCGGCCCCCCTACCGCACAACTTAACTGGGGGTACAACCCGACGGATAAGGTATTGGAGATCAACCACCTCCACCAAGTTGTCGAGCAACTCAAGGGCGAAGGGATGTCCGCTGACGACCTGCTCGCAACCTTTATCAGCCGCCGGGTCCTGCCCCTCCAGCGCCGAGTCCACAAAATTTGCCACATGAGTGGCCCGCTGGACCCGACCCGGGTCAGCACCGTCGAGCTGGATAATGCCCAGATCCGGAGATGCATCAAGGCCATAGTCCGGACAAAGATGCCGGAGGAATGGGAATGGGGCAAAGAACCCCACAGCCGGAGCAATCTTCCACCTAGAGTAAGCATCTCGGCCGACATAACTTTTTACCGACATAAACTCTTATGTCGGTGCAACTCTATACCTTGTATTAATCGTTTTCCGTCTCCAATACGCAGAGATTCGGCCGGCAGTTAAAGGAGGACGGACAGGACCCCTCCGCCCACTGGGGTAAAGACCGGGTCGACGCCGACTCGGAAGACCCGGATGACGAGGACAATGTGCCAATTCCCGACGTCAGTTCAATTCCTGCCACGGGTAAGACTCGTGCCCCCTCCCTCCGAGACTAGTCGGAGGATGAAGATGACGATTGTCGGATTTTAGAGGTGCATGACCCTCTCCCCGTTGCATACTCATATCCGATGTCCCCGAACCCAGCTGACTTGGACGAAGTACTCGAGGTGGCACCCCTCGCCGCCGGACCCAAGGGTGCAGCTCGGAAGCGCCCTGCGGGAGCGGCCGCATCCGCAGATGCCGGAACCTCTGGCACCTCTGGCCCCGCGCAAAAGAGGCCGCGCTTGAAGACAGTAGTGAAGCGCCGCGAGCGCCCTGTCTCCAAGGGGTAAGAATCCTTCTTGCCGACACTCTCCTTTTACACTTATTTATACTTACTTTTCTCCTCTTGATAACATACTTTACTGCTTGGCTTTTCAGCATGGCTCCTCTGAAGGTCCCCACTATCGGGTCCACCGACCAGGTCCCTCCAAGGACACCGACGCCGCCTCGGCCCGATGACACTCGGGTGCCAAGCCCTGTGAGGACGAGTCCTACTGCAGATATTTTGGCTCCGGGATCCGGAGCAGGGAATGTAGACTCGGTCGAGACCGCAACCTCGGTGCTCGACCAAACCTCAGCGCCCGCCCAAGTGACGAATCTCGGAGCCAGCTCTTCGGCTCCCGAGGTAGAGCAGACCAAGGTCCGGAAGGACTCGGCACAGCCGAGTCAACAACAGCAGCAGCAGTAGAAACAACCGCCACCACAGCAGCAGAAGCAACAACCGGCTCCACAACAGAAACAACAATAGCCTCCTCCAGCACAACAGCAGCAGAAACCAAAGCAGCCTCCATCAACGCAACCGCAGCCAAAACAGAAGAAACAGCCATCGCCGTCCAAATCAACGTCGATGGCAAAACCAGCCCCGCCACCGGCACAGCCGCAGCCACAGCAACAGACATTCAAAGCCCCAGTTCCTGCAACTGGGGTAACAACTGGAAAGGCACCGGTGAAAACGGTGTCGGCTAACCCGGAAAGGCAGTTGATTGTGCCACCAACCGAAGGCGCAGCGACATCCGGCAGTATCCAGACCGCCAGCTGGGGATTTGCCCCACTGCGAACCCTTAGCAGGAAAAGCTTGGGCTCCCTTGAGCAATATAACATGGATTGGAACGCTGCCGACTTAAGCGAAGTGAGCTCGCAGTCACCAGCGGGCCTGATCTCGGAGCATCCGGCGGGACCAAGCTTGGTGGCCCAAAAGATGTCTGCAGCCAAAGCTGCTCTTCTCACGGCCGACCAAGCAGCCGCGGTAAGTTCTACCGAATAATGATAACTCGGTTTAATTTTTTCAATGCAGATATCATCTATCCCCAGTCCCCGAGATTCGGGTCGAGTGACCGAGACTCGGCTAAGTATACTGACTTGGTCGAGTAAGGATAACTCGGCCTGAATCTTCACCAACAAGACTAACATTTCTTTTTTCCAGGCTTGCATGTCCAAGCGTACACAGGTGCACCGCAAGCTCCTGCTGGAGCACAAAGCACTTTCCGACAAGTACAAACTGCTGCGAGCCAAACTGAGCCAAGTAGCTGACTCGGAATCCAAGGCTGAGGGTAAGTCATATTTTGTCTTTCAACTTATATTTGCATTAGTCTTTGTATTCTGACTCTGCTATCTCGGCACAGCCGCACGGAAGGAGCGCGAGCTTGCACACCAGGCTGAGCTAAAGAAGGAGCGGGACGAAGTGTCTCGGCTGCAGACCGAGCTTGAGAAATCTCAGAGCCGCATTGCCGAGTTGGAAAAGACTGCCACCACAGAGAAACAGCTCCGAGAAGAGGAGACTCGGAAGCTCGAGGAGTCTCTTGATGAGTCCGAGTCACAAGCAACCTCGGCTGAGAGCGAGCTCCGAGCTCTGAAGACCAAGATTGCGGAGTGGCTGGTGGACATCTCCAGCATCAACTCCGAGATGGACAGTAAGCCCCTTCCCCTTCTGTCTTTATTCAATCTTTCACTTTTATCCTTATGTGACTTATTTTAGCGTTAGCCATTCCCTATTCAGAACGCTTCCCCCACACCAAGGCCGCTGCTGACCAGAGCGCTCAGGAGCACCGGAGTAAGAAAATCCAAGATGGCCCGATCTCGGCTGATTGGGACGTGGATGCTCATTTGGTGGCCCTGAAGGCGCGCTTGGTACCAATGAGGGCTATCGGGATGAATCTCCTTGGCTCTGCGATCAGGGTCTACAAGGTTCTCTGGCCCGGGTGTGAGGCCCCTGCGATTGTTGATGAATTGGCCAAGTGCCTGATGGCCTCCGAGGAAAGGCTCGATGATTGGCGATCATCCGCCGCCTGAGTCGGTGCAGACGAGGCGTTAACTTATGTACTATCTTGGTATGAAGAACTCGACCTCGAGATGCTCAAGACCGTGCCTGACGGATCAAAGTGGCTCTCTGACCCGGAACTCATCCAGCGTCGCCAAGAGCTGGCTCAGTCCCTCATCCAATATGCTCCGGTGCATAGCTTTGTCCCGGGCCAGCGGGTTCCTCAAGCGGAGGAGATCGAGTACGCCGACGAGGGCGAAGAGGAAGACGAAGAACAAGTCGACGAGGAGATCCAAGCCGACACTCCCCCCGGCACTGCCACAGGCACCGCTCCTGCGCCTGCGACCGAGGTCATGACCGAGGAACCGGCCTCGACCGACACTGCTCCTTCTGCTCCGAGTAGCTAGGATCCTGCTGCCTAGACTCAGCAAAAACTCAAATCATCAAATCCCCGGAATGCCGGGTGCAAATGTAATATAAACCTTAAGCTATTTATGTTTGGAACTTGGTTCTTCACTTTGCACATTTTTAGCATGGTTATTTATTATGCCGGATCAATCTAAACCGAGTCCCCGAGTTTATTTTCTTGTTTACCATACTTTGCAACCTCTGCTCTTGTCTACCTTTTATGGTTTTTTTTGGCAGTCGGGTCACAAAATCACAAAAACATAGCATACAATACTTGCAAACTCGGAAGCACGATTTTTGGAGCCATCCGACATACAGGAGACAGATATAAACATGCATACAACACAAAATTCATAGCAAGGCAGTCCCCGAGTTTCATTTCGGGGTGCCGACATTTCATTTCAGAGTTTCGAGATACATACAGTGAGTCCTTAAGATTAAAAAGGACGAAGAAGAGCTACATTCCAAGGTCGTTTGGTCTCCTCTCCGGATCTGTCCATCCTGTTCTTCACCTGTGCGCATCAATAAGATAATATGCATCGTTGTTCAAAGCCTTGCTCACAATAAATGGCCCCTCCCAGGGAGGTGATAGCTTGTGCATCCCGGCGGTGCGCTGCACAAGCCTAAGCACCAAGTCTCCTTCTCGAAACTTGCGAGGATTCACTTTCCGGCTATGATAGCGTCGAAGATTTTGCTGATAAATCGATGACTTGGACAATGCCAATCCTCGTGCTTCTTCGAGCAAATCGACATCATTTTCCTGGGCTTCCTTTGCCTCCGACACTACAAGAAATATGCTGACTGGTGACCCTCCATTTTGGTCACTAGAAGGTCACAAACTTGCATTCATGACCCCTTTGTGACAAAAAACCAATGGTCACATACCGAGCGACTAAAACGATCGATCATGACCTTTTTAGTGAAATGGTCATAACCGACTATGACCAAATTAGAGGGTCATAATATTTATGACCAATTTTTTTGGTCATGCGTTCTTCATCATTGCCACGTCAGATCCTACGTGGCCAATCCTACGTGGCAAAATTGTGACCAAATGAGAAGGTCATAGTACAGGATTAGCCCAATCCACATTGGTCATCCAGATGGGCCAAGCCCACCAATTCAGCCCATTTATGTGATTTTCTCTAATTTTTGGTCTGATTTACTGCTCCTCTACACGGGCCAGCCTAACTTTTCGGCCCGTTTTTCCTCTAATATCTGGTTGGATTAACAGGCTTTCAGCCATTTTTATGGGCCTTGACCTTTTTACGATGTACAGTTACAGCCCAAATTCAAATCAGAATAAACAGGAATTCAAATACATTTGATTTCAAATTTAAATTGAATTCGAGTAAATTTGAAATATAGCAAATATCACGAGTATTCAAATCAACACACCATCACATAACAAAATAACATATTCTTCCAGATTCAAATTGCAGACCAAAATTACCATATTCAAGACCAGATTGATCATCACAAACACATTACCAGGTACCATCACTGTTCTACACTTTCTCTATACAGCACAGATTACAATTATATAAAATTTATAGCACAAATAGCATGGTGAACTGGACACTGAATCTGGTAATGTCGCAAGGGTAGGTTTGTTCCATCACACCAAAAAAGCATCAGGCTCCTAATCTGCAAGAAGTTGGTGGTTAGTATGCAAAGATGCTGCTCCAGGACTATGTAAAAATTAAGTGACATAAGAGATTCATATCCACAAAAATTAGCAATGTGCAATTCTTGGCAAACTATCGATTATAAAACATACAAAACAATATACAGAGAGCTAAGTATACCATGTCAAGTCAGGCAACAGCATTTTCAAAACAGTGATAATCATATAACACGAGGTACATAGTTTTGGCTCTAGGTTGTTCCATGACATAGCAAAAATTCCACAAAATGAACTTGATGTTGTGCTGTTCTACGACTGCATCAAGCAATTAATACCTCCATGACGCTACAGGTAAAAAACAGCTCTCTAGCATATGAGTTCGAGTACAGAGTAGACAGGGAGAGAGAGCATGCATACCTGACTTCATGACGGTACAATGGGAGTACTTGAAGAAGATATGGTACGCAGCGCGTGCGCTGAGTTCCTGCGTTCAACCAGCCACGGTACCTGTCCATGGCATTTAGAAAAGGGTATATTTAATACCACTGAGCACAACTACTGAGTGCACGAACAACTAACAGAATTAACTATCAGAATGTCTAGACATCAAGTAACATGTTTCTAGATTTACAGATAAAACACTAGTAGCTACAATCATGTTTCTTGTAGTGTACCAGAGAGGCCGGAGAGTCATAACTTTAAAAGGTTAGATCAACCAAATACCATGGGGGGCACAAACATCAGATACTAAAGCCTGGAGTAGAGACTGTAAAAATGCTAAATGCGGGTACCAAAGACCAACCTAGTCAAATATAAACATCACATGTTTGTCTTATTTTATTTTATTTTAGAACACTGGATTAACTTGTTTACACCCCACTTGACATATTTTCTTTTCTGTTGGATTACAATAAATATGAGCATCCTTGAGGAGCGTATCATTTCCGACACAACATGTGTATGAATGAATGAAAATTATACACTTCGTCTAACCAGCAAGGCATGTAAGGAAGCAACAATCTTTGTTGTATTATACATATATATGGATATACAAACACATGAGAAACTACCTGGGATCATAAGACTTTGCAAAGAAACACGCCAACATACTGGTACTGCTACATAGACAACTATAAGCTAATCAAATAACATGCTCTCGTCACTTGTCAAGTACAGTTAAGGGGATTCTCAGTTTTCAGTGAAATACAAACAAATGTTATAAGTATTTTCTAGTGCACTTATATGGAGTGCTCAAGATTTAGCTGTATTATCAACAATGCAAGTTTCTCACGTGTGAGCAAGCACACGCAGTCAATCCAGCATTAGCCCTTGCAATCAGAGAAGACCAGAAAGTGTATATACAAGCTCGGTGAGGAGCTAAGTTGAGCTTACTAGCTTACCCGCTCCAGTGCAGCAAGGAAGAGCTTGACGCCGGCCTCGTCGAGCCGCGAGGCGCCGCAACCGCCCTATCTGGCCCGGCCATCGCCAGCTTTGCGAGCCGGGGTCGTCGTGGGCAGCAGCAGCCCGGCCCTCCAATTCTGGATGCCGATGCTCCACGGGGCTCAGTTCCTTCCACGCTCAGTCCGGTGGAGCCTACAGAGAGGGAAAGAGAGACTGTGTGAGAGAGAGAGAGAGAGAGAGAGAGATGGAGAAGGGAAAAGGAGAGGCGGACTGGCAGGTTGCTAGATCCGGAGACCCCGAGGTCAGATGGGCCGCCGCCGCCGATGTTCATCTCGGCCATGAGCCGGACGATCCCGGCTGAACAGCGACGACCTCCTCCAACGCGCTGCCAGCAGCCTCGGGAGGGAGAGGGATGAACGAGAGTGTACTAGAGAGGGGGTGGCGGAAGGGAGGATGCACGGGGCTTGGGGAGGAGGGGACGGCGGCGAAGGGACCTGCCGGCGAGGTGAGAAGAGGCGGTGGCGTCGATCTGGAATGGGAGAGGGAGAAGGAGAGAGAGGGAGGCGGCATCGCGAAGGGGATCGAGGGAGTAGAGAGTGCCGCACGCTGCCAGGGTTTGGGTTGCGCAGCATGCGTTTACTTGTGTTTTCGGTAGGAGGGGTGAGTGACATACGTTCGATCGGTAGGGTATGGACGGTTCAGATTGACTACAGTGGAGTGATCCGTGGGCAGACTGGTCCTGAGTTCTGATTGGTTCTAGACATGTGCCATTTAAAATGGTTTCCTAGTGCTAAAACAGGGTGGTTTTATAAAGCACCTACCAAATATTTGTTACAAAATTGTACGGCACCAATTTTCAATAATATTAGACAACTTTTAATGCACAATTCACCAAATGGTTGCGTGTAAAAAGCTTTCCATCTACCTGTTATGAAAAAGAGAAATTTCTGCCGATTCGGTTGGAACCGGGTCAAATTTGAACTACAGCTGCCTCGTAGTTTACTCGTGATTTTAAAAAAAATCATTTTTAGGTGCACAAAATATCTATTTCATCAGAGATACACCAATAGTTTCGCAAGATTCAACCCCTAGCTAAGAACGGTCGTGTTGTCAATTTTGACCATATTTTGAAATCGGCATAAAGAATTCAAAAAAATTCAAAATAATGGAAATTATTCGCAATGTGTCAATATATGTGACCTAATTTTGAGGAAAAATAAGAAACTTAGAATACGGCAAAAATATCTTGAAAAAGTGTTATTAGAAATGAGCTACCATGAACGAAGATTCATGCCTTTCAGGCCAAATGACGAATGTTATGATGGTATTTATGGCATAGTTTGTTTAAATATGTCCATATTATATACAAGCGTGCATCTTGGAATGGAGAACAATGTTGTTGAAGAAAGTTTTCATTTTCGTTACACAAAAAAACCATTTCTCATTTTCCGAGTGTCGAAAATGGGTTGTTTTGTGAAGCAACTACAAAAAATATGTCACAAATTTAAACCACAGCAATTTATAAAAATATTAGACCATATGTAATGCACAAATAACCAAATGTTTGTGTTTCAAAATGTCTTTATACACCTCTCATGAAAAAGACAAATTTCTACCGATTCGGTTGGAACCGGGTCAAATTGGAACTACAGCTGCCTCGTAGTTTACTCGTGATTTTTTTTAAAATCATTTTTAGGTGAAAAAATATCTATTTCATCAGAGATACACCAATAGTTTCGCAAGATTCAACCCCTAGCTAAGAACGGTCGTCTCGTCAATTTTGACCATATTTTGAAATCGGCATAAAGAATTCAAAAAAAATCAAAATAATGGAAATCCTTCGCAATGAGTCATTATATGTGACCTAGTTTTGATGAAAAATAAGAAACTTAGAATACGGCAAATATCTTGAAAAAGTGTTCTTAGAAATGAGCTATCATGAACGAAGATTCATGCCTTTCAGGCTAAATGACGAATGTTATGATGGCATTCATGGCATAGTTTGTTTAAATATGTCCATATTATATACAAGCGTGCATCTTGGAATGGAGAACAATGTTGCCAAAGAAAGTTTTCATTTTCGTTACACAAAAAAACCATTTCTCATTTTCCGAGTGTCAAAAATGGGTTGTTTTGTGAAGCAACTACAAAAAATATGTCACAAATTTGAAACACAACAATTTATAAAAATATTAGACCACATGTAATGCACAAATAACCAAATGTTTGTGTTTCAAAATGTTTCTATACACCTCTCATCAAAAAGACAAATTTCTGCCGATTCAGTTGGAACCGGGTCAAATTTGAACTACAGCTGCCTCGTAGTTTGCTCGGGATTTTTTGAAAAAATCATTTTTAGGTACACAACTATCTATTTCATCAGACATACACCAATATTTTTGTAAGATTCAACCCCTTGCTAAGAACGGTCGTGTCAACCGTTTTGATCGTTTTATTTAAAATTTGTCAAAACCTTACATAAAAAAAACCATAGGGTATTTTGACTAAAAAAATACCTAATAGTATATAATTACATAGGACACCTTGACATAAGTTTGAAAATTTATTTGGTTGAAATTGAAGTTCAAAATCAAAAATTATAAAAGAAAACAGAAAAAGAAAAAAGAAAGAACATAAAAAAAAAGAGAACCCGCTGTGCCGAGCCGGCCAGCCCAGCAGCTCAGTCCAACTGGCCCATTATCCTCACCATGCCAGCCCAACTGAAACAGGCCATGGCGACACCATTTATAGGATAAAAGGCTCAAGTGCGGGTTAAGGACACAAAGACTTGGTTGTCCTAGTGGTAGGAGTTGGCAGGGAGCCGACGAGGTCGCGGGTTCGAATCCCGCCCTCTCCCTTTTGCCAGTTAGTACTCATTTCTATTGTATTTGTATGGCGGGTCGGGTCCCACTCGTCAGCACTCAGCTGGGTGTGTCCCACCAGGAGGGTTCCACTAGTTAGTAGGGCGGGGTCCCACATGTCGGTCCCACTGGTTAGTAGAGTCAGCCCTACATGCCAGGTCCAATATGTGGCGGGTCGGGCCCCACTCATCAGCACTCAGCTGGGTGTGTCCCACCTGGAATGTTCCACTAGTTAGTAGGGCGGGATCCCACATGTCGGTCCCACTGGTCAGTAGAGTCAGCCCTACATGCCAGGTCCAATATGTGGGTCCCACCTGGCAGCAGTAGGTTTAAATTGACACATGGATGTGACACGTAGACTAAAATTGACAAATGGACGTGACACATAGCGAAAATGCTGAGGTGGCCGCTCCGTCATTTCAACGCATCAAAAATTAGGGAGTATGACCATTTAA
Organism: Puccinellia tenuiflora; assembly: GCA_012064385.1. Classification (NCBI taxonomy): domain Eukaryota; kingdom Viridiplantae; phylum Streptophyta; class Magnoliopsida; order Poales; family Poaceae; genus Puccinellia; species Puccinellia tenuiflora. The sequence continues at coordinate 249,234 of QRDG01001908.1, read as the reverse complement.
ATTGGTCACAAGGGGCTACAAAAAAGGTCGTAGGCTAGTGTCTTCCGAATTGTGACCAATTCATGCAATCGGTCTATGACCTTTTTGATAAAATTGGTCGTTATATTTTCGGGTTTGCACCCTCCAAAACAGCCTATGACCAATTGGTTGAAATTGGTCATAGATCTATGACCAATATTTTTAGAGTCACTGATAAAAGGTCACTAGTTGACATATTTCTTGTAGTGCGACTCGGTATAGAATGCAACTCTTGGCGAGTCATGCTCTATGTCGGTTGGCAGAACTGCCTCTGCTCCATAGACCAGGAAGAATGGCGTATAGCCGGTGGAGCAATTCGGTGTAGTCCTCAGACTCCACAGTACTGCCGGAATCTCATCCAGCCAACAACCCGGAGCACGCAACATTGGCTCAATCAACCGAGGTTTGATGCCGGATAAGACTAGGTCGTTTGATCTTTCCACCTGTCCATTGGACTGCGGATGTGCAACCGATGCTAAGTCTAGCCGGATTCTCTTTTCCTGGCAAAACCGAGCAAAGGCTCCCTCGGCGAAATTGGTGCCATTATCCGTGATAATGCTATGTGGGTGACCATACCTTAAGATAATATCTTTTAGGAATGACACAGCTGTGCGCCCATCGCACTTTCTTATTGGCTTTACCTCAATCCACTTGGTGAACTTGTCCACCATCACCAGGATGTGAGTCATGTTACCTCGGGCTGGCTTGAATGGTCCCACCATATCCAGACACCACACTGCAAATGGCCAAGTGATGGGGATAGTTTTGAGTGCGGAGGCCGGCATATGAATTTTGTGAGCAAACCTCTGACATCCTTCACATTTCCGGACAATGTCCTATGCTTGCTGCAAAGCGCTGGGCTAGTAGAATCCATATCGGAATGCTTTAGCCACTATAGCTCGGGAAGAGGCGTGATGACCGCATTCTCCCTGATGAATATCTCGGAGAATCCTTTCTCCCTCTTCTGGTTCGACGCAGCGCTGAAGCACAGTGGTCACACTTCTCTTGTACAGCTCTTGGTTGATGATTGTGAAGGATTTGGACCGCCTTTGGATTTGTCTGGCCGAGACCTCATCACTCGGTAGGCTACCATCTAACATGAATGTCATAATGGGTTGCGCCCATGCCGGTACCGGGCGAGTGCCGAGTACAGGCTCGTCGATTTCCATTGCATCCACCGACATCACCACGCCCGACATAGGCAGGTGAGTTCCCGAGTCCTCCCAAGGAGTCCCCGAGTTCCGCCAAGCGGCTTTCCAGTTTTCGAGTGTAGTGGCCAAGTCGTGCTCAATGTACTCGACATCCATGGAATTCCTCGGGTCCTGCGTGGCAGTCCCCGAGTCCTGTTGCTTGCTCCCGACATGCACGTCCATCGGGACGACGTCGGATTCCGGATTACCCGGGATGAATATCGATTCAGACTCGGGTGAAGGCTTGATTGATGGCTTGTGAAGATGCTCTAGCGATACCCCAGGTGGAATGGCCTGCCGATATGACCCGATCTTGGACAGCATGTCAGCACTTTCATTATCTGTCCGCCGAATGTGAGTGAACTCGCACCCATCGAAGTATCCTGAAATTTTCTGGACATGGAACCGGTATGCTGCCATGTTGGCATCCAGGGCATCCCAGTTGCCTGATGTTTGCTGAATCACCAGGTCCGATTCACCATAACAGATGATCCGGCGAATTCCGATTTCCTTGGCCACCTTGAGTCCATGAATCAGTGCTTCATACTCGGCGACATTGTTAGATGCCGCGAAGTGTACTTGCAACACATATTTCAGCTGATCTCGCTTTGGCGAGGTGAGAACTACACCAGCTCCCAGGCCCTCCTTTACCTTGGATCCGTCAAAATGCATTCTCCAGTAATTGGAGTCCGGCAGGGATGGTTCGTATTACATCTCGGCCCAATCCACAAGGAACTCGGCCACCGCCTGAGATTTAATAGTATCCCTTCTCGCGTACTGCGGCGCGTAAGCTGCGAGCTCGATAGCCCATTTGGCGACTCGGCCACTGGCATCCTTGTTGCCAAGGATTTCCGACACAGGGGCGGCACTAACAACAGTTATGGGGTGCTCCTGAAAGTAATGCTTTAGTTTTTTGGCCGCCATGTAGACACCATAAGTCATTTTCTGATAGTGAGGGTAGTTTTGTTTTGATGCGGAGAGCACCTCACTCAAATAATACACCGGCCTCTGCACGGTAGCTCCCTCTTCTTCTCGTTCCACCACCACTACGACACTAACAACTCGGTTAGTGGCCGCAATGTAGAGCAACATGGGCTCTCTTGGTAGTGGCGAGGCCAGTATCGGCGCAGTAGCCAACATCATTTTCAGCTCATGAAACGCCGCATCCGCTTGCGGGGTCCAGCTAAACTTGTCCGATTTTTTCATCAGTTGGTATAAGGGCAAGGCCTTTTCTCCCAACCGACCTCGGAAGCGGCTCAGAGAAGCCAGACATTCGGTGAATTTTTGGACATCTCGGAGACATCTCGGCAATTTCATATTTTCAATTGCCCGGATCTTGGTCGGGTTTGCCTCGATACCTCGGCTTGACACGAGGAAACCGAGTAATTTCCCGGCCGGCACACCGAATGTACATTTATCCAGATTGAGCTTAAGCCGGAATTTCCGCAGGTTTGCGAATATCTCCCTAAGGTCATCCAGCAGTGTGTGTTTTTCTTTAGTTTTAATGACTATGTCATCGACATACACCTGCACATTTTTGCCTATTTGATCGTGTAAACATTTCTGCATACAACGCTGGTAAGTAGCGCCGGCATTTCTCAACCCAAAACACATGACTCGGTAGCAATAAGCCCCGTACGGGGTGATAAAGGCAGTCTTTATTTGATCAGAAGGATTCAGCGGTATCTGGTGAAAACCAGAGTACGCATCTACAAACGATAGTAGTTCACACCCGGCCGTGGAGTCGATCACTTGATCGATCCGGGGCAGCGGGAATGGATCTTTAGGACATGCCTTGTTCAGGTGGGTGTAATCAACACATGCGCCAGACAGTGGCAGCATTCGGGTCATCTTTTTTCTTTTCTACCAGGACCGGGTTAGCCAACCAGTCCGGGTACTTCACTTCTACGACAGCATTTGCTGCGAGTAACTTGGCTAACTCGTCACCCACAGCCTTCCTTCTTCCTTCGGCAAGACGCCGTGTCGGTTGCTTCACTGGCCTAGCATCTGGCCTGACATGCAATGAGTGCTCAGCCAACTCCCTCGGAACACCCGACAAGTCCTGACTGGACCATGCAAAGATATCCTGATTCTCACGGAGGAAGTGGATGAGCTTGCTTTCCTATTTGCTGTCCAACCCGGCACCGATGATGACAGTGTGATCCGGGTTAGACTCGTCAACGCCGACCTTCTTGGACTCCTTCGCTGCCTGGAAGGTTGCAGTCTACTGCGGGTTAGCCGGACTCGGGATACCGAGTTGAGCAGATTGGGCCAGAGCCACCACCTCGTGGATCCTCTTCTTCTCAGCAGCAATCACAAGTGACTCGGCCAGAAGTGATCTGGCAGAAGCACACTCCATGGAGCGCCTGTAGTCACCCGAGATGGTTATGACACCATTCGGACCCGGCATTTTCATCTTCAGGTAGGCCACATGAGTGGACGCCATGAACTTGGCGAGTGCTGGCCTACCGAGTAAGGCGTGATACGGGCTTTCGAGATCCACGACCTCAAACAACAGACTCTCAGTTCGGCAATTGCTTTCATCCCCGAAGGAGACATCCACCCAGACTGTTCCCATGGGCGCATGTGAGACACCCGGCACGATGCCGTGGAAAGTTTTCCTGCTTGGTTGCATCATGTTCTCGGTTATTCCGAGTTTGACCATGGTGTCTCGGTACATGATGTTGATGCTGCTCCCGTTATCAACGAGAACCCGGCTGAAACTGACATTGATGCTGGGTCCAACGAATGTCGGATTCACAACCAGAGCATAACCTCCTGGGTTGGGCATGACCTTGGGATGGTCCCTGATGCTCCAGCTGACCTCATCCTCGGACCAGTACATAAACTTGGGCACGGCCGACATGACCGCGTTCACCTCCATCGCGCGCCGGTGTTGGCTCTGCTTATCCGTCGGCTCGGTCACAAAGACCATGTAACTCTGATGGGGTTTCCGGTACTCATTCTGCCGACTCGGGCCAGCATTGTTGTTGCCGGGGTTGTAGTTGTTGTTGGCCACTTGGTTGACATCCTCCTGCCTCGGCTGAGTGTTCAGAGGCTGAGTGTTTGCACCGGTGAGAGGCGCAGGTCTGGAGGTCGGACCAGCTGGTACCGGCTTGCGCTGGTGCCAACTGCAGTCCTGGGTAGAATGTTGAGCCGGTCTGCTGGGGTGTCTGGTGTGATAGCAGCAGGGGCCATCCAGCATTTTCTCGTAGGTGTACCTCTCCTGGTCATCCCACTGCTTCTTGTTGCCGTTCCATGGTTTCTTTTCGCCGTTCCACGGCTTCCTCTCGCCGTTCCAAGGCCTTTTTCCTTCCGAGTCCTGGCCCCATGAGGGACCATCATTTTTCTGGCGCTGGCTGCTACCGGCACCCACTTGATCTTGGTCGACAGCTGCGACTTGGTCTGACCCGTACCGGTAATCCGGCCGGTCGTCTCTTCTCTTGTTTCGGTTGTCCGGGCGATCGCTAAGCCGGCCCGATCTGTCCCGGTCTTGAGCAGGATACCTCCTGCCCACATCGACCTGGGTCAGCAAAGGCTGTGTCGGATCACCGAGTGCATAGCTGTCCGCTATCGCCATTGTTTCGGCCAAGGTGGCCAGCATCTCCCTCTGGAGTCTCTCCCAAAGCATGGAGCCATGTCGGCATCCTTGCGCAAACCATGCAATGGCTTGTGACTCAATCACTCCTTCACAGGAGTTCCGGATCGTGCTCCACCGGGTAAGGTACTCCTGGTCCGTCTCTTCTTCTCTCTGCCGACACATGGACAGCTGCTGAGGGCGATTCGGCCCCTTGTAGGTGCTGGAGAAGTTGCTGACAAAAGCGTCAGAGAAGTCGAGCCAGCAATCAATGCTATTCTCCTCCAGGTTGTTCAGCCAGATCCGGGCTGGACCCTCTAGCATTTGCGGTACATACCGCACAGCCCATCGGCGGCTGCCACCAGCGATGTGCACCGCTGTGACATAATCTGTCAGCCAGTCCTCCGGCTTGGTGCTGCCGTCATAGGTCTTGGCACCGCGGGGGAGCTAGAAGTTCGGCACCGGTGGCTGCTTCATGATCCGGGGTCCAAAACATGCAGGACCCGGTGGGCCTTGCTCCTCTAGCAGTTCATACAGTTAGATTCTGTCAAGCTTGTTGCGGACATCATGTGCTGGCAGCTGGCGAGCTCCCAGCCTAGCATCGAGTGCACCCTCGGTCGCCAGATCTCTGAATCTTGTGTACCCGACCCGCTCCATGGCCGAGTAACCATCGTCGTACCGGTCAGCGGCCTGCTCGGCGTACCCGGCACCTTGTTGTTGCCGAGGTGGATTGGGTACCGGATACCGAGGTGGCTGACCCGGATTCGCTGGGTTAACCTGGCCGACATCTTGCCTGCCCTGAACGGGTCCTGGTGCTCCCTGACCGGGTTGACCTTGGCCAGCTTTCTGCTTTCCGGCATATACCGGATCATACGCCTGCAGCTGTTTGTTCTTACCAGAGTTTACACTCTGGCCACGGCTTCCGCCGACATGTGGCGAAGAGGCCTGTCCCCTGGACACTGCCCCGGCACCACCATTCGAGTAGAGGTACCGGGATCCTCCTACGTCCGGGTTTGCATTCCGGAATGCCTCATTCTGTCGGTTGGCTACAGCTACCAACTCATTCACCCGGTCCTGCTGCCTACGACGAGCGTCACCGGATAAATTAGGTAACTCTGCTATGGCAGCCTCAGCAGCTCTAAGGTTCTTGCTAGGGTACTGTACTTCGGTCGGTCCGCCGACACATGACTAGCAGTTCTACTAGATCTGGCTCTACCATCTCTAGCTATCTCAGCATTGAGGTCTCTGCCTCGAGCACGTACCTCATTTATGCGACTAACCGGGTTTGCTACCGGCGTAAAACCATGAGCGATGTTGTACTCACGGAGAGCGATGTCAAACTCATGTCTGACTCGGGCCACCTCCTTGGCCTCCTGGAGTATCTCCTTGCGCTGCTGTTCCAACTCCGCCTGAGTTAGAGCAGCATCTGCGCTCGGAGCCACTGGGGTTGCCAGCTTCTCGATCACGTCCTGAAGAGGACTCGGCGTCGCCGGACACCAGATGTACCGGCCTGCTCCTGACGGTTCTCCGGCCTCTCCAGCGGCGGGCGCGCCGTCCTGGTAGACCTTGTGCTGACCTCGGCCGCCCCGGCCGCGGCAAGGCCGGCACCAGCAACCGGGGCGGTCATCATGACCTCTACACAGCTAGCGGGGCGAGCGATACGCCGGTCGCGAGCTGCACAAACAGCGGGGGGGTCCGCAGCCACTTGCACCCTTTCGGGAAACCGGCACGGGACCTCGGTGGCGACGTAGACGGTGAGCGAGCCGAACTCGATGAGGCACCCATTCCGGGGTAGCGGCCTACTGGCGAAACAGCCGGCGTTGTCGCTGACGACATTGAGTGAGCCGAACCTGTGGACAAGGCCAAAGAGGACACGCTCACCCGACGCGACGAAGGAGCCCGTCCGGATGAACACACCAGCCAGCGCCGCTGCTGACCCCACGGTGGGCGCCAACTGTCGTGGTGGTGCACGGACAGATGCCATGGGTAAGCTTATCTTGGGGCCGATGGACGCTGGAGGTACCGGGGAGGGTTTGCACGTGAAGACGCACTCAGAAACTCACACACACACACACAATTTTACCCAGGTTCGGGGCTCTCGTGAGGAGATAACACCCCTACTCCTGCTTGTGTGATCTATATATGTAGGATTACAACCGAGTTACAAGCTGCTCCTTGAGCTGTATGGGAGGAAGTACAAGCTCTAAGCTCCTACCGAGTCTCAGAATGGCTCTCTGGCTCTCCTGCTAGCTCTCAAAGAAATGACTAAGTATTTGTTCAGCATCTAGGCATGCGTACAAGCGTGTATGGAGCGTCCCCGTAAGAGGAGCCCCTGGTGCTCCTTATATAGGGAAACCCAGGACACAGGGTTAGGGCTGACGTTGGTACTGGCGTAGGCAGCACTGTGGCCACGCCTGGGCCTCTGACTGCTTCCATCACCCCTGCGTGGTATGTCCAATCCACCAACTCCTGTGCACTGCTCCCCCGTACTGCATCGGTCAGCAGCATGGAGGTCTGACTGCCCATACCACGGCCACCGAGTCAAGGAGTAGGCAGCGCGTCCCATCTTGCCAGTGACAGGACGCCTGCCCCGTGATTGTAGGGACAAGACATAAGCCTTGACCAGCTCCGAGATAGAGCTTCATTCCTCCCGATCCGGTATAGGCATGCCCGATATTTCCTAACTCGGATTCTTCTCTCCTGCACATAAGAACAACAAAGAAGATTCCGACATATAGCATGCATGATCCGACATATGGCTATGTCGGTTGGCCTTGACCCGGTTGACTCCGGATAAGCCTGTGTGTATGTCGGTTTACCATTGACTCGGTCAACTCCGAGTCCATGCTTACTTCGCCATATTGACCCTACTCGGGGGCTGCCCCCCGACAATTGACTTGTTTTGCTTTGTGATCATCGTGGTACTCTACTTGCCTTAACAATATCTTGGTTTTGGGTTGTTCCTTTGGCTTTCCACAATCCATATATATCCACCCATAGGCCGTGTGTGTTTTGGAGTTGCTTTTGGATCCTTGAAACCAAGTCACCGCATTCTTGTGTATCGGTTCATCTTGGCAAGCCCACTTGTTCCAATGCTATCCAAAGAAGGTAAGAGAGGTTTTAGCCACCACATATTCCACATATCACTTGTGTTTTCTTATCATGGCTAGGGAAGAACAAAACACCGGAATGAGCAAACAAGAGGACGCGTGTAGCGCCCCGACCCCAGAACTATACAGTGGAACGTTGTGTAACCGGTCATGCTACACAATCGAGGGTTACTGGGTTTACCAATCCCAGGCCAAAACACATTGGCAGGTGTGCTCGGAATGGATCATCGGCACACAACACCTCGATCATGCCATAAGCTCAGACATCGCTTCCATGTATAGTAAAGAGACCGAGACTTGTGGAACAACTGGCACATTGCATGACTCTACGACACAAATCATATAGCAACTCATATAATGAGAAGAATACAAATATTACACAACAAAAGGTCACAGACCATCAAGTCAACAAGCGGAAGCGAAGTAGCGTTGTCTAATACAACAAGATCCAAATATAAGGCCTAAGAGGCCTACACATAAATAAAACCCAGCCAGCTTGCTCCACGGTCCCAAGCTGCCACCTGGGAACCCCAGACCACTAGTCGATGTCCACGTAGAACCCACCTAGCTGCTCGGTGTCGTCCTCCTCTGAAATACAAATATAAAGGCAGCAAAGAGAGACTGAGTACGATGTACTCGCAAGTTTAGTAGGGCGATATAGGCCCAATGACTGACGGAGGCTCTAAGCTGTATATGTAGCTATTTTGCATAAAGCTAGTTTTCCAATTAAAAGATATAAAGGACACAAGGCATCGTCTATTCAGAATATTTTTATAAAGGGGATAAGAGGGTCACATTTCATCTTCGGTTCTCGGCGAACCAGCTTGTAGCCAAACCCACTCATCTCCACCAAGGCACCCCTCGAATCACCCTCGAGGAAATGAACCTTTATCACACGTTGATTATGCAACCTTTAGCTGCCATATCAATTAGGTTAAGATTCTCTATGGTCTTATCGTCTATTCCCAAGTTGTCCATAACCGCGGACACGGCTTTTCAAAAAGATTAAACCCTGCAGGGGTGTACTAATTTACCCATCGGTACCGTCCGGCTCACCTAGTTGGCCCTCTTCCGGGGAAGGCCGGCGAGTGGGCGCGGTTAGACCTTTACATTGCATGAGGCTTACTCAAGGACCATCAGTGTGCGGAAGGACAGGTTCAGCGCTCCCAGCACCCTGCCCCGCGGCCACATCCTAAACACCACCATCCTCGTTTCTTTTCCACCCACACAACTCGCGCACAAATGGAAATAGCAAACTAGAGGACCCTTGACAAGCCCCTCACAACTTATTCGGTGAAAGGGGGTTCCATATGCCCCCACCTCCGGAAGCACGCTCAGTCTTGGTTCAAGAGGTAAAGAACTCGCACCTAGGGGCTAGAGTGAGGCAAAACACCATCCCCGATGGCAACTCACCCGAGCCATCTTAGCATTTTAATTAAGCATAACAATTATCCACCATGCCCGAATCATTCCACAAACATCAATAAGTATGGAATTTCAATAACGGACCTAACTAGTATTTCAACTAAGCATTTCTAAGCATGGCTAAGCATATAACCAACAATTATATTCTGTATCAGGCCAACACATCAACACTAGAGTTCATAGGTAGGGATACATGTGATTGGCTCGGGGAAAACATGCAATCATAGGATTCTCTATATTTTGATCAAAAGAGACATTTGAATCGCATGCAATAGTATGGTGGATAAAATAAGTTGATAAAACATAGGATGCTAGAATGCCAAGAAGGTTAGGTTATCTCTTGCCTTGATGCCCGGGCGTGAAGTACTGCTCGTCGGGGTAGTTATCGTTAACCTCGACTCCGGAATCTATCGATACCCAAAAGAAATACAAATAACACATAAATCACATGAACACAAGGTGCAATGCGCAATCACATGATGACATGTCCAATTGATGCAAAGGTAATGTCATTTAATTTATTTAACAAATTAAATAGAGTTCCAAATAATTAGTGCAATGGTTTGGACACAACTCCATATTTATCTTAGTGACCACATTACTTATAAGTCATCACATTATTAGAGAAATGGCTCAATATGCATGAACATGAAATGAAATGGATAGGGTTAGTCATTCCGATCATTTTGGTACTTTATTTGTAATTTTTGGAGTACCGATGAATAAATAGCAAATTAATTAAATAATTGAATTTAATTCATATAAACAAGTTATGAATAACCTCAAATAAGAATTTGTGATCATAATGTGATAAGTGCATAATTGGATAGCATTTGGAGTGTGGATCACATTGATATTTTATTCATAATTTTTGGATTAATATTTAATAAGTTATGAATTTCTCAAAATCGGTATTATTTATCCCATTTTAGGAATTCTTAAAAATAACATCAAAATATGGTTTCAAAATGATGTCACAATGATCTCAAATTGTAGGGTTTGTCTTCCTGATCAAAACGGTATTTGATTTGCTAACTTAGGAGCAATATTTGAAAAGTTATGAATTATTTCAATTTAAACCATTTTCTGTTTTTACTGTACGGGCCGGCCCACAGGTCGGCCCAGGCCGGTTTCAGGCCGGGATGGAGGCAGAGGAGGCCGGCCCAGACCGGGGCCAGGCCGGGACAGCGCCTGAGGCTGCCGGCCTCGAGGTCGGCCCTGGCCGGGCGTTAGGCCGGGCCTCCATCGGAACCAGCCGGCCCGCTGGCCGGCTCAGGCCGACGCCCAGGCCGGGGCGCGCTGGAACGTGCGGTGACGGCCACGGCCGTGCGCACGGCGGCGCACGGAGGAGGCGCCGGAGTGGGAGAGGGGGAGGGAGAGGTTGTCAGACCGGAGAGGGAGCTCACCCTGGGCGTGGTGGTCAGCTCGCCGTGGTCGGAGGAGGTCAGTGGCGGCCGGAAATGGGTGAAGACGACGGCGGCCTGAGGCGGATGATACGGGACGGCGACGGCGATTTCCAGACTCCCAGCCCGATTCCTTCGGCTGGGAGGGAGAGGAGGACGAGGCGGAGGCTTCGGTCGCCCTCGATCTGCGCGGGGCGGCCCCAGGCGACGGCGACATGCGGCGGCACGGTTGAGTCTCGGGAGAGAGGAAAAAAAGGCACGGGGAAGGGGCAGGTGAGCGAGAGAGTGGAGGGCGAGGGCCAGCGTGCGTGGTCTCGGGGTCCTCCTTGACCACCAGGGAGAAGCAGGGCGGCATGGCATCAGCTCGGGTGCAGTGGCGACGGCGTCGGCCGGTCGACCACGCTTCGGTCGCTACAGGGAGAAGGAGACCAATTTGTGGAGAAACCCTTGGCAACATTTCCTTTATTTGCAAAAAGGTCCTTAGCAGGTTTCAGCAATTTAAGAGAGGCACCAGGCCATCTTTGTAAATTCCAGGAAAATTCATAGGGTGAGGTCAAAATTCAGAGGAAAAAGGTCCCTCTGAATGACTTTTAGGCGCTCCACAAAAATTGGTGAGGTCAAATAAATTATTTTGACCAACATTTGTTCATAGCTTAATATTAAGGTAACTTTGAGCAATTTCCAAAATGTCTTTAATTGGAGCATTTTGACAAAACAAAAAATAGAGAAAATATTCATGGAGAATCTTACAATCAATTTGAAGCTCCCCGTGATTTTAGTTTGAATTTTTGGAAAACTTAACTTGGTCCCAAAAATGGAATTGAGTTAAATCAAATTTGGATTCTCAATTGCAATTCTTATTTGGTGATATTTGGATTTAGAGAATTGGTTTCAAAAGTAAACTTGGAACTTCATAAACCATTTGGGGAGTCCAAGCATGAATTGTTTTGATGAGTTGAGCATGGCATTGGTTGGAGGTTGGGAAGTTTACCTCCCCATTTCAATTTGTTTCCAAGTGAAAGTTTGAAATGGCAAATGCATATGGATGCTATGGTGCAAACATGGAAACAAAAAGTGGAAAAATTCTTCGTATTTTTCATTACCAAGTTGGGGCTCTTACAATTCTACCCCCCTTACAGGAATCTCGTCCCGAGATTCTAGGCTTGAGTGAAGACGGCGGGGTATTCCTGACGAAGACTAGTTTCTCGCTCCCATGTGGCTTCTTCCTCGGAATGGTTAGACCATTGAACTTTGAGAAACTTGATAGACTTGTTGCGGGTTTTCCTCTCCGCTTCATCCAATATGCGGATAGGATGCTCGCGATAGGTCAAATCCTCCTGGATGTCCAATGCCTCGTGATCAACCACACGGATTGGGTCCTTGAAGCAACGACGGAGTTGGGAAACATGGAACACATCATGGACATCCGGGAAATTGGAGGGCAACTCAAGTTGATAAGAGAGATCTCCTCGCTTGGCTAGGACGGTGAACGGGCCAACATAGCGAGGTGCCAATTTGCCCTTGATTCCGAAGCGACGAACGCCACGGAGAGGAGAGACCCGAAGATAGGCCTTGTCACCAATTTCATAGTGGACCTTTTGATGGTGTTTGTCATAGTAGCTTTTCTGTCGGGGTATACTCATATAATCCATATCGAGTAGTGAAAGCCGTCTTCGGAATATCCTCCTTTCTGATTTTTATCTGATGGTATCCTGACCTCAGATCCATCTTGGAGAATACCGTTGCACCAGCTAGATGATCGAATAGATCAGCTATTCGAGGAATAGGATACTTGTCCTTGATGGTCACCGCATGCAAAGGGCGGTAATCACCACCCAACCGAGGGGCATTGCTATCCCTTTTCTTGACAAAGATGACCGGGCAGCCCCAAGGCGAGCTACTCGGACGGGCGAATTCCTTTTCCAGTAGCTCATCAAGTTGCTTTTCCAGTTCAATTAGCTCTTCCGCTGGCATACGGTAAGGCCTCTTGGAAATTGGGGCGGTTACCGGAACCAATTCAATGACGAATTCCACACTTCGATCAGGTGGCATGCCAGGCAATTCTTCAGGGAAGATATCGGGAAAATCACACACCACAACCACCTCATGCATCTCTGGTGGGGTGATACCCTCCAGGAAAATAGGATTGATCTTCAGAGTGAGGGGAGTGGCAGTGGACGGAGTTGCGGAAGTAGGGGACCAGTAACGCACTAGCCCGTATGTTGGGTGGTTTACTGTGACAGTCTTGGCAACACAATTTAGGTTGGCCTGATAGGTGACTAGCCAATCCATGCCCAGAATGACGTCTAACCCCTCTGACTTCAGTGCTATCAATGAGAACGGGAAAAGAATTGTCGCTATAGAAATCTGAACCTCCGGAGACAACCAGTGAGTGTGCCAACTAGAGCTTGGGGTCTTGACCACTAACGGGGAGTCCATGTTCACAAATGGAATTTGATGGTGGTGTGCAAACGCTATGGAGACGAATGAATGCGATGCTCCAGAATCAAATAAGACTGATGCAGTGTAATCATTGATTCGAAGCGTACCCATGAGAACTCCGGGGTCCTCCTCAACGCCTTCAGCTGAGACGTGGTTCAGGCGGCCACGGCTGACGGTGGCAGCCTTGGCGGCTGGGGTAGAGGGAGCCGGTGCAGGGGTTGCGGGAGCCGGCGCCTTCTGGGGACACTCCCTGGAGTAGTGCCCCGGCTGGCCACAGGCAAAGCAAGTAACCCCCGGTGGTGCAGGCAGCCGAGGTCGAAATCCGTCTCCAGCCGCACCCAAAGTCGAGGTAGCTGGGCGAGGCGGAGGTGGCAAGTACCCGCTGGTCTTCAGTGCAGAGGGTGCCTTGGGCACAGCGCTGAAGGGCACAAACACCCGGCGCTTCTTGCCCTCAGAGGAAGAGGAGCTCTGGTGGTCGGCGGAAGCTGGACGCTTGGAAGCCTCCAGCTCCTTCCTACCTTGCTCCATGGTGAGAGCCTGGTTGTAGAGCTCCTGGTAGGAGGTGAACTTGAAGGGTAGGAGCTCGTATCGGAGACGAGGTGCGAGCCCCTTACGGAAGAGGTATTGCTTGTCTTCGTCATTCGTCATGTCCCGAGGGGCGTAACGGGAGAGGTGGTTGAACTCCCGTCCATAAGACTGGACGTCCATGCGTCCCTGGGTCAAGTCCAGGAACTCCCTCCTCTTGAGCTCCAGGATGGGCTTGGGGATGTACGCCACACAGAAAGCGGCGCGGAACTCCTCCCAAGTGACAACATGGCCCGCGGCAACCATGGCCATGTGGCTCTCCCACCAGGAGCCGGCGGCTCCATCCAGCAGGTAGGTGGCGAAGTTGACATGTTCCGCCGCCGGAACGTGAAGAGGGGCAAACTTGCGCTCTAAAGCCCGAAGCCAATCATCCGCATCAAGCGGTTCCTTCGCTTCAGAGAAGGTGGGAGGTTGGGACCGCAAGAACTGGTTGAGAGTGGTGCAGTCCGTGTTTCTCTGTGCACCCTGCTGCACCAATTGCGCGAGCAGATTCTCGTTGCGCACTCGGCCCTCTTCAATGATCATTAGCACCTCCGCCATAGTGGGTGGCGGCGGTGGATCAGGATTGCTCTGTTCACCGCGACGGGTCGGAGCCATTCTAAAGAATTGGGACAATGACATAGTTAGTAACATCTTCGACAGATAGGATAGATCATTAAGGTGCTTCCAGATATAGATATTGAAGATGGCAAACACTAAGACAGATTTAGACAACCACGGTGACATAACGTCATCGCGGCGATATCAAACGGATACAACTGGACTCGAGACATAACTGGTTGGTAGAACCCAACCCCGAGAGCCTAAAACATCGACACCAAACATAAAACAAATAGAGGTAAGAAATCATAGTAGAGCGAGTTGGATGAGGAGTAAAAGAATCCTAAGAAGGTTTTCACAACTCATTTTTAGGTTATAAATAATTTTCAACTAGAGTCGACATCGACCAATAGAAAGGGTTTCCTACAGGCAGTCCAGCTCTGATACCAACTTGTAGCGCCCCGACCCCAGAACTATACAGTGGAACGTTGTGTAACCGGTCATGCTACACAATCGAGGGTTACTGGGTTTACCAATCCCAGGCCAAAACACATTGGCAGGTGTGCTCGGAATGGATCATCGGCACACAACACCTCGATCATGCCATAAGCTCAGACATCGCTTCCATGTATAGTAAAGAGACCGAGACTTGTGGAACAACTGGCACATTGCATGACTCTACGACACAAATCATATAGCAACTCATATAACGAGAAGAATACAAATATTACACAACAAAAGGTCACAGACCATCAAGTCAACAAGCGGAAGCGAAGTAGCGTTGTCTAATACAACAAGATCCAAATATAAGGCCTAAGAGGCCTACACATAAATAAAACCCAGCCAGCTTGCTCCACGGTCCCAAGCTGCCACCTGGGAACCCCAGACCACTAGTCGATGTCCATGTAGAACCCACCTAGCTGCTCAGTGTCGTCCTCCTCTGAAATACAAATATAAAGGCAGCAAAGAGAGACTGAGTACGATGTACTCGCAAGTTTAGTAGGGCGATATAGGCCCAATGACTGACGGAGGCTCTAAGCTGTATATGTAGCTATTTTGCATAAAGCTAGTTTTCCAATTAAAAGATATAAAGGACACAAGGCATCGTCTATTCATAACATTTTTATAAAGGGGATAAGAGGGTAACATTTCATCTTCGGTTCTCGGCGAACCAGCTTGTAGCCAAACCCACTCATCTCCACCAAGGCACCCCCTCGAATCACCCTCGAGGAAATGAACCTTTATCACACGTTGATTATGCAACCTTTAGCTGCCATCTCAATTAGGTTAAGATTTTCTATGGTCTTATCGTCTATTCCCAAGTTGTCCATAACCGCGGGCACGGCTTTTCGAAAAGATTAAACCCTGCAGGGGTGTACTAATTTACCCATCGGTACCGTCCGGCTCACCTAGTTGGCCCTCTTCCGGGGAAGGCCGGCGAGTGGGCGCGGTTAGACCTTTACATTGCATGAGGCTTACTCAAGGACCATCAGTGTGCGGAAGGACAGGTTCAGCGCTCCCAGCGCCCTGCCCCGCGGCCACATCCTAAACACCACCATCCTCGTTTCTTTTCCACCCACACAACTCGCGCGCAAATGGAAATAGCAAACTAGAGGACCCTTGACAAGCCCCTCACAACTTATTCGGTCAAAGGGGGTTCCATATGCCCCCACCTCCGAAAGCACGCTCAGTCTTGGTTCAAGAGGTAAAGAACTCGCACCTAGGGGCTAGAGTGAGGCAAAACACCATCCCCGATGGCAACTCACCCGAGCCATCTTAGCATTTTAATTAAGCATAACAATTATCCACCATGCCCGAATCATTCCACAAACATCAATAAGTATGGAATTTCAATAACGGACATAACTAGTATTTCAACTAAGCATTTCTAAGCATGGCTAAGCATATAACCAACAATTATATTCTGTATCAGGCCAACACATCAACACTAGAGTTCATAGCAAGGGATACATGTGATTGGCTCGGGGAAAACATGCAATCATAGGATTCTCTATATTTTGATCAAAAGAGACATTTGAATCGCATGCAATAGTATGGTGGATAAAATAAGTTGATAAAACATAGGATGCTAGAATGCCAAGAAGGTTAGGTTATCTCTTGCCTTGATGCCCGGGCGTCAAGTACTGCTCGTCGGGGTAGTTATCGTTAACCTCGACTCCGGAATCTATCGATACCCAAAATAAATACAAATAACACATAAATCACACGAACACAAGGTGCAATGCGCAATCACATGAGGACATGTCCAATTGATGCAAAGATAATGTCATTTAATTTATTTAACAAATTAAATGGAGTTCCAAATAATTAGTGGAATGGTTTGGACACAACTCCATATTTATCTTAGTGACCACATTACTTATAAGTCATCACATTATTAGAGAAACGGCTCAATATGCATGAACATGAAATGAAATGGATAGGGTTAGTCATTCCGATCATTTTGGTACTTTGTTTGTAATTTTCGGAGTACCGATGAATAAATAGCAAATTAATTAAATAATTGAATTTAATTCATATAAACAAGTTATGAATAACCTCAAATAAGAATTTGTGATCATGATGTGATAAGTGCATAATTGGATAGCATTTGGAGGGTGGATCACATTGATATTTTATTCATAATTTTTTGATTAATATTTAATAAGTTATGAATTTCTCAAAATCGGTATTATTTATCCCATTTTAGGAATTCTTAAAAATAACATCAAAATATGGTTTCAAAATGATGTCACAATGATTTCAAATTGTAGGGTTTGTCTTCCTGATCAAAACGGTATTTGATTTGCTAACTTAGGAGCAATATTTGAAAAGTTATGAATTATTTCAATTTAAACCATTTTCTGTTTTTACTGTACGGGCCGGCCCACAGGTCGGCCCAGGTCGGTTTCAGGCCGGGATGGAGGCAGAGGAGGCCGGCCTCAGAGCCGGCCCAGACCGGGGCCAGGCCGGGGCAGCGCCTGAGGCTGCCGGCCTCGAGGCCGGCCCAGGCCGGGCGTTAGGCCGGGCCTCCATCGGAACCAGCCGGCCCGCGGGCCGGCTCAGGCCGACGCCCAGGCCGGGGCGCGCTGGAACATGCGGTGACGGCCACGGCCGTGCGCACGGCGGCGTACGGAGGAGGCGCCGGAGTAGGGAGGAGGGAGAGGTTGTCAGACCGGAGGGGGAGCTCACCCTGGGTGTGGTTGTCAGCTCGCCGTAGTCGGAGGAGGTCGGTGGCGGTCGGAAATGGGTGAAGACGACGGCGGCCTGAGGCGGAGGATACGGGACGGCGACAGCGATTTCCGGACTCCCAGCCCGATTCCTTCGGCTGGGAGGGAGAGGAGGACGAGGCGGAGGCTTCGGTCGCCCTCGATCTGCGCGGGGCGGCCCCAGGCAACGGCGACGTGTGGCGGCAGCGGCGGCATGGTGGAGTCTCGGGAGAGAGGAAAAAAAGGCATGGGGAAGGGGAAGGTGAGCGAGAGAGTGGAGGGCGAGGGCCAGCGTGCGTGGTCTCGGTGTCCTCCTTAACCACCAGGGAGAAGCAGGGCGGCATGGCATCAGCTAGGGTGCAGTGGTGACGGCGTCGGCCGGTCGACCACGCTTCGGTCGCTACAGGGAGAAGGAGACCAATTTGTGGAGAAACCCTTGGCAACATTCCTTTATTTGCAAAAAGGTCCTTAGCAGGTTTCAGCAATTTAAGAGAGGCACCAGGCCATCTTTGTAAATTCTAGGAAAATTCATAGGGGTTCTGAATGACTTTTAGGTGCTCCACAAAAATTGGTGAGGTCAAATAAATTATTTTGACCAACATTTGTTCATAGCTTAATATTAAGGTAACTTTGAGCAATTTCCAAAATGTCTTTAATTGGAGCATTTTGACAAAACCAAAAATAGAGAAAATATTCATGGAGAATCTTACAATCAATTTGAAGCTCCCCATGATTTTAGTTTGAATTTTTGGAAAACTTAACTTGGTCCCCAAAATGGAATTGAGTTAAATCAAATTTGGATTCTCAATTGCAATTCTTATTTGGTGATATTTGGATTTAGAGAATTGGTTTCAAAAGTAAACTTGGAACTTCCTAAACCATTTGGGGAGTCCAAGCATGAATTGTTTTGATGAGTTGAGCATGGCATTGGTTGGAGGTTGGGAAGTTTACCTCCCCATTTCAATTTGTTTCCAAGTGAAAGTTTGAAATGGCAAATGCATATGGATGCTATGGTGCAAACATGGAAACAAAAAGTGGAAAAATTCTTCGTATTTTTCATTACCAAGTTGGGGCGGTTACAACGCGCTCAAGAGGTACATATACGACAACTTACGCCGCTACGAAGAGCGTCTTCAAGCCGCGCAATGTGAGAACAATGAGCGTCTTGATCAACTACAAGGCTCCATGAGTAAGCTTCTCGAACGAGATCATAGTCGCTCTTCAAGCTGAAGCTCGCGAAGTTCTCACCGCTCCTCCGCATGAAGCCACACACTAAGTGAGAATGATCAAGGACATCATCATCGCCAAGAGCGCCATCGTCAAGAGATACCTCATCATCAAGCGAACTTGGATCCTCAACAACATGAAGAGCACCATCGCCAAGAAGCGCCTCATCCACAAGCAAACTTAGACCATCAACACCATCAAGAGCGCCATCATCAAGAGATACCAATCCCAAATGCTAACTTGGAACCTCCACACCGCCATGAGGATCATCGACATCATTGTCATGACCTACCTCCACATCGAGCCTGCCGAGTGCCATTGGCCAACAATCGTGTTGATCTTGAAGATGATGAGAATTATGTTCCACGCCACCAACCAAGGCATCGTCACCAAGACCGCCATCGCCACCGTGATGATGAAGATGAGGAGCGCAAACCACGTTTCAATCCTCCCAAGATGGTCATTCCCAAGTTTCACGGCACCAACGACCCGGATGACTACATCGCATGGGAATCCAAGGTCTCCAAACTATTCCGTGTGTACAAGGGGCCAAGTGATAAGAGAGTCCACCTTGCTTCCTTGGAGCTCAAAGGCTATGCACAACTTTGGTGGGAACAACTTCAAGCCTCCTTAGAAATTCCTATTGAATCATGGAGTGACATGAAGTCGGAAATGCACTGTAGCGCTCCGACCCCAGAATTATACAGAGATACTATGTAACCCACAGGCCTTGCTACACAATCGAAGGTTACTGGGGTTACCACTCCTAGGCCAAAACCTTTGGCAGGCGTGCTCGGAATGGATCATCGGCAACACAACACCTCGATCATGCCATGAACACTGGCATAGCTATCAATGTATAATAGAGAGATCAAGAATGCGGAACATCTGGCACATCATAGACTCTACGACACAAAGAGATCATAGTCCAACTCATATAAAGAGAAAGATAGCAAAATACACATTAGAGGTCACAGACCCAACATTACATCAAGCGGAAGCAAATTTAGTTGTCTAAACAACAAGATCCAAATTATGACCTAAGAGGCCAACAATAACATAACCCAGCCAGCCTGTTCCGTGACGTCCCAAGCTGCCACCTGGGAACCCTAGACTAGTCGTCGATGTCAACAAAGAACCCACCTTCCTGGTTGGTGACGTCCTCCTCTGAAACAAATAATAATCAACAAAGCAAGGCTGAGTACGACGTACTCGCAAGGTTACTAGGGTGATATAGACCCAATGATTGGCTTCAAAGCTGTATAGTAGTTGTTTTGCATAAAGCTAGTTTTCCCTTTTAAAGACATGACTCATGGCATCGACTACTCAGAAGGTTTTTCGAAAGGGGATAAGATAGTAAACTTTCATTCGTTAGTTCACATTGAACCAACAGTATCCAGAATCCACCACTCATCTTCACCAAGGCACTCCCTCGAATCACCCTCGAGGAAATGAACCTTTTAACACAAGTTGCCAAATTTTAATTAAGTTCAGGTTTTCCATGATCTTATCATCCATTCCCAAGTCGTCCATAACCATGGAAACGGCTTTTCGAAAAGATTAAACCCTGTAGGGGTGTACTATTTTTGCCATTGGTACCGTCCGGCTCGCCTGATTAGCTCTCTTCCAAGGAAAGCCGGCGAGTGGGAGCGGTTAAACCTTTACCTCGCATGAGACTATCCAAGGATTATCGTGATGACATGACAAGTTCAGTGCCTATTTCAACACCCTGCCCCCATCGCCACATCCTAAACACCACCAACCCCTCTTCGAGCCATCATCCACCTGCAACTCACAAGCAAATGGTAAATGCAAACTAGAGGAACCTTGGATACGCCCGCACAAGTTATTCGGTTAGTAAGGGGCCCATACCCCCACCGATGGATGCATGCTCGTCTTGGTTCAAGAGGTAAAGAACTCGCACCTAGGCGGCAAGAATGAGACAAAACACCACCAACCCCTGTGGCAACTCATCCAAGCCTTTAAGCATTTTTAATTAAGTACCACAAGTTTCCACCTTGTCCGAACATTCCATCAACTTCACAATAATGGAAATCATCACCGGACGACTAAGCATTTGACTAAGCATGGCTAAGCATAGCTAAGCATAGCTAAGCATAAATACAACAGGTATAACTTAACTCAGGCCAACACCTCAACCTTTGGATAATAGGAGGGAAAACATGTAATGGTGTAGGGAACATGCAATTAATAGGATACTCTATACATTGACCAAAAGTTGATATTGGAATCGAATGCAATATTATGGTGGAGAAAATACTTGTGTAAAACAATAGGATGCGATATGCACAGAAGGTTAGGTTATCTCTTGCCTTGCTTGGCAATGTATAGAAATAAGGCTTCGGGGAAAACAGGATCATTTACTTGTCGATCCACAATCCATTGTCATCCTTCGGTGTCATCGATCTTTCCTTCGGACTCGTTTCGATCTTGAATCGCGTTATATCGAGAAGATTCAAAACACCGGAAAGAACAGAACAATCAATACATATAGAAGTGCAAATGCACAAACACATGATGACATCACATTTCAATGCATTTCAAAGGTCTTGAACATGACCACAAATTAAATGGGTTCCCGAATACAATTATTGCAATTAATCGGGATAAGCCACATATTTAAACTTAGTGAATTAGGTTATTCCCAAAATAGGAACAACACTAAGATGTGATGCCAACATGGATGAGGATGATGTTATCATGTAGGTATGGTCTTACTGATCATTTTGATACTTCGTTTGCATTTTTCCGATTAACGATGAATATATGGTGAATTAAACGGTTATTCAAATTTAATCCTTTTAACCATTTCGGAAATGACATCAAAGGAAAAGTTTTTGTCATGCCGTGAAATTAACATAACTAGATACCCTTTGATTTGCTGATCATTTTGGTATGTCATTTGCAAAATTTGAATCAATATTTATTAAGTTACGATTTTCCCAAGTATTAATTTGTTGAGTCGGTACTACCGGAAAACGGCTCGGTAGTACCGGACAAGTCGGTACTTCCGGAGTTACTTCCGAGCTACTTCCGAAATAGAACAGGGGGTATCCAGTATCGAATAGACTCATGGTCGGTACTTTCGGCTAACTGCCCGGTAGTACCGGTCAAGTCGGCACTTCCGGAGCAACTTCCGGAATAGAACAGGGGGTATCCAGTACCGAATAGACTCACGGTCGGTACTTATGGCTAACTGCCCGGTAGTACCGATGAAACGTTTTGACTGAGCTGAGGCCACGACCGGCGCGCGCGCGTGGTGACCACCGGCGGTGGCACGGACGGAGACGGCAACCTAGCACATTTGGGAGCATCCTAACAGGTGCATTCGCCGCGACTATCTAAGGGGAGCTAGGAACGGGCGACGCCGCAACCTATGGTTCGCCAGAGCAATGAGAGCATCAGCGACCAGTGGCGGCCGGCAGGGAGCTGGGGCACCTCGGCGAACTAGGGAGGGAAGAGAGGAGAGGAGATGTCAAGGAGGTAGGTGAGCTCACCCTGAGACTGAGCAGCAGGCCGGAGAGGGGCGAGGAGCTCGGACGTCGACAAGCCCGAGCTCGAACGGCGGCGGCCGGAGGTGGAGGAGACGACGAAGAAACGGCTGGCATGGTCGATTTCCGGCGCCTCGGGTCGATTCCTTCGGCGAGGACGAAGAGGACGAAGAGGCGGAGAGGTTTGTGGTCTTCGATCTGCTCGGGGAGGCTCCAGGCGATGGTGATGCTGCGGCGAGCTCTGTTACGACATGGCCATGGCTAGGGTTCGGCTAAGATGGAGAAACGGGAGAGAGGGCAGAGAGCAGGTGAGTGAGGGGCAGGTGGGCGTCATGTCGGTCTCATCCACGGAGGGGGGCACGGCATCGAGGCGCAGGGCGAGGGCACGACGACATGGCGGCATGGCGGCACAGTGCAACCACTGTGGCGACAGGGAAGATGGACATTTAGCAGAAAACCCCCTAACCTCATTTTCTGTTTTCCTTTTAAAACCAGCATGCTTTTAGGGATTTCAAAGAGGCACTTAAACATTTTATAAAATTCTGAAAATATTTATGGAGGATCCCAATAAAATAATGAAGCTCCCCATATTTTTAGTTTGAAATTTTGAATTGTTTAACATGGTTTCAAAAATAGGAATTGATTTGCACCAATTTTGATTTCCTCATTTCATAAAACCACTTGGCAAGAATTTGGTTTTGACTAAAAGTTATAATTGCATGGAACTTCCTGGACAATTTGGAAGCTCAAGAATAATTTGTTTTGCCAATTTGAGCAATGCATTTGGTTTGGAGATTTGGGGAAGGGTTTGTTTCCCATTTAAATGTTTTCCAATTGTTGCTTCATTAAACTTAGCAATTTATAATGTATGCCATGATGCAAGTGCAATGCAAAAGTGAAAATTTGGTTCAAATTTTACAGTACCAAACTGGGGCTGTTACAAATCTACCCCCTTATAGGAATCTCGCCCCGAAATTGTAGAGTAGAAAGAGAGAGGAGGGACACATGACTACACGTATCTTCCACGATCTTATTGATCACACGATGATCTTCCTTGTTATAGAGCATAAGCTAACAAACTTGACATGCCAAGGTGGCGGAAAGAACAGAAGATAGCTCAAGGTGTTAGACAAGTTTTCTCCAAGGGTTGGAGATATGAACTTTGCACAAGACCATAAGCCATCGAAGAATAACTAGGAACAACTTGACGAAACAAAGGTCGAGCAGAAGATAGGACAACCGATCACTTGTTCACCCAAATTTATCAGGATCTTTGTCCAAGACCAAGACATCACTTCAAACCACCCCGATGTGTAGACCGTAGAGATTTGAAGCACCATGAGGAGAAAGGAAATCTTCTGGACTCCACGCTTTTGACATACAAGATGTTTCCATAAGGTTAAAAGCTCGGGCCCTAACGTGACTGATGAATTCACAAAATGTACATGTGATTGATTATAGAGTCAAGAGATTTCGTGAATAGACCTTCCGGTGAGGTGCGTGAACCACAACATCGAACTTGTTGGGGTTTCAAGTAGGCCTAGGACATACTCTTGATAAACACCAAGCATCATTTCTGCTTGAGGTTCCGAGTTGGTTAGGCATACAGATACTTCGGACTTAGCATGTCTGCAGGGAAGTTTGCGAAAGTTAACCGAAAAGTAGGGCAGCTAGATTCTCAAGACATGGGCTACAGTGTCAAGCTCCAGAACACGAGCTAGATCGCGAGTTCCATGGGGTCACGACTAGGAAGAGGAAACTGAACCAGCATGAACTCCAAGCAATGAAACACAACTGAGTCCTGATTGGGAAACACCAGTAAGATGTTGAAGTTTGACAACCTTTTCTTATTCAAGAACAAGTCAGCCAGTGGCCTGGTGCGCATCCATGGCTTCTTCAGAGAACTGGAGGTAACAACCTACCATCTCAATAACAATCCGCACATGCATGACCATCTGGTGATTATTCCCTGGGAGACAAAGTGAACTTCACTCGGACCCATGGCGACATATGTCAACCATTGCACATGGTGATATGGGCACGACGGAGGAGGTGCGGCCTAACTTCAGGACTCCCCCAATATAGACTTGTCAATTGTAATTTTATTTATGTCATCTTTGCTATTTTTAATAAGTGTTCGGTTTGGGCCTGTCCAACCGAACTAGTTAGGCCCATTAGTGGGGTGCCCCAATTAGGTCGGTACTGTAGCTACAGTGCGGCGCTACAGTACGCCCCACCCCATCCATATAAGGGGCTGGCCGAGTTAGGGTTTAGGCAGCTTTGAGTTTAGATTAAAACAGTCCATAGACTTTGAGCTCGTTGGTGAAGCATCCCTCCGGGGACGGCGATGCCGTTTATCAGTTTGTAATAAAGATTGCTGCGAGGGTGCTTGTGTTCATCAAGTGTTATCGTGCTCAGGCTAGAGGCGTGGTGATCTTCATCACGTTGCTCGCTGGATTTATTCCCCACCTTCAGGTGACGATCATCATCGTTATTGGGAGATGCCTATCGGTGGAGGTTTACTCGCTGTGAAAGATCGGGACAACAACTCTAGGATCATTGGCTTGATCCTTATCATGTGGTATCAGATTACTGGGTTGTTCACAGCGAGGGTGTGTTGATCGATCTTATCTAGATCGGTTGATTTGGAGGAGATTGCGGCTGCTGTTGGTGGAGATCGCTTTGCATCAAGATTGATCTGCTGGGCGGCTGCTGTTGGAGGAGATTGCTTTGCATCAGGGCTTTGCTCCGCGTGGTGAAGAGATCAGATCCATACGTGGACAGCTAGATTTCTTTTGGTGGTGGCAGCCACGAGGAAGGAGCAGCAATTTCAATCACGTGTTCTGCCTGGTCCAGAAACGACCGTCGACTTGTTCGGGAAACTTCGATCTGTACGTGGTGAATCGGGACCTGGGAAGCTACCCATTGGAAAGTACACAAAATTTCCTTTCCAAAGAGTATTTACTTGCCTGATTCGGACTTCGTACGAGAAAATTACGTCCGTTTCAAATTCAGAGCATCAGTCTGTCCGCGATTTTCTGCCGTGGCACAAAAATCCGTCATTTTCTCTGCCGCAGCAGAATCAAGTTGGAAAGAAGTTTTTGGTTGCAGTTTGTCTACAGAGATGGTTTCTTCAAGTCCTATTTGTATGATGGAAAGGTCCAATGATCTGTTTCTTGATTACACTAATATCAAGGCAGGAAAGGCATATGATCGAGAACAATTGAGTTGGAAGTTGGAAAGTTCTGCAACGTATGCAGGATTTCAGTCTTGGGAATCTGACATGGTTCGTGGATTTGCAAGATGTCGTGCAAACAGTCAAGCTTTTGGTAGCTATACTGAATATGTTCTTGCATCTCGGCGTGTGGATGTGACGGTGGCTGGTTGGTGGCGTAACGAGAAATATGCGAAGGACATGAGGGATAGCGAATGTAATTGGGAGATGTTCAGAGAATTTCTGCGTTCCAGATTTTTGGAGAAATCCAAGGAGATGGATAAGGTGGTTACTCCCGAGGATGTTGTACCATTGAGTGGGCTGAATATGCAACTCAAGAGAGTACATGATGATACTTGCATGAGAGCGGATAGAGGCCAGCGATGGAGTTTATTTCAGGCGCAGTGTATGATCAAAGGCAAAGCATGCAAGTTGATGATTGACAGTGGTAGCTACTGTAATGGCATTAGCAAGGCGGTTGTCGAGGCATTGGGTTTGTCCACATGGCGAATTCCCGAACCGAGGCATGTTGAGTGGGTCAATAGTTGCGGTATGATGAAGATTACTCACAAGGTGCGTGTGCCATTTACAGTTGGTGACTATGTTGATGAGGTTGAGTGCGATGTGTTGCCATTGGAGGTGTGTGGATTGTTACTTGGACGTCCATGGCAATATGATCGCAATGCTATGCATGCTGGAAGAGCAAATACATATTCATTTGTGCATGATGGCAAACAGCGGACTTTGAAGCCTATGCAAGATGATCAAATCAAGTCCGATGTGGTGCTGGTGGTGCACAAGGAGAAGTTGCATAAAGCTAAGCCAAAGCCAAGGTTAGCTAAGTTGCAGCAAGAGGAGCATGATGCAAGGAGCGTTGGTACTGAAACTGATTCAGCCGTGCATGTAGATGACGAGCCAGTTGTTCTTGTTGGTGACAAGCCGGTTGAAGAAAGGAGGGATATGGCAGCATGTGTTCCAGTTTGTGTTGACAAAGGTGTTCAAACCGATGATGATTGTGCTGATTATGTTTCGGTGCGTGTGGTGCCGCGAGTAGACGGTCGCAGCTATGTCAGCACACCTATGAGGCGTTTTGTTGGAGCAGCAGTGCGGATGCATAAAGGAAAGGATGGACGTGTTCGTCAGTTGTGTGGTCCAGGCATTACTATTTTGCAGGGTCATGCAAAGCAGCTTCATGTTCCACAAAGGGCTCCATCCAGATTTGAGAAGAAGGTAGTGGCGCCAAAGTCCTAGCTCATGTGGAGAAGAAAAGAGGCGCCAAGTGCTGTATCAAGTCAAGTAGGCCGAGAGGGAGGATGTGGCGTGGAAGGCAAGCAAGACTTGAAGACGGCGAACAAGCGTGATGCTTTTATTTATATACCACCACCTTTTCGAGCCGACCCTCAAGCGTTGAGGACAACGCTTCTTGAAGGGGGGGAGGATGATATGGGCACGACGGAGGAGGTGCGGCCTAACTTCAGGACTCCCCCAATATAGACTTGTCAATTGTAATTTTATTTATGTCATCTTTGCTATTTTTAATAAGTGTTCGGTTTGGGCCTGTCCAACCGAACTAGTTAGGCCCATTAGTGGGGTGCCCCAATTAGGTCGGTACTGTAGCTACAGTGCGGCGCTACAGTACGCCCCACCCCATCCATATAAGGGGCTGGCCGAGTTAGGGTTTAGGCAGCTTTGAGTTTAGATTAAAACAGTCCATAGACTTTGAGCTCGTTGGTGAAGCATCCCTCCGGGGACGGCGATGCCGTTTATCAGTTTGTAATAAAGATTGCTGCGAGGGTGCTTGTGTTCATCAAGTGTTATCGTGCTCAGGCTAGAGGCGTGGTGATCTTCATCACGTTGCTCGCTGGATTTATTCCCCACCTTCAGGTGACGATCATCATCGTTATTGGGAGATGCCTATCGGTGGAGGTTTACTCGCTGTGAAAGATCGGGACAACAACTCTAGGATCATTGGCTTGATCCTTATCACATGGACTAGAGAAGAACACTCCCCACATCCAGAACACGTACTTTGTGATGACACGAAGATGGTTCTGACAAGTTTCCAACATTACTGCCAACCGTCCAAATTGAATCCTTTCAGACATGGAGGAATGAAAATGCTATCGATGGGCTCGATAACAAGCTTATTAGAATACTCCAGGAAGATGAACTCGTAGCTTGCATGAACAGAGTAATTGTAGCGGCCATAACAATGACATGGAGAGAACCGAAACAGCATAGTAGAACACCACCACGATAGTCCTTGGTTCTGAGTTTGATTTGACGATAGCCCAACTCAAATGAAGAGTCGGGGAGAAGTAGCAGATTCCATAAAGGAAATAGTATCTCCATTCGACATGTACAAAACCAGACCTCTGATACGTCTCAAACATATGTATAATTTTTGAGTGATCCATGCTAGTTTTGTGATATTGCCACATGTTTTTACTGTCATTTATATCATTTTTATGCATTTTGTCGGACTAACCTATTGACAAGATGCCTAGTGCCAGTTCCCTGTTTTTGCTGTTTTTGTATTTCAGAAAATTTACTTCTAGAAATATTCTTGAAATTGGACGAAAATTTACGGAGCATTTTTATGCGAAATAAGACACCCGAAGACCAAAGGGGAGCCTGAGGGGCCACCCATAGGGCGCAGGCGGCCTCCTGCCGCGCCCCCCCTAGGACCCACGGGTGGGGCCCGCCCCTGCTCCTGGGGCACCCCCTCGGCCCCCTCCGACGCCTATAAATTCCCTAAAACCGTAAAAATGTTAGGGCGGCGATTATTTTCCCGAAACTCGACACCGACGCGCCGTCACCGAAAACCCTAGTTCGGGGTCCAATCTGAAGCTGATCCCGGCACTCTGCTAGAGGGGACATCAATCTCGGAGGGCTCTTCATCGTCATGCCTTCCTCCGGGATGATTTGTGAGTAGTCTCACCTTGGACTACGGGTCCATGGCAGTAGCTAGTTGGTGGTCTCTCTCTCTTGTGCTTCATGTCTTATGATCTTGTGAGCTGCCTAACATGATCAAGATCGATTATTGTAATGCTATGTGATGTGTTTGCTGGGATCCGATGGATTATGAAGTTATGTTCAGATTGTGCATGATTCTTATATGAGTTATTTATGTTCTTGCATGCTCTCCGATGTGCGTAGTTACTTTGGCCAAGTGATTGTGTGTATCTCGAAGAGAGGGTATTTACGCTAGATAGTGGGTTCATGCCCCCTTTTGTTCCTGGGCACGAGTGACAGAAACGTCTAAGGGCGAGGGTGTGCTGTTGCTACTTTAGCGCCCCGACCCCAGAACTATACAGTGAAGCGTTGTGCAACCGGTCATGCTACACAATCGAGGGTTACTGGGTTTACCAATCCCAGGCCGAAACCCATTGGCAGGTGTGCTTGGAATGGATCATCGGCACACAACACCTCGATCATGCCATAAGCTCAGACATCGCTATCACGTATAGTAAAGAGACCGAGACTTGTGGAACAACTGGCACATTGCAGACTCTACGACACAAAAGCATATAGCAACGCATATAAGAGAAGATACAAATATTACACACAAAAGGATCACAGATCCAACAATACATCAAGCGGAAGCGGGTAGTGTTGTCTAACAACAAGATGCAAATATATGGCCTAAGAGGCCTACAAATAAAGATCCCAGCCAGCTTGTTCCACGGTCCCAAGCTGCCACCTAGGAACCCCGGACTACTAGTCGATGTCCACGAAGAACCCACCTAGCTGCTCGGTGTCGTCCTCCTCTGAAATACAAATATAAAGGCAGCAAAGAGAGACCGAGTATGATGTACTCGCAAGTTTAGTAGGGCGATATAGGCCCAATGATTGACGGAGGCTCTAAAGCTATATATGTAGCTATTTTTGCATAAAGCTAATTTTCATAAACTAGACATAAATGACACATGGCACCGTCTACTCAGAATATTTTCATAAAGGGGGTAAGAGAGTAAACTTTCATACTCGGTTCTCATAGAACCTACTTGTAGCCATAACCACTCATCTCACACAAAGGCACTCCCTCGAACCCCCCTCGAGGAAATGAACCTTTGGTCACACGTTGTAATGCAACCTTTAGCTGCCAAATTAATTAATTAGGTTAAGGTTCTCTATGGTCTCGTATATCCGTTCCCAAGTCGTCCATAACCGCGGACACGGCTTTTCGAAAAGATTAAATTCTGCAGGGGTGTACTATTTTACCCATTGGTACCATCCGGCTCACCTAATTGGCCCTCTTCCGGGGAAGGCCGGCGAGCGGGCGCGGTTAGACCTTTACAATGCATGAGGCTTACTCAAGGGCCATCAGTGTGCGGAAGGACTGGTTCAGTGCCTCCAACGCCCTGCCCCGTGGCCACATCCTAAACACCACCATCCTCGTTCCTTTTTCCACCCACACACTCACGCGCAAATGGAAATAGCAAACTGGAGGACCCTTGACAAGCCCCTCACAAATTATTTGGTCAGTAAGGCGCCCATACACCCACCAATGGCAGCACGCTCGATCTTGAGTCTAGAGACAAGAACTCGCACCTAGGGGCAAGATTGAGGCAAAACACCATCCCCGATGGCAACTCACCCAAGCCTTCTTAGCATTTTAATTAAACACCCCACATATCCACCATGTCCGAAACATTCCGTCAACATCAACAATTATGGAATTCGACAACGGACATTGCTAGCATTTGACTAAACATGGCTAAGCATAGCTAAGCATATAAATACAACAATTATATTCTTGTCTCCGGCCAACGCATCAACACTAAGGTTCATTGGTACGGATACATGTGATTGGCTCGGGGAAAAACATGCATTCATAGGATACTCTATGTCTTGATCAAAAATGTCATTTGAATCGCATGCAATATTATGGTGGATAAAATAAGTTGATAAAATCATAGGATGCTAGATGCCAAGAAGGTTACTTTATCTCTTGCCTTGCTGCCGGGGCGTGTAGTACTGCTCGTCGGGGTAGGTAGCATTAACCTCGACTCCGGAATCTATCGATACCCAAAAGTAACACAAACAACAAATAAATCACACGAACACAAGATGCAATGCACAATAACATGATGACATGACAAGTTGATGCATTGATATTAACATTTAGATTATTTAACAAATTAAATGGAGGTCCAAATAATTAGTGCAATTATTTGGACGCAACTCCATATTTATCTTAGTGACCACAATACTTATAAATCATTACATTATTAGAGAAGTGGATCAATATGTATGAACATGACATGAAAGGATAGGGTTTGTTCTTCCGATCATTTTGGTACCTCATTTGTAATTTTCGGAGCCCCGATGAATAAATAGTGATTTAAATAATTATTTGGATTTAACTCTTTTAAAACAAATTATGAATAACATCAATAAATATTTGTGATCATGATGTGATAAGTACAAGGTTTGATAGCATTTGACATGTTGATCACTTTGATATTTTATTCATAATTTTTGGATAAATATTTAATAATTTATGATTTTTCCCAATTTGGGTATTATTTAACCCATTCTAGGAATTCTTAATTAAAGGCAAATTTATTTATTCAAAAGGGCAAGGCGATGTTTCGAAATGATAGGAAAAGTTTTTCTGAGCAATTTGATATTTAATTTGCAATTTTTGGATCATTATACAAAAAGATATCAAAGTTTTAATTTGTTTTGTAATTCAAAAGGAAAAGCTAAAGGCCAGACAGGCCGGCCTCAGGCCGGCCAGGCCGGGCTGCAGGCCGGGCACCAGCCCGAGAGGTCCGGCCATTCGCCGGCCCAGGCTGGGGCACAGGCCAGGAGAGTGGCCGAAGGGGCCGGCCTCGTGCCGGCCCAAACCGAGGCCAGGCCGGGCGACCAAGCGCGTGGCTGGTCAAACGCCCCGACCGACGGCGACGAGCGACGGCGAGACGACAAAGGGAAGAGGAAGGGACGAAGTAGGGTGTCCAGCTGGACCGCGAGCTCACCAGAAACTCGTCGGAGGGGGCGGCAAGGGCCGGGGTGGCCGGACGGCGTCTTTTTGGTGCTCGGACGGCGGCGGACAGAGCGGAGGCGAAAAGGACGGCGTCGGCGACTTTGGCCGCCCCTTGTCGATTCACGCGGTGCAGAGATAGAGCGCGTCGAGTTGGAGACGACGGCGTGCTCGACGGATCTCGCGGAGGTCGGAGACGACGGCGATTGGCGAGGGAAGGCCGCGGCTCGACGGCTACCAGAGGAGGAGGGAAACGAGCGGCGGTGACGATTCGCGCAGCCCCAGGACGATTCTGCCGGCGGGGAGGACGCCGGTCTCGGCTCGCTCCAGGGAGGCTTCTATCGGCGACGATTCGACGGCGGCGTCGTCGGCTCAGCGGCAGCAGCACTGATAAGCTAGGGCTTGGTCGGGGGGAAAAACGGGGAGGGGAAAATGGATGCGGGGAAGCAGGTGATGACGGGGCGGCCTCCATATCCTCCCGAGGGGCCACGGCAGGTGGGCGGCATGGGGACGGCGCGGCATGGCTGGCAGCATGGCGGCAGTGTGCCGGACACTGTCGCCACAGTGGAGGAGAAGGCCAAATTCCAAAAACCCCTTGGCAGATTTAAATTCTTTGCAAAAAGGTCCATCATCAGACTTTGGCGATTTAAAAATAGGCACTTAAACATTTTTATAAAATCTGCAAAAATTTATATGGGCTCCCCATGTCATGAGGAAGCTCCGCAAAAATTGTTGTACCAAAATAAATTGTTTAGATTCAATTTTATTCATATTGTTGCTATTTGATCATTTGTGATAATTTGCAAAAAGCATTTATTTGAAGCACTTTGGCAATTCAATAAATTATGAAAATATTTATGGAGGCTCATATTGTATTAATGAAGCTCTCCATAATTTTATTTTGAATTTTTGGAAAGTTTAACTTGGTTCCCAAAATAGGATTTGAATTGAACCAAATGGAATTCTCAAATTTATTTATTTGCTTATTAAGAATTTGCCTTTACCAAATAATTATAATTGGGTGATTGAAACTTCCTGAACAATTTGGAAGTTTAAAAGTTACTTGGGTTTTGCCATCTTGAGTAATGTATTTGGTTTGAACTTCTTGGGAAGGGTTTTGCTTCCCTAGTTTTTAATTTCTAAGTGTTGCTTTGTTTAGAATTAGCAATTTAAATAAGTATGCCATGATGCGAATGCAAAGCAAAAAGTGAAAATTTGGCCCATATTTTAGGGTATCAATCCGGGGCTGTTACAACTCTACCCCCCTTACAGGAATATCGTTCCGAGATCCTATAGTAGAAGTAGGGATGAGGGGAACTGACAACACACATCTCCCACGGTCTTCCCGATCTCACGATGATCTTCCTTGTTGTAGGGATTGGGCTAACCAACAAGACATGCCAAACTGGCGGAAAGGACTGAAGATAGCTAAAGGCGTTAGGCAAGTTTTCTCCGAGGATTGGCGTTATATACTTTTCCCAAAACCATAAGCCATTTAGGAAAAAGGAATGACTTTACCAAACAAATGTCGAGTCGAGGATAGGACAACCGATCAATTGTTCCAGGCCATGACAATACTTCAAACCACCCGCTGTGTAGACCGTAGAGATTTGAAGCACCGTGAGGAGAAAAGACACCTTCTTTTGGACTCCACGCTTGTGACGTACTAGACGTTTCCGTAAGGTTGGAAGCTCGGCCCTAACGGGACGAATTAATTTACCCAACGTCCGAGTGATTGGGCAAACCCTTGATTTCACCGAGGTGGGAAGGATATAGCATTTGATCCACAATTAGATAGAGAGGTAAAACCTCATAACAAGATATTGTCACGAGATAGATGGAGTTGGAGGATTGACCGATAGATATTTAGCAACTCCGTAGTGAGGTTCTCCTTGAGATACTAGACGTCACACTCCGGCTTCAGAATAGCCTTCAATCAATCCTCCAGCGAAATCGTACTTGAAGATAGAGGAAGGACCTTAGGGGTACTATTAGGATAAACTACCCATGATACTCATGGATAGTGGGTGATTTTTCATGATTGAAGGGATTTCG
This sequence comes from Puccinellia tenuiflora, assembly GCA_012064385.1. NCBI lineage: Eukaryota > Viridiplantae > Streptophyta > Magnoliopsida > Poales > Poaceae > Puccinellia > Puccinellia tenuiflora. Next base: position 215,738 of record QRDG01001908.1, on the reverse strand, counting down.
TCAACAGATCTTCCGATGAGGTGCTTGAACCACAACACCGTACTCATCAGGTTTACTAAAAGATATAGGTCATGCTCTTGGTAAACCACCAAGCATCATTTCTGCTTGAGGTTCAGAGTTGGGTAGGTGTGCAGATACTTCGGCCTAGCAGGTATGGAAGGAGTTTGCGGAAGTTAGCCGCAATGCAAGGTAACTAGATTTGCAAGACATGGGCTACCGGGTCAAGCTCCAAAACACGAGCTAGATTGGGAGTTCCAGGCGGTCACGATTACCTAGAGGAAATTGAACCAGCATGAACTCCAAACAATGAAGCCCAACTGATTCATGATTGGGAAATACCGGTGAGCTGATGAAATTTGACAACTTCTTCTTATTTAGGAACGACTCGGTCAGGGCTTGGTGTGCACACATGGCTTAATCAGAGAACGGGAGGTAATAACCTACCAGCTCCATGATGCACGTATGCATAACCAACTTGTGATTTAACCCGAGGAGGCAAAGCGAACTTCACTCGAATCAATAGCTACAAACGTCACTAGTGGCGAGAGAGAACTTGCTTTTCATGAAAAAGATGCGGTCTTGAGAGTTTCGACATGAATCTAACTCGTTGACTGAAGGTGCAACTGAACGAATGGACTTGACAACACAAACAACTCAGCCCGATGATATGATTACCAATCAGGCTAAGAGTGCCACCAAAGTCTTTGGATTTCAAAACAATATCAATTGCTAAGAATATCCGATTACCACAACGATATGCATCCTCGACATTCTCGAGCCCGGGTAGCTCGGAGGTAGATGGATAAGGAAGGGTAAGAGCATCACTTCATCAAGTACGTCATGAGACTAAGCACGACTTCTCGATATAAAAGAGGGTGACACTCCAAGGTGGAACGGAACAAAAGCTAAACAAGCTCTTACTCCGCGAATCACAAAACTTTGACCTGGTTCGAGAAATGGACAAAGTACCGGAGTTTGTTTTTCTCCTGACATTCCCGAAGTGGAAAATGCCTTGACGTACTACAAGGAATAACATGCATCAGAACACCCCAATGCACGATAAAACTTGATTGTCAACTGACAGAAAGAGGACGGAATGACAGATCTAGAGCAAGAAACGGGCTAACAACAATCTCAAGTGATTGCAGAAGCCCTTGTTAGCACTCTTCCGACAACTAGTGCCGAAAGGGTTTCAGGAATGAGTGTGGTTGGAGGAATCACAAATATTGATGGACCACTCGCTAGGAGCAATCTTGTCGTGATTCAGATGGTTCTTTGACAAATAGTGTCGGGGATATGGGACACGGGTACCCGCAAGGAGGATTAATGTGGCCCATCCGGGGTGGCCCAGCAGGCCGACTCCACAGTCTGATTAGGACAAGGACTCACCTTGCCAACTTGTAATAGATTAGCAGTGTCCTACAAGGACTCTGCTTGTATTAGATTAGCAGTGTCCTAAAATGACTCGACATGTAAGCCGGCCTCCTCCACCTTTATAAGGAGGGGCAAGGCGCACCAAGAGGGAGAGGCAGACAGATCTAGACAAGAGGAGCCGCCTCATCGGCGACTTCCACCATGAGAGGAATAAGACCTAGCCACAAACAGCACGTAGGGATATTACCGGATGATGTTTCCCGGGTCCCGAAGCTGTATAAATCTTGTCTCCCGTGTCGTTCATCTACTAACCCACATCGACGATCCCGCGCGTACATAGTCCCGTATCTTCACCGTTGATCTAAACCATCAACATTGGCGCCCACCGTGGGGCTAAGTGCGAGTGGATTCACAATTCGATGGGTCCAATCTTCAACGACGACGGCGAGTTCATCAACGCATCAGTCAAGCGAGTCGGACGCATCAAGTTCTCCATCACCAACGGCGACAAGTCGCCGCACCGAATCGGCGCCCGGAGGGTCGACATCAAAATTGCCCTCATGTGTGCTAATCAAATTGAACGGATCAAGAATATCATACCTGAGCCGGCAGCAGTCTACACGCAGATGAACAATCGAAAGAGTTGCCAATATCGCGTATCACAAGCTATTCGACTTTGGATCGGACGTGCTGCTGAGTTTGGATCGGACAGTTCAAGAGTACTAGTATTACTCCACGCATAAAGAAAGAAAAGGAAACCGGCCGGCTAGGAATCATGTGTCCAATGAGGAAAGAATAAAGAAGGAAAGTAGAGCAAATACCATATCAGATCTGTTCTCAAGGAAGGAAAGTGCAGCTTCACGTGTAAAAAAAAGAGGAAGATAGATCACGTGCTACAGCTCATCGTACGGGAGAAAGAAGAGAAGCCGAGTACTACTACAACTCGAATGAGTTGATCAAAGAAGAAACCGGCCAGCACCATCCACATTGATTTTAGCCGACTTGTCGTCATCGTCGGCTACAAAAAATAACCAGCTAAGTCGCCCTTTTTATTTAAATTTCATATTTTATTCATTCAGTTAAATTATATAAAGTCAGCCCCCTTTAAGTTAATTCCGGGTTAATTCCGAGAGCTATATATCTGGTTTATGAAGAAATTGCAGAGATAATCACGAAGATTACAGAGTAAGTTTTAAATAATGCAAGGGGGCTAATATAAGTTGAGTACCGTTATTATCTCAGAAAATTCTAGGTGGCATATCAAATCGATTCTTGGAGGCTTAATATAGCCAAATCTCAAAGTTGGGTTTTTTTTTAAACCCGCCATGGATTTCTAAAAAGTCGAGCTCTCAAATAGCTCGCACCAAATTTATTTAAAGTCGAGCTATTGCTTGCACCGGATTTTTCAAAGTCGAACTATCTACTGCTTGCACCGGATTTTTTCAAAGTCGAGTTATATATTGCTCGCAATGGATTTCTTTAAAAGTCAAGTTCTTTATAACTTGCATCAGATTTATTGGAAAGATTTAGTTACACCCACAAAGGGATTTCTAAAAAGTACCAATGTCTCTATACTCCAGCTTATATATCACCAACGAGCCCAGAGAGCTCCGCAATACCAACGAGCCCAGAGAGCTCCGCAATACCAACGAGCCCAGAGAGCTCCGCAATACCAACGAGCCCAGAGAGCTCTGATTATTATGATCAAGGGGATAAAGCCGGCTTCTCTACAGTAAGAGTTTTGCCGAGACACCCAGTAAGTGCGTCTTTATTAACTTTGATCATTAGGTCCTTGAGGGCTTGTCTTTCAGGAAAAAGCCAAGTTCTAGACTCATTGACCTGGCTCAGATGCCAACTTATCCTTAGTTTTATCTGGTAAGTCAGATGCAACCTGTACAACAAACTGGCTGCTAATTAGCAAAGACCGGGCAGGGCCTACTTATTCATTAGTATAAAACTAAGAAGGGTTATAAAAACCAAATCAGCTCAAGCATCAATCAAGTTCAAAAAGTTTTAAGCTCCGAGTTGCTGCAGGCAAACAACCCAGCACTTGGGGGCTACATGTTATCAGGTTTTCAGTTTAAGTCAAAGGGAATACAGAGTTGGAAGCTCCAAGTTGTCGCAGGCCAACAACCCGGCGCTTGGGGGCTACTCACGGATCAGGTTTTTCTACAAGTTAAGCAGTAATCAAGTTCCAAAAGTTTTTATCTTCAAGTTGTTACAAGTTAACAACCCGGCACTCGGGGGCTACATCATCTGAAAGTCATGAGTTATACATCAAGAAATCCTGAGTCGTCGCAGGCAAACAACCCGGCACTCGGGGGCTACATCATTGTAACGCCCCAAGATCGGTACTATGCAGATTTTAGCGTTCCAGCCAAATCCGCATAATAACGATCCTAAAGGACGCCCACCAGGCATAACGTGCACGTCGCAACACACACGTTATGCGGGTGGAATTGTGATAACATTACAATAGTTCTCGACGGAACCCACAAAAGAACATATACATACAACAACGACTCACAGAGTCAAGAACCAAAAGATACAATACGAAGATCCAAAGGAACAGCGGAAACGAAATTGCGTCCAGCTACGGACAAGATACAAATTGGACTAAGAGTCCTGAAGATAAGCAAAGGCACCATATCTCTGCCCAGGCCAAGCCTAGCCGGAGGGATTCCCCAAGCTAACGTCGTCAGACTTCAAACCTGTTGGCTGCATGTGGAATAGCAGACCCGAAGGGGTCAGTACTATAAAACAGTACTGGCAAGTAATACTCACAAGATATCAAAGCTGGAATTCCGGGGAGAAGGGTTAGCGATTGAGGCGGCGGCAAGCAGCACTAACAACTTATAGAGACACGCTACAACTTCCGTCTATCAGAGACAAGGTAAGAGAGCGCATAAGAAACCAACTATACTACACACCAAACAAACTCACCCTAAAACAACTCCCTCGTATCCTCAACCCACGAGGAAGAAGTCCGGGCACTCACACGGTGGACAAGTTTTAATCAAATTATTATTCATGTAATCTATCTTACTAGTCAAGTTATTATCATTATAAGGTGCAAGTTGTCTATGATCTTTTTAGCCAGCGCATTTCACCAAGTCGTCCATAACCGCGGACACGGCTTTTCGAAAAGATTTAACCCTGCAGGGATGCACCAATGAACCCACACGCATCGAAACTCTCGCTTAGAGGTGTACCGGTGGAGGTTTCGACGCAATACTTCCCATCTCTACAAACAAGTCCAGGGAGCCACCTAGCTAGGACTGATCCACCTTGAGAGTCCGGCCGAAGCTTCGAGGTGGGCCTAACCGTTGCGAGGACGGCTTCGGGAGGGAACACTCATACGATTGCCCCTCCTTCCACATGCGGTTAACGCTCATGCCGCAACTTCTATCAAAACACCCGAACTACTTGTGGCATCCTGGACAGGTTTGAGGATCTGGTAATAGATTGCGGGGAGGCCCATAGAACTCCCACATGTGGTTAGTGCGCTCAGTCTTGGATCAGCGGAAAAGAACTCGGGTCCTAGGCGACACTAGCAGAACAAATCACCACGATTGGCCTTCCGCCGGTGCCTTATCTTTATTAAGTTATCCCATCGCAACAGAAATTAAAGATTACCATTTTAGTTGAGCCTAGCTATCATGTTAAGCACAAGACTAGATAACAGAGATAACAGACTCAAGCAAAGCACCTAAGCATGCACTACGACTCGCAAGGCTAACAAGGTAAACAAGCAACAGGGTAATAGGATGTGGGGTGGGGCATATCATGGCTGCAAGGTAGACATGCATATAGGATCGAGACACAAGCATCGCAACATAAGGCTAGCAAGGAACAAAAGATAGGACGAGTAAGAGACAGAAAACAAGCAAAGATAGCAAGGGAGTATCACTTGCCTGCAATCCGGTAGAGGTAGCAGAACCTGTCGTTGCTCACATCAACTCATCGTCCTATTCCCGAAGATGCAACAAACACTGGAAGGCAAAAGATGCATTTTACTTCTACGGCAAAAGAAGCGGCATGTTGATGACATGATGCATGACAAATTAAAGGTTGTCCAATTTTATTTCCTAACACATGGCAAATCATTTTAAATGGGATCGGTGCATAATATAAAGGCACCGGACAAATCCCATAATTAAATTGATTTAATTCCACTAAATGGATAAAGGTGCGATGTTAATTAATGATGCATGATTTTATAAGATACGGATATATATATGGCATATAGGGTTAGGGTTGAGGTCACACATCGGATCGGGGAACTTCGGATTCGGGTCCACCGTCTTCGGTCCGGAGGGGAAGTAGTCGAAGTAGTCGTCGTAGTCGAAGTAGTCGTTCATCCGGAGTCGAAGTAGTCGAGGTAGTCGACGTCGTGGAAGTAGTCGTACTCGGGTCGTAGTCGTGGCGGACCTTGGCGTTCCGGACTTCGGGGTCTTCGGGGTCCACGGTGGTCGGGGGTCGGACACCGGTCTTCTCGGACACGCACGAAGGCGGCCGTCACAACTCGAACACGGAGAACATGGCGGGTTCTGGTCGGGGAAGATCTTGTCGTATCCACACGATCGTCGTACTCGGTCGTCGGGGAAGTAGAACTTGTCGGTCCTCGGTCGTCGTCGTCGTACTCGGTCTTCACGGACGGAGAACTCACGTCGGGAAAGATCTCGGCGGCTCCGGCCTTCACGGTGTTACACGACGGGAACGGAGATCTTGCGTCGGGGAGGCTTCACGACGGAAAAACGAGGTGCTTCACGACGGGGAACGCGCCGGAAACGGGAACACAACGGGAACGGGAAGCGGCTGTCGGGAACAGGATGGAAAACATCGGGGAACCGTCGGGGATCGGGAACGTCCGGGAACCGGCACAGGGGCATCAACGGAACAGAAACGGGAACGCATCAGGGATGCACAACAGGGAAGGAAGCAACGTGGAACACATCAATGGGCACGGAGGCAGTCCACGGGCGTCGGGGACGGGAAGCAGAAGCAGCAAGCTCGGGCTGGGCAAAACTCGAGGCCGGGGATGAGCTTGAGGAGGCGGGGACGGAATGTCGGCGGGAAGCCTCGTCGGGGAAAAGCAGGGGCGCAGGCACAGAGGAGGAAGGTCGGGCACAGGCGCGGACGGGCTGCACACACGACACATGAGGCAGAGGAGGCGCGGCCGGCATCAGGGAGGGCAGCAGGGCCACGGCCAGAGGGGAGGCAAGACACGGCGGCCATGAAGCTGGGGGCGGCGGACGACGGCGTCGGGGACGGACAGAAGAGGGGTACCGACGGGGAGGAGCAGGGGAGGCCGCGGCAAGGACACCGACGGGGACAAGCACGAGGGGAGGAGGCCGACGGGGAGAGCCGCGGCCGGCCGAGGAGCAGAGGAGGTCGGGGATCGCGCGGGAGGAAGAAGATGGGGAGAGAGAGGAAGAGAGCGGCGCGGGTGAGGGGAGAGGGGTGGAGGAGCCGGCCGGCCGAACTTGGGAGGGAGCGGCCAGGGGAGAGGGCCGACGCCGGTGGGGAAGAGCTGGGGAGGCCGGAGCTGGAGGGGAGCACGGGGTCGGGTCGAGCATGCGCGGGTGCGGTGGCCGGGAGAGAAAGAAGAAGAGGAGAGAAGAAAAAGAGAGATAGAGAAAAGAAATAGAGGATAAGGTCCAGGGACTAGAAAAAAAGGAAAAGGGTCCTTTTGAGAGGTGGAAGGACATCTTCGCGAAAACAGAAAAAGAGGAGAGGGTGGCTGCAAAAACGCAGGGGGTGGGAACAGAAAAAGGCAGGGGCAGGATTAGGGTTTGCTCTAGGGTTTGCTTAGCTGGGCTTTTGGGCCTAGCTAGTTGGGCTGCTCTCTCTCTCGCTCAAAACATTTATTTTATTTTGCAAATTAAATTTGGCAATTAATTTTCGAAAACGGAGACAACTGTCTCGGTAAAAATATTTTCCGACAATTTTAGAAAAATAAAATAGGGTTTAATAGAAATAATTTTTGCGGACAAAAACATGCGATGCGATGATGCTGATGTCATGATGATGCAAAAATAAAATAACAGGCAAAAATCTAATTTGGGGAAAAACCCCGGGCATTACAACCGACACCACTAACAAGGGATCTCGCCCCGAGATCCACACTACCGTAAGGGAGAAGAAGAGCAAGGTAAACTATCGAATCTTGTCGCACCAGGTTGATCTTCTCGACACCACTAACAAGAGGTTCTTGCCCACGTCAATGGCGATGACCGTCTGTTGAGATCCTTCCGAAGATCGAACCTATTAGGTCAAAGGCAAGAGATCGTCCACCCACGAAGATGCTATAACCGGAAGATAGATAAGAGAGAAGATTTAAATCATATAAGGTAAGAGGGAAATAGAAATTAGAGGTGAGGAGTAAACAAGAATTCCTATCGAGATCTTTTCAAATAATTTTTAGTAAAATAGTTTGGACACTCTACATCAACGACCATTAGCTAGGTTATCCTACAGGCAGACTGGACCCATGGGGTATCGAAGAACCAAAGCTCTGATACCACTTTGTAACGCCCCAAGATCGGTACTATGCAGATTTTAGCGTTCCAGCCAAATCCGCATAATAACGATCCTAAAGGACGCCCACCAGGCATAACGTGCACGTCGCAACACACACGTTATGCGGGTGGAATTGTGATAACATTACAATAGTTCTCGACGGAACCCACAAAAGAACATATACATACAACAACGACTCACAGAGTCAAGAACCAAAAGATACAATACGAAGATCCAAAGGAACAGCGGAAACGAAATTGCGTCCAGCTACGGACAAGATACAAATTGGACTAAGAGTCCTGAAGATAAGCAAAGGCACCATATCTCTGCCCAGGCCAAGCCTAGCCGGAGGGATTCCCCAAGCTAACGTCGTCAGACTTCAAACCTGTTGGCTGCATGTGGAATAGCAGACCCGAAGGGGTCAGTACTATAAAACAGTACTGGCAAGTAATACTCACAAGATATCAAAGCTGGAATTCCGGGGAGAAGGGTTAGCGATTGAGGCGGCGGCAAGCAGCACTAACAACTTATAGAGACACGCTACAACTTCCGTCTATCAGAGACAAGGTAAGAGAGCGCATAAGAAACCAACTATACTACACACCAAACAAACTCACCCTAAAACAACTCCCTCGTATCCTCAACCCACGAGGAAGAAGTCCGGGCACTCACACGGTGGACAAGTTTTAATCAAATTATTATTCATGTAATCTATCTTACTAGTCAAGTTATTATCATTATAAGGTGCAAGTTGTCTATGATCTTTTTAGCCAGCGCATTTCACCAAGTCGTCCATAACCGCGGACACGGCTTTTCGAAAAGATTTAACCCTGCAGGGATGCACCAATGAACCCACACGCATCGAAACTCTCGCTTAGAGGTGTACCGGTGGAGGTTTCGACGCAATACTTCCCATCTCTACAAACAAGTCCAGGGAGCCACCTAGCTAGGACTGATCCACCTTGAGAGTCCGGCCGAAGCTTCGAGGTGGGCCTAACCGTTGCGAGGACGGCTTCGGGAGGGAACACTCATACGATTGCCCCTCCTTCCACATGCGGTTAACGCTCATGCCGCAACTTCTATCAAAACACCCGAACTACTTGTGGCATCCTGGACAGGTTTGAGGATCTGGTAATAGATTGCGGGGAGGCCCATAGAACTCCCACATGTGGTTAGTGCGCTCAGTCTTGGATCAGCGGAAAAGAACTCGGGTCCTAGGCGACACTAGCAGAACAAATCACCACGATTGGCCTTCCGCCGGTGCCTTATCTTTATTAAGTTATCCCATCGCAACAGAAATTAAAGATTACCATTTTAGTTGAGCCTAGCTATCATGTTAAGCACAAGACTAGATAACAGAGATAACAGACTCAAGCAAAGCACCTAAGCATGCACTACGACTCGCAAGGCTAACAAGGTAAACAAGCAACAGGGTAATAGGATGTGGGGTGGGGCATATCATGGCTGCAAGGTAGACATGCATATAGGATCGAGACACAAGCATCGCAACATAAGGCTAGCAAGGAACAAAAGATAGGACGAGTAAGAGACAGAAAACAAGCAAAGATAGCAAGGGAGTATCACTTGCCTGCAATCCGGTAGAGGTAGCAGAACCTGTCGTTGCTCACATCAACTCATCGTCCTATTCCCGAAGATGCAACAAACACTGGAAGGCAAAAGATGCATTTTACTTCTACGGCAAAAGAAGCGGCATGTTGATGACATGATGCATGACAAATTAAAGGTTGTCCAATTTTATTTCCTAACACATGGCAAATCATTTTAAATGGGATCGGTGCATAATATAAAGGCACCGGACAAATCCCATAATTAAATTGATTTAATTCCACTAAATGGATAAAGGTGCGATGTTAATTAATGATGCATGATTTTATAAGATACGGATATATATATGGCATATAGGGTTAGGGTTGAGGTCACACATCGGATCGGGGAACTTCGGATTCGGGTCCACCGTCTTCGGTCCGGAGGGGAAGTAGTCGAAGTAGTCGTCGTAGTCGAAGTAGTCGTTCATCCGGAGTCGAAGTAGTCGAGGTAGTCGACGTCGTGGAAGTAGTCGTACTCGGGTCGTAGTCGTGGCGGACCTTGGCGTTCCGGACTTCGGGGTCTTCGGGGTCCACGGTGGTCGGGGGTCGGACACCGGTCTTCTCGGACACGCACGAAGGCGGCCGTCACAACTCGAACACGGAGAACATGGCGGGTTCTGGTCGGGGAAGATCTTGTCGTATCCACACGATCGTCGTACTCGGTCGTCGGGGAAGTAGAACTTGTCGGTCCTCGGTCGTCGTCGTCGTACTCGGTCTTCACGGACGGAGAACTCACGTCGGGAAAGATCTCGGCGGCTCCGGCCTTCACGGTGTTACACGACGGGAACGGAGATCTTGCGTCGGGGAGGCTTCACGACGGAAAAACGAGGTGCTTCACGACGGGGAACGCGCCGGAAACGGGAACACAACGGGAACGGGAAGCGGCTGTCGGGAACAGGATGGAAAACATCGGGGAACCGTCGGGGATCGGGAACGTCCGGGAACCGGCACAGGGGCATCAACGGAACAGAAACGGGAACGCATCAGGGATGCACAACAGGGAAGGAAGCAACGTGGAACACATCAATGGGCACGGAGGCAGTCCACGGGCGTCGGGGACGGGAAGCAGAAGCAGCAAGCTCGGGCTGGGCAAAACTCGAGGCCGGGGATGAGCTTGAGGAGGCGGGGACGGAATGTCGGCGGGAAGCCTCGTCGGGGAAAAGCAGGGGCGCAGGCACAGAGGAGGAAGGTCGGGCACAGGCGCGGACGGGCTGCACACACGACACATGAGGCAGAGGAGGCGCGGCCGGCATCAGGGAGGGCAGCAGGGCCACGGCCAGAGGGGAGGCAAGACACGGCGGCCATGAAGCTGGGGGCGGCGGACGACGGCGTCGGGGACGGACAGAAGAGGAGTACCGACGGGGAGGAGCAGGGGAGGCCGCGGCAAGGACACCGATGGAGACGAGCACGAGGGGAGGAGGCCGACGGGGAGAGCCGCGGCCGGCCGAGGAGCAGAGGAGGTCGGGGATCGCGCGGGAGGAAGAAGATGGGGAGAGAGAGGAAGAGAGCGGCGCGGGTGAGGGGAGAGGGGTGGAGGAGCCGGCCGGCCGAACTTGGGAGGGAGCGGCCAGGGGAGAGGGCCGACGCCGGTGGGGAAGAGCTGGGGAGGCCGGAGCTGGAGGGGAGCACGGGGTCGGGTCGAGCATGCGCGGGTGCGGTGGCCGGGAGAGAAAGAAGAAGAGGAGAGAAGAAAAAGAGAGATAGAGAAAAGAAATAGAGGATAAGGTCCAGGGACTAGAAAAAAAGGAAAAGGGTCCTTTTGAGAGGTGGAAGGACATCTTCGCGAAAACAGAAAAAGAGGAGAGGGTGGCTGCAAAAACGCAGGGGGTGGGAACAGAAAAAGGCAGGGGCAGGATTAGGGTTTGCTCTAGGGTTTGCTTAGCTGGGCTTTTGGGCCTAGCTAGTTGGGCTGCTCTCTCTCTCGCTCAAAACATTTATTTTATTTTGCAAATTAAATTTGGCAATTAATTTTCGAAAACGGAGACAACTGTCTCGGTAAAAATATTTTCCGACAATTTTAGAAAAATAAAATAGGGTTTAATAGAAATAATTTTTGCGGACAAAAACATGCGATGCGATGATGCTGATGTCATGATGATGCAAAAATAAAATAACAGGCAAAAATCTAATTTGGGGAAAAACCCCGGGCATTACAACCGACACCACTAACAAGGGATCTCGCCCCGAGATCCACACTACCGTAAGGGAGAAGAAGAGCAAGGTAAACTATCGAATCTTGTCGCACCAGGTTGATCTTCTCGACACCACTAACAAGAGGTTCTTGCCCACGTCAATGGCGATGACCGTCTGTTGAGATCCTTCCGAAGATCGAACCTATTAGGTCAAAGGCAAGAGATCGTCCACCCACGAAGATGCTATAACCGGAAGATAGATAAGAGAGAAGATTTAAATCATATAAGGTAAGAGGGAAATAGAAATTAGAGGTGAGGAGTAAACAAGAATTCCTATCGAGATCTTTTCAAATAATTTTTAGTAAAATAGTTTGGACACTCTACATCAACGACCATTAGCTAGGTTATCCTACAGGCAGACTGGACCCACGGGGTATCGAAGAACCAGAGCTCTGATACCACTTTGTAACGCCCCAAGATCGGTACTATGCAGATTTTAGCGTTCCAGCCAAATCCGCATAATAACGATCCTAAAGGACGCCCACCAGGCATAACGTGCACGTCGCAACACACACGTTATGCGGGTGGAATTGTGATAACATTACAATAGTTCTCGACGGAACCCACAAAAGAACATATACATACAACAACGACTCACAGAGTCAAGAACCAAAAGATACAATACGAAGATCCAAAGGAACAGCGGAAACGAAATTGCGTCCAGCTACGGACAAGATACAAATTGGACTAAGAGTCCTGAAGATAAGCAAAGGCACCATATCTCTGCCCAGGCCAAGCCTAGCCGGAGGGATTCCCCAAGCTAACGTCGTCAGACTTCAAACCTGTTGGCTGCATGTGGAATAGCAGACCCGAAGGGGTCAGTACTATAAAACAGTACTGGCAAGTAATACTCACAAGATATCAAAGCTGGAATTCCGGGGAGAAGGGTTAGCGATTGAGGCGGCGGCAAGCAGCACTAACAACTTATAGAGACACGCTACAACTTCCGTCTATCAGAGACAAGGTAAGAGAGCGCATAAGAAACCAACTATACTACACACCAAACAAACTCACCCTAAAACAACTCCCTCGTATCCTCAACCCACGAGGAAGAAGTCCGGGCACTCACACGGTGGACAAGTTTTAATCAAATTATTATTCATGTAATCTATCTTACTAGTCAAGTTATTATCATTATAAGGTGCAAGTTGTCTATGATCTTTTTAGCCAGCGCATTTCACCAAGTCGTCCATAACCGCGGACACGGCTTTTCGAAAAGATTTAACCCTGCAGGGATGCACCAATGAACCCACACGCATCGAAACTCTCGCTTAGAGGTGTACCGGTGGAGGTTTCGACGCAATACTTCCCATCTCTACAAACAAGTCCAGGGAGCCACCTAGCTAGGACTGATCCACCTTGAGAGTCCGGCCGAAGCTTCGAGGTGGGCCTAACCGTTGCGAGGACGGCTTCGGGAGGGAACACTCATACGATTGCCCCTCCTTCCACATGCGGTTAACGCTCATGCCGCAACTTCTATCAAAACACCCGAACTACTTGTGGCATCCTGGACAGGTTTGAGGATCTGGTAATAGATTGCGGGGAGGCCCATAGAACTCCCACATGTGGTTAGTGCGCTCAGTCTTGGATCAGCGGAAAAGAACTCGGGTCCTAGGCGACACTAGCAGAACAAATCACCACGATTGGCCTTCCGCCGGTGCCTTATCTTTATTAAGTTATCCCATCGCAACAGAAATTAAAGATTACCATTTTAGTTGAGCCTAGCTATCATGTTAAGCACAAGACTAGATAACAGAGATAACAGACTCAAGCAAAGCACCTAAGCATGCACTACGACTCGCAAGGCTAACAAGGTAAACAAGCAACAGGGTAATAGGATGTGGGGTGGGGCATATCATGGCTGCAAGGTAGACATGCATATAGGATCGAGACACAAGCATCGCAACATAAGGCTAGCAAGGAACAAAAGATAGGACGAGTAAGAGACAGAAAACAAGCAAAGATAGCAAGGGAGTATCACTTGCCTGCAATCCGGTAGAGGTAGCAGAACCTGTCGTTGCTCACATCAACTCATCGTCCTATTCCCGAAGATGCAACAAACACTGGAAGGCAAAAGATGCATTTTACTTCTACGGCAAAAGAAGCGGCATGTTGATGACATGATGCATGACAAATTAAAGGTTGTCCAATTTTATTTCCTAACACATGGCAAATCATTTTAAATGGGATCGGTGCATAATATAAAGGCACCGGACAAATCCCATAATTAAATTGATTTAATTCCACTAAATGGATAAAGGTGCGATGTTAATTAATGATGCATGATTTTATAAGATACGGATATATATATGGCATATAGGGTTAGGGTTGAGGTCACACATCGGATCGGGGAACTTCGGATTCGGGTCCACCGTCTTCGGTCCGGAGGGGAAGTAGTCGAAGTAGTCGTCGTAGTCGAAGTAGTCGTTCATCCGGAGTCGAAGTAGTGGAGGTAGTCGACGTCGTGGAAGTAGTCGTACTCAGGTCGTCGTCATGGCGGACCTTGGCGTTCCAGGCTTCGGGGTCGTCGGGGTCCACGGTGGTCGGGGGTCGGACACCGGTCTTCTCGGACACGCACGAAGGCGGCCGTCACAACTCGAACACGGAGAACATGGCGGGTTCCGGTCGGGGAAGATCTTGTCGTATCCACACGATCGTCGTACTCGGTCGTCGGGGAAGTAGAACTTGTCGGTCCTCGGTCGTCGTCGTCGTACTCGGTCTTCACGGACGGAGAACTCACGTCGGGAAAGATCTCGGCGGCTCCGGCCTTCACGGTGTTACACGACGGGAACGGAGATCTTGCGTCGGGGAGGCTTCACGACGGAAAAACGAGGTGCTTCACGACGGGGAACGCGCCGGAAACGGGAACACAACGGGAACGGGAAGCGGCTGTCGGGAACAGGATGGAAAACATCGGGGAACCGTCGGGGATCGGGAACGTCCGGGAACCGGCACAGGGGCATCAACGGAACAGAAACGGGAACGCATCAGGGATGCACAACAGGGAAGGAAGCAACGTGGAACACATCAATGGGCACGGAGGCAGTCCACGGGCGTCGGGGACGGGAAGCAGAAGCAGCAAGCTCGGGCTGGGCAAAACTCGAGGCCGGGGATGAGCTTGAGGAGGCGGGGACGGAATGTCGGCGGGAAGCCTCGTCGGGGAAAAGCAGGGGCGCAGGCACAGAGGAGGAAGGTCGGGCACAGGCGCGGACGGGCTGCACACACGACACATGAGGCAGAGGAGGCGCGGCCGGCATCAGGGAGGGCAGCAGGGCCACGGCCAGAGGGGAGGCAAGACACGGCGGCCATGAAGCTGGGGGCGGCGGACGACGGCGTCGGGGACGGACAGAAGAGGGGTACCGACGGGGAGGAGCAGGGGAGGCCGCGGCAAGGGCACCGACGGGGACAAGCACGAGGGGAGGAGGCCGACGGGGAGAGCCGCGGCCGGCCGAGGAGCAGAGGAGGTCGGGGATCGCGCGGCAGGAAGAAGATGGGGAGAGAGAGGAAGAGAGCGGCGCGGGTGAGGGGAGAGGGGTGGAGGAGCCGGCCGGCCGAACTTGGGAGGGAGCGGCCAGGGGAGAGGGCCGACGCCGGTGGGGAAGAGCTGGGGAGGCCGGAGCTGGAGGGGAGCACGGGGTCGGGTCGAGCATGCGCGGGTGCGGTGGCCGGGAGAGAAAGAAGAAGAGGAGAGAAGAAAAAGAGAGATAGAGAAAAGAAATAGAGGATAAGGTCCAGGGACTAGAAAAAAAGGAAAAGGGTCCTTTTGAGAGGTGGAAGGACATCTTCGCGAAAACAGAAAAAGAGGAGAGGGTGGCTGCAAAAACGCAGGGGGTGGGAACAGAAAAAGGCAGGGGCAGGATTAGGGTTTGCTCTAGGGTTTGCTTAGCTGGGCTTTTGGGCCTTGCTAGTTGGGCTGCTCTCTCTCTCGCTCAAAACATTTATTTTATTTTGCAAATTAAATTTGGCAATTAATTTTCGAAAACGGAGACAACTGTCTCGGTAAAAATATTTTCCGACAATTTTAGAAAAATAAAATAGGGTTTAATAGAAATAATTTTTGCGGACAAAAACATGCGATGCGATGATGCTGATGTCATGATGATGCAAAAATAAAATAACAGGCAAAAATCTAATTTGGGGAAAAACCCCGGGCATTACAATCATGTGAAGTTATGAGTCATCAATACAAGCTCCAAGCCGTCACAAGTTAACAACTCGGCGCTTGGGGGCTATACATATACCAGTGTAAACAAGCTCGAGCAAAGTCATACAACTCGTCAAAAGGACTCGGAGAAAATTTCCGACTCACTTCAAAGCAAGTCGGCCAGAGAAGCCGGCATTAACAAGTCAACAGGAGAAGTCGGCATTAACAAGTCGGCAGGAGAAGCCGGCATTAACAAGTCGACAGGAGAAGCCGGCATTAACAAGTCGGCAGGAGAAGCCGGCATTGACAAGTCGGCAGGAGAAGCCGGCATTGACAAGTCGGCAGGAGAAGCCGGCATTAACGAGTCGGCAAGCGAAGCCGGCATCGACAACTCGGCAACGCCTACATCGACAACTCGGGAAAATCTACAACGACAACCCGACAAAATCTACAACGACAACCCGGCAAAGTCTACATCGATAACTCGGCAAATGCTGAAGCCGGGTTCCGCGACATCATCGACATCTACAACTCGGCAAAGCGCTACATCTACAAGCCGGCAAAGAACCCGGCATGGACTCTGTGTCCCATTTCTTCAACAAATCAAGACCTTCCGCATGACTCTACGAGTCACCCGAAAGCTCGGGGGCTACTGTCGGGGATATGGGACACGGGTACCCGCAAGGAGGATTAACGTGGCCCATCCGGGGTGGCCCAGCAGGCCGACTCCACAGTCTGATTAGGACAAGGACTCACCTTGCCAACTTGTAATAGATTAGCAGTGTCCTACAAGGACTCTGCTTGTACTAGATTAGCAGTGTCCTAAAAGGACTCGACATGTAAGCCGGCCTCCTCCACCTTTATAAGGAGGGGCAAGGCGCACCAAGAGGGAGAGGCAGACAGATCTAGACAAGAGGAGCCGCCTCATCGGTGACTTCCACCATGAGAGGAATAAGACCTAGCCACAAACAGCACGTAGGGATATTACCGGATGATGTTTCCCGGGTCCCGAAGCTGTATAAATCTTGTCTCCCGTGTCGTTCATTTACTAACCCACATCGACGATGCCCGCGCGTACATAGTCCCGTATCTTCACCGTTGATCTAAACCATCAACAGATAGTCTAGCTAAAGCTAGTGACAGAGTGGAGCATTGTTGAGCAGAACAATTACGGTTGCAATCTCGAGCTTGAAGACTAACTTCAATTTTGCCAACCTGATGTAGGGTTTGACAATTGACATCAGGGTTCAACGGAAAAGATCTTGGGTTAAAGATCAGCTTCATGCAACGGGACTCACAATAGCATAATGCTCACAAGGGTGACAACCCTCATGAATCATTACACCTAAGCCCTAGCACAATCCGGGACCTTCGGTTCAAGATCTTTGGCTAATGCAAAGGAATTTCTTGACGATCCGCAACACTTCCTTTCTTTGGCTTTAGAATTTATAGACGAGCAAGGTTAACCCGTAACTAAAGATAGAACCCAACCCCGTGATCCTAAAGATTTGAACTTTGCAGACGATCAGAAAAACCGTTAAATCAAATAGAGGTAAGATGACACCGAAATCAGAGCAAATTGGGTAAGGAGTAAAAAGAATCCTAAGATGGTTTTCACAACTCATTTTTAGGTTAAAAATAATTTTTACGAACTAGACTCGACATCGACCAATAGAAAGGGTTTCCTACAGGCAGTCCTGCTCTGATACCAACTTGTAGCGCCCCGACCCCAGAACTATACAATGAAGCATTGTGCAACCGGTCATGCTACACAATCGAGGGTTACTGGGTTTACCAATCCCAGGCCAAAACCCATTGGCAGGTGTCCTCGGAATGGATCATCGGCACACAACACCTCGATCATGCCATAAGCTCAGACATCGCTATCACGTATAGTAAAGAGACCGAGACTTGTGGAACAACTGGCACATTGCAGACTCTACGACAAAAAAGCATATAGCAACTCACATAAGAGAAGATACAAATATTACACACAAAAGGATCACAGATCCAACAATACATCAAGCGGAAGCGGGAAGTGTTGTCTAACAACAAGATGCAAATATATGGCCTAAGAGGCCTACAAATAAAGATCCCAGCCAGCTTGTTCCACGGTCCCAAGCTGCCACCTGGGAACCCCGGACTACTAGTCGATGTCCACGAAGAACCCACCTAGCTGCTCGGTGTCGTCCTCCTCTGAAATACAAATATAAAGGCAGCAAAGAGAGACTGAGTACGATGTACTCGCAAGTTTAGTAGGGCGATATAGGCCCAATGATTGACGGAGGCTCTAAAGCTACATATGTAGCTATTTTTGCATAAAGCTAATTTTCATAAACTAGACATAAATGACACATGGCACCGTCTACTCAGAATATTTTCATAAAGGGGGTAAGAGAGTAAACTTTCATACTCGGTTCTCATAGAACCTACTTGTAGCCATAACCACTCATCTCACACAAAGGCACTCCCTTGAATCCCCCTCGAGGAAATGAACCTTTGGTCACACGTTGTAATGCAACCTTTAGCTGCCAAATTAATTAATTAGGTTAAGGTTCTTTATGGTCTCGTATATCCGTTCCCAAGTCATCCATAACCGCGGACACGGCTTTTCAAAAAGATTAAACCCTGCAGGGCTTTACTATTTTACCCATTGGTACCGTTCGGCTCACCTAATTCGCCCTCTTCCGGGGAAGGCCGGCGAGCGGGCACGGTTAGACCTTTACAATGCATGAGGCTTACTCAAGGGCGATCAGTGTGCGGAAGGACAAGTTCAGCGCCTCCAACGCCCTGCCCCGCGGCCACATCCTAAACACCACCATCCTCGTTCCTTTTTCCACCCACACACTCACACGCAAATGGAAATAGCTAACTAGAGGACCCTTGACAAGCCCCTCACAAATTATTTGGTCAGTAAGGCGCCCATACACCCACCAATGGCAGCACGCTCGATCTTGAGTCTAGAGACAACAACTCGCACCTAGGGGCAAGAGTGAGGCAAAACACCATCCCCGATGGCAACTCACCCAAGCCTTCTTAGCATTTTAATTAAACACCCCACATATCCACCATGTCCGAAACATTCCATCAACATCAACAATTATGCAATTCAACAACGGACATTTCTAGCATTTGACTAAGCATGGCTAAGCATAGCTAAGCATATAAATACAACAATTATATTCTTGTCTCCGGCCAACACATCAACACTAAGATTCATAGGTAGGGATACATGTGATTGGCTCGGGGAAAAACATGCATTCATAGGATACTCTATGTCTTGATCAAAAATGTCATTTGAATCGCATGCAATATTATGGTGGATAAAATAAGTTGATAAAATCATAGGATGCTAGATGCCAAGAAGGTTAGGTTATCTCTTGCGTTGCTGCCGGGGCGTGTAGTACTGCTCGTCGGGGTAGGTAGCGTTAACCTCGACTCCGAAATCTATCGATACCCAAAAGCAACACAAACAACAAATAAATCACACGAACACAAGATGCAATGCACAATAACATGATGACATGACAAGTTGATGCATTGATATTAACATTTAGATTATTTAACAAATTAAATGGAGTTCCAAATAATTAGTGCAATTATTTGGACGCAACTCCATATTTATCTTAGTGACCACAATACTTATAAATCATTACATTATTAGAGAATTGGCTCAATATGTATGAACATGACATGAAAGTATAGGGTTTGTTCTTTCGATCATTTTGGTACCACATTTGTAATTTTCGGAGCCCCGATGAATAAATAGTGATTTAAATAATTATTTGGATTTAACTCTTTTAAAACAAATTATGAATAACATCAATAAATATTTGTGATCATGATGTGATAAGTACATGGTTTGATAGCATTTGACATGTTGATCACTTTGATATTTTATTCATAATTTTTGGATAAATATTTAATAAGTTATGATTTTTCCCAATTTGGGTATTATTTAACCCATTCTAGGAATTCTTAATTAAAGGCAGATTTATTTATTCAAAAGGGCAAGGCGATGTTTCCAAATGATAGGAAAAGTTTTAATTTGCTTTGTAATTCAAAAGGAAAAGCTAAAGGCCAGACAGGCCGGCCTCAGGCCGGCCAGGCCGGGCTACAGGCCGGGCACCAGCCCGAGAGGTCCGGCCTTTTGCCGGCCCAGGCTGGGGCGCAGGCCGGGAGAGTGGTCGAAGGGTCCGGCCTCGTGCCGGCCCAAACCGAGGCCAGGCCGGGCGACCAAGCGCACGTGGCTGGTCAAACGCCCCGACCGGCGGCGACGAGCGATGGCGAGACGACAAAGGGAAGAGGAAGGGACGAAGTAGGGTGTCCAGCTGGACCGCGAGCTCACCAGAAACTTGTCGGAGGGGGCGGCAAGGGCCGGGGTGGCCGGACGACGTCTTGTTGGTGCTCGGACGGCGGCGGACAGAGCGGAGGGGAAAAGGACGGCGTCGGCGACTTCGGCCGCCCCTTGTCGATTCACGCGGTGCAGAGGTAGAGCGCGTCGAGGCGGAGACAACGGCGTGCTCGACGGAGCTCACGGAGGTCGGAGACGACGGCGTTTGGCGAGGGAAAGCCGCGGCTCGACGGCTACTAGAGGAGGAGGGAAACGAGCGGCGGTGACGATTCGCGCGGCCCCAGGACGATTCTGCCGGCGAGGAGGAAGCTGACGGCGAGGCGGAGTGGACGCCGGTCTTGGCTCGCTCCGGGGAGGCTTCTATCGGCGACGATTCGACGGCGGCGTCATCGGCTCAGCGGCAGCAGCACTGATAAGCTAGGGTTTGGTCGGGGGAAAAACGGGGAGGGGAAAATGGATGCGGGGAAGCAGGTGACGACGGGGCGGCCTCCATATCCTCCCGAGGGGCCATGGCAGGTGGGCGGCATGGGGACGGCGCGGCATGGCTGGCGGCATGGCGGCAGTGTGCCGTACACTGTCGCCACAGTGGAGGAGAAGGCCAAATTCCAAAAACCCCCTTGGCAGATTTAAATTCTTTGCAAAAAGGTCCATCAACAGACTTTGGCGATTAAAAAATGGGCACTTAAACATTTTTATAAAATCTGCAAAAATTTAAATGGGCTCCCCATGTCATGAGGAAGCTCCACAAAAATTGTTGTATCAAAATAAATTGTTTAGATTCAATTTTATTCATATTGTTGCTATTTGATCATTTGTGATAATTTGCAAAAAGCATTTATTTGAAGCACTTTGGCAATTCAATAAATTATGAAAATATTTATGGAGGCTCATATTGTATTAATGAAGCTCCCCATTATTTTATTTTGAATTTTTGGAAAGTTTAACTTGGTTCCCAAAATAGGATTTGAATTGAACCGAATGGACTTCTCAAATTTGTTTATTTGCTTATTAAGAATTTGCCTTTACCAAATAATTATAATTGGGTGATTGAAACTTCCTGAACAATTTGGAAGTTCAAAGTTACTTGGGTTTTGCCATCTTGAGTAATGTATTTGGTTTGAACTTCTTGGGAAGGGTTTTGCTTCCCTAGTTTTTAATTTATAAGTGTTGCTTTGTTTAGAATTAGCAATTTAAATAAGTATGCCATGATGCAAATGCAAAGCAAAAAGTGAAAATTTGGCCCATATTTTAGGGTACCAATCTGGGGCTGTTACAACTCTACCCCCCTTACAGGAATCTCGTCCCGAGATCCTAGAGTAGAAGAAGGGATGAGGGGAACTGACAACACACATCTCCCACGGTCTTCCCGATCTCACGATGATCTTCCTTGTTGTAGGGATTGGGCTAACCAACAAGACATGCCAAACTAGCGGAAAGGACAGAAGATAGCTAAATGCGTTAGGCAAGTTTTCTCCGAGGGTTGGAGTTATACACTTTGCCCAAAACCATAAGCCATTTAGGAAAAAGGAATGACTTTACCAAACAAAGGTCGAGTCGAGGATAGGACAACCGATCAATTGTTCCAGGCCATGACAATACTTCAAACCACCCACTGTGTAGACCATAGGGATTTGAAGCACCGTGAGGAGAAAATACACCTTCTTTTGGACTCCACGCTTGTGACGTACTAGACGTTTCCGTAAGGTTGGAAGCTCGGCCCTAACGGGACGAATGAATTTACCCAACGTCCGAGTGATTGGGCAAAACCTTGATTTCACCGAGGTGGGAAGGATATAGCATTTGATCCACAATTAAATAGAGAGGTAAAACCTCATAACGAGATATTGTCACAAGATAGATGGAGTAGGAGGATTGACCGATAGATATTTAGCAACTTCGTAGTGAGGTTCTACTTGAGATACTAGACGTCACACTCCGGCTTCAGAATAGCCTTCAATCAATCCTCCAGCGAAATCGTACTTGAAGATAGAGGAAGGACCTTAGGGGAACTATTAGGATAAACTACCCATGATACTCACGGATAGTGGGTGATTTTTCATGATTGAAGGGATTTCGTCAACAGATCTTCCGATGAGGTGCTTGAACCACAACACCGTACTCATCAGGTTTACTAAAAGATCTAGGTCATGCTCTTGGTAAACCACCAAGCATCATTTCTGCTTGAGGTTCAGAGTTGGGTAGGTGTGCAGATACTTCGGCCTAGCAGGTATGGAAGGAGTTTGCGGAAGTTAGCCCCAATGCAAGGTAACTAGATTTGCAAGACATGGGCTACCGGTTCAAGCTCCAAAACACGAGCTAGATTGGGAGTTCCAGGTGGTCACGATTACCTAGAGGAAATTGAACCAGCATGAACTCCAAACAATGAAGCCCAACTGATTCATGATTGGGAAATACCGGTGAGCTGATCAAATTTGACAACTTCTTTTTATTTAGGAACGACTCGGTCAGGGCTTGGTGTGCACACATGGCTTAATCAGAGAACGGGAGGTAATAACCTACCAGCTCCATGATGCACGTATGCATAACCAACTTGTGATTTAACCCGAGGAGGCAAAGCGAACTTCACTCGGATCAATAGCTACAAACGTCACTAGTGGCGAGAGAGAACTTGCTTTTCAAGAAAAGACGCGGTCTTGAGAGTTTCGGCATGAATCTAACTCGTTGACCGAAGGTGCACCTGAACGAATGGACTTGGCAACACAGACAACTCAGCCGGATGATATGATTACCAATCAGGCTAAGAGTGCCACCAAAGTCTTTGGATTTCAAAACAATATCAATTGCTAAGAATATCCGATTACCACAACGATATGCATCCTCGACATTCTCGAGCCCGGGTAGCTCGTAGGTAGATGGATAAGGAAGGGTAAGAGCATCACTTCATCAAGTACGTCATGAGACTAAGCACGACTTCTCGATATAAAAGAGGGTGACACTACAAGGTGGAACGGAACAAAAGCTAAACAAGCTCTTACTCCGCGAATCACAAAACTTTGACCTGGTTCGAGAAATGGACAAAGTACCGGAGTTTGTTTCTCCTGACATTCCCGAAGTGGAAAATGCCTTGACGTACTACAAGGAATAACATGCATCAGAACACCCCAATGCACAATAAAACTTGATTGTCAACTGACAGAAAGAGGACGGAATGACAGATCTAGAGCAAGAAACGGGCTAACAACAATCTCAAGTGATTGCAGAAGCCCTTGTTAGCACTCTTCCGACAACTAGTGCCGAAAGGGTTTCAGGAATGAGTGTGGTTGGAGGAATCACAAATACTGATGGACCACTCGCTAGGAGCAATCTTGTCGTGATTCAGATGGTTCTTTGACAGATAGTCTAGCTAAAGCTAGTGACAGAGTGGAGCATTGTTGAGCAGAACAATTACGGTTGCAATCTCGAGCTTGAAGACTAACTTCAATTTTGCCAACCTGATGTAGGGTTTGACAATTGACACCAGGGTTCAACGGAAAAGATCTTGGGTTAAAGATCAGCTTCATGCACCGGGACTCACAATAGCATAATGCTCACAAGGGTGACAACCCTCATGAATCATTACACCTGAGCCCTAGCACAATCCGGGACCTTCGGTTCAAGATCTTTGGCTAATGCAAAGGAATTTCTTGACGATCCGCAACACTTCCTTTCTTTGGCTTTAGAATTTGTAGACGAGCAAGGTTAACCCGTAACTAAAGATAGAACCCAACCCCGTGATCCTAAAGATTTGAACTTTGCAGACGATCAGAAAAACCGTTAAATCAAATAGAGGTAAGATGACACCGAGATCAGAGCGAATTGGGTAAGGAGTAAAAAGAATCCTAAGATGGTTTTCACAACTCATTTTTAGGTTAAAAATAATTTTCACGAACTAGACTCGACATCGACCAATAGAAAGGGTTTCCTATAGGCAGTCCTGCTCTGATACCAACTTGTAGCGCCCCGACCCCAGAACTATACAGTGAAGCGTTGTACAACCGGTCATGCTACACAATTGAGGGTTACTGGGTTTACAAATCCCAGGCCAAAACCCATTGGCAGGTGTGCTCAGAATGGATCATCGGCACACAACACCTCGATCATGCCATAAGCTCAGACATCGCTATCACATATAGTAAAGAGACCGAGACTTGTGGAACAACTGGCACATTGCAGACTCTACGACAAAAAAGCATATTGTCGTGGGGTTGTCACGGCAAGTCCTTCCTCTGGGAAGGTGAGTTCTGGGGCCATTGATGCACGAAGTACGTAGGAGAGGTTAATCTCGCCTAGCGACACGGATTTACCCAGGTTCGGCCCCTCTTGATTAGAGGTAAAGACCTACTTCCTGCTTCTCTTTATTGCTCTAGATCTGGTATCGATTACAGGGTTCCGGCTCCTCTCTCGGGAGTCGGCGACTTGGTATCTCTCTCAAGGCTTCTGGATTGCTAAGAACTTATCTACCTAAGGTTCAAGACCCCGCTTATTAAGGTGGCCGGGTCTCTGGACTTACAACCTACACCGAGTCATGCTAGAACACGGAGTCCTATTCTTCCTCTTGGTCTTCCAAGTTAGGGCTCCGGGTTGTACTTGGACTCTTTGTTGACGAGTCCCTTCTCCATCATGGGCCTTGGTCGGCTTGTCTTCAGCCCAGCCCATGCGACTTGATACGTGACTCGGCTTTGGCCTTCTTGGTCTTGGCGGGTCTACTTTCCGGGTCCATGGGCCTACCTATAAAGTATCCCCCCATCAGTAGCCCCCGAATTTATCTTGGGCGCAGCTTTAGCGGCTTCTTCTGACTTCTTAGGTCGACTCCCTGGATCGACTTCTTCAATCTGAGTCACCAATTCAGGAGTCGCCTGCTGCTAGCTCCAAGATGAATTCCTGCATAAAAACATAATACACACATAAAATGAGTCCATCCTTTTCCCTTGTTCAAGCCACCACTCTTGCCTTTGCACTAACAGGCCGAGTTTGTTATGACTCTTGTGAACAAGGACTAAATGACCCGACTCTCACTGTCACAGGACTCGCCATTCTGAGACAAGCCGGCTTCTTCCACTTCTGTGACTTTAGTTTTTCTATTATCATTTCCTATCTGGCTTTTAGCCACCGAATCATTATCCACAGTTCATTGTGGACCACCTCTGTAACTCTCTATGGTTTTTACCCCTTTATAGATTGCGAAGGGTTAGGTCTCAAAAACCCTCACTTGCCCCTTCAGCTCAAATCTCCCCTTTCTCTTTGCGCTCATCTCTTCCCGCGCTCAGCACACACCGCCCGCTCGCCATGGCACCCAGGCGCGCAAAGGCTGCTCCCAAGGCCAAAGCTTCCTCATCGAGCAGGACAATGGACATCGCCGCCGCGGCCGCCGCCGCCACCAAATCTTCCTCGAAGCGATCGATTTTTGCCGATTGGGGCGGATCCACGATTACCGCCGAGCAATTGAAGACGCACTGGTCAACGGGTCTTATTCCGTCCAATGTGAAGGCTCGTGCCCCAGGAGATGAAGTGGTGCCCGCTCCCGCAAAGGATGAGGTGGTGATCTTCATAGAGCATCTTTTCCGCGGGTTCACTCCTCCCGGTAACCTCTTCTTCCGCCAACTCCTTGAGCTTTATCAGCTACGGATTCACGACATGGCTCCCAATTCTATCCTCACTCTGTCCAACTTCGTCACTCTGTGTGAGGATTACCTCCAGATCAAGCCCGATCTTAACCTCTGGCTCGAACTTTTCTATTGCAACCCCCAGCCCGAAACTTTTGGGGGCCCTCTCCTTCAATGCGGCGCCGTCGCTCTTCAACGACGCCTTCATTCCGTTTTTCCCAAGCCCGTTTTTCCTAATCGCATCAAAGATTGGCAGAAAACTTTCTTCTATTGCCAGGATACCTCTCATGCAGGTGAACCTAAACTTCCTCTATTCTCTGAGGACCGCCTCCGGGCGACTCCCCTTATGAAGGCTAGATGCTCAGAGGCCGCCCGGCCAAGAGTCAAGCCTTTGATCACTCGGATTCGGTCCCTCTTATCCCACAATCTAGAGAACATGGACCTAGTCGGCTGCTGGACAACTTGGAGGATCCAGCCCCTGGGTCCTAGGACTCGGCTTATCTGCTCATATACTCGCTGCACGGGTGATGACCTCCGGGTGACAGAATAGCTGTCAGATGGTCCTGAGCTCGGTCGGCTCATCAAAAAGCTGACTGGGCAGCCTGTGAAGGACCAGGCACACTTTGGGCTCCAGCCCTTCTGCTCCACCAACCCAGCTCCCGATGTAAGGCTTAAACTTTACCTCGTTTCTAACTTGCTCTTGCTTGTATCGCTTACTAAGCCATTTTTCTGACTTTTCTTGCAGCTCACCGACTCCTTCTGGAAGCCGGCCTCTGGAGCTGGCACTGAGAATAAAACTGAAGCTGAGGCTGAAGCTGAAGCCGAGGTTGAGGAGGAGACTCCTGTCACAGAACGAACTGCTGTGGCAGAAGACACTGATGACGATGACGAGGAGCCCTCTTAGGAGGCTCCCGTTGAAGACGATGTTGATGATGAGGAGTCCTCACCAGAGGCTCCTACCGAAGATATTGTTGAAGAGGAGTCCTCTCAAGAGGCTCCCATTGTGGAGGATACTGATGAAGACGAGTCCTCTTCGGAGGCTCCTGTCACTAAACAAGCTCGCACCACCTCTGGGACTACTGCTGCTCAGCCCTCTTTATCTGAAGAGTCCTCAGCCAAAAGCCACTCTTCTTCCTCCCCAGCACAATGGGTCTCGAGAGGCTGTTCACAAGGTACCACTTTCACGAGTCCTTGGGTCCACTCGCTCACCTGCTAAACCTGAAGAACGTGTGCAGAGTGTTGTTGCTGCTAGGAAGAGAAAGCTGCGCTCTGACGGGCCTACAGAGACTCCTGAGCCTCTGCCTATTTCGCACCAAAGGAAGTCAGCTTCTCCTCCCAGCAAGGACGACTCCTACCACTCCGGCATGTCTATGCCTTCTTCAGACTCTCAGGCCTCCTTGGACCTGGAAACCAATGTTGGGTAAGACTCCTCTGTTTACTCTACTTGCATTCAAATAACCTCTGCTTTTTCCCTTTTCACTAGATTTATTGCTGACTTCTGTCTTTGTATGTTTCAGGGCTCGGCCTTGCGTCAAGGTAACCAAGCTCCCAGGCATGACTGATGTCACATCTGGTCGTGGACCTGTCCCTCCTTCGGCTTCTCAAACAACAAGCACGAGGACAGGTCCCTCCACTGCTGCATCTGCTGGTGCAACTACAGCTCCCATCATTCCCGAGTCCCCTTCAAGGACTCGTGCGGCGACTCCACAGATTGTCCAGCCCTCTTCTAGGACTAAGACTCCTGACACTGCGCCTCAAGATCAGCCGGCTCCTTTGAAGGCGACTCCTGCAGCTCCACCAAGCATCAAGACTAAGTCATCTATTGACTACAGCCGACTTCGGGTGTCCGATAACATGTCCTTCTCTGAAGCCTATGCTGAAGCAGTCGACTTGAACGACCAATCTGCCAGGCTAAAGGATGATGAGCAAGCGGCTCTTAGATCTCTTCACATGATTCACACCGTAAGCCTTTTGACTTCTGCCCTTTTATGCTTTCTAGCATCCTCCTATTCCAGTAGCCCCCAAGCACCTGTCTGCGGTGACTTGTGACTAGGATAGGTGCTTTGCTTTGAAATTGAACTTAACTGCTGTGTAGGAAAAATTCGCACACTGTAGCCCCCAAGCACTGAGTCCTTAGCTCTACTAGGACTCGGGGCTGCTGATTTGTTATCTGTCGGGTTCTTGAACCCAAAAAAAAAACTTTTCCACGAGTAGCCCCCAAGCGCCGAGTTGTCAGCCTGCGACGACTTGGAGCTGATGACTTGTTGACTAGGACCCATGCCTGCTGGTTGTAAGAGAAAAACTGACTCCTGAGTAGCCCCCAAGCGCCAAGTTGTTAACTTGTGACGACTTGGAGCTCATGAGTTCTCTGCTTGACTAGTAAAGCTGACTTGCAAAATTTGACTTGTGATTGCAGTGCGTTATCTCCAAGATGAAGAGAGATATGAAGGAGCTTGAGGACCAGGCAGCATCTAGTGCCAGCTCTGCTATAGCTGAAAAAGAACGCTCCCTTCAACTTGAGAAGGATCTGAAGGTCTTGTCTGCTCAGCTGGAGCAAGTTAGGAAAGAATCTGCTGATGCCAAAAGGATTGCCCAAAAGGCTCACAATGATCTAAAAGCTGTCTTCGACACTTGCCGCAAGGGCATTGGGGCCATGTGCCAACATATATTTGGTAAGTTTGTAACTTTTGCTTACTTCCTTTCTACACCTTTCTGAACTGCTTTTAGACTGACAATCATTGATTTCTTTTCTGCAGGGGCTGACTCCCCAAAGCTCAAACTGCCCACTAGCAAGCAATTGCATGAGATGCTTGACCACTGTCATGGGCTACAAGAGGGAGCCCGTGCAGTGGTGAAATATTTGAACCCGAAGGGCAAGTGCCCAAAAGAGCCTGAACGTCTGGTGGACGAGTTGTCGAGGGCACCAGGTTATATGCGGCTGTGGAAGCAATCTTCTTTGAGGAGAGCATCCATCAGAATCCTTGCTCTAGCCCATAGCTATTACCCCACTGTTTTGGAGCCAGCAATGCTTACTATGGGGAAGCCAGAGCAACATGAGGATGGCAAACCCTTCACCCAAGACGACTTCAAGGCTGAGGAGAAGCTGGTGCGGCCATATGCTTGTGAGATTGCCAACAAGATGGACCCTGAGGTATGGGTTCATCACTATGATTTGGAGAACAAAAGAGTTGCTCCAGAGACTCCTGAGATCGTAAACTTTGGCCGTCCCTCACAGGACCCAGCTGGTGTCCCATCCTCTTCTACTGGGCCGAGTTCCTCATCGCCGGCGGCTCCTGTTCCTGGTGCCGAGCCCACATTGAAGACTCCTGCTGCGCCCACTCCTTCAAGAGCTATCTCTGGAGACGCCCAGAAACAAGAAGAGCTGGCTAAGCATATGAAGAGTCCCAGGGGCACTGGTTTTCAAATGAAGAGAGTCGCCACAAAGCCTCCTTTAAAGCCGACTCCTGCCTCTACTGCTCAAACAAAGGACAGGTCTCCTGTGAAGAAGGACTCTCCGATTCCAGCTGAGAAGTCGACTCCTCTGGAAGACCATCCCTTGAATGACTTTTGATCACTATGTAATGCTGTGCTATTGGTATTTAAACTTTGCAATGATGCACTGCTGGTGCTTAAACCTTGTTAGGTCTTTTTAAACTACTTGCTCTGAAATTGTGCCAATCAGCGTATGATGACTTGCTTGTTATGATATTTTATATGTACTATCTATGCAAGCCATTCTGTGGTTCTTATAACCCGTCTAATTATCCACTGATGAATAAGTAGGCCCTGCATGACTTCTCTTATAGTTTGAGCTGACACGCTCCTGACAACTCATGTCCCTTAAGATTCATGAGAGCCGGAGACAAGCCATGCCTGTAGATTAGTCATATTGTGCAGGATGCATCTAACTTACCAGCGAAAAAATTAGGAAAAGTTTGGCTACTGTGCCAGGTTCAAGAGGCTAAGCTTGGACTTTTTTCACTGAAAAGCAAGCCCCCAAGAACCTGATGATCAAAGTTAAAGAATAAAGCGCACTCACTGGGTGACTCGACTAAAGGACTCATGTTCATAGAAGCCTGCTTTATTTCATTTGATCATAATAATTTGATTACATCTAGGCATGGCTCGTTGGGCTCTTTGCCTTTCAACTCATAAAGCTATTACAACTTAGGTATAATAAGGACGCAACTGAGCTATGTTCCATGGCCTCTTTGCCTCTGCATAGGGATCTAGCGTATGAGATGTGTCAGCTCCTTTACTTTCACTTGCCGGCTCTCGTACATCCATTAGATAGTACGACCCATTGTGCAAGTTTTTGCTTATGATGAACGGTCCTTCCCATGGTGGAGATAACTTGTGCATTCCTTCCCTGTTTTGGACAAGTCGAAGCACTAAGTCGCCTTCCTGGAAAGTCCGAGTCTTAATTCTGCGTGCGTGATATCG
The DNA here is from genome assembly GCA_012064385.1 of Puccinellia tenuiflora. NCBI lineage: Eukaryota > Viridiplantae > Streptophyta > Magnoliopsida > Poales > Poaceae > Puccinellia > Puccinellia tenuiflora. The sequence goes on along the minus strand of QRDG01001908.1, from coordinate 185,499 downwards.
CCGCAAGTCCTGCTGATAAACTGCTGATCTCTCAAGGGCTAACTCCCTTGCTTCCTCGAGTGCATCCACCGAGTCCTGGCGAGCGAGTTCATTCTCTGTCTCGACATAATTGGCGACTCATGGCGAGTCATGCAACAAGTCGCTTGGCAGGACCGCTTCTGCTCCATACACCATGAAGAAAGGTGTGAAGCCCATGGATCTGTTAGGAGTCGTTCTTATACTCCAGAGTACTGCAGGCAGCTCCTCAACCCAACACCCGGCGGCTCTTAGCAAAGGGACTCGGAGCCGAGGTTTAATTCCCTTCAGCAACTCCTGATTTGCCCTCTCTGCTTGTCCATTAGACTGTGGGTATGCCACTGAGGCTAGGTCGAGTCTGATGTTGTTCTCACCGCAGAACTTGGCCATCTTTCCAACTGATAAGTTGGTACCATTATCTGTAATGATGCTGTGAGGATATCCAAAGCGTGTTGCTATTTTCTTGAAAAATCTCACTGCTGATGCTCCATCGACTCTGCTGACGGGTTCTACTTCCACCCACTTGGTGAATTTGTCAACTGCTACTAGAAGATGAGTCTTCTGACAGGGCGACTTTGAGAAAGGACCCACCATGTCAAGCCCCCAAACTACAAACGGCCAAGTGATAGGGATAGTTCTAAGCTCCTGGGCTGGCACGTGGTCTTGCCTTGCGTACCTTTGACATCCATCACAGACTCGAACTATCTTCTCTGCGTCCAGATGTGCTGTTAACCAAAAGAACCCGTGCCTGAAAGCTTTTGACACCAAGGATCTAGTGGATGCATGATGACCACAATCACCTGCATGAATCTCTTGCAATATTTGCCTGCCCTCTTCTGGAGATACACACCTCTGGTAGACTCCAGTGACGCTCCTTCTGTACAACTCGCCATCAATGATGGTGTAGGACTTGCATCGTCTGATGAGCTGTCTCTGTTTGACTTCATCCTGTGGGAGTTCAGCTCTAAGGATATATGCAAGGTAGGGCTCTGTCCATGCTGGTGTTGCTCGTACTGCTGCCACTAGTGCCGATTCTGGATCTGGGGAGGCTAACTCCTCCTCTGAGGGCAACTTGACTGATGGGTGGTGAAGTTCATCCACAAATACATTTGGTGGTACTTTCTCTCAACGAGAGCCGAGTCGTGATAACGCATCTGCGGCCTCGTTCTTGCGTCTGTCAATATGCTCCACTTGATATCCAGAAAAGAACCCGGCTATCTGTTCAACTGCTCTTCTATAAGCTGCCATGTTTGCATCCTTCGAGTCCCAGGTTCCAGATACTTGCTGGGCTACGAGATCCGAGTCTCCAAAGCACCTGATACGCTTGATGTTCATCTGCTTGGCCAAACGCAGGCCGTGTAGCAAAGCATCATACTCTGCCATGTTGTTTGTACAATCAAAATGCAACTGAAGGACATATGCCAACTTATCTCCTTTTGGTAAAGTTAGAACCACGCCGGCTCCTGAGCCCTCTAGCTGCCTAGACCCGTCGAAGTGCATTGTCCAATACTTGGTGCAAGGTGAACTCGGTGAGGATGTGCAATCAGTCCAATCGTTGACGAAGTCGACTAAAGCTTGAGATTTAATTGCTGTCCTGGGCTCGTATGTGATATGGTAGGGACCCAACTCGATTGCCCCCCTTGGCGACTCGACCTGTTGCATCTCTGTTGCGTATGATGTCTGCTAGCGGTGCTGAACTCACCACTTTGATTGGGTGCTCTTGGAAATAACGCTTAAGCTTCCTACTTGCAAGGAAGACTCCATAGACTAGCTTGTGCCATTGAGGGTACCTTTGCTTTGACTCTGTTAGGACTTCACTGATGTAATAAACAGGTCTCTGCACTGGATACTCTTTTCCCTCCTCTGATCGTTCCACAACTACTACTGCACTGACCACCCTTTCATTGGCAGGCACATATAATAGCATGGGCTCCTTATCTGTAGGAGCTGCAAGTACTGGCGCTGATGACAGGATTTTCTTCAAGTTCTCAAAAGCATCATCGGCTTCTTTATCCCATATTTACTTATCTGACTTCTTCAAGAGTCGATAGAGAGGACCCGCCTTCTCTCCGAGTCTTGAGATGAATCTGCTGAGAGCTACTACACAACCAGCTAGTTTCTGAATGTCCTTTAGACAAGTCGGCTTCTGCAGATTGTGAATAGCCTTGATTTTCTCTGGGTTTGCTTCAATGCCTCTCTCTGAAACAATGAAGCCAAGGAGTTTGCCTGTAGGGACTCCAAAAACACACTTGGTTGGGTTGAGTTTCATCTTGTACTTTCGCAGGTTACCAAAGGTTTCTGTCAGGTCTGCTATCAGAGAGTCGGCCTTCTGAGACTTGACAACTACATCATCCACATAAGCATGAATATTCCTTCCAATCTGTTCTTTGAAACAATTCTGGATACACCTCTGATATGTAGCTCCTGCGTTCTTGAGTCCAAAGGGCATTGTTGTGTAACAAAATGTTCCAAAGGGCGTAATGAAAGACGTCTTCAGCTCATCCTCTATGTTGAGTCTGATCTGATGGTACCCTGAATAGGCATCCAAGAAACAAAGTAATTCTGACCCCGCTGTGGAGTCGATGATCTGGTCAATACGAGGCAGTGCGAACGGGTCCTTAGGGCAATGCTTGTTAAGGCCCGTGAAGTCGATGCACATCCGCAACTCTCCTGTTTTCTTTGGCACTAACATTGGATTGGCCACCCACTCTGGGTGAAAGACTTCCTTGATGAACTCGGCTGCGAGTAGCCGAGCCACCTCTTCTCCGATGGCCTTCCTCCTGTCATCATGAAACTTGCGCAGACCCTGCTTAACTGGTCTTGCATTAGGGTTAACATGTAAGCTGTGCTCGGCGAGTTCTCTCGGGACTCCTGGCATGTCCGATGGCTTCCATGCAAAGACGTCCTGATTCTCACAGATGAACTCGACGAGCGCGCTTTCCTATTATCAGAGAGATGTGCCCCAATGGTGAACTACTTGGAAGAATCACCAGGGGTAAAGTCGACTTGCTTTGTATCCTGAGCTGACTTGAATTTCATCTTCTCCTCTGTGGCCGGCTTCTTAAGGACCGAGTTGTCCTCCGGGTCCACGTTCGCCTTGTAGAATTTCAGCTCCTCTTGAGCATAAGCTGTCTCAGCCATAGCTACATCACCTAGTTCACACTCCAATGCCATCTGTCTGCTGCCATTAACTGTAATGACTCCTGCTGGACCTGGCATCTTGAGCTTCAAGTAAACATAGCATGGTCTGGCCATAAACTTAAAGTACGCTGGTCGACCAAAGAGAGCATGGTATGGACTCTTAAGATCCACTACCTCAAAAGGCATAATCTCTGAACGAAAATTCTCCACTGTGCCAAAAGCAACCTCAAGATAAATCTTACCGATTGGCTTGGCTGACTTCCCTGGTATGATTCCATGAAAAACTGTCTCAGTGGGTATTAGCTGCCTATCTTGCAGCTGCATCCTCTTGAATGTGTCATAATATAAGATGTTGATACTACTTCCACCATCCATGAGCACTTTGTTCAACATGTAGCCCCCAACTTGAGGTGCCACCACCAAGGCTAGCTGCCCTGGGTCGTTGACTCTTGGCGGATGATATGCCCGACTCCATGTGATGGTTTGCTCTGACCACCTGAGCCACTGTGGGAGCGCTGGCTCCACTGCATTGACAGCTCTAACCTTTAATTTCTTGGCACGCTTGGACGTGCTTGTTGTGAAGACATGGTAACTGCCACGACTCGGGTTGTGTGGCCGAGTTGTGACATAATACTGCCCATTGTTATCGTGAAGCTGCTTCGGGTTCTGCTGGAACCCGCCCTGTTGGTTACCTCCTCCCTGAGGTTGGTTAGGGTTATTGCCGGCTCCTCCACCGTGGTTGCCGGGTCCTCCATCACCATTGTTTCCTCTATATCCATTGTTGTTGCCTTTATTTCCTGGTCCTGGGAGCCTAGCACGCTGCAAATCCACGCACTGTCCCAAGGTGTGACCACACTTGCCGTTTCTGGCGTGTTTAGGGTATGGACTCGCCAGAACCTCCTCTGTGGTTAGCCTCCGTCCCTGATACCCTTGAGAATTGTTGTCCTTGCGTCTGACCCCAGTGTTTGTATTAGCCACTAGGTCAGAGTTGTCTCCATATGGTCGCTTGTTACTTCCCTGGGTCTGGTTCTGGTTTTGATTCTGGTTCTGACTAGTGCCACCATGTCCTTTGGGCCCTTCCTCCTGATCCTTCGTTTCGTCTGTGGCCGCATGCTTGTTAGCACCTGACATGATCTCGCCGATTGTAAGGGGAATACCTTGATTCAGGCTCTCCTTCATACGACCCAGCTTCCAACTCAAGGGATTGTAGCTGCAATTTCTCTCCATTGCCATTAGCACTGAAATTGTTGGGAGTCCTTGCGATGAGTTGATGATCTTCGAGACCCGCCTCATCCAATGCCTTGCAGACTCGCCCTTTCTCTGAACACACCGCTCCAAGTCCTCTATGGTACTAAGCTTTTTGCATGTTCCCTGGAAGTTCTGTATGAAAGCCGACTTCAACTGCTCCCAAGAATTGATTGATCTAGGAGGCAAGTTACGCATCCATACTTTGGCTGCTCCCTCCATCATAAGATACATGAATTTGGCACACAGATTACCTGTGGCATTGCGGATACTCATTGCCATCTCGTATGTACCCAACCAGGAGGTCGGGTCCATGTTGGGCTCGTAATTGGGAACTTTGCGCGGCTCCTTGAAGTCGCTGGGAAAAGACTCGGACCTGATGGCATCTGACAGGCACTCTGGTCCTGTTAGTGAAGGAGAAGTACCAGGAAAAGTCACCTCTGTGTGCGCCCGGGTTGGCTGAGGCTGGTTATCTGGACCAGCTAGGGCTCTGTACCTCTCAGCCTCCCGTGCCCTGGCCGCCTCCCTCTCTTGTCGCTGTCTTGCTTCATCAACCACCAGTTGAGCTCGTGAGGCAGTTGGTATGATGACCCTGTTCCTCTCTTGTTCACGACGCCTTGCGCTTGTAGAGTTGGCCGGGTGAGACTTGCCATGCCGACTCCTCGTGCCAGAGTTGAACGGTGTCGAGTGTAGCCTACTTGCATTTGGGAACGCTGGATAAAGAGCTTGCTGAGTCATTGCTGTCTTCAGCATTTCAATAGCACGGCGGGTCTCCTGTCCCGCTGCTCCTTCTGGTATCTCAATGTTCTCTAGCCTCATAGTTGCTGCGTGAACGTTGTCCATTGGGTTATAGTAGTGCCCCTCTGGCGTACGAAACCTGCCAGGTGGAGGTCCCATACCACCTGCTGATCCTCCCCCGACTCCTCCTTCAGGTGGCGGTCCGTTGGTACCATTGCCGCCGGGTCCTTCTGGTGGTGGTGGTGGTGGTGGTGGTGTTGCTCCTTCTCCTGCGCTGCCTCCCGCAGCTGATGAGCTCCCTAGCCCGGCTCCTGCGCCTGGACCAGTGGGTGTGTTGAACAAAGCAGTAGGGTTGACAATGACTCCACCACGCAGGCGACTCCTCGCCCTGCGATGCTGAATAGAGGTGAGTTCCTCCTGACGACTCCTTACAACCTGGGCCTCAGTCTGGACCCGGGCCCGCTCATCTGCTAATATACGGTTTGCCTCGTTGATTTCTGCTAGCTGCCTCTCCATTGCAGCACGCGCGCTGGCTAACTCGGCCGCTCGCTCTGCTGCGTTGCTTGCATTGATTTCCTTTGTTAGTAGACTTGGATCAAATTGATTTCCGCCGTTCCCAGACATGTAGACTCCAACGACGCGGGCGCGTACTAGCGACTCCGCGTAATCCTCCTCTTCAATTCCATACCCAAGCCGATCTTCGAACAAGGGCAGGATAGACTCTGAATCGGCGTCGTAATCTGGCTCCATAAGTGGCTCCTCCAGCGACTCCTCTTCGTGGTTGACAGCAAGTTGTTTCTTTGGCTCGGCGATGATGCCGACCTCTGATGTCCCGACCGACTCCTCGCCGTCGGACTCGACAACAGCTGTTGGCTCTGAAACTGATTCCGCCGAGTTAGCGCGAAGACCCGACGCGCAAACCATGCCAACGAACACGTTGATCCTTCCAAAAACAAACTGATAACCCTCGTCGACTTCCTCCATCTCTAGAGTCCAGCCGGAGTCATCGATCTCGGTTTCTCCATGCTCATCAGTGTAGACTCGCCCGATGGCGAGTTTCTCCATGGCCCGGCGAGCGGCTCCCACGATCTCAAATCCACGCATCTCCTGCCCCACGGTGGGCGCCAACTGTCATGGGGTTGTCACGGCAAGTCCTTCCTCTGGGAAGGTGAGTTCTGGGGCCATTGATGCACGAAGTACCCAGGTTCGGACACGGATTTACCCAGGTTCGGCCCTCTTGATTAGAGGTAAAGACCTACTTCCTGCTTCTCTTTATTGCTCTAGATCTGGTATCGATTACAGGGTTCCGGCTCCTCTCTTGGGAGTTGGCGACTTGGTATCTCTCTCAAGGCTTCTGGATTGCTAAGAACTTATCTACCTAAGGTGCAAGACCCCGCTTATAAAGGTGGCCGGGTCTCTGGACTTACAACCTACACCGAGTCATGCTAGAACACGGAGTCCTATTCTTCGTCTTGGTCTTCCAAGTTAGGGCTCCGGGTTGAACTTGGACTCTTTGCTGACGAGTCCCTTCTCCATCATGGGCCTTGGTCGGCTTGTCTTCAGCCCAGCCCATGCGACTTGATACGTGACTCAGCTTTGGCCTTCTTGGTCTTGTCGGGTCTACTTTCCGGGTCCATGGGCCTACCTATAAAGTATCCCCCCATCACATATAGCAACTCATATAAGAGAAGATACAAATATTACACACAAAAGGATCGCAGATCCAACAATACATCAAGCGAAAGCGGGTAGTGTTGTCTAACAACAAGATGCAAATATATGGCCTAAGAGGCCTACAAATAAAGATCCCAGCCAGCTTGTTCCACGGTCCCAAGCTGCCACCTGGGAACCCCGGACTACTAGTCGATGTCCACGAAGAACCCACCTAGCTGCTCGGTGTCGTCCTCCTTTGAAATACAAATATAAAGGCAGCAAAGAGAGACTGAGTACGATGTACTCGCAAGTTTATTAGGGCGATATAGGCCCAATGATTGACGGAGGCTCTAAAGCTACATATGTAGCTATTTTTCCATAAAGCTAATTTTCATAAACTAGACATAAATGACACATGACACCGTCTACTCAGAATATTTTCATAAAGGGGGTAAGAGAGTAAACTTTCATACTCGGTTCTCATAGAACCTACTTGTAGCCATAACCACTCATCTCACACAAAGGCACTCCCTCGACCCCCCCTCGAGGAAATGAACCTTTGGTCACACGTTGTAATGCAACCTTTAGCTGCCAAATTAATTAATTAGGTTAAGGTTCTCTATGGTCTCGTATATCCGTTCCCAAGTCGTCCATAACCGCAGACACGACTTTTCGAAAAGATCGCCCTGCAGGGCTGTACTATTTTACTCATTGGTACCGTCCGTCTCACCTAATTGGCCCTCTTCCGGCGCACGGTTAGACCTTTACAATGCATGAGGCTTACTCAAGGGCGATCAGTGTGCAGAAGGATAGGTTCAGCGCCTCCAACGCCCTGCCCCGCGGCCACATCCTAAACACCACCATCCTCGTTCCTTTTTCCACCCACGCACTCACACGCAAATGGAAATAGCAAACTAGAGGACCCTTGACAAGCCCCTCTCAAATTATTTGGTCAGTAAGGCGCCCATACACCCACCAATGGCAGCACGCTCGATCTTGAGTCTAGAGACAAGAACTCGCACCTAGGGGCAAGAGTGAGGCAAAACACCATCCCCGATGGCAACTCACCCAAGCCTTCTTAGCATTTTAATTAAACACCCCACATATCCACCATGTCCGAAACATTCCATCAACATCAACAATTATGGAATTCAACAATGGACATTGCTAGCATTTGACTAAGCATGGCTAAGCATAGTTAAGCATATAAATACAACAATTATATTCTTGTCTCCGGCCAACACACCAACACTAAGGTTCATAGGTAGGGATATATGTGATTGGCTCGGGGAAAAACATGCATTCATAGGATACTCTATGTCTTGATAAAAAATGTCATTTGAATCGCATGCAATATTATGGTGGATAAAATAAGTTGATAAAATCATAGGATGCTAGATGCCAAAAAGGTTAGGTTATCTCTTGCCTTGCTACCGGGGCGTGTAGTACTTCTCGTCGGGGTAGGTAGCGTTAACCTCGACTCCGGAATCTATCGATACCCAAAAGTAACACAAACAACAAATAAATCACATGAACACAAGATGCAATGCACAATAACATGATGACATGACAAGTTGATGCATTGATATTAACATTTATATTATTTAACAAATTAAATGGAGTTCCAAATAATTAGTGCAATTATTTGGACGCAACTCCATATTTATCTTAGTGACCACAATACTTATAAATCATTACATTATTAGAGAAGTGGCTCAATATGTATGAACATGACATGAAAGGATAGGGTTTGTTCTTCCGATCATTTTGGTACCTCATTTGTAATTTTCGGAGCCCCGATGAATAAATAGTGATTTAAATAATTATTTGGATTTAACTCTTTTAAAACAAATTATGAATAACATCAATAAATATTTGTGATCATGATGTGATAAGTACATGGTTTGATAGCATTTGACATGTTGATCACTTTAATATTTTATTCATAATTTTTGGATAAATATTTAATAAGTTATGATTTTTCCCAATTTGGGTATTATTTAACCCATTCTAGGAATTCTTAATTAAAGGCAAATTTATTTATTGAAAAGGGCAAGGCGATATTTCCAAATGATAGGAAAAGTTTTTCTGAGCAATTTGATATTTAATTTGCAATTTTTGGATCATTATACAAAAAGATATCAAAGTTTTAATTTGCTTTGTAATTCAAAAGGAAAAGCTAAAGGCCAGGCAGGCTGGCCTCAGGCCGGCCAGGCCGGGATGCAGGCCGGGCACCAGCCCGAGAGGTCCGGCCTTTGGCCGGCCCAGGCTAGGGCGCAGGCCGGGAGAGTGGCCAAAGGGGTTGGCCTCGTGCCGGCCCAAACCGAGGCCAGGCCGGGCGACCAAGCGCGCGTGGCTGGTCAAACGCCCGACCGGCGGCGACGAGCGACGGCGAGACGACAAGGGGAAGAGGAAGGGACGAAGTAGGGTGTCCAGCTGGACCGCGAGCTCACCAGAAACTCGTCGGAGGCAGCGGCAAGGGCCGGGGTGGCCGGACGGCGTCTTGTTGGTGCTCGGACGGCGGCGGACAGAGCGGAGGGGAAAAGGACGGCGTCGGAGACTTCGGCCGCCCCTTGTCGATTCACGCGGTGCAGAGGTAAAGCGCATCAAGGCGGAGATGACGGCGTGCTCCACGGAGCTCGCGGAGGTCGGAGACGACGGCGATTGGCGAGGGAAGGCCACGGCTCGACGGCTACCAGAGGAGGAGGGAAACGAGCGGCGGTGACCATTTGCGCGGCCCCAGGACGATTCTACCGGCGGGGAGGAAGCTGACGGCGAGGCGGAGTGGACGCCGGTCTCGGCTCGCTCCGGGGAGGCTTCTATCGGCGACGATTTGACGGCGGCGTCGTTGGCTCAGCGGCAGCAGCACTGATAAGCTAGGGTTTGGTCGGGGGGGGGGAAATGGGGTGTGGAAAATGGATGCGGGGAAGCAGGTGACGACGGGGCGGCCTCCATATCCTCCCGAGGGGCCACTGCAGGTGGGCGGCATGGGGACGGCGCGACATGGCTGGCGGCATGGCGGCAGTGTGCCGGACACTGTCGCCACAGTGGAGGAGAAGGCTAAATTCCAAAAACCCCCTTGGCAGATTTAAATTCTTTGCAAAAAGGTCCATCAGCAGACTTTGGCGATTAAAAAATAGGCACTTAAACATTTTTATAAAATCTACAAAAATTTATATGGGCTCCCCATGTCATGAGGAAGCTCCACAAAAATTGTTGTACCAAAATAAATTGTACAGTGGTGAAACCAAGGAGAAAGAAGAGCGTACTCGCTCTTCTAAGAACAAGATGCTCTCACAAGTCTAAAAAACCTTGCTTGTCATGAGGGACTAGATACTTTCTCTGTTGTGAAGTCGTTGACGAAAGCATGCATACCTCAAAATCATTTTACTTCTGTTTTAAAAACCAAAACGCTCTAGCACATGACTAATCCCTGCTTCCCTCTGCGAAGGGCCTTTCTTTTACTTTTAATGTTGAGTCAGTTTTCCCTTCTTCCTTCTATCTCCACAAAAGCAAACATCTAGCATTGACTATGGGTATCGTTAAGCATATTACATTATCAAGATTAAACATGAATCTTTATATTGACTTTATCTATAAGATAAGCCGTTCGAAGTGGAAGCTCTTTGCTAATGCTTGCATCTTCCTTTGTGATGATTCTCAAACACTTTTGTCATGGAATTATTATCCTTGTGAATTAGTCAAATATGTTGATCACATTGTTTTCATGTCTTTGACATACTATTTATGAAATGTTTTGCTTGGATGATTCAACTTGTTTATCCATTGCTTTCTTACTATCAATTATAGACAATTGTTTTGTATCTCTTCATTCACATCCTTTGATTTGCATCACTATCTTGATCAAGAATGTGTTGGTTGCATGTCTCATAAAAAATTATTTGTTATCACTTACCTACTCGAGGACGAGTAGGAGTTAAGCTTGGGGATGCTCATACGTCTCAAACGTATCTATAATTTTTGAGTGATCCATGCTAGTTTTGTGATATTGTCACATGTTTTTACTGTCATTTATATCATTTTTATGCATTTTGTTGGACTAATCTATTTACAAGATGCCCAGTGCCAGTTCCCTGTTTTTGCAGTTTTTGTATTTTAGAAATTTTACTTCTGGAAATATTCTCGGAATTGGACGAAAATTTACGGAGATTTTTTATGCGAAATAAGACACCCGAAGACCAAAAGGGATCTTGAGGGGCCACCCATAGGACGCAGGCGGCCTCCTGCTGCGGCGCCCCTAGGACCCGTGGGTGGGGCCTGCCCCTGCTCCTAGGGCACCCCCTCGGCCCCCTCAATTGCCTATAAAATCCCTAAAACCCTAAAAACATGAGGGCGGCGATTATTTACCAGAAACTCGACCCCGACGCGCCGTCACCGAAAACCCTAGTTCGGGGTCCAATCTGAAGCTGATCCCGGCACTATGCCGGAGGGGAGATCGATCCCGGAGGGCTCTTCATCGTCATGCCTTCCTCCGGGATGATTTGTGAGTAGTCTCACCTTGGACTACGGGTCCACGGAAGTAGCTAGTTGGTACTCTCTCAATCTTGTGCTTCATGTCTTATGATCTTGTGAGCTGCCTAACATGATCATGATCGATTATTGTAATGCTATGTGATGTGTTTGCTGGGATCCGATGGATTATGAAGTTATGTTCAGATTGTGCATGATTCTTATATGAGTTACTTATGTTCTTGCATGCTCTCCGATGTGCGTAGTTACTTTGGCCAAGTGATTGTGTGTATCTCGAAGAGAGGGTATTTATGCTAGATAGCGGGTTCATGCCCCCTTTTGTTCCTGGGCACGAGTGACAGAAACGTCTAAGGGCGAGGGTGTGTTGTTGCTACTAAGGGTAAAACAACGGTGTTAATGTCTATTTTGATATTAGTATTGCTTACTTCATGCAATTTACTTAATGCAATTGTCTATTGCTTGCAACTTAATACCGTTGGGTGACAGGCTAGATAGCGATCCCACGGTGGACTTTTTAGACAAAGACACAGTTGGACTCAACGATCTTTGTTCCTTTTCGTGATGCCTCCATAAATATTATCATGTCCTTTTTGTCATAGCTAAATTGGGTTTGTGTCATGATCTTGTCAATTGCCTAGCTGTAATTTGTTCACCCATCACATGCATATTTTATTTACTTGAGAGACTCCACTAGTGAACCCATGGCCCCCGGTCCATCTTTTTACATTGTTTACAAACTCATTTACTTGCTTTTAATCATCATTATTCCTCTGGTCACTTTTTATATTTTATCTATTTCATCATACAATTAACCGCTTTATTTTCTGCGAGACCAGAAAGATTGACAACCTTTCCGCCGTTGGGGGCAAAGTATTTTGGTTGAGTGTGTGCAGGTCCGCTTCTGTTGAAGGTCAAGCGCCAGAGATCTTCAACATTCACCTCGTTGTTGATTTCAAAGTCCTACTGGTTCGATAAACCTCGGTTCGTTAAACGAGGGAAAACTGCTACTAGCTGCAATTCCGCCTTCGCTTGGGGCACTACCCAACTTATTTTAATACAGCAGCAACCTCCCCTTTGAGAACGAACCAATTCAGATAGAGCATTTGTCTTTCAACTCTCCAAGTAGTTGCTTAAGCCCAGTCAGTTAGTTCAGGGGTATCCAGCACAGTTTCTTGGAGAAGGAAGTTATTCGGAGAACCAACATATTCATGAACACGAAATCACGGTCAGGTGACAACCCAGCAATACTTCTGGAAAGACATCCAAGATATCACGAACCACCACATGTCACTGATTTGCGAGAGGAAACTTGCTTTTCAAGGGAAAAGACGTGGTCTTGAGAGTTTCGACATGAATCTAACTCATTGACCGAAGGTGTGCACCTGGACAAGTGGACTTGGCAGCACAGACAACTCGACTTGATGATCTGATTACCAATCATGCTAAGATTGCCATCAAAGTCCTTGGATTTCAAAACAATAACAATTGCTAAGAATATCCGATTACCACATCAATATGCACCCTCAACATTCTCGAGCCTGAGTAGCTCGGAGGTAGATGGATAAGGAAGGGTAAGAGCATCACTTCATTAAGTACGTCATGAGACTAAGCACGACCTCTTGATATAAAAGAGTGTGACACTCTAAGGAGGAACAGAACAAAAGCTAGACAAGCTCTTACTCTGCAAATCACAATCCTTTGACCTGGTCCGAGAAATGGACAAGGTACCGGAGTTTGTTTCTCCTGACATCCCGAAGTGGAATGTCTTGATGAACCACAAGAGTAACTTGCATCGGAACACACCAACGCACATTATAACTTGACCGTCCACTAACAGACAGAGGTCGGACAACAATCCCAAGATATTGCAGAAGCCCTTGTTAGCACTCTTCCAACAACTGGTGCCGAAAGGGTTTCACGAACGAGTGTTATTGGAGGAATCACAAACATTGATGGAAACCTCGCTAAGAGCAATCTTGTAGTGATCCAGATGGTTTCATGACAGAGAGGCTAGCTAAAGGTAGTGACAGAGAAGAGCATTGTTGAGCAAATCAATTACCTGCTGCAACCTCTAGCTTGAAGACTAACTTCAATTTGGCCAACCTGATATTGGGTTTGATAATTAACATTAGGATTCAACGGGAAGGATCTTGGTTTAAAGATCAGCTTCATGTACTGGGACTCACGAATAGCATAATGCTCACATGGGTGACAACCCTCATGAATCATTACACCAGAGTTCTAGTACAATCCGGGACCTTCGGTTCAAGATCTTGGGCTAAAGCCCGAAGAGAGGAAGACCCAATTAGGTGTCAAACGCTTTCAAGGCTTCGGATGTTTCGTACCCAATGAAGAAGAATATTGTTGCGAAACAACTAAGTTTACTTCGGATTCTGGAGACGGAAGCAACCTAACCAGTAAACTAAAGGTAGAAGCCAACCCCGTGAACCTAAATTCTTGAATCGCCAGACGAGAAGAAAACTTTTAACTCAAATAGAGGTAAGATGTCTCCGAGATTAGAGTGATACCAGGTAAGGAGTAAAAAGAATCCTAAGATGGTTTTCACAACTCATTTTTAGGTTATAAATAATTTTTCACTAACACTAGACTCGACATCAACCAATAGAAGGGTTTCCTACAGGCAGTCCTGCTCTGATACCAATTTGTAGCGCCCCGACCCCGGAATTATACAGAGATACTATGTAACCCACAGGCCATGCTACACAATCGAAGGTTACTGGGGTTACCACTCCCAGGCCAAAACCTTTGGCAGGCGTGCTCGGAATGGATCATCGGCAACGCAACACATCGATCATGCCATGAACGCTGGTGTTGTGGGGTTGTCACGGCAAGTTCTTCCTCAGGGAAGATGAGTTGCGGGGCCATTGATGATTGAAGTTCGTAGAAGTTGTTAATCTCGCCAAGGGACAAGGATTTACCCAGGTTCGGCCCCTCTTGATTGAGGTAAAGACCTACTTCCTGCTTCGGCTTTATTGCTTGGACTAGTTCTTGATTACAAGGTTCCGACCCCTATCTGAGGAGTCGGCAACAATGGATCTCTCTGGTGTTGCTGATTCTAGGTCCTCGATTTTGGGGTTCCTCTAAAGCTTATCGATCTAAGGTCCAGGACCCCGCTTATAAAGGTGGCCGGGTCCCTGGATTTACAACTTACACCGAGTCACATTTGGACACGGAGTCCTACTCTAGGTCTTGGCCTTCCAAGTTAGAACTCCGGGTTGTACTTGGACTCCTTCCTGACGGGTCCCTTCTTCGTCATGGGCCTTGGTCGGCTTGTCTCCAGCCCAGCCCATGTGACTTGATTCGCGACTCGGCTTTGGCCTTCTTGGTCTTGGCGGGTCTACTTTCCGGGTCCATGGGCCTACCTATAAAGTATCCCCCCATCAGTAGCCCCCGAATTTATCTTGGGCGTAGCATTGGCGGCTTCCTCATACTCCTTGGTTCGACTCCTTGGTTGGACTTCTCCAATTTGAGTCACCAGCTCAGAACTCGCTTGCTGCTAGCTCCAAGATGAATTCCTGCATAAAAACATAACACAAACATAAAATGAGTCTATCCTTGCCCCTTGTTCAGGTCCACCACTCTTGCCTTTGTATTAGCTGGCCGAGTTTGTTATGCCTCTTGTGAACAAGGTCTGAAGAACTTAATTCTTTTCAATTCTTGCTGTCATAGGACTCGCCTTTCTGAGACAAGCCGTCTATTCTTCCACTTCAGTGACTTTACTTTCTCGATCATTTCTTATTTGACTTTTAATCACTGAACCGTTATCCACAGATTTACCATGGACTGTTACTGTAACTTTCTAGGGTTTTTCCCTCCTTATAAATCACGAAGGGTAGGGTCCAGAACCCTTACTTGTCCCTTTCGCCTCCAAATTTCTCTATCTCCTTGCTCCTTTCTTTCCCGCGCGCAGCACACCCCGCACGCTCGCCATGGCCCCCAAGCGCTTCAAGGTAGCCTCCAAGGCCAAGGCCTCCACGTCCAGCAGGACGATCGACATCGCCGTCGCGGCCGCCGCCGCCGCCAAACCTTCGTCATCGAAGCGCTCGATCTCCGCCGATTGGGGCAGATCTACTATTACCGCCGAGCAACTTAAGGCGCATCGGCTTGCTGGCCTTCTTCCCTCCAATGTCAAGGAGTGTCTTGGTAGCGTGAACGGTCATATAAGTGTATCAGGCCCCCTTGAGGATGATTTCCTAAAGTACCGGCTATATGGTGCATTTAGATGAGTGGTAACTACAAACTCTCGAGAGTCCCAACCTAGCCAGCTAGCCTCGTTCCTGGGATATGGAACAACAGTTCAGTGTCGGTCACACTATTGTCTTTGTCGTGTCCGGAGGTTAAACTTAAGATCTGTTTGAAAGAATTGAGGAACGACCTGACCTCACTTAATAAACAATAAGATGGTGCAGGGAACGTTACTCGAGATAAGGAATTGTGATAAGGCCAGTGGGCCTAGCAGTGGTGACCGATGGGATTAGCCTCGTGAGGCTAGAGGCCAGTGAGCCTAGCTGTGATAATATGATTTATTGTGTTACTTGGTACCAACTGGTACCCCGTTATTCGTCATAGGTAAGCTCTTTGTGTGACCCCCGGTACACGATCCAACCCCACCTGGCTTGGACTCTGTACTGGTGGTGCTCCCATTGTTTGCTTATACCATGTTTTACTATGATGCCATGTTGCTACCCCTTGGACTGCCGTAAGTAGTCACTTGCCATGTTTAGATTATTTTATGTCGCTAGTTACTTGTTGCCTAAATTGTTTGACTGTTCATGTCTTGTGGTTATTTTCTTAGGAGTACGTCAATGTACTCAGACTGGCTTTTCATGTGGCCAGACGTTGAGAGGATTCATCTCCTACCATAGCAAGGAAATCGAGCAGGAGCGTGCTCGGATCAGTAGCCCAGCCAGATGCCCGTGGAATGGAGCCGCACCAATCCGTTTCCGCATCTTTGTCTTCCGCTGCCAGTTAAACTCTGTTCCGTGCCATACTTGGCCATGAGGATTTTCATGCCTTGAAGGCCATGTAAACCATTTGTAGCCCTTTGGGCCTGATTGTGTAATGATATTTCCACTATGTTGCATTGTCGTAACGTGCGTCCAGATATCCTGGGCTGGCGCACGGGGCGACCGCCTCTCTGGCGACATGTGTCAGAGGTGGGTGCCATAGAGCATGGTATCAGAGCACCAGGCTGGCTGTAGACTACCCTAGCATGGAAAGCCCCTCCTTACTTTTCCCCAACAACGACCCGATGGATTTAACCCATCTCCGCCTAGCCGGCATGGCTCATGTCGGTCAACAGTATGGTGCAGGAAAACTTGTCCCAATCTTACCAAACCAGACTCGCCGGTTTCTTCCTTGAGAAGGAATCAACACTACTCATTGTTATGAAACCCAAGTCCTGGCTACCTATAAAATCCCACCCTCGCTTGCTATCCTTTGCAACCCAACTCTCTTGAAGCAGATTCCGCTCAGGAATCTTGCGCTCTCCTATCTCCCAAGTATACTAGCTTGAGTTTTTAGATGGCACCTACCCTTATTTTCGAGACCACCGCTGAGTTTCGCCCCAGTTTTCCTCCTCTGCTGTGGGAAGCTGTTCGCGATATTATTGGTTGTGTTTCTCGCCCGGTGTACCATGTATATCGGTCTAACCTCTCCTCCTGCGTGAGCGAGTATCATGCCGATGTGTATGTCGGCACAAGTGCCTTAGAAAGTGCGACGCCGTATGTAAGTCAAAGCCACTTCGTGGATTCCCCTGAGATGGCCCTCCAAGTTGCAGCTTGGAAATGTCTTGCTCGTCTGCGGTACTTTGAAGCCGCGATGGAACCACCTACGTCTCGCTTTTTCCCGCCAAGATCCCTGGCAAGCCCCAGCCATCCCATGGTAAGCATCGAAGTGATGCTCAACTCAACCTTGTCACATCTTGTAGCCTACACCACCGCATTGGAGAGCATCCTTGTCTACCACTTGGAGGAATGCCATTCCAGTAGGCAAGCCCTTGCCCGAGTCTCGCGGCCCACTGACAAGAGCCCAGCACCGCCAGGACCAGTAACAAGTCAACTCCAGAGGCCACCACTATCTATGGAAGCTCTGAAGTTTGGACTCGATACCTTTCATCCGGGACCAGCCGCAACCCACGACCTCCAACCCCTTCGCAGCTTTGGCATTGTGCCAGAAGGCATCCCTGAGACTCTAGCCACGGTGGCGAGGAGCATAATGGATACCAAGCTTTGCTTAGGACCAAAACGGCAAGATCCAGAAGGCAACAAAGTGGATGAAGCCCAGATCAAGTCCCCACCAAGTGAGGAGTCCTAAGTTTGTAGGTGAGAGTTTGTGAGGTTGTTTGTTCTTCTGTGTTTGCTTGTATCGCATGTTAGATTGGCAGCTCTTATGGGACTTGTTATTTCAACTCCGTGTACAAACATGGTGTTATTTGTTCGCTTGTTAACGACTGGGTCGAAGGGCGACAAAACACCATGCCCTTTTCCTTTTTCAAGTTTTAAACAAATGGCAGATCACATAAAAACAGAAGTGGTGTATGTGAACCCGGACGCATATGCACACCTGTAAAATTAATGCAAACTTTGAATGACATTATTTTCTAGTATGAGAATTATTTTGTGTGTGTTGCACAAGTTTAAACTCAGTTTTCTTAGATATTAGCTCGGTTGTAGACTTGCTTGTTCATTTTTTTCCATGGTTGTGTAGGTGTGTATTTGAGCAAAAACCTTAGATTATATTTATATACTCGTGGTGGTAGCTCCTAATTGAATGATTGTGTGAGCCACTGCCATGCCATCCTTAGAATGCATGAGTGTGATAAAAATATCATGCCTTGATAATGTTTGTTTTAGTAAAATGTCCTGCTGAGTGTTGATCCTTTCAAGTGATAAACCCTCGTAGTTTGTAGAAAAGTTTTAAGCAGGGTTTTATGGACCATACAAGAATTATCTTGTATAACCCCTCGAATCTCGAGACGAGATTCTTGTTAAGGGGGGAAGGTTTGTAACACCCCAAAAATCCATCCCTAATTTTAGCGGTGTTTTCCCACACCTGAAAAACTTTTCTCTACTTTCAAAAATGTTTTCTTTGAACCAGATGGTCTTTGACTTGACTTTGGTTTCACCCTCTTGGAAATTTCCCAGCAAATCCCCGATCCTTGTCGACCTCCACCTTAATACCGTGCCATTGTTTCGTCGGTCAAATACTCGTTCCTTTTGGAAATTCCAAAACCCCTCTCGACTATCCCACCAAAAGCCACCACCCCAATTGTACCTTGAAAATAAATTCCACCAAGATACCATATGGTTCCCTCATACATATAGATCACTTCCATGGAAAAACATTTCATAGTCCCATGCAATATTTCCAAGTTTATTCATGTTATCTGTTATGCCATTTTCAATCCAGAAATTATCTGGACACCTTCCACTCATCCAAAAAAATTCTGCAATTTTGGTGAGCTGCAAGATTTACCCTCCTGAACATTTCAGTCCATTGGCCCAACCTCATTTGAGCAATATTTGAGTTACTTCCTTTATACTGCCCTTTTTATGCCTAATTGTGATTTCCAAAGCAACCCCTAGCTACAAAAATCATTTGGCATTACCACTTTGCCAAGTTGACAAGATCCCCTACACAACCCCACCTCCCCAATATCAGATCAAGATTATTTGAGGAAGTGCTTTTGGCATACCCATGCCATTAGGGCATTTTCGGACACCAATTTATTTGACCAACCTCCGGGTATCCAATTGATCCCAAACTTCACAGACATACTACATACACCTATCCTAGCCTACTGTGAATTTTGGGGATTTTTCTGAGGTGTGTAAAGCCTTGGTCATTTCATCGAACACCTTCGGCCATTTTCGAAACCCAAAAATGTTTACACATGAGACCATCTCCATTTTGGCTGAAACTTGACCACGTTGCTCATATACCAGTACAACATCACCAGTAAAAATCCCAGTTCCATTGGCTTAGGGGAAGTCCAGTTTCTTTCCATCGAACACCTTTTGTGCGTTTGAATTTCGGAGAACTTTGTGTTACCAAGTGTGGAGTTCTTGCAGGTGACCCTTGTTGTAGCGTAGGCCTCGTCCTTAGCAACCCGTGGGTACCTTCCTTTTCCTTTTGGTGCCCTAGATCATCGGGAATGCGACGATGCCGCTCACGTCGCGCTCCGGACTTCCAGGATGCGCGCTTTGGCAAGACCTAATTCCGCTTCTACCATGGTCGGTGCCTAACCCGCCTGCTCCAGTACGCCTCGTGCTCCACTGGGCATCCAGCACGGCAGCCTCATCCCCTCCTCCTCCTTATCTCCTCCCTGTGCAAAGGGAAACGTCATGGATGACCTAGGTGGCCATCAATGGCCAACCGGCCACCACCTAACTCTTCCTCCCCTCTGGCCTATATAGAGCCCCTCCAAGTAGCCCGAGCACACCCTAGCCACTCCCACCTCTTCCCTCTTCCCTCTCCCCTGCCTTCCTCATTCGGAGCCGCAAGTGAGGGAGAGCAACAAAGTTTTGCCCCCGAGGCCACCATGGCCGTGCACCCGTGAGCTCGGTCAAGCTCGGGGAGGCGACCCCCGCCTCTGATTCCTCCTCCCCTGGCCGCAGCACGCCTCCCCGGATCCCACCCCACCGACGCCAAGGTCCCCGGCCCACCTCATCGTCGCCCCAAGCTCCACCCGAGCCCCCGCCGTGGCCGTCGTCGTCAACGACCGTGTCGGCGACCCCGTGGGTCCCCGGCTCCCTAGCCCTTCCCCGACCGCGGCATGCCGCCCCGGGCCCGCCCCCGCTGCCGACCGACCCACCCAGCGAGCCTCTGGCCATCCCCGGCCAATTCCCGCTCGCTCCCGTGCAGGGGAGGACGAGGACCTGGGATCGATCCCTGTTCTTCGTTTCTTTTCTTCGGATCGTTCTTCTGGCCCAGCCAGTGCAGCAGCAGGCCAGCCTGCCAGCGGCCCGGCTAGGCGCAGCGCTGGCACGCGCGCGCGTGATGCGCCCGTGGCCCAGCAGCGGCCCGTGCGGTTTTTTTTCCGCAGACTGGTTTTTCTTTTTCCTGCTGGACAGATTTTCGAACCGCCGTATATTTTGAACCGTGATTCCGATTCAGGTGATTCAAGTTTGTAAATTCCTAGTTTTAAGAGATCTATCCAGCGGTATAGGTTTTATATTTTTGTAAAATGTTTATATGCTCAGCACCCATGTATGCATGTATAGGTGTATTCCGCGACACCGGCGAATCGAGACCCTAGCCCGCGACATGTCCGTGACCTCCAAACCAAATGGCGTCGATCGTCGAAGGCAAGCTAACCCCTTGCTATGAGCAGTCCCGCAAAGTTGTTTGTTATTCGCTTATTGTCATGCCAAGTGTTTATATTTGTCTGCGTTTGGTATTTATATTATGTCGGTCTGTTATTGTTGCCTTGTTTTGTACTTCATCCATGTATGCATTAGATTGATGTATGAATTATCTGTGTGCCTCGCACTTGCGTGGCTTTGGCAACTAAATAACAAAAACATGCGTTGATTGTTTGCTTCTTCTTCTTCGCCGAGGTGAGGAGCCGACGAATGTCGTCTTATGATCCGCGGAGTTGGGGGCATTTGCCAAAAGAGTTATTTGCTTCTTGTCCCTCCGTCAAATATGGTTGGCGTAGACCACCCGGACTGCGACGCTTGGGAGCTGACTTTCCGTTTGGTTCTTTTTGCTAAGATTGCTGACACCACGTCGAGATAACCCTCGAGTGGAATGGATGCTTTCTTTCTTATGAATGCTTTTCGATTCATTGTTTGGAGGCTACATGCCTGACCAACTTGTAATTGATATATGATGGCACCGGCCGGAGGCATCTCCGCCACAGTCGCCCGGTTGAATGTATTGTTGTATTCTCTTTTATCAACCTGAGGCTGGCACCGGCCGGAGGCATCTCCGCCATAGTCTCCCGGTTGAATGTATTGTTTTATTCTCTTTTATCAACCTGAGGCTGGCACCGGCCGGAGGCATCTCCGTCACAGTCGCCCGGTTGAATGTATTGTTTTATTCTCTTTTATCAACCTGAGGCTGGCACCGGCCGGAGGCATCTCCGCCACAGCCGCCCGGTTGATGCAAACTATCTATTGCTTGAAATATTGTGTTGCTAAGGTTTTGTTGTTTGATGATATATTATTATGTTATTGTGGTTGTAGTGTTAGACTAATCATTTGTTGCTTGGGCATATGAATGATGAATCTTGATTAAATGAAACACCCCTCCAAACAACAATAAGGTCTATTCATAGTGCCACTAATCTGAACCCTTGAACGCACTACCACTGTCGCCCCAAATGGGAGAGCCTTAACCTATGTAACCTATCAGGCCTCCTTGGATGCTACCCTCTTGGCAAGTCTAGTCGGTTACTGCATAGTTGTGGTCGGGGCTAGTCTTGCGAAGGTTCCGGAGCTAGGCGTTGCTCATTCGTTGGGGACGTGCCGGATTCACTTCGTCATAAGACTTAGCCCGAGTGGTAAGTCGGTAGCTATACAAGGAGTGTCTTGGTAGCGTGAACGGTCATGTAAGTGTATCAGGCCGCCTTGAGGATGATTTCCTAAAGTACCGTCTATATGGTGCATTTAGATAAGTGGTAACTGCAAACTCTCGAGAGTCCCAACCTAGCCAGCTAGCCTCATTCCTGGGATATGGAACAACAGTTCAGTGTTGGTCACACTATTGTCTTTGTCGTGTCCGGAGGTTAAACTTAAGATCTGTTTGAAAGAATTGAGGAACGACCTGACCTCACTTAATAAACAATAAGATGGTGGAGGGAACGTTACTCGAGATAAGGAATTGTGATAAGGCCAGTGGGCCTAGCAGTGGTGACCGATGGGATTAGCCTCGTGAGGCTAGAGGCCAGTGAGCCTAGCTGTGATAATATGATTTATTGTGTTACTTGGTACCAACTGGTACCCCGTTATTCGTCACAGGTAAGCTCTTTGTGTGACCCCCGGTACACGATCCAACCCCACCTAGCTTGGACTCTGTACTGGTGGTGCTCCCATTGTTTGCTTATACCATGTTTTACTATGATGCCATGTTGCTACCCCTTGGACTGCCGTAAGTAGTCACTTGCCATGTTTAGATTATTTTCTGTCGCTAGTTACTTGTTGCCTGAATTGTTTGACTGTTCATGTCTTGTGTTTATTTTCTTGCGAGTACGTCAATGTACTCAGACTGGCTTTTCATGTGGCCAGACGTTGAGAGGATTCATCTCCTACCATAGCAAGGAAATCGAGTAGGAGCATGCTAGGATCAGTAGCCCAGCCAGATGACCGTGGAATGGAGCCGCACCAATTCGTTGCCGCATCTTTGTCTTCCACTGCCAGTTAAACTCTGTCCCGTGCCATACTTGGCCATGAGGATTTTCATGCCTTGAAGGCCATGTAAACCATTTGTAGCCCTTTGGGCCTGATTGTGTAATGATATTTCCACTATGTTGCATTGTCGTAAGGTGCGTCCAGCTATCCTGGGCTGGCGCACGGGGCGACCGCCTCTCTGGCGACATGTGTCAGAGGGGGGTGCCACAGAGCATGGTATCAGAGCACCAGGCTGGCTGTAGACTACCCTAGCATGGAAAGCCCCGCCTTACTTTTGGCCAACAACAACCCGATGGATTTAACCCATCTCCGCCTAGCCGGCATGGCTCGTGTCGGTCAACAGTATGGTGCAGTAAAACTTGTCCCAATCTTACCCAACCAGAATCACCAGTTTCTTCCTTGAGAAGGAATCGACACTACTCATTGGTATGAAACCCAAGTCCTGGGTACCTATAAAATCCCACCCTCGCTTGCTATCCTTTGCAACCCAACTCTCTTGAAGCAGATTCCGCTCAGGAGTCTTGTGCTCTCCTGTATCCCAAGTATACTAGCTTGAGTTTTTAGATGGCACCTACCCTTATTTTCGAGATCACTGCTGAGTTTCGCCCCGGTTTTTCTCCTCTGCTGTGGGAAGCTGTTCGCGATATTATTGGTTGTGTTTCTCGCCGGTGTACCATGTATATCAGTCTAACCTCTCCTCCTGCGTGAGCGAGTATCATGCCGATGTGTATGTCGGCACAAGTGCCTTAGAAAGTGCGACGCCATATGTAAGTCAAAGCCACTTCGTGGATTCCCCTGAGATGGCCCTCCAAGTTGCAGCTTGGAAATGTCTTGCTCGTCTGCGGTACTTTGAAGCCACGATGGACTCACCTACGTCTCGCTTTTTCCCTCCAAGATCCCTGGCAAGCCCCAACCATCCCGTGGTAAGCATCGAAGTGATGCTCAACTCAACCTTGTCACATCTTGTAGACTACACCACCGCATTGGAGAGCATCCTTGTCTACCACTTGGAGGAATGCCATTCCAGTAGGCAAGCCCTTACCCAAGTCCCGCGGCCCACTGACAAGAGCCCAGCACCGCCAGGACCAGTAACAAGTCAACTCCAGAGGCCACCACTATCTATGGAAGCTCTGAAGTTTGGACTCGATACCTTTCATCCGGGACCAGCCGCAACCCACGACCTCCAACCCCTTCGCAGCTTTGGCGTTGAGCCAGAAGGCATCCCTGAGACTCTAGCCGCGGTGGCGAGGAGCCCAATGGATACCAAGCTTTGCTTAGGACCAAAACCGCAAGATCCAGAAGGAAACAAAGTGGATGAAGCCCAGATCAAGTCCCCACCAAGTGAGGAGTCCTAAGTTTGTAGGTGAGAGTTTGTGTGGTTGTTTGTTCTTCTGTGTTTGCTTGTATCGCATGTTAGATTGGCAGCTCTTATGGGACTTGTTATTTCAACTCCGTGTACAAACATGGTGTTATTTGTTCGCTTGTCAACGACTGGGTCGACGGGCGACAAAACACCATGCCCTTCTTCCTTTTTCAAGTTTTAAACAAATGGCAGATCACATAAAAACAGAAGTGGTGTATGTGAACCCGGACGCATATCCACACCTGTAAAATTAATGCAAACTTTGAATGACATTATTTTCTAGTATGAGAATTATTTTGTGTGTTTTGCACAAGTTTAAACTCAGTTTTCTTGGATATTAGCTCGGTTGTAGACTTGCTTGTTCATTTTTTTCCATGGTTGTGTAGGTGTGTATTTGAGCAAAAACCTTAGATTATATTTATATACTCGTGGTTGTAGCTCCTAATTGAATGATTGTGTGAGCCACTGCCATGCCATCCTTAGAATGCATGAGTGTGATAAAAATATCATGCCTTGATAATGTTTGTTTTAGTAAAATGTCCTGCTGAGTGTTGATCCTTTCGAGTGATAAACCCTCGTATTTTGTAGAAAAGTTTTAAGCAGGGTTTTATGGACCATACAAGAATTATCTTGTATAACCCCTCGAATCTCGGGACGAGATTCTTGTTAAGGGGGGAAGGTTTGTAACACCCCAAAAATCCATCCCTAATTTTAGCGGTGTTTTCCCACACCTGAAAAACTTTTCTCTACTTTCAAAAATGTTTTCTTTGAACTAGATGGTCTTTGACTTGACTTTGGTTTCACCCTCTTGGAAATTTCCCAGCAAATCCCCGATCCTTGTCGACCTCCACCTTAATACCGTGCCATTGTTTCGTCGGTCAAATACTCGTTCCTTTTGGAAATTCCAAAACCCCCCACGACTATCCCACCAAAAGCCACCACCCCAATTGTACCTTGAAAATAAATTCCACCAAGATACCATATGGTTCCCTCATACATATCGATCACTTCCATGAAAAAACATTTCATAGCCCCATGCAATATTTCCAAGTTTATTCATGTTATCTGTTATGCCATTTTCAATCCAGAAATTATCAGGACACCTTCCACTCATCCAAAAAAATTCTGCAATTTTGGTGAGCTGCAAGATTTACCCTCCTGAAAATTTCAGACCATTGGCCCAACCTCATTTGAGCAATATTTGAGGTACTTCCTTTATACTGCCCTTTTTATGCCTAATTGTGATTTCCAAAGCAACCCCTATCTACAAAAATCATTTGGCATTGCCACTTTGCCAAGTTGACAAGATCCCCTACACAACCCCACCTCCCCAATATCAGATCAAGATTATTAGAAGAAGTGCTTTTGGCATACCCATGCCTTTAGGGCATTTTCGGACACCAATTTATTTGACCAACCTCCAGGTATCCAATTGATCCCAAACTTCACAGACATACTACATACACCTATCCTAGCCTACTGTGAATTTTGGGGATTTTTCTGAGGTGTGTAAAGCCTTGGTCATTTCATCGAACACCTTCGGCCATTTTCGAAACCCAAAAATGTTTACACATGAGACCGTCTCCATTTTGGCTGAAACTTGACCACGTTGCTCATATACCAGTACAACATCACCAGTAAAAATCCCAGTTCGATTGGCTTAGGGGAAGTCCAGTTTCTTTCCATCGAACACCTTGTGTGTGTTTAAATTTCGGAGAACTTTGTGTTACCAAGTGTGGAGTTCTTGCAGGTGACCCTTGTTGTAGCGTAGGCCTCGTCCTTAGCAACCTGTGGGTACCTTCCTTTTCCTTTTGGTGCCCTAGATCATCGGGAACGCGACGATGCCGCTCGTGTCGCGCTCCGGACGTCCAGGACGCGCGCTTTGGCAAGACCTAATTCCGCTTCTACCATGGTCGGTACCTAATCCGCCTGCTGCAGTACGCCTCATCCTCCACTGGGCATCCAGCACGGCAGCCTCATCCCCTCCTCCTCCTTATATCCTCCCTGTGCAAAGGGAAACGTCATGGATGACCTAGGTGGCCATCGATGGCCAACCGGCCACCACCTAACTCTTCCTCCCCTCTGGCCTATATAGAGCCCCTCCAAGCAGCCCGAGCGCACCCTAGCCACTCCCACCTCTTCCCTCTCCCCTGCCTTCCTCATTCGGAGCCGCAAGTGAGGGAGAGCACCAAAGTTTTGCCCCCCGAGGCCACCATGGCCGTGCACCCGTGAGCTCGGTCAAGCTCGGGGAGGCGACCCCCGCCTCCGATTCCTCCTCCCCTGGCCGCAGCACGCCTCCCCGGATCCCACCCCACCGACGCCAAGGTCCCCGGCCCACCTCATCGTCGCCCCCAAGCTCCACCCGAGCCCCCGCCGTGGCCGTCATCGTCAATGACCATGTCGGCGACCCCACGGGTCCCCGCCTCCCTAGCCCTTCCCCGACGGCGGCGTGCCGCCCCGGGCCCGCCCCCGCCGCCAGCCGACCCTCCCGGCGAGCCTCTGGCCATCCCTGGCCAACTCCCGCTCGCTCCCGTGCAGGGGAGGACGAGGACCAGGGATCGATCCCTGTTCTTCGTTTCTTTTCTTCGAATCGTTTTTCTGGCCCAGCCAGTGCAGCAGCAGGCCGGCCTGCCAGCGGCCCGGCCAGGCGCAGCGCTGGCACGCTCGCGTGCGATGCGCCCGTGGCCCAGCAGCGGCCCGTGCGGTTTTTTTTGCCGCAGACTGGTTTTTCTTTTTCCTGCTGGACAGATTTCCCGCAAAGTTGTTTGTTATTCGCTTATTGTCATGCCAAGTGTTTATATTTGTCTGCGTTTGGTATTTATATTATGTCGGTCTGTTATTGTTGCCTTGTTTTGTACTTCATCCATGTATGCATTAGATTGATGTATGAATTATCTGTGCGCCTCGCACTTGCGTGGCTTTGGCAACTAAATAACAAAAACATGCGTTGATTGCTTGCTTCTTCTTCTTCGCCGAGGTGAGGAGCCGACGAATGTCGTCTTATGATCCTCGGAGTTGGGGGCATTTGCCAGAAGATTTATTTGCTTCTTGTCCCTCCGTCAAATATGGTTGGCGTAGACCACCCGGACTGCGACGCTTGGGAGCTGACTTTCCGTTTGGTTCTTTTTGCTAAGATTGCTGACACCACATCGAGATAACCCTCGAGTGGAATGGATGCTTACTTTCTTATGAATGCTTTTAGGTTCATTATTTGGAGGCTACATGCCTCACCGACTTGTAATTGATATATGATGGCACCGGCCGGAGGCATCTCCGCCACAGTCGCCCGGTTGAATGTATTGTTTTATTCGCTTTTATCAACCTGAGGCTGGCACCGGCCGGAGGCATCTCCGCCACAGTCGCCCGGTTGAATGTATTGTTTTATTCTCTTTTATCAACCTGAGGCTAGCACCGGCCGGAGGCATCTCCGCCACAGTCGCCCGGTTGAATGTATTGTTTTATTCTCTTTTATCAACCTAAGGCTGGCACCGGCCGGAGGCATCTCTGCCACAGCCGCCCGGTTGATGCAAACTATCTATTGCTTGAAATATTGTGTTGCTAAGGTTTTGTTGTTTGATGATATATTATTATGTTATTGTGGTTGTAGTGTTAGACTAATCCTTTGTTGCTTGGGCATATGAACGATGAATCTTGATTAAATGAAACACCCCTCCAAACAATGATAAGGTCTATTCATAGTGCCACTAATCTGAACCCTTGAACGCACTACCACTGTCGCCCCAAATGGGAGAGCCTTAACCTATGTAACCTATCAGGCCTCCTTGGATGCTACCCTCTTGGCAAGTCTAGTCGTTTACTGCATAGTTGTGGTCGGGGCTAGTCTTGCGAAGGTTCCGGAGCTAGGCGTTGCTCATTCGTTGGGGACGTGCCGGATTCACTTCGTCATAAGACTTAGCCCGAGTGGTATGTCGGTAGCTATACAAGGAGTGTCTTGGTAGCGTGCACGGTCATGTAAGTGTATCAGGCCGCCTTGAGGATGATTTCCTAAAGTACCGGCTATATGGTGCATTTAGATGAGTGGTAACTGCAAACTCTCGAGAATCCCAACCTAGCCAGCTACCCTCATTCCTGGGATATGGAACAATAGTTCAGTGTCGGTCACACTATTGTCTTTGTCGTGTCCGGAGGTTAAACTTAAGATCTGTTTGAAAGAATTGAGGAACGACCTGACCTCACTTAATAAACAATAAAATGGTGCAGGGAACTTTACTCGAGATAAGGAATTGTGATAAGGCCAGTGGGCCTAGTAGTGGTGACCGATGGGATTAGCCTCGTGAGGCTAGAGGCCAGTGAGCCTAGCTGTGATAATATGATTTATTGTGTTACTTGGTACCAACTGGTACCCCGTTATTCGTCACATGTAAGCTCTTTGTGTTACCCCCGGTACACGATCCAACCCCACCTGGCTTGGACTCTGTACTGGTGGTGCTCCCATTGTTTGCTTATACCATGTTTTACTATGATGCCATGTTGCTACCCCTTGGACTGCCGTAAGTAGTCACTTGCCATGTTTAGATTATTTTCTGTCGCTAGTTACTTGTTGCCTGAATTGTTTGACTGTTCATGTCTTGTGGTTATTTTCTTGCGAGTACGTCAATGTACTCAGACTGGCTTTTCATGTGGCCAGACGTTGAGAGGATTCATCTCCTACCATAGCAAGGAAATCGAGCAGGAGCGTGCTAGGATCAGTAGCCCAGCGAGATGCCCGTGAAATGGAGCCGCACCAATCCGTTGCCGCATCTTTTTCTTCCGCTGCCAGTTAAACTCTGTCCCGTGCCATACTTGGCCATGAGGATTTTCATGCCTTGAAGGCCATGTAAACCATTTGTAGCCCTTTGGGCCTGATTGTGTAATGATATTTCCGCTATGTTGCATTGTCGTAATGTGCGTCCAGATATCCTGGGCTGGTGCACGGGGCGACCGCCTCTCTGGCGACATGTGTCAGAGGGGGGTGCCACATTTCCCAAACCTGTGTTTCCCAATCGTGTCAAGGACTAGCACAAAACCTTCTTTTACTGCAAGGATACCTCTCATGCAAATGAACCTCGACTCCCTCTGTTCTTTGAGGATCGCCTAGAGGCGAATCCTCTTATGAAGGCTAGGTGCTCAGAGGCCGCCCGGCCAAAAGTAGAGTTCTTGATCGTCCGAATTCGAGCTCTTCTATCTCACAATTTGGAAAATATAGATCTTGTACACTGCTGGACAACCTGGAGAATTCAGCCGCTGAGTCCTAGGACTCGGCTTATTTACACGTACACTCATTGCGTAGGTGATGACCTCCGAACAACGGATAAGTTATCAGATGGTCCTGAACTTGGTCGGCTAATCAAAAAACTAACTGGGAAAACAGTAAAGGACCAGGTGCACTTTGGACTCTAGCCCTTCTGCTCCACCAACCAAGCTCCTGATGTAAGTATTTTTCTTTGTTGCATTTTCAATTGCATTTCTCTGTCTCATTTGCTAACTCATTTTCTCTGACTCTTTTGCAGCTAACTGACTCCTTCTGGAAGCCAGCCTCCGAAGCTGAAACTAGAGCTGAAGCTGAAGCTGAGGCTGAGGCTGAGGCTGAGGAGGAGACTCCTGTCACAGAGCAAACCACTGTGGCAGAAGATGTTGACAATGACGCTAACGAGGAGTCCTCTCAAGAGGCTCCTGTTGAAGATGATGGTGATGATGATGATGAGGAGTCCTCTCCGGAGGCTCCTGTTGAAGATGATAATGATGAGGACGAGTCCTCCCCGGAGGCTCCTGTTACTGAGCAGGGACACATGGCTTCTAGCCCTGCCGCTGCCCAGCCAACCTCATCTGAGGAGTCCTCAGCCGCGAAGAGTCGCTCCTCTTCTTCCCCAGCTTCCAATAATAATGGGTCTCGAGAGGCTATCCCCAAGGTACCTCTCTCACGAGTCATTGGATCAACCCGTTCGATTGCTAAGCCTGAAGAATGTGTGCAGAGTGTTATTGCTGCTAGGAAGAGGAAGTTGCGATCCGATGGGCCTGCGGATACCCCTGATCCTTTGCCAGTTTCACATCAACGAAAGTCGACCTCTCCTCCTAGCAAAGACGACTCCTACCACTCTGGCATGTCTATGCCATCTTCTGACTCTCAGGCCTCCTTGGACCTTGAGACTAATACTGGGTATAACTTCTCTGCTTACTTGTACTCATATGACTTCTGCATTTCCCTTTCATTAGATTACTGCTGACTTCTGACTTTGTCTACTTCAGGGCTCGGCCTTATCTGAAGGTCACCAAGATTCAAAACATGGCTGATGTTACAGCAGCTCGTGGGTCTGTCCCTCCTTCGGCTTCTCAAACGACAAGCACCGGGACGGCTCCCTCCACACCTGCATCTGCAGCTGTTAACACTACTACGGCTTCCACTATTCCCGAGTCCCCTTCAAGGACTCGGGAGGAAACTCCACTGGTGATCCAGTCATCTTCCAGGGCTGAGATTCCTACAACTATTCCTCAACCTACGCCGGCTCCTCAGAAGGCGGCTCCTGCAGCCCAGCTGAACAACGAGCCGGCCAAGTCCTCCATTGACTACAGCCGACTTCGAGTGGCTGACAACTTGTCCTTCTCTGAGGCTTGGGCAGAGGCTGTCGATTTAAGTGATCAGGCAGCCAGACTAAAGGATGATGAACAAATTGCCCTTAGGTCTCTTCAGATGATCCATAATGTAAGTTTTCTAACTTCTAGTCTTTATGCTTTCTGGTAGCCTCCTATTGCAGTAGCCCCCAAGCACCTTATCTGTGGTGACTTGTGGCAAAGATAGGTGCGTTACTGTGAACTCAATAGTTGTGTGGAAAAAACTTGCATATTGTAGCCCCCAAGCACTGAGTCCTTAGCTCTACTAGGACTTGGGGCTGTTGATTTAATGACTGTTAGGTTCTTGGACCAAAAACTTTTCCACGAGTAGCCCCCAAGCGCCGGGTTGTCAGCCTGCGACAACTTTGAGCTACAAATCAATGTAATTAAGTGGTACTTAGCTTATAGAAAAAATTTCTGCTCTGCGAGTAGCCCCCAAGCGCCAAGTTGTTAACTTGTGACAACTTGGAGCTGCTAACTTTCTGACTATGATTTGTGACTTTTGCATCCGGGGAAAAAATATGACTCTTGAGTAGCCCCCAAGCGCCAAGTTGTTAACTTGTGAGGACTTGGAGCTCATGAGTTCTCTATTTGTCTTGTAAATCCTGACTTGTAAAATCTGACTTGTTGACTTTGACTTGTGAATCCTGACTTGTAATATCTGACTTGTCAATTCTGACTTGTGCCTGCAGAACCTTATTTCCAAGATGAAGAGGGATATGAAGGAGCTGGAGGACCAGGTAGCTGCTAGTGCCAGGTCTGCTCAGGCTGAAAAGGAGCACTCCCTTCAACTGGAAAATGATCTAAAGGTTTTATCTGCTGAGCTGGAGCAGGTCAAAAAACAATCTGAAGCTGCCAAGAGAACTGCCCAAAAAGCACATAATGATCTGAAAGCAGTCTTCGACACCTGCCGCAAAGGCATTGGAGCTATGTGCCAACATATATTTGGTAAGTTTGTGTCTTTGCTTACTCCTTCTTTGCACTTTTCTGAAGTACTTCTCAACTGGTATTCACTGATTTCTTTCTGCAGGGTCTGACTCCCCAAAACTCAAGCTGCCCATTAGCAAGCAACTTCATGAGATGCTAGACCATTGTCATGGGCTACAAGAGGGAGCCCGTGCTGTGGTGAAGTACTTGAACGCTAAGGGCAAGTGCCCCAAAGAGCCTGAACGTCTGGTGGATGAGTTGTCCAGGGCACCAGGGTACATGCACCTTTGGAAGCAATCCTCCTTGAGGAGAGTCTCCATCAGGATCCTTGCCCTAGCCCATAGTTATTACCCTACTGTCTTAGAGCCAGCATTGCTTACTATGGGGAAACCAGAGCAGCATGAAGATGGTACTCCATTCACCCAGGATGACTTCAAGGCTGAGGAGAAGTTGGTGCGCCCCTATGCTTGTGAGATTGCCAACAAGATGGACCCTGAGGTATGGGTTCATCATTATGACTTGGAGAACAAAAGGGTAGCCCCAGAGACTCCTGCGATCGTAAACTTTGGCCGTCCCTCACAGGACTCAGCTGGTGCCCCTTCTTCTGCTGCGCCGAGTTCTTCTACCCCGGCGGCTCCTGTTCTTGGCAACCCAGCTGGTGCCGAGCCTGTAATGAAGACTTCTGCTGCGCCTACTCCTTCAAGTGTTACTCCTGGGGGTTCCCAAACTCAAG
Source organism: Puccinellia tenuiflora (assembly GCA_012064385.1). Lineage (NCBI taxonomy): Eukaryota > Viridiplantae > Streptophyta > Magnoliopsida > Poales > Poaceae > Puccinellia > Puccinellia tenuiflora. Next base: position 153,209 of record QRDG01001908.1, on the reverse strand, counting down.
AAGAAGAACTAGCTCAACATATGAGGGGCCCTCGAGGTACTAGTTTCTAAACGAAGAAAGTTGCCACCAAGCCTCCTGTGAAGCCGGCTCATGCCTCTACTGTACAAGCAAAGGACAAGTCTCCTGCTAAGAAGGACTCCCCAGTCCCAGTCGAGAAGTCGACTTCTCAGATTGATCATCCTCTTGATGACTATTAAACTTTTGTAATGCTGCACTGCTGGTGCAAACCTTTTAGGCCTTTTGAACTATTTGTTCTGGAATTGTGCCAATCGGCTTGTAATGACTTGCTTGTTAAACTGTGACATTGATATGTCTTATCTACACAAGTCATTATTTGGTTCTTATAACCCGTCTAATTTTTCACCGATGAATAAGTAGGCCCTGCATGACTTCCCTTACAGTTTGTGCTGACAAGCTCCCAACTTCTTATGTCCCTAGGATTCACAAGAGCCGGAGACGAGTCATGCCTGTAGATTAGCCATATTGTGCAGGATGCATCTGACTTAACAGCGAGAAAATTAGGAAAAGTTCGGCTGCTGAGCCAGGTTCAAAGGTCTAAACTTGACTTTTTTCCTGAAAAGCAAGCCCCCAAGAACCTTGATGGTCAAATTTAAAGAACAAAGCGCACTCACTGGGTGACTCAACTAAAGAACTCATATTCATTGAAGCCGGCTTTATTTCCTTTGATCATAATAACTTGATTACATCTAGGTATGGCTCACTGGGCTCTTTGCCTTTCAACTCATGAAACTATTACAATTTAGGTATAGTAAGGACGTAACTGAGCTATGTTCCATGGCCTCTTTGCCTCTGCATATGGGTCTAGCGTGTGAGCCGTGTCAGCTCCTTTGCTTGCACTTGCCGGCTCTCGTATATCCATTAGATAGTACGACCCATTGTGCAAGTTCTTCCTTACAACGAACGGTCCTTCCCATGGTGGAGATAACTTGTGCATCCCTTCCCTATTTTGGACTAGGCGAAGCACTAAGTCACCTTCCTGGAAAGTCGGGAGTCCTGATTTTGCGTGCGTGATACCGCCGCAAGTCCTGCTGATAAACTGCTGACCTTTCAAGGGCTAATTCTCTTGCTTCTTCGAGTGCGTCCACCGAGTCCTGACGAGCGAGTTCATTCTCTGTCTCGACATAATTGGCGACTCGTGGCGAGTCATGCAGTAAGTCGCTAGGTAGGACGGCTTCTGCTCCATACACCATGAAGAACGGTGTGAAGCCAGTAGACCTATTAGGAGTTGTCCTTATACTCTAAAGTACTGCTGGTAGCTCCTCAACCCGACTCCCGACGGCTCTTAACAAGGGGACTCGGAGCCGAGGCTTAATTCCCTTCAGCAACTCCTGATTTGCCCTCTCTGCCTGTCCATTGGACTATGGATGTGCTATTGAAGCTAGGTCGAGTCTGATGTTGTTCTCACCGCAGAACTTGGCCATCTCCCCAACTGATAAGTTGGTCCCATTATTTGTAATGATTCTGTGAGGATATCCAAAGCGTGTTGCTATCTTCTAGAAAAATCTCACTTCTAATGCTCCGTCGACTCTGCTGACGGGTTCGACTTCCACCCACTTGGTGAACTTGTCAACTGCTATTAGCAGATGGGTCTTGTGGCAGGGCGACTTTGAGAAAGGACCCATCATGTCGAGCCCCCAAACTGCAAACGTCCAAGTGATAGGAATAGTTCTGAGTTCTTGGGCCGGCACATGGTCTTGCCTTGCGTACCTTTGGCATCCGTCACAAACTCGCACTATCTTTTCTGCGTCAAGATGTGCTGTTAACCAAAAGAACCCGTGCCTAAAAGCTTTTGACACCAAGGATCTAGTGGATGCATGATGACCGCAATCACCTGCATGAATCTCTTGCAGTATTTGCCTGCCTTCCTCCGGAGACACACATCTCTGGTAGACTCCAGTGACACTCCTTCTGTACAACTCGCCATCAATGACTATGTAGGACTTGCATCGTCTGATGAGTTGTCTCTGTTTGACTTCATCCTCTGTGAGTTCACCCCGGAGGAGATATGCAAGGTAGGGCTCTGTCCATGCTGGTATTGCCCGTACTACTGCCACAAGTGCCGACTCTGGATCTGGGAAGGCTAACTCCTCCTCTGAAGGCAACTTTACTGATGGGTGGTGAAGTTCATCCACAAATACGTTTGGGGGTACTTTCTCTCGTCGAGAGCCGAGTCGTGATAACGCATCTGCGGCCTCATTCTTGCGTCTGTCAATATGATCCACTTGATAACCAGAAAAGAACCCGGCTATCTGTTCGACTGCTCTTCTGTAAGCTGCCATGTTTGCATCCTTCGAGTCCCAGGTTCCAGATACTTGCTGGGCTACAAGATCCGAGTCTCCAAAGCACCTGATACGCTTGATGTTCATCTCCTTGGCCAAACGCAGGCCGTGTAGCAAGGCTTCGTACTCTGCCATGTTGTTTGTACAATCAAAGTGCAACTGAAGGACATATTCCAACTTATCTCCTTTAGGCGAAGTCAAAACCACGCCGGATCCTGAGCCTTCTAACTACCTGGATCCATCGAAGTGCATTATCCAATACTTAGTGCAGGGTGAGCTTGGTGAGGATGTGAAGTCTGTCCAGTCATTGACGAAGTCGACCAAAGCTTGAGACTTGATTGCTGTCCTAGGCTCATATGTGATATGGTAAGGACCCAACTCGATTGCCCACTTGGCAACTCGACCTGTTGCATCTCTGTTGCGTATAATGTTAGCTAGCGGTGCTGAACTCACCACTTTGATTGGATGCTCTTGAAAATAATGCTTAAACTTCCTACTTGCAAAGAAAACTCCATAAACTAACTTCTGCCATTGAGGGTACCTTTGCTTTGAATCTGTGAGGACTTCACTGATGTAGTAAACATGCCTCTGTACTGGGTACTCTTTACCTCCCTCTGCACGCTCCACAACTACTACTGCACTGACAACCCTTTCATTGGCAGCCACATATAATAGCATGGGCTCCTTATCCGTAGGAGCTGCAAGTACTGGTGCTGATGATAGGGTTTTCTTCAAGCCCTCAAAAGCATCGTCGGCTTCTTTGTCCCATAGGAATTTGTCTGACTTCTTCAGGAGTCGGTAGAGAGGACCCGCCTTCTCTCCGAGTCTTGAGATGAATCTGCTTAGGGCTGCTACACAACCAGTGAGTTTCTGAACGTCCTTTAAACAAGTCGGCCTCTGCAGGTTGTGAATAGCCTTGATTTTCTCTGGGTTAGCTTCAATGCCTCTCTCTGAAACAATGAAGCCTAGGAGTTTGCCTGCAGGGACTCCAAAAACACACTTGGTAGGGTTAAGTTTCATCTTGTACTTGCGCAAATTATCAAAGGTTTCTGTCAGGTCTGCTATCAAAGAGTCGGCTTTCTGAGACTTGATAACCACATCATCCACATAAGCGTGAACGTTCCTCCCAATCTGTTCCTTGAAACAGTTCTGGATGCATCTCTGGTATGTAGCTCCTGCATTCTTGAGCCCAAAAGGCATTGTCATATAACAAAACGCTCCAAAGGGTGTAATGAAAGATGTCTTCAGCTCATCCTCTTTCTTGAGTCTGATCTGATGGTACCCTGAATAAGCATCTAGGAAACAAAGTAACTCTCACCCCGCTGTGGAGTCAATGATCTGGTCAATACGAGGCAAAGCAAACGGGTCCTTAGGGCAATGCTTGTTAAGACCCGTGAAGTCGATGCACATCCGCAGCTCTCATGTTTTCTTTGGCACTAGTACTGGATTGGCTACCCACTCTGGATGAAAGACTTCCTTAATGAACTCAGCTGCAAGGAGCCGAGCCACCTCTTCTCCACTGGCTTTTCTCCTATCATCGTGAAACTTGCGCAGACCTTGCTTAACTGGTCTTGCATTAGGGTTAACATGTAAGCAGTGCTCGGCGAGTTCTCTCGGGACTCCTGGCATGTCCGATGGCTTCCATGCGAAGACGTCCCGGTTCTCACGGATGAACTCGACGAGCGCGCTTTCCTATTTGTCAGATAGATGTGCCCCAATGACGAACTGCTTGGATGAGTCGCCTAGGGTGAATTCAACTGACTTGGTATCCTGAGCTGACTTGAACTTCATATTCTCCTCTGTGGCCGGCTTCTTGAGAACTGAGTTGTCCTCCGGGTCCACATTTGCTTTATAGAATTTGAGCTCTTCTTGGGCACAAGTTGTCTCGGCCATAGCTGCATCTCCTAGTTCACACTCCAATGCTATTTGTCTGCTGCCATTAACTGTAATGACTCCTGCTGGACCTGGCATCTTGAGCTTCAAGTAAACATAACATGGTCTGGCCATAAACTTAAAGTATGCTGGTCGACCAAAAAGAGCATGGTATGGACTCTTGAGATCCACTACCTCAAAAGGCATAATCTCTGAATGAAAGTTCTCCACTGTGCCGAAAGCAACCTCAAGATAGATCTTACCGATCGGCTTGGCTAACTTCCCTGGTACGATTCCATGAAAGACTGTCTCAGTGGGTATTAACTGCCTATCTTGCAGCTGCATCCTCTTGAATATGTCATAATATAAGATGTTGATACTGCTTCCACCATCCATGAGCACCTTGTTCAATGTGTAGCCCCCAACTTGAGGTGCTACCACCAAGGCTAGCTGCCCTGGGTCGTCGACTCTTGGTGGATGATCTGACCGACTCCATGTAATGGTTTGCTCAGACCACCTGAGCCACTGTGGGACTGCCGGCTCCATTGCATTAACAGCTCTAACTTTTAATTTATTGGCACGCTTCGACGTGCTTGTTGTAAATACATGATAACTACGACGACTCGTGTTCTGTGGCCGAGTTGTGACATAATATTGCACATTGTCGTCGTGAAGCTGCTTCGGGTTCTGCTGGAACCAGCCCTGCTGGTTACCTCCTCCATGAGGTAGGTTAGGATTATTGCCGGCTCCTCCACCGTGGTTGCCGGGTCCTCCATCACCATTGTTTCCTCTATATCCATTGTTGTTGTTCCTATTTCCTGATCCTGTGAACCTGCCACACTGAAGATCCACACACTGTCCCAAGGTATGACCACACTTCCCGTTTCTGGCGTGTTTAGGGCATGGACTCGCCAAAACCTCCTCTGTGGTTGGCCTACGCCCTTGATATCCTTGAGAATTGTTGTCCTTGCGTCTGACCCCAGTATTTGTGTTAGCTACCAGTTCAGAGTTGTCTCCATATGGCCGTTTGTTACCTCCCTGGTTCTGATTTTGATTTTGGTTCTGGTTCTGACTATTGCCACCATGTCCTTTATTCCCCTCCTCCTGATCATTTGTTTTGTCTGTGGCAGCGTGCTTATTAGCACCTGCCATGATTTCGCCAATCGTAAGGGGAATACCTTGATTCAGGCTCTCCTTCATACGACCCAGCTTCCAACTCAAGGGATTGTAGCTGCAATTTCTCTCCATTGCCATTAGCACTGAAATTGGTGGGAGTCCTTGCGAGGAGTTGGATCTCCGACACCCGCTTCATCCAATGCCTTGCGGACTCGCCCTTCTTCTGAACACACCGCTCCAAGTCCTCTATGGTACTAAGATTTTTGCATGTTCACTGGAAGTTCTGTATAAAAGCTGCCTTCAACTGCTCCCAAGAATTGATTGATCTAGGAGGCAAGTTATGCATCCAAACTTTGGCTACTCCCTCCATCATAAGGTACATGAATTTGGCGCACAGACTCTCTGTGGCATTGCGGATACTCATCGCCATCTCATATGTGCCCAACCAAGAAGTCGGGTCCATGTTGGGCTCGTAATTGGGAACTTTGCGCAGCTCCTTGAAGTTGCTGGGGGAAGGACTCGGACCTGATGCCATCTGACAGGCACTCTGATCCTGTTAGTGAAGGAGAAGCACTAGAAAAAGTCACCTCTGTGTGCGCCCGGGTTGGCTGAGGCTGGTTAACTGCACCAGCTAGGGCTCTGTCCCTCTCAGCCTCCCGAGCCCTGGCTGCCTCCCTCTCGCCATTGTCTCGCTTCATCAACCACCAGCTGAGCTCGTGAGGCAGTTGGTATGTTTGCCCTGTTCCTCTCTTGTTCACGGCGCCTTGCGCTTGTGGAGTTGGCCGGGTGAGACTCGTCGTGCCGACTCCTTGTGCCAGAGTTGAATGGTGTCGAGTGCAGCCTACTTGCATCTGGAAATGCTGGATAAAGAGCTTGCTGAGTCATTGCTGTCTTCAGCATCTCAATAGCGCAGCGGGTCTCCTGTCCCGCTGGTCCTTCTGGTATCTTGACGTTCTCTAGTCTCATAGTTGCCGCATGAACGTTGTCCATTGGATTAGAGTAATGTCCCTCTGGAGTACGAAACCTGCCAGGTGGAGGTCCCATACCACCCGTTGATCCCCCTCCGACTCCTCCCTCAGGTGGTGGTCCGTTGGTACCGTTGCCGCCGGGTTCTTCTGGAGGTGGTGGTGGTGGTGGTGGCGGTGTTGCTCCTCCTCCTGCGGCGCCTCCTGTAGCTGTTGAACTCCCTAGCCCGGCTCTTGCGCCTGGACCATTGGGTGTGCTGAACAAAGCGATTGGATTTACAATGACTCCATCACGTAGGTGACTCCTGGCTCTACGATGCTGAATTGAGGTGAGTTCTTCTCTGTAATGTCTCGGGGTATTCCCCAAATTAGATTTTATTTGTTTTTCTTTTTCGCATCATCATGACATCAACATCATGCGCATTGCATTTTTGGCAACAAAAACTATTTTTAATAAACCCTATTTTATTTTGCTGAAATTTTGTCGCAAATGTTTTACCGAGACGTTCGTCTCCGTTTTCGAAAATTAATTGCCAAATTAATTTGCCAGAAAAATAAATGTTTTGAGATGAGAGAGAGTAGACAGCTTGCTTGGCCCAAAAGCCCAACAAAGCAAACCCTAGACCAAACCCTAATCCTGCCTGGGCTTTTTCTGTTCCTACCCCCTGTATCTTGCAGCCACCCTCTTGTCTTGTCTTCGTTTTGTAGATATGCCCTTCCACCTCTTTATCTCTTTTTCCCTCTCCTTCTCTTTTCTTTCTTCTTTTCTTTTTCTTCCTTTCCTTCTCTTCTCTCCCGTGGCTTGCTTCTCCCCCATCCCGAACCCGTGCTCACCTTCCCCACCTCGCCTTGGCTGCCCCGACCCCGACCTCCTCCTCTACTTCCCGGTCGACCACCTCCCTCTCCGGCCGCGCCGCTCCCCTCCCCAAGCTGCTCTTCGCGCCGCTGCCTCCTCCCCGGGCTCGCGCACGCCGCCTCCCGTGCCTCCCCTTCCTCTTCTCCCGGCCGGCCCTCTGGCTCCCTTCCCCGGCAAGATCGCCTCGCGTCCTTGCCCCGACCACGTCCGTCCCCGCGCTACCATGGCCGTCCTCCTCTCCTCTCCTGCGACTCTCCAGCGTCCTGAGCACTGCCGCCTTCGCTCGCGCCTCCTCTCCTCCTCAACGCACCTGGCCGCGTGAGCCTCCTCTCCATCACCGACGTCTCGCTGTCCTCCTCCCGCTCCACCCCGTGCTCACCCCGCGTCGCGCCCTCTCCTCTCCCTGCGCCTCCTCTCTTCTCCCTTGCCGGCCACCTCCCTCGTCCAGCTCGCCGCCGTCGCCCTCTCCCCCTCCTCTTGCTCTCCCTCCCCTTCCTGGTGCTCTCCTTCTCCCTGTGACCGTGCTCCTCACTCCCTCCACCCTCAGCAGCTCCACGCCCGCCAGGTGCTCGATGCAATGCCGGCAAGAGGACCCGGTGCCCTTTTTCCGCTTCCCGTTCCCGTCGTGTTCCCGTTTCTAGCGCGTTCCGTCGGGAAGCCGTCTCTGATGTGCGTTCCCTGTAGCGGATGTTCCCGTTGCCTTGTTCTCCGGTGGACCGCTTCCCGATGACGCTGCGAAGTTCTCCGTTACCGTCCCCAACGCCTCCGTGTCGGTTTCCCGACGGTTCTCTATCTCCGTCCCCATCGTGTTTCCCGACGTGGTGCTCCCTGAAGTTTCCCGTTCCCGGTTTCCCGTCGTGAAGCCGGTTCCCCGATTCCGTTCCCGTCGTGAAGCTTCCCCGACGCCAAGTTCTCCGTTTCCCCGTCGTGAAGCTCCGTGAAGGCCGATCCCCGACTCTCCGTGAACGACTACCACGACGACCGTGAATGGCGATATGACAAGATCTTCCCCGACGATCGAGTACCCGACGCCCAGGACCCCGTCGACCCTGAAGCCCGGAACGACAAGGTCCGCCACGACGACGACCCGAGTACGACTACTTCCACGACATCGACTACCTCGACTACTTCGACTTTGGACGGACGACTACTTCGATTACTTCGACTACTTCGACTACTTCCGCTCCGATCCGAAGATGGTGATCCCAAATCCGAAGATCCCTCCAAACCCGATGTGTGACCCTACCCCTAGACCTATCTACCTATATGCGTATCTTATAAAATCATGCATGCTTAATCTACATCGCACCTTTATCCATTTAGTCAAATTAAATCAATTTAATTATGGGGTTTGTCCGGTGCATCTATATTGTGCATCGATCCCATTTAAAATGATTTGCCATGTTTTAGGGAATAAAATTGGATCACAATTAATTTGTCATGCATCATGTCATCAACATGCTGCTTCTTTTGCCGTAGAAGTAAAATGCATCTTTTGCCTTCAAGTGTTTGTTGCTTCTTCGGGAATAGGACGTTGAGTTGATGTGAGCAACGACAGGTTCTGCTACCTCTGCCGGATTGCAGGCAAGTGATACTCCCTTGCTATCTTCGCTTGTTTTCTGTCTCTTACTCGTCCTATCTTTTGTTCCTTGCTAGCCTTATGTCATGATGCTTGTGTCACGATCCTATATGCATGTTTACCTTGCAGCCTGATATAGCCACACCTCCACATCCTATTACATGTTGCTTGTTTACCTTGTTAGCCTTGCGAGTCGTAGTGCATGCTTAGGTGCTTTGCTTGAGTCCTGTTATCTCTTTATCTAGTCTTGTTGTTAACATTATAGCTAGGCTCAACCTAAAATGGTAATCTTTACTTTTATGTTGCGATGGGAATAACTTAATAAAGATAAGGCACCGGCGGAAGGCCAATCATGGTAATTTGTTCTGCTAGTGTCGCCTAGGACCCGAGTTCTTTTTCGCTGATCCAAGACTGAGCGCACTAACCACATGTGGGAGTTCTATGGGCCTCCCCGCAATCTATTACCGGATCCTCAAACATGTCTAGATGGCACAAGTAGTTCGGGTGTTTCGGTAGGTCTTGCTGCCTGGTCGTTTATCGAATGTGGACGGAGGGCAATCGTATGAGTGTTCCTCCCGAAGGCGCGCACGCAACGGTTAGGCCCACCTCGAAGCTTCGGCCGAACTCTTATGGTGGATCAGACCTAGCTAGGTGGCTCCCTGGACTTGTTTGTAGAGAAGGGAAGTGTTGCATCGAATGCTCCACCGGTACACCTCTAAGCGAGTGTTTCGATGCGTGTGGGTTCATTGGTGCATCCCTGCAGGGTTAAATATTTTCGAAAAGCCGTGTCCGCGGTTATGGACGAATTGGTGAAATGCGCTGGCTAAAAAGATCATAGACAACTTGCACCTAATGATAATAACTTGACTAGTAAGATAGATCACTTCAATAATAACCCATAAAACTTGTCCACCGTGTGAGTGCCCGGACTTCTTCCTCGTGGGCTGAGGATACGAGGGAGTCGTTTTAGGGCGGGTTTGTTTGGTGAGTAGTATAGTTGGTTCCTTTTGCGCTCTCTTACCTTGTCTCTGTTAGACGAAGTTGTAGCGTGTCTCTATAAGTTGTTAGTGTTGCTTGCTGCCGCCTCAATCGCTACCCCTCTTCCTCCAGAATTCCAGCTTTGATATCTTGTGAGTATTACTTGCCAGTACTTCTACTAGTACTGACCCCTTCGGGGCTGCTATTCCAATGCAGCCGACAGGTTTGAAGTCTGACGACGTTAGCTTGGGAATCCCTCCGGCTTGGCCTGGGCAGGGATATGGTGCCTTCCTTTATCTTCAGGACTCTTAGTCCAATTTGTATCTTGTCCGTAGTCGGAGGCTATCTGGTTCCGTTGTTATTTTGGATCTTTGTAATGTATCTTAGCTCTTGACTCGGTGAGTCGTTGTTGTATATATGTTATTTTGTGGGTTCCATCGAGAACTGTTGTAATGTTATCACAATTCCACCCGCATAACGTGTGTGTTGCGACGTGCACGTTATGCCTGGTGGGCGTCCTTTAGGATCGTTATTATGCGGATTTGGCTGGAATGCTTAAATCTGTATAGTATCGATCTTGGGGCGTTACAAAGTGGTATCAGAGCTCTGGTTCTTCGATACCCCGCGGTCCAGTCTGCCTGTAGGATACCGTAGCTAATGGTCGTTGTTTGTAGAGTGTCCAAACTATTTTACTAAAAGCTATTTGAAAATATCTCAATAGGACTCTTGTTTATTCCTTATCTCTATTCTATTTTCCCTTTTATCTTATATGTTTTAAATCTTCTATCTTATCTGTCATTCGGTTATAGCATCTTCGTGGGTGGACGATCTCATGCATTTTACCTAATAGTTTCGATCTCTGGAAGGATCCCGACAGACGAACATCGCAATCGATGTGAGTAAGAACCTCTTGTTAGTGGTGTCGAGAAGATAAACTAGGTGCGACAAGATTCGATAGAATAACTTCCTCTTCTCCCCCCCCCCCCGACGGTAGCGTGGATCTCGGGGGGAGATCCTTTGTTAGTGGTGTCGGTTGAAATGTCCCGGGGTTTTCCCCAAATTAGATTTTGTTTGTTTTTCTTTTTCGCATCATCATGACATCAGCATCATGCGCATTGCATTTTTGGCAACAAAAACTATTTTTAATAAACCCTATTTTATTTTGCTAAAATTTTGTCGCAAAAGTTTTACCGAGACGTTCGTCTCCGTTTTCGAAAATTAATTGCCAAATTAATTTGCCAGAAAAATAAATGTTTTGAGATGAGAGAGAGTAGCCATCTTGTTTGGCCCAAAAGCCCAACAAAGCAAACCCTAGACCAAACCCTAATCCTGCCTTGTCTTTTTCTGTTCCTACCCCCTGTATCTTGCAGCCACCCTCCCGTCTTTTCTTCATTTTGCAGATATGCCCTTCCACCTCTTTATCTCTTTTTCCCTCTCCTTCTCTTTTCTTTCTTCTTTTCTTTTTCTTCCTTCTCTTCTCTCCCGTGGCTTGCTTCTCCCCATCCCGAACCCGTGCTCACCTTCCCCACCTCGCCTTGGCTGCCCCGACCCCGACCTCCTCCTCCACTTCCCGGTCGACCACCTCCCTCTCCCGGCCGCGCCGCTCCCCTCCCCAAGCTGCTCTACGCACCGCTGCCTCCTCCCCGGGATCGCGCGCGCCACCTCCTGTGCCTCCCCTTCCTCTTCTCCCGGCCGGCCCACTGTCTCCCTTCCCCGGCAAGCCCGCCTCGCGTCCTTGCCCCGACCGCGTCCGTCCCCGCGCCACCATGGCCGTCCTCCTCTCGTCTCCTTCGACTCTCCAGCGTCCTGAGCACTGCCGCCTTCGCTTGCACCTCCTCTCCTCCTCAACGCGCATGGCCGCGTGGGCCTCCTCTCCATCACAGACACCCCGCTGTCCTCCTCCCGCTCCACCCCGTGCTCACCCCGCGTCGCGCCCTCTCCTCTCCCTGCGCCTCCTCTCTTCTCCCTTGCCGGCCACCTCCCTCATCCAGCTCGCCGCCGTCGCCCTCTCCCCCTCCTCTTGCTCTCCCTCCCCTTCCTGGTGCTCTCCTTCTCCCTGTGACCGTGCTCCTCACTCCCTCCACCCTCAGCAGCTCCACGCCCGCCAGGTGATCGATGCAATGCCGCCAAGAGGACCCGGTGCCCTTTTTCCGCTTCCCGTTCCCATCATGTTCCCGTTTCTGGCGCGTTCCGTCGGGAAGCCGTCTCTGATGTGCGTTCCCTGTTGCGGATGTTCTCGTTGCCGTGTTCTCCGACGGACCGCTTCCCGATGATGCTGCCAAGTTCTCCGTTACCGTCCCCAATGCCTCCGTGTCGGTTTCCCGACGGTTCTCCGTCTCCGTCCCCGTCATGTTTCCCGACGTGGTGCTCCCCGAAGTTTCCCGTTCCCGGTTTCCCGTCGTGAAGCCGGTTCCCCGATTCCGTTCCCGTCGTGAAGCTTGCCCGACGCCAAGTTCTCCGTTTCCCCATCGTGAAGCTCCGTGAAGGCCGATCCCCAACGCTTCGTGAACGACTACCACGACGACCGTGAATGGCGATATGACAAGATCTTCCCCGACGACCGAGTACCCGACGCCCAGGACCCAGTCGACCCCGAAGCCTGGAACGACAAGGTCCGCCACGACGACGACCCGAGTACGACTACTTCCACGACGTCGACTACCTCGACTACTTCGACTTCGGATGGACGACTACTTCGACTACTTCGACTACTTCCTCTCCGATCCGAAGATGGTGATCCCGAATCTGAAGATCCCTCCAAACCCGATGTGTGACCCTAACCCTAGCCCTATCTACCTATATGCGTATCTTATAAAATCATGCATGCTTAATCTAGATCGCACCTTTATCCATTTAGTCGAATTAAATCAATTTAATTATGGGGTATGTCCGGTGCATCTATATTGTGCATCGATCCCATTTAAAATGATTTGCCATGTTTTAGGGAATAAAATTGGATCACAATTAATTTTTCATGCATCATGTCATCAACATGCTGCTTCTTTTGCCGTAGAAGTAAAATGCATCTTTTGCCTTCCAGTGTTTGTTGCTTCTTCGGGAATATGACGTTGAGTTGATCCGAGCAACGACAGGTTCTGCTACCTCTACCAGTTTGCAGGCAGGTGATACTCCCTTGCTATCTTCGCTTGTTTTCTGTCTCTTACTCGTCCTATCTTTTGTTCCTTGCTAGCCTTATGTCACGATGCTTGTGTCACGATCCTATATGCATGTTTACCTTGCAGCCTGATATAGCCACACCTCCACATCCTATTACCTGTTGCTTGTTTACCTTGTTAGCCTTGCGAGTCGTAGTGCATGCTTAGGTGCTTTGCTTGAGTCCTGTTATCTCTTTATCTAGTCTTGTTGTTAACATTATAGCTAGGCTCAACCTAAAATGGTAATCTTTACTTTTCTGTTGCGATGGGAATAACTTAATAAAGATAAGGCACCGGCGGAAGGCCAATAGTGGTGATTTGTTCTGCTAGTGTCGCCTAGGACCCGAGTTCTTTTCCGCTGATCCAAGACTGAGCGGACTAACCACATGTGGGAGTTCTATGGGCCTCCCCACAATCTATTACCAGATCCTCAAACATGTCCAGATGCCACAAGTAGTTCGGGTGTTTCGGTAGGTCTTGCTGCCTGGTCGTTTATCGAATGTGGACGGAGGGCAATCGTATGAGTGTTCCTCCCGAAGCCGCGCACGCAACGGTTAGGCCCACCTCGAAGCTTCGGCCGGACTCTCAAGGTGGATCAGACCTAGCTAGGTGGCTCCCTGGACTTGTTTGTAGAGAAGGGAAGTATTGCATCGAACGCTCCACCGGTACACCTCTAAGCGAGTGTTTCGATGCGTGTGGGTTCATTGGTGCATCCCTGCAGGGTTAAATCTTTTCGACAAGCCGTGTCCGCGGTTATGGACGACTTGGTGAAATGCGCTGGCTAAAAAAATCATAGACAACTTGCACCTAATGATAATAACTTGACTAGTAAGATAGATCACTTCAATAATAAAACTTGTCCACCGTGCGAGTGCCCGGACTTCTTCCTCGTGGGCTGAGGATACGAGGGAGTCATTTTAGGGCGGGTTTGTTTGGTGAGTAGTATAGTTGGTTCCTTTTGCGCTCTCTTACCTTGTCTCTGTTAGACGAAGTTGTAGCGTGTCTCTATAAGTTGTTAGTGCTGCTTGCTGCCGCCTCAATCGCTACCCCTCTTCCTCCGGAATTCCAGCTTTGATATCTTGTGAGTATTACTTGCCAGTACTTCTACTAGTACTGACCCCTTCGGGGCTGCTATTCCAATGCAGCCGACAGGTTTGAAGTCTGACGACGTTAGCTTGGGAATCCCTCCGGCTTGGCCTGGGCAGGGATATGGTGCCTTCGTTTATCTTCAGGACTCTTAGTCCAATTTGTATCTTGTCCGTAGTCGGATGCTATCCGCTTCCGTTGTTATTTTGGATCTTTGTAATGTATTTTTGCTCTTGACTCGGTGAGTCGTTGTTGTATATATGTTCTTTTGTGGGTTCCATCGAGAACTATTGTAATGTTATCACAATTCCACCCGCATAATGTGTGTGTTGCGACGTGCACGTTATGCCTGGTGGGCGTCCTTTAGGATCGTTATTATGCGGATTTGGCTGGAACACTTAAATCTGTATAGTACCGATCTTGGGGCGTTACATTCTTGGCGATTTCGCACTAGCTCGGCCTCAACTTGGACCCGGGCCCGCTCTTCTGCCAATCTGTGATTTGCCTCTGTGATTTCCGCTAGTTGCCTTTCTAATGCAGCACGAGCACTTGCTAACTCAGCCGCCCGTTCTGCTGCGTTACTTGCATTGATTTCCTTTGTCAGCAAAGTTGGATCAAACTGATTTCCGCCGTTTCCAGACATATAGACTCCAACGACGCGGGCACGTACTGGTGACTCCGCATAATCTTCCTCCTCAATACCGTACCCAAGCCGATCTTCGAACAATGGCAAAATGGATTCTAAATCGGCGTCGTAATCTGGCTCCATACATGGCTCTGCCAGCGACTCCTCTTCATTGTTGACGACAAGTTGTTCCTCTGGTTCGGCGATGATGCCGACTTCTGAAGTGCCGACCGACTCCTCGCCATCGGACTCAACAATGACTGTAGGTTCTGATACTGATTCCGCCGAGTTAGCACGAAGCCCTGACGTGCAAACCATGCCGACAAACACGTTGATTCCTCCAAAGACAAGCTGATAACCCTCGTCGACTTCTTGCATCTCTGGAGTCCAACCGGAGTAATCAATCTCGGTTTCTCCATGCTCATCAGTGTAGACTCGCCCGACGGCGAGTTTCTCCATGGCCCGGCGATCTGCTCCCACGATCTCAACTCCTTTCATTATCTGCCCCACGGTGGGCGCCAACTGTCATGGGGTTGTCACGGCAAGTTCTTCCTCAGGGAAGATGAGTTGCGGGGCCATTGATGATTGAAGTTTGTAGAAGTTGTTAATCTCGCCAAGGGACAAGGATTTACCCAGGTTCGGCCCCTCTTGATCGAGGTAAAGACCTACTTCCTGCTTCGGCTTTATTGCTTGGACTAGTTCTTGATTACAAGGTTCCGACCCCTATCTGGGGAGTCGGCGACAATGGATCTCTCTGGTGTTGCTGATTCTAGGTCTTCGATTCTGGGGTTTCTCTAAAGCTTATCGATCTAAGGTCTAGGACCCCGCTTATAAAGGTGGCCGGGTCCCTGGATTAACAACTTACACCGAGTCACATTTGGACACGGAGTCCTACTCTAGGTCTTGGCCTTCCAAGTTACAACTCCGGGTTGTACTTGGACTCCTTCCTGATGGGTCCCTTCTTCATCATGGGCCTTGGTCGGCTTGTCTCCAGCCCAGCCCATGTGACTTGATTCGCGACTCGGCTTTGGCCTTCTTGGTCTTGGCGGGTCTACTTTCCGGGTCCATGGGCCTACTTATAAAGTATCCCCCCATCAACTGGCATAGCTATCAATGCATGTAACGCCCCAAGATCGGTACTATGTAGATTTTAGCGTTCCAGCCAAATCCGCATAATAACGATCCTAAAGGACGCCCACCAGGCATAACGTGCACGTCGCAACATACACGTTATGCGGGTGGAATTGTGATAACATTACAACAGATCTCGATGGAACCCACAAAAGAACGTATATACAACAACGACTCACCGAGTCAAGAGCAAAGATACAATACAAAGATCCAATTAACAACGGAAGCGGGTAGCGTCCGGCTACGGACAAGAAACGAATTGGACTAAGAGTCCTGAAGATAAACGAAGGCACCATATCCCTGCCCAGGCCAAGCCGGAGGGATTCCCAAGCTAACGTCGTCACACTTCATACCTGTTGGCTGCCATGGAATAGCAGCCCCGAAGGGGTCAGTACTAGTAGAAGTACTGGCAAGTAATACTCACAAGATATCAAAGCTGAATTCCGGTGGAAGAGGGTTAGCGATTGAGGCGGCAAGCAACACTAACAACTTATAGAGACACGCTACAACTTTCGTCTATCAGAGACAAGGTAAGAGAGCGCATGAGGAGCCAACTATACTACACACCAAACAAACCCGCCCTAAAACGACTCCCTCGTATCCTCAACCCACGAGGAAGAAGTCCGGGCACTCACACGGTTGACAAGTTTTAATCAGATTATTATTCATGTAATCTATCTTACTAGTCAAGTTATTATCATCATAAGGTGCAAGTTGTCTATGATCTTTTTAGCCAGCGCATTTCACCAAGTCGTCCATAACCGCGGACACGGCTTTTCGAAAAGATTTCACCCTGCAGGGATGCACCAATGAACCCACACGCATCGAAACACTCACTTAGAGGTGTACCGGTGGAGCGTTCGACGCAATACTTCCCTTCTCTACAAACAAGTCCAGGGAGCCACCTAGCTAGGACTGATCCACCTTGAGAGTCCGGCCGAAGCTTCGAGGTGGGCCTAACCGTTGCGTGAACGGCTTCGGGAGGGAACACTCATACGATTGCCCCTCCTTCCACATGCGGTTAACGCACGGTCCGCAACATCTATCGAAACACCCGAACTACTTGTGGCATCTGGACAGGTTTGAGGATCCGGTAATAGATTGCGGGGAGGCCCATAGAACTCCCACATGTTGTTAGTGCGCTCAGTCTTGGATCAGCGGAAAAGAACTCAGGTCCTAGGCGACACTAGCAGAACAAAACGCCACGATTGGCCTTCCGCCGGTGCCTTATCTTTATTAAGTTATTCCCATCGCAATAGAAAGTAAAGATTACCATTTAAGTTGAGCCTAGCTACCATATTAAAGACAAGACTAGACAAAAAGATAACAGGACTGAAGCAAGGCACCTAAGCATGCACTAGGACTCGCAAGGCTAACAAGGTAAACAAGCAACAAGGTAATAGGATGTGGGGGTGGGGCATATCATGGCTGCAAGGTAAACATGCATATAGGATCGGGACACAAGCATCGAAATATATGGCTAGCAAGGAACAAAAGATAGGAGGTGTAAGAGACAGAAAACAAGCAAAGATAGCAAGTGAGTATCACTTGCCTGCAATCCGGTAGAGGTAGCAGAACCTGTCGTTGCTCACATCAACTCATCGTCCTATTCCCAAAGAAGCAAAGAACACTGGACAACGGAGAAGATGCATTTTACTACTATGGCAAAAGAAGCGGCATTTTGATGCAATGCATGCATGACATGGCAAAACATGAGAGATGCAACTTAAGCCAAATTAAACGGAACCGAGATTCCGACATTTAATTATTAGATTCAAGTTATTTTTCTAGCCATCAAAATTAAATGTTATTAGCAAGGTGGAACAAGGCATGGGTGAGCTACTCAAAATTAAATGGAACCGGGTCAACAATTAAATTAGAACCCACATATTCCATATTTAATTATTTAGGTGATAAAGAAAACACAACTAGAATGCAAACTACATGATGCAAACATGAGCATGGATGGAATATTTAAATTCTACACTATTTTCTGATAAAAATAGACATCTCATTTGTATTATTTGCATTTGTAAAATAAAAGATATAAAAGGAACAAGATTTGCAAAAGAATAGATAAAAGAAATAAAAGGGGTGGGCTTAAGCCGAAGCAGGGATTCGAACTTGGGCTGGTTTGCTGGTTCGGAAGGAGCAAGCCACTGGGCTGGGCTCGGCTTTGTGATAGGAGCAGACTCGGGAGGTAGATGAAGCAAAGGTGTCGCCGTTAACTGAATTTCTAGCAGGAAAACATGCATACTTCGGTTCAGAGAGAGCAACGGCGGATGGGACGATCTGCAGCTGGCGCTACTGATCCTCACGAACACGAGCATGACATCTGGGTGCGGTGTGTACGCCGGTGTGCTGGTGTGCTTGCGGAGATGCGTGTGTGCGTGTACAGGGAAGCATGTGGGTGCAGGAGCGGCAACAGCAGCAGGACAGACGCACTCGTCCATGGCGGACAGAGCGCACACACGAGCGGATCGACGACCACAGCGACGGAATCGAGAGGGGAAAGGGGGAATAAGGTGCGGCTCACCTCGGGGAGGCAGAGGGCGAGCTGGAGAGGTAGGAGGAGGACGGAGTCGACGTCGAGGAAGGAGACGACGGCGACCTTGGTGTGCTCCCGGCGGACGGCGGTCTTGGCAGCTCCGGCTCAGGATTCTTCAGCGAACTTGGCGTGGACGACGACGCGGTTCAATTCCCGGACTCGGACGTCCCTCACGGCGACCCTTGGCGATGACTTGGTGGAGCTCCAGCTACGGCCATGGAGGCTCTTGTTTTGGGGGAAAAGAACCCGAGGGAGAAGGGGAAGAGATGAGAGGAAGGGAGGCGGCGGCAGAGGGGAGAAGAGGAGAGGCTAGGGCAACCAGGAGGGAGCAGGTGGTGGTTTTAAGGAGCTGGAAGGATGCTCCCGGCCGTCCCATCGTGCTGCCTTTTGACGTGGACACCATGGATGCATTGCCGTACAGGTTGAAGGCGATAGGAGGAGGTCGAGCAGGTAAGTGGGCTGGTGGGCTGGAGAGAGAGGAGGAAAAGGAGAGATGGGCTAGATGTGGCCATGGTGGCCTTTTAGAATTCAGGATTTTCCCAAAAGAAGAATTATGAAATCAGAGAAAGAAAAGAGAGGAAAAGATAAGAGGGAAAAAAAAAGGAGATGAGGGGTTTTGCCAAAATAATTCAAAAAGCTTTACTTTGATTAGACATGAATATTTTTCCTCTGAAACAAATAATAATCAACAAAGCAAGGCTGAGTACGACGTACTCGCAAGGTTACTAGGGCGATATAGGCCCAATGATTGGCTTCAAAGCTGTATATTAGTTGTTTTGCATAAAGCTAGTTTTCCTTTTTAAAGACATGATTCATGGCATCGACTACTCAGAAGGTTTTTCAAAAGGTGATAAGATAGTAAACTTTCATTCGTTAGTTCACATTGAACCAACAGTATCCAGAATCCACCACTCATCTCCACCAAGGCACTCCCTCGAATCACCCTCGAGGAAATGAACCTTTTAACACAAGTTGCCAAATTTAATTAAGTTCAGATTTTCTATGATCTTATCGTCCATTCGCAAGTCGTCCATATCCGTGGACACGGCTTTTCGAAAAGATTAAACCCTGCAGGGGTGTACTGTTTTTGCCATTGGTACCGTCCGGCTCGCCTGATTAGCTCTCTTCCGGGGAAAGCCGGCGAGTGGGCGCGGTTAAACCTTTACCTCACATGAGACTATCCAAGGATCATCATGACGACAGGACAAGTTCAGTGCCTATTTCAACACCCTGCCCCCATCGCCACATCCTAAACACCACCAACCCCTCTTCGCACCATCATCCACCTGCAACTCACACGTAAATGGAAAACGCAAACTAGAGGACCATTGGATACACCCGTACAAGTTATTCGGGTAGTAAGCGGCCCATACCCCCACCGATGGAAGCACGCTCATCTTGGTTCAAGAGGTAAAGAACTCGCACCTAGGCGACAAGAATGAGACAAAACACCACCAACCCCTGTGGCAACTCATCCAAGCCTTTAAGCATCACCACTAATATAAAACAACCCAGAGGAGGTGATCCAAATGATCCTGACCATTAATTTGAAATATCCAATGGCTACAACTAGCGCTAAAACAATCGAACCAGACCGTCCGTGATTAACGCTACCATTCTAATTGGTACTATAATCACCACAAAATCAGGATCGGGACTATCGTAACTATCACAGCCCGCCTTAGTCACGCTCGCACTCCGCCGTGCACGCAAGCCCGTCGCACGCCGTCGCCGTGGCCGTCGCGATCCCGGTGCCCTCGCCCTCGCCCTCACAGTCGCGGTCGCCGGCTTACGCCGCCACACCGACCAGGGTGCTGCCCCCGTACGCCCGAGTACAGGACGCGCCTCGCCGTCTCTCCCAGTGCCGCCGTAGTCCGTACAGCTATTCCTCATGTCCTCCCGATGGCTGGACAGGCAAACACTCCGACGCCTTGCACATCCCTTTCTTCTCTTCGATTTGGATTTTGATCTAGGGCTTTTGCGTCATTTGTTTGGTGCAAACTGAAGGTCCCAGTTTCATATTCTGCAGGGTGATCGTAGTGGATGCACATCAATCTATTGTACTTACCAAATTTGATGATTCAAGTAATTGCAAACACAGAGGACCGTTCATGATATTCATTGTATTCCTCAGCTGATTATTCAGTGGAATGTCTAACTATCTTAGTTACCAACAGATATACTTCTTTCCACTCGGGCTTAACATTTTTGTGTACCGCACCTTGCTTTACCAGTGTTTTTCGTCATACAGGAATGTCTCAGTTTTCTTCTATATATTTTCTCCATTTACGAACATATTGACCTTGGTGCTTATAAGGCATGCTGTAATTTATCACTATCCAGGAGCCACATATATCATAACTCCATCCTTTTATTAACCAACAGGAAGTTGGCTAATTTTTTACGAAAGAGATGAAAAAACAGCTAGACTGTTCTCCTGTAAGCAAGAGGTACTGAGGCCATTCACCAATAGGGTATATAATTTGTTTTCCAAAAGAAACTGGATGGTATTTTCAGTTATATGTAGACCCATTGATCATGGAATTGTGACAGTGTATTATCTGACATTACTATATTCTTGAACAGATGGTGTTCATATAAATGTGATTAGTTGAGGTCGCTAGGTGATCGACTGGCAGAAAGAAACCTGACATCAATCATTATTATTTGGTATGCAAGCGATTGACTGGCAGGTATGTTTTCTCAACATTTCTCCTTATAGTTGGATCCACTTACTCAATCTTCTTATCCTAGCTGACTATGCACCAATCATTCAAGAGAGGATTTGCTGATTTGATCCTGCTTGGAACGGACCTTGCTTAAAGAGGTAATCACATTGAATTATGCTTTGTAACTCAAGAACATTTAAAATGAAATATACAAGTTTAAGCAGATGTGTTTTATGCTAGGGTGCGGATAACACTGGACAACCAGTTAAGGCAGGGGTCATGGACTCATGGTAATCCAGACAGCCATCTCCAACCTCTATTTTGTTTTTCTTATTTTGGTTATGCAGGGGAGGCCAACAATGATCTACCATGTCTCCTCTATGATATTTTGAGAGCAACAACAATATTATTATGACAATGTTTGATCTTTTCCAATTGCCTTTCAGTGGTCACGCGTATTGTTCAAAACATAATGATATTTATGAGATTGGTTTGAGTGTATGAGCAAAATGTAATTTCTTTTGGGCTACACATTCTCAACTTTAATATCACATTTTTTATAGATTTTTTTATAACCATTTGGCTGTGCATCTAACCATGTACGACACAATACTTATGTCATTTCATTGTATGCTACATGTTTGAGTTTGAATTTCTAATTATGTTTTAAATTCATTCATTTTTCGGCACTCTTAAACACTAGGTCAAGTGTTCTCAATTGTCAACTATATGTGCTCCAGCCTTCCTTAGTTCTTCATAATGTTTTCAACACGTTGCTTATAAACAATATCAAAAGTGTCTGAATAAATCTAAGTAGTCGAGTTTCAGGGTGTTCACTATTTTGGATAAATGTTTTTTTGTAAACCTTGCCATGACTTGTCTTGCAACATCATTGCAGGACCAATTCATCATAATGGGCCAGCATACAAATTCTTATAGTTATATATGCATGTATCGCATGCATAGTGAGTGTTCGGTGAATCGAATGAAGTTCGTCATTCCTGGTCTACTGCGTCGGCATTGAACCGTAGACTAGGGTGTTTCCCGATGGCCCCCCATGACACAACAGCTCTGGCACCGAGATTCAGGCTGGTAAAGAGAGGACCTTCCTGCTAGAGACACTGTAAAGCATACAGCTACATAATTACTATGTGTATTGTTGTATGACTTATATTTCTCATGACTAATGATGTTCTTGCATGATACGCAAAAAGATAGAACAATTCTTGTCCATTAAAAAAAGGTCGAGCATGAATGATTGCCCTATTGATAGGGAAAATCATTCGTTTGTAGCTTCGCTGAGGTTGTTGTAAACCTAGGGGCTCGCTCAAATTATCCAAGGTTGTTGTAAATTTAGGGTCTAGATCATATTATTCGATAACACGTATTATTATATTGTCATCTAAATTGGGTACTCTATAGAGCTTGGGTACTCTATAGAACGTGCATGTGCACGTGCTCGATTACTAGTTTTTAATTAAGTACCACAAGTTTCCACCTTGTCCGAACATTCCATCAACTTCACAATAATGGAAATCATCACCGAACGACTAAGCATTTGACTAAGCATAGCTAAGCATAAATACAACAGGTATAACTTTAACTCAGGCCAACGCCTCAATTTATGGATAATAAGAAGGAAAACATGTAATGGTGTAGGGAACATGCAATTAATAGGATACTCTATACATCGACCAAAAGTTGACATTGGAATCGAATGCAATATTATGGTGGAGAAAATACTTGTGTAAAACAATAGGATGAGATATGCACAGAAGGTTAGCTTATCTCTTGCCTTGCTTGGCAATGTATAGAAATAAGGCTTCGGGGAAAACAAGATCATTGATTTGTCGATCCACAATCCATTGTCGTCCTTCGGTGTCATCGATCTTTCCATCGGTCTCGTTTCGATCTCGAATCGCGTTCTATCGAGAAGATTCAAAACACCGGGAAGCACAGAACAATCAACACATATAGAAGTGAAAATGCACAAACACATGATGACATGACATTTCAATGCATTTGAAAGGTCTTGAAAATGACCACAAGTTAAATGGGTTCCCGAATACAATTATTGCAATTAATCGGGATAAGCCACATATTTAAACTTAGTGAATTAGGTTATTCCCAAAATAGGAACAACACTAAGATGTGATGCCAACATGCATGAGGATGATGTTATCATGTAGGTATGGTCTTACTGATCATTTTGATACTTCGTTTGCATTTTTCCGATTAACGATGAATATATGGTGAATTAAACGGCTATTCAAATTTAATCCTTTTAACCATTTCGGAAATGACATCAAAGGAAAAGTTGTTGTCATGCTGTGAAATTAACATAACTAGATAGCCTTTGATTTGCTGATCATTTTGGTATGTCATTTGCAAAATCTGAATCAATATTTATTAAGTTATGATTTTCCAAAGTATTAATTTGTTGAGTCGGTACTACCGGAAAACGGCCCGGTAGTACCGGACAAGTCGGTACTTTCGGAGTTACTTCCAAGCTACTTTCGGAATAGAACAGGGGGTATCTAGTACCGAATAGACTCATGGTCGGTACTTCCGGCTAACTGCCCGGTATTACCGGTCAAGTCGGTACTTCCGGAGCAACTTCCGGAATAGAACAGGTGGTATCCAGTACCGAATAGACTCACGGTCGGTACTTCCGGCTAACTGCCTGGTAGTACCGACGAAACGTTTTGACTGAGCTGAGGCCATGATCGGCGCGCGCGCGGTGACCACCGGTTGCGGCACGGACGGAGACATCGGCCTAGCACATTTGGGAGCATCCTAACTGGTGCGTTCGTCGCGATTATCTACGGGGAGCCAGGAACGGGTGGCGCCGCAACCTATGGTTCGCCGGAGCAACGAGAGCATCGGCGACCAGCGGCGGCCGGCAGCGAGCTGGGGCGCCTCAGCGAACTAGGGAGGGAAGAGAGGAGAGGAGATGTCCAGGAGGTCGGTGAGCTCACCCTGAGCGTGAGCAGCAGGCCGGAGAGGGGCGAGGACCTCGGACGGTGATGAGCCCGAGCTCGAACGGCGACGGTCGGAGGCGGAGGAGGCGACGTAGAAATGGCCGGCATGGTCGATTTCCGGCGCCTCGGGTCGATTCCTTCGGCGAGGACGAAGACGACGAAGAGGCGGAGAGGTTTGTGGTCTTCGATCTGCTCAGGGAGGCTCCAGGCGACGGCGATGTTGCGGCGAGCTCTGCTACGACACGGCCATGGCTAGGGTTCGGCTAAGATGGAGAAACGGGAGAGAGAGGAGAGAGCAGGTGAGTTAGGGGCAGGTGGCCGTCGTGTCGGCGTCATCCATGGACGGGGGCACGGCATCGAGGCGCAGGGCGAGGGCACGGCGACAGGGCGGCATGGCGGAACAGTGCTCCCACTGTGGTGACAGGGAAGATGGACATTTAGCAGAAAACCCCCTGACCTCATTTTCTGTTTTCCTTTTTAAGACTAGCAGGCTTTTAGGGATTTAAAAGAGGCACTTAAACATTTTATAAAATTCTGAAAATATTTATGGAAGATCCCAATAAAATAATAAAGCTCCCCATATTTTTAGTTTGAAATTTTGAACTGGTTAACATGGTTTCAAAAATAGGAATTGATTTGCACCAATTTTGATTTCCTCATTTCATAAAACCACTTGGCAAGAATTTGGTTTTAACTAAAAGTTATAATTGCACTCTTGGAACTTCCTGGACAATTTGGAAGCTCATGAATAATTTGTTTTGCCAATTTGAGCAATGCATTTGGTTTGGAGATTTGGGGAAGGGTTTGTTTCCCTTTTAAATGTTTTCCAATTGTTGCTTCATTAAACTTAGCAATTTAGAATGTATGCCCTGATGCAAGTGCAATGCAAAAGTGAAAATTTGGTTCAAATTTTACAGTACCAAACTGGGGCTTTATGAGTGGCTTGTGATGCCCTTTGGTCTTTCCAATGCTCCTTCAACTTTTATGCATCTTATGAATCACGTCTTGCGCACTTTCATTGGCAAGGTCGTGGTTGTTTACTTTCATGACATCCTTGTTTATAACAAATCTTTGCAAGAACATGTGACACACATGAAGCAAGTTTTGTTGGCTCTCCGCGATGCTTTGCTTTTTGCCAACTTCAAGAAATGCACTTTTTGCACCGACAAGCTTGAGTTTTTGGGTTATGTGGTTTCCTCTAAAGGGATTGAAGTTGACACCTCTAAGATTGAGGCAATCACCAATTGGCCACCGCCAACTAATCTTGCTCAACTTCGTAGCGCCCTTGGCCTCTTTGGGTTTTACTGTCGCTTCGTGAAAGATTTTAGCACAATTGCTTGCCCTCTAAATGAGCTTACAAAAAAGAATGTACCCTTCATTTGGGGCAATTCTCAAGACTCGGCAATCCATGAACTTAAGAAGAGATTGACTGAAGCTCCTTTACTTGCTTTGCCGGATTTCTCGAAAACTTTCGAACTTGAATGTGATGCTAGTGGCCTTGGCATTGGTGGCGTCCTCATGCAATGTGGCCATCCCGTAGCCTACTATAGCGAGAAACTAGATGGTGCTCGCCTAAACTACCCAATTTACGACAAGGAATTATATGCCTTAGTCCGTGTTTTGGAAGTTTGGCAACACTACCTTTGGCCAAAAGAGTTTCTTATCCATTCCGATCACGAATCCTTGAAAATTTGAAAACCCAAGCCAATTTGAACAAAAGGCATGCGAAATGGGTTGAATTCATTGAGTCTTTTCCCTATGTCGTGAAATACAAGAAAGGCAAGGACAACATAATTGTGGATATTCTTTCCCGCGAGATGATTTTACTTGCCAAGCTTGAAATCAATGTTTTAGGCCTTGATGAGATTAAAGATCTCTATGCCTCTGACCCTACTTTTGGTCCTATTTTTGCCAAGTGCTCATGTGACAAAGGTTTCGATGATTTCTATTTGCACAAGGGTTTCTTGTTTAAAGCTAACAAACTTTGTATCCCCGAGTCTTCGCTTCGCTTGTTGCTTTTAGAGGAATCACATGGAGGCGGCCTCATGGGACATTTCGGATGGGAAAGGCCTATGCAATGCTCTCAACACATTACTATTGGCCACGGATGAAGCGGGACGTGGAANCGGACTTTGTGGGCAGTGCGGGGCGGCGGGCTTTACGGGCGGCAGAGCGTGGCGGCCTAGAGCAGGCCGCGCCATTGAGGAGCAGGGACGGAGGCGCCAGAGAGGGGGGCTGAGCGAGGCTATGAGTTGGGGAAGAAGAGGACTAAAAAATAACACAGAATGAAAAAAAAGGAAAAGTCAATGACATGTGGGTCCCGCATGGTAGAATATTCTTTTTGAGGCCTATTTTACTGTCTGTTCTGGCCAGACCCGTGCCGTACCTTGAAAGCGGTTTGCGATTGTTTTTTGCGGGATCTGCTAGAGTTGCTCTAATGCATCCATGATTCCCCTAAAATTCTGGCACTTATACTTTCATGATATTCTAATCAGACCGGATGGCAAGATTTCTCATTTTACCTCCTTTCTATTAATGTAATAAAGCCGTAATTTAATATAATAAATACACTAGAAAGTTTGACTTTGCTTCGACTTAGAATAGCACACTTACTTTAATTTCAAAAAGAATTTGAGTGTTCTTTTTTATCCGGTCATTTACCATTTTGAGGTTGTGAATTTGGGGACATAATTCTGTTCATATATTGACATGTGAGCACGTGATTCCTGAAGGAATACTTGCAGCTTTTTTACCATGGTGATTTTCTTGGATCCTTAATCTTGTACACCCAGTCAAACACACACTTCAAATTTTTTACTATTTCCTTTGGTATAATCCATCAAATATGATTTTGTGAGTTACATTTAAAAAATGGCAGTGTGATCAGTATCTTCCGGTTAATGAGGGGCAAGCAGATTACGGAAGATTTAACATTAAGATCATGAAGAAAATAGAAGATGGCGAATTATTGTTGCGCAGCGTGAAGGTGCATCATAAAGAGGTAAAGAAGTGTAAAGCTAACATATATTTGTTGCTTTTGTGTCTTGATAAATTTCGAAGATATCTTACACAGTTGACAGTTGTACAAGAAACTATTTTATTCTGTGTTTTATACTCTATTTTATTCCATTGCTCTTGTTCACTGATGCATAGACTTAAGTTCTAGTACCTTCTAAAAAGTACATAATGCTTCCGTTAGAATGAGCTTGATGTATTTCACATTTGAGGAAAAGGTCCTCTCATATAACCTTCTGAATTATATGTCAGGAATGGTATCTTTCACCAGTTATATTATCTCCGTATCTTTTTTTTCATTTTTTTGTTATGATGCTCATGCTTATACTTTAGTGGTAGTGAAGATTTCAGTTCAGCTTTTAAATTATTGATCGATCAGTCTATCACAAATGTCCTGATCTTAGTATGTTGAATGAATTCCTCTTTTTACCACTACCTAAATTTGGTGAATTCCTGTTTCTATCACCCAATTGGTGAATATTTATCAAATTGGTATAAATGCTGCACATTATGTATTTTGCAACATATACTTATTTTTGTCCACGGTTTACTTTTTATGCATCCACATTGTCCCCTACTCTGTGTCTCTCCATCCATGTTTACTTCTGGTGTGTAAGAAATAGCTTGCAACTTATAATTCTTTATTTTACAGTTACATACAGTGCATACTGTTCTCCACATCCAGCACTCTGCATGGCCTGACCATGGCGTGCCAAATGACAGCAGAACCGTACGGAGCATTCTAAAAAGAGTATATAACGTCCCGAAAGAGCACCCAATAGTTGTGCATTGCAGGTTCGATTCTTAATGCGATGATTTTTTTCAGCCTTACTCACTCTCAAATAATATCATTCCTTTTCTGGTTTCTACAGTGCAGGCATTGGGAGAACTGGTGCTTACATCACCATCCATAGTACAATACAGAGGGTATTATCTGGTGATCAAACTGCTACGGATCTTGCTGCAACTGTCAAGAAATTTAGATCCTGCCGTCCTGGGATGGTCCAAACAGAGGTATGGATGTTTTTTTTCACTTATTTTTGTTTGTGAGTCAGTCACAAGATTCTAGTCACAAGATTCTAGTCTCAACTCAAGATGGAAAATTTAGACAAGATGCCATACATTTGCTTGTGCTTTGACAGCAATGGCACACCTTGTGTCATGACAAGTGGCCTCAGACCCCACATGTCATCAGTGAACAAGGGTACGATGTTTTGTCAAAGCCAAACTAAAACATGGCATTTGTCAAATCCTCCTCCTCAAGTTGAGAATAGTTTCAGTACAGTGGAAACTTGGTCACCAAAGCCCATAGAGTTTACGTTACCCACAGAAGAATGATTACTATGTCCTGCACTAGAGTTGGTACTAACTGCATTTAATTGCATGGTGTTGGTGATAACCGCACTTAAAATTTGAAATCTACGTATATGTTAACCATTTAATCGTCTGTCTTACTCAATTGATATACATGTTGCTCATGTACAAGATAGATTAATGAAGTCTTATAAGCATAATTATACAGTGCCTAGAACACTGCAAAGTAGATTAGCTGGTAGCACTCTAGCCTAACAACATCTTCTGCTTTGAAGGAGCAATACAAGTTTTGCTATCATGCAATCGTGGAGGAGCTGAAAGATCTGATTAAGAATTTATAGCACTGGACCATTTTCTGAGAGAAATTTCATGTATAAACACCGTGTGAAATACCACTCCTGCTTCCTCAATTTGCTAAGCTTAGTGACATCAGAAAACTGGAATTCAGATTTCAGCAAGCTATTCGACTTTTATCTGTTCAGGAGTTCGCCAATTTGATCATATGTATCACATGTTTGCAAATATGGCTGGCGGAAACATGTGCGTCCCTTGCTACGTATTCACCTGTATTACTTTCCTTCCTGAATTATTACGGGCTGAGGCCGGCCAGAAGGTTGGCATACCAACTGGTGCACTACCAACTTTTTCTTTTCTTTGGATAATGGGCGTCCCTTGCTACGTATTCACCTGTAACATTTGTAAACAAGTCTTTTGCATGCGCTGAAGAGACAATAACAAAATGAGTAAATGAGTACGTGTAAAAGGAGTAAATTTTTTGATATTAAAAATCAATTCATTTCTACATAGTCAAATCGACCAAATAACGGTAAACGCTCCCAGCTTCAGAAGAATTCTCAATTTGAGATCTATTCTATGCAACCAGTTGCCAACTATATTCGCAGCACTACATGATGGGGGCAAGTTAGAGCCCATTGAATGCCTTATCATATAGAACATGTGAATCTACATTAAAAAAAATAAGTGTTTGATTGTCTCTTTATGGTGATAAAATCCGGACTGTAAATTCCGATCCAGTTACGCTTTGGTAGGTTATCCTTGATCAGGATTACCCCTTTTACGAAGGCAGCACACGAAGATTTTAATTTTAGCGGTACCTTTATTTTCCAAGAATTTACCATTTTTATGGGGATTCCATCGAAATTCATCGGTCTCTTCCGATGATAGTTGAACCATTGCCCACCCTTAAAGAGGAGTGTTCCATGCCGCAAGGCTAGGTTCAAATAAATCTCGCCCTCAAGTGGAGATATCTCCAAAACTGCAGTGATTACGACGCTCTTCTGCTTGAGCAAATATTGTATCGAGCCGGATATTGTTCTGCTTGTGTTGGGAAACCGCCGTACGGCTCACGTACGGGCCCACCCTTTCTTGGGGTGGGAGTTTTCCCTCTAGTTGGTCCACCTCCACCTACCCCCTCTCTCACCTATATATACCCATGTATCGTATGAGAGAGACACCTATTGATTAATAAAGATCAGTCCAGACTATATTCCCGTGTCTCCTTTTACTTTTCGCATCTGTGATTGTGCCGCGTGTACGACTATTTCGACTACGCTCTCGCTCCACAACCTTGGATCGGACTCGCCGGCAAGGGTTGTGGAACACGTTATCATCACGTACTGCTCCACCAACTGATCTGCAACGAGCCTCCCTCAAGCATGCTCTCGTCGTTGATCGCGCATGTATAATACAGATCTGACCGCAAGAACGGTCCCCCATCTCTTTATGATTCCGTTCTTGCAGTCTGTTTTATACGGATTATCTTTGCACCTACGGTGTGATTTTCCCTCGCGAGATCTGAGCAGACCGATGTCGCTGACCAATGTCGATGGATCTCGGAGGATGAGCGGATATGACTACACTGTAGGGAGTCGGTAACGAACGTGATCCAGATGATCACGAGTGCCGCCGCGATGCACCAGATGTGCCACGCGCCGTCTCGATTCCAGATGAACAGACGAAGAAAATTGACATCCGAGCTGTTCATCGCCAGAAGGCCCCCGCCCGCGTGCTCGCCCGCCTCCCGCTGCCGCATTACGAGCAGCCGGACGCCGGCCGCATGCGCGTCGTCGGAAGGCCGCCGCCAGCGTGCTCGCCCGCCTCCTGCTGCCGCATGACGAGCAACTGGACGCCGGCCACACGCCGCGTCGCCGGAAGGCCGCCGCCAGCGTGCTCGCCCGCCTCACGCTGCCGCATGACGAGCAGTTGGACGCCGGCCGCACGCCGCATCGCTGGCCACCAGCTGCACGCCGCGTCACCGGACGGTCGCCGCCCGCGTGCTCGCCCGCCTCCCGCTGCCGCACGACGAGCAGCCGGACGCCGGCCGCATGTCGCGTCGTCGGACAGACGCCACGCCATCGTCGTACCCGCCGCGTGACCCGAGAGATGCCGGTCGACGATGCGTGCTCTGCACGCTCGCCCGCTGCGAGCCGTTGCCACGCTCTCCGCGTGAGCTCCGCGCATTGCATGGTCGTCGCCGCTGCACCCGCGTGCTCGCCCGCCTCCCGCTGCCGCATGCCGAGCAGCTGGACGCCGGCCACACGCCGTGTCCAGCTGCCTGGCCACGCTCGTCGCGCTCCTGCGCCGCCTCCCGCACCAGCTGCGCGCCGCGCCCTACTGACGGCCGGCCGCGCCGCTCGCCGCCCCGAGCCCGGACGCGCCGCTACGCTCTCGGTCGAGACGCTCGGCACCGCTGGCTCCTGCTAGCCGCCCCGGCCGCACACCCCGCTGGCCGCCGACCGCACATCGTCCCTGCTGGCACGCCATCCGCCATGCTCCACCCTCACGCCTGCTGCAGCCGCCGGCAAAGCCAACCGCCGCCGCCTCTGCTGGAGGTTAGGGGAAACCCTAACCACGGGCCACCCCGCTCCCGCTGTAACGGGCCGGCCCACGATTGGGCAAGGCAGTTGTGCCGAATTCGGCCCATGCACGTCCACGCTTGATAAAAAAAGGGGCCTGGCTGGGTGGATCGGCCGGTGGGCCGCGGTCTGATTAAGGCCCATTTACCGGCCTGCTGCCATTTCGGGCCGGACTGAAAAGCGAGTGCCAGCGGAAAATTGTGTTTTAGCGCTCAGTTTTTTGAGTTTTCACGTAGTCTGAATTCCTGCTGAATTATTGTCGCGTGTAAGCCCCTAAAACTGTCAGTTTTTGCTGAAATCGCATATTTAGGCACAAAATAACCTCGGAAAGTCAATTTTAGGGCCAATTTTTCACGTTTGTGATGCGCTTAACATGTTTCCGTCATTTCCGTGCTTATTAGCATGCTTTTAAATATTGAAACGCCATGTTAATGAACAAATGTATCTTCATCGCATTTATGCAATGGATTACCTGCTGTAATCTGGATTACCTGCTATAATCTAATACGTCTTGCATAAATCGCAGATGGCCGGAATTTTCAACCGTGAGTTCACCGAGCTAGCACAAAACGGGTTAAACTATCTGACTTGGGCATCGGATGTGGATATCCTCACGTCGAAAGAGGCGACGCAGGCAATTAGCGTGGGAGCTGATGGCGTCAAAAGTGATGCCACCCCCGCTGAGAGTGCCCGAGCTCTGCATTTTCTGCGCCACCATCTCTGCAGTACTCTGAAAAAATGAGTACATGGCTGAACGGAGTGCTTTGGACCTCTGGAATGCTCTCAAAAAGCGTTTCGAGCGACTAAAGTACACTGTTGGCCCGTAGGCAGAGGCGGAGTGGATTCGTCTGAGGTTTCAGGACTTCAGGACAGTGAGAGAGTATAATTCAGCTTTGCACCGGATTTGCACCTCTTTTCAGCTGTGTGGTACCACCATCACGACAGCCAGAAGATCGAGAAAACTCTCTCTACCTTCCACCCCAATGCTGTACAGTCCTCGCGGAATTACCGCCAGGGAAAGTACACGCAGTATGCAGAGCTTGTGGACATACTCCAGGTGGAGGAGGCGCAGGATGAGCTCTTGCGAAAGAACTTTCTCGCGCAGCCACTTGGGGCGAGTTCTCGTCAGGAGGCCCATGCTAATGCCTTCAAGGTCCGTGCGACTCTCAAGAAGAAGAGGGGCAGGAAGGGCAAGAAGGTAACCTCGCCCTCTCTTGCCAGGCTCAGCAGCATCAGCCAGGCAAGGGGGAGCAGAGGCCCCAGGACTGCTTACCGGTGTGGCTCTACAGAACACTTCTCACGCCAGTGTCGTGCGCCTAAGGATGTTGTGGCTGCGTACAAGGCTAGTAAGAAGGTGCATGAATCGCACCTCGCCTCAGTTCAGTGGGAGGCACCAGTGGCACCCCCGGTGGCGTCTGAGCTCCTTCCACCGCCACCATCTCTGCCTGCGGCTGCATCAACCATGGTGCCCATGGAGACGACCCCGACGGTCCCGTCGGACGTCGGCGTCTCTATGGAGGTTGAGCACATGGTGCTCCCTGGCGCACCAAGGGTTGGCACTGATGATGATCCTATACTCAGTGAGGAGCAGTTCTCTAAGTTGGAGATTGAGTGTGAAGTGAACGGCGCGTTCTCTTCGCCCAGTCTAGACTCCACTCGTTTTATCTATCATGATTTCTTAGGCTATTTGAGATACATTTGGTTTGTAAGCTCTATAAGAGCAAAACATATTCATTATTTCGGTGCTTGAATGACATTTGGTTATTGTTTATTAATTCCTTTATTTTGAATGTGACGGCATGTTATGTTCTGAGATATGTGTGCATGTCTTATGTAATGTCGCTACTTCCTCGCTTCATTATGTTAATTGAATGCAAATATTTTAGAACACGTGTGGCGCCCCCAATGAAGGAAACGTGCCTTGCGGACAGTGGATCGACAAATACCATCTTGAGAGATGATAAGTACTTCGAGTCAATTCAAAAGTCTCTAGGTAGTATTATGACGATCGCCGGCTGCGGTCCGAAAATAGTAGGCTCCGGAAGAGCCACTATCATACTCCCTATGGGAACGACTTTGGTCATTGATGATGCATTGTTGTGCCCAGAGGCTACTCGCACTCTCTTGAGCTTCAAAGCTATTCGTGCCAATGGTTTCCATATTGGGACCGATGATGAGGGTGGTAAGGAATACCTCCTCATCACAAGGCGCGATGAAAATGGTACCCATGTCCTCGAAAGGCTTCCTTCATGGGACACGGGGCTCTACTACACGAAAATTGTAGCACCGCCCGTGTAGACTACCTTAAAGACTGTTTTCCGAAGCTCTGAACTATTTTTCCTATGGCATGATAGATTAGGCCACCCCAGTCTGAGAATGATGAGGAACATAATTAACAACTCGAATGGTCATAATGTTAATGTGAAAAACTTCCCAAATCCTGATGATTTCGTGTGATCAGCATGCGCTACGGGGAAGTTAATCATTAGACCATCCATTTTAAAGGTGAAGGATGAAATCCCCGCGTTCTTGGAACGTATCCAAGGGGACATATGCAGTCTGATTCAGACCCTCCCAGGGCTGTTTCGGTACTTTATGGTACTCATCGACGCTTCCTCTAAATGGTCCAATGTTTGCCTGCTGTCAATACGAAACCATGCATTTGTAAAATTGATCTCGCGGATCATACAAATAAGGAACAGATTCCCTGATTATCGTATTAAGTCCATCAGAATGGACAATGCTGGAGAATTTACTTCAAAGGCATTCGATGATTATTGCATGGCAATGGGAATCGCAGTCGAGCATTCAGTACCGCATGTCCATACGCAAAATGGACTTGCAGTGACTTTGATTAAAAGGATTAAATTCATTGTCAAACCGCTCCTTCAGGGTTGTAATTTACCAACTACATGTTGGGGGCATGCTGTTTTACACGCTGCTAAACTCATAAATTTTCGACCATTGGCCTACAACATACATTCTCCAATGCAGCTTGCGCAGGGGCCGGCATCGAAAATTTCCCACCTTCACAGGTTCGGTTGCCAGGTGTATGTACCGATACCACCACCCCAGCGATCAGCAATGGGCCCGCTCCGTAAGTCGGGGATATACGTTGGTTATGAGACTATGTCCATAATCAGGTATTTGGACCCCGTGACAAGTGATTGTCATACGGCCTGCTTTGCTGATTGCATATTTGACGAGGATCTCTTTCCGACTTTAGGGGAAGGAAATCAACCCCTTGATGATAAAAGTCGAGAAATCACGTGGCAAGCCACGGGGATCCACGCTCATGACCCACGCACTGCTGAGACAAATAAAGAAGACCAAAAGATAATAGATTTGCATGCATTAGCGAATCAACTGCCTGATCACTTTAGTGACTTGAAAGCTGTGACAAAGTCGCATGTGCCAGCGCGCAATGCACCGGAAAGGGTTGAGATACTAAAGTTAACTGATGGTACACCCGCCCTCGTCCAAAGGCCTAAAAGGACACGGAACCCGGATTCTCAAATCTCAAGTACTCGGGGACGCCCGGCGAAAAATGATAAGAGAGATTTATCACAGCCAGTCACCAAAGCCCCTAGAAAGAGTAAGGGGAGCCACTTGAGACCTGGCACAAGTACGAAAAGTCCTGTGCACGGGATTCCGGACTTGAACGTCCGTATTGAGGGAACATCTAGCGGAGATGTGAGTACACACATCGACGCGGAAAAGTTAAAGGACCTCGCTCCTGTAATGGGAAATACGGTACAACAAGCCAGATACGCCCCATGACGAAATGGCCATAAATTATATCAATACGGG
The DNA here is from genome assembly GCA_012064385.1 of Puccinellia tenuiflora. Classification (NCBI taxonomy): domain Eukaryota; kingdom Viridiplantae; phylum Streptophyta; class Magnoliopsida; order Poales; family Poaceae; genus Puccinellia; species Puccinellia tenuiflora. The sequence goes on along the minus strand of QRDG01001908.1, from coordinate 118,333 downwards.
AGAGTCGATGAACCGAGCAATGGCAATTGTCAACATTAACTTTGCTAAGAAAATTGCCTCAATCATAGATCCTGACCCTGAGCCTAACAGTCTCGCTGATTGTAAAAGGAGGTCGGATTGGAAAGATTGGCAGGGGGCAGTTACCTCAGAATTATTATCTCTCAACAAACGGAAGGTGTTTGGACTTGTCAGTCTAACTTCTCCCCACATTCGCCCAGTTGGCCATAAGTGGGTATTTGTTCGTAAGAGAAATGAAAGAAATGAGGTGGTTCGGTACAAAGCAAGGCTCGTTGCTCAAGGGTTCACTCAACGACCAGGTGTCGATTTTGAGGAAACTTACTCCCCGGTCATGGACGGTATAACCTTTAGATACTTGATCTTGATGGCAGTAAATCTGGACTTGACAATGAAATTGATGGATGTTGTCACCGCTTACCTATGTGGTAACCTTTATTCGGACATTTACATGAAGGTATCGGAGGGTATCCCCATTCCAAATCAAGATAGAACAAATTGGGGTCTATACAGTGTTCTTCTCAAGAAGTCATTGTACGGACTTAAACAGTCTGGTAGGATGTGGTATAATCGCTTTAGCGATTTCCTTCATCAGAAGGGCTACACGAGCAACAAGGATTGCCCATGTGTCTTTATACGGCGATTCCAAGATGGATTCTGTATAATCTCGGTGTACGTGGACGATTTGAATATAATCGGTACACCTAGAGATATTGAGGAAGCGAGTTCCTACCTGTCGGAATTCGAGATGAAGGATTTGGATAAAACCAAGTTCTGTCTGGGTCTGCAACTAGAACATTCCCCTGCTGGGATTCTGGTGCACCAGTCTACCTACACCCAGAAGGTGTTGGAGAGATTTGGATTTGATAAAGCATATCCTTCTAAGACACTAATGATCGGGAAATCTTTACAGCAAGATAAGGACCCGTTCAGGCCTAAGGAAGAGGGGGAGGAAATTTTGAGACCGGAATTCCCCTACTTGAGCGCCGTTGGAGCACTCATGTACCTCGCTAATTATACATGGTCAGATATTGCTTTCGTCGTCAATTTGCTTGCTAGGTACAGTTCTGAGCCTACCAATAGACATTGGAAAGAAATCAAGGACGTCTTCCGATACCTGTAAGGGACCAAAGATCTTGGGCTGTTCTATAGGAGGAATCAAGACCTATCATTGGTAAGCTATGCTGATGCAGGGTACCTGTCGGACCCGCACACTTACAAGTCACAGACTGGATATGTTTTTCTTTGTGGTGGAACTGCAATTTCCTGAAAATTGTCTAAGCAAAGTCTTATATCGACTTCGACGAACCACTCAGAAATCATAGCACTATATGAAGCATCACGAGAGTGTGTGTGACTTCGACGGATGATTCACCACATTCAGCAGACGTGTGGTTTGAACACCGTACAGACCCCCACCATTATCTATGAAGATAATGCAGGCTGTGTTGCACAAGTACAGTCGGGTTATGTGAAGAGTAATCTCATAAAGCATATCAACCCCAAGTTCTTCTATGCACATGAATTGCAGAAGATGAACGAGGTGAGGATCTTGCATACTAAGTCGTGTGAAAATCTTGCTGATTTATTCACTAAATCATTATCGGCATCATCTTTTGAGAGGTGTGTTCGTGGGATTGGTATGATGAGACTTAGAAAGATGCCAGACTCAGGGGGAGATTCTTCACACCCCCGTCTGTAAATCTCGATCCAGATGATCGAGTACTCAACCTTATGTTGAGTGAATTGTACTCTTTTTCTTTTATGTGAGTTTTCCAGATGTTTCTCACATTGAGATTTTTGATGAGTCAATTCATGCAACATGAGGAGACGTATACTATGTGCTCTTTCTTCATATTTTCTCCACTGGATTTTTCGGAGTTTTGAGACATAAACCATACGGGACGTTGGACCAAGGGGGAGTGTTGGGAAACCGCCGTACGGCTCACGTACGGGCCCACCCTTTCTTGGGGGTGGGGGTTGCCCCTCTAGTTGGTCCACCTCCACCTACCCCCTCTCTCGCCTATATATACCTATGTATTGTATGAGAGAGACACCTATTAATTAATAAAGATCAGTCCAGACTATATTCTCATGTCACCTTTTACTTTTCGCATCTGTGATTGTGCCGCGTGTACGACTATTTCGACTACGCTCTCGCTCCACAACCTTGGATCGGACTTGCCGGCAAGAGTTGTGGAACAGCTTGCATTGTTTGATGATGGCAGATGCATGTACTCGAATTGTCTAGAGAAGTTTTACATACCAAGAAACTGACATAATCTATACGGATTTGCTAATTCTCAGGCGCCTGATTTTTTCTTATGTCTCAGTCACCCACAAAAATGTGCATGAGTTGCACTTTTCTGGGAGAAATGTGCAATTGCACTTTTCTGTCAGAAAAGTGCAATTCATTCTAGTTGCATTTTTTTGAACTGCAATTGCACTTTTTCTGAGGTGATTTAGACTTAAGAAATTCTCAGGCGCCTGATTTTTTCTTATGTCTCAGTCACCCACAAAAATGTGCATGAGTTGCACTTTTCTGCCAGAAAAGTGCAACTCGTTCGAGTTGCACTGTTTTTTGAACTGCAGTTGCACTTTTCTAGGTGATTGAGACTTAAGAAATTCTCAGTCAACTGAGACATAGACAAACCCTAATCTATATCCGGCCTTTTCTTGATCGTTTCTCTCAATTCGTGAATGCTGCGTCTGAAGCACAATCAAAAGCATCTGCCTACATAAGGAACGCATCACTGTACGTTGGTCAACTAGCTCTACCCACAATTCCCTCCCGGCCATGTCTCCACACTCTTGGCATCGCCACTCGCACGCTCTTGTTGCAACTCACCTGATCTCCTCGATCGATCGTTCCGCTCTAAACAAGTGAATGAATGGTTCGCGTAGCGTAGAGGCCCATGCACGCTAGACGCGCGGCCGTCTCCTCCGTCCTGCTCGCCCTCCTCGCGCTCTCCATCGTCGCGCTGGTGCCGCGCGCGCTACCGTCGCCCCGCCGCCCCTTCTTCCGATCCCGGACGCCTCTCCTGATCGCCGGCAACGACAAAGGTCACGCCAGTGGTGGCTGCGACTACTCCGACGGGGCATGGGTGAGAGAAGACGCCGACGCTCCGGCGGTTTACGGGGAGGACTGCCCGTTCCTGGACCCTGGCTTCCAGTGCGTGCGCAACGGCCGGAGCAACTCCTCGTTCCGCCACTGGCGATGGCAACCTCGCCGCTGCAACCTCCCGAAGTAGGTACCACCACCGCGCGCTCTTCAGTTACAGATTATTTTCAGTCATCTGTTAGTCAGTCTCAAATGGTTTGCTTATTTTTTCAGGTTTAACGCGAGAGAGATGCTGGAGAGGAGCCGGAACGGGCGGATCGTGTTCGCGGGCGACTCGATCGGCCGCAACCAGTGGGAGTCCATGGTGTGCATGCTCGCCGCCGGCGCCGGCAGCTCGAGGATACACGAGCAGTCCGGGAAGCCCATCGGCAGGCACAGGGGGTACCTCTCCATGGTGTTCGCGGACTACAACCTCTCCGTGGAGTACTACCGCGCGCCGATGCTCGTCATGGTCGACCGCTTCCCGGCGAGCAGCAACGGCGCGGTCAGGGGAGCGGTCCGGCTGGACGTGCTGCCACGGCACGCCGACCGCTGGGCCGGCGCCGACGTGCTCGTCCTCAACACAGGGCACTGGTGGAACGAGCACAAGACCATCAAGGCGTAAGTTAAGCTTAATTCAGAGAACATGTGTTGATTTGTTTGGCTGCTACTGTAGTACTGAACTAGAGCTCCACGTAGGGTTGCAGAGGAAACTACTTCATGGTTGGCAAGCGGCTGAACGTGACCACGGACATCAAGGAGGCGTTCCGGCTGTCGCTGCAGACGGTGAAACGTTGGGAGCTGAGCAGTGCACGGCTTCCCAATAGCTACTTGTTCTTCAGGAGCTATTCTCCTTCCCATTATAGGTACTCTAGCCAGATTTCGACATCTCAATAAGCTAGAAGTAGAACTAGTCCAGATTAGATTATGGTCCGTCTTCGCATGCAGCAATGGCGCGTGGAACACGGGCGGCTCTTGCGCAGCCCAGCAGGAGCCACTGGCAGCCACCGGCGGTGACCGGTTCAGCGAGGAGTACTCGTGGATGAACGCGGCCATCTCGAGCGCGACGCGAGGCGTGCGGAGCCACGGGAGGAATGCCCGGTTCTTGAACATAACGTACATGACGGAGCTGAGGAGGGACGGCCACCCGTCGCGGCACCGGGAGCCTGGGACGCCGCCGGACGCGCCGGAAGACTGCAGCCACTGGTGCCTGCCGGGCGTGCCGGACGCGTGGAACCAGGTCCTCTACGCTCACCTCCTGTCTATGGGCTATGATGCGAGGACAAAACACTCATGACAAATTTGTTTGCGCACGTAGGTAGATGTCTGTATTATCGGTTTAGAAGATGGCATGGAAGGACATATTTGGAGATACGATTCGCACGAACATTTGTTGGAGATCCTACGTATCCTAACATCCAGATCGAGCAAATGTTTTCTTCTTCTTGTGGAATGCTGACAAACTTGTTTTGTGTATCAAACCTCGGATGGAGCAGATCCTACGCATCACAAATTTCTCCAAGCTCTAGTTTCATAAAAGAGTAAATATTGAGCCATATCGTCAATTTCTCCAAACCCAATTTCATTGATTTCCACTATTCTATGCACAAGAAGCGCACACAATTGGACTTTAATTTTCACTACGCAACACTAGACAATAGTTTTCAGATTATAAACATACAAGTTCCAACCTCGATCGTAGTTTCAATCCAAAAGTATGACATGAACAAAATCAATCAAACATGACCAAAATATTGAGCAAGTTCATGAATCAAATACTCCCTTAACAATTAAACTATGTCAAGCACCACCGTCACAGTCACCGCCATTTCCATCACCGCCATTGCCACCACCGTCGTCGCCACCAAAACTAGCCAAAGCTAGCTCCACCTCCTGTCATCCCAACCCAAGACACTCTTGATCGCAATTTTTTTCACTTTATATTCTTTCAATATTCACTTGCCTTCTCATCTATTCCGCTAGGATCCATCACCATGATCTGATTCTCCCCCTAGCAATTCAATGATCTCTTGCCACTTTCGGCTCTCTTTGAATACAAGCCTACACTCTTCAAATTCTCTCTCTTGCGCTACTCCTTAACCAACTTTTTTCTCTTCATTTTCTGTAATTTATTTCCACCTTGCTATCTTCTCTTTGTTGCTTCTTACCGACCAACTTCATCTTCATTTGCAAAGCTTGAGCTGTCATATCTTTCCTTGCCTTCATCAACTCATCGATCTTCTTTCTCATGTTTTTGGCCACAGCCTACTTCTTTATATTGTCCTTCGACCTCTTTCTTCCATCCGGTCTCTCCTTTCTTGCCCCCGGTGTTGGGATCTGCCTTGATTTATCGTCATCATCCAACTCGATGGAGGGGCTACTTGATAGTTCTTCGGTGGAGGAGCTTGTTGATCCATCAATTTCCATTTCTCGCTATGCTCAAGATATTTGTAACAATGTTGGAGCACGTATGCTTTGCCTTTGAATGCAGCCATTTGCCTATACCTTTATTGTGCAATGCAGTCCTACATTGACAAAAAAAATCAAAAATAAAATTTGAGCACATTCATAAATGATACATTCACACAAAAAATGATACAAAATGGCAAAATAACAAACTCACATAGTCATCAATAGTGCGACCACTTGGAGCATTATTTTTCACTTGCTACAAACAATGATCATGATGATTCAGTGGATGTTAAACGCGGCATCTTCCATCATGCTCTACACAATGATTGTTGTAAATTCATAGAATACAATGCAACAAACAAAAACTTAGAAAATTCACACACATGTACATTTATTGAGTAGGGATGAAATTTATACCTCTCCGATGAATCATCAAACATGGTGTAGGCGCCAGAGGCGGTCGCAGTCAAGGCGGAGGTAACTGATGCCGGTAGGATACCCTCATTGGTACCCGAGGAGAAGGAGGGGGTCTGCTAGCAGGAAGCTTCTTCATGTTCATCGAGCCGGATGTGGACTATTTGGCACCGCCGGTGGTAGGCCACAAGATTGCCCCAATGCAAGGAGGTGCCCGGAGGATGTGACCGGGACGACTCAGACCCTGTGACGATGCACTTCCCCTATTGTTGGCGCTTGGATGCGGAAGTAGGAGTCACACATGCACGGTTTCGGCCATGACGGAGGCAGGCATGAGCAAAAGGTGAGGATCGATTCGAGCAGCGCGACCATGGAATGAACAGGCAGCACGAGAGGTCAATGGAGAAAAGAAAACAATGGGTAATGGTTTAAAGGGGCGGCGGAGAGGTGATTGGTGATAGTGGTAGCATACAAGTAGGAAGGCGAGGAGTTGAAATTTCCCTGCCGACAAGCGGTCAGATCACAAAATAAGCATTACGAGGCCCTCGATTTTGTGTTTAGCATTACCATACTGGATGTTTGGGATATGATGAGGGCATTTTTTTCCGCCAAAAACCAGTCCTCTTTTACCGTATATGCCTTTAGAGGATCTGCTAGTGGTTGTAATGCGTGGAGTAAGAGCATCTCCACAGAGCGCCCCGAAAATGTGTCCGCTATCGGGGGTGCCAAACACGTCTGACATAATTGGGGGGGGGGGGGGGGGGGGCATATGTTTTATTAAAAAAATCAAGCATTCAAAAAATTAAAGAAATGACACAATTTGCATTTAAACCTATACATATTAGAAGGAAATTTAAAGTAAAACTTAAACTAAAACTAATCTAGGCGTCGAGAGAGGGCTTCTTAGGTCCAACCTCGTCATCGTTTGCCACCAGACCGACGACATGAGAGGAACCAACCTCGTCATCATTCATTGCTCGCGCGACCAACGCCTCTCTGCCATGGCTTGGAGCGCTAGTCGGTGCCTCTCTATCGTTGTTGTGTGTGCACGCGCACGCGTGTGCCTCTCCTGACAGTCCGTACTACGCATCACGCCGTTCTCTCCCGCTGCCTCCGCGTGCCGGCTCTGACTCTCCATCTCTGCTGCTTCGCGGGCCTGCAAGTGAGCCTCCTTCATCTGTCGATGGTGAGCCTCTGCCATGTCTCGGCGAGCAGCCTTGCGAGTGGTGAAGGATGCCCCCCTAGGCTTGCAACTCTGCCATGGCCTACCGAGCTGACGTCCAACCTCCTCCCTCTCTGCGCTCTCACGAGAGGTCTCCATGAAGCGCTCCTCGATGGTGGCATCCAGCTGCCGGTCGCGGTTGTCCTGGAGAGAGGTTCCATAGGAGGCCAACAACGCGGCCTGCTCCGCCGAGTAGGGCGGTGGCTCATCCTTGTCCTCCTTCTCCTCCCTCATTGTCCTCCTCTATCTCATCTCCCTCTTGGTTGTCGTTATCGTCTGAAGGCGGAGGAATTGGTTCCTATGACGGGAAACATTTGCATGCGGCCAGGATGATGGTGGCCCATGAGGTGGCTAGACATCAAAGTATTTTGTTGGCGATGAGATAGCAAGAAGTAAAGACGGCTGGAGTTGGCAGCATGACGAATCATGTTATAGTCAGAGCTCTAGACAGGAGATAGAGGCGGGAAGCAGTGTGTAGGTGGGGAGTCAATGCCGATTTAAATGCCGGCGGTGCGTGGGGCAGTCTACCTCAGCTGCGTTGGCTTGGAAGCACTGTCTGGGAAGACTAATCGTTATTTAAACCTACATGACCGGTATGCGGATGACAAGATGCCCCCCCCCCCCCTCATCTAAGTCTGACGGGCATGCCTCGACTTGTCCGACACCCCAAGAAGGCCCCGAAAGTTGGGGATGTACAAGTGGATTCCAGACACATTTCCGGGAGGTCCGAACTGATGAGGGTGCCGTCGGGACCTTTTTTTTCTCTGTCCAAACCCTATTGGACTGTTCGGCTACACTGGTAGAGATGCTCCAAATCAGGAAAATTGAGCACATTCTGAGCATCCAATATTTAGAAAAAACCATGTTAGCGGATAGGGAGAAAGTAGCAACTATCGGTTTTCAGCCAGTTTTTCTTATTAACTAGCCAGTTATCTTCTTCTTAATGAAAAGGTAGAGCTCCTCTACGAAAAGAGTCAAGTTAATGCCATTAGATGTGATGCTATTGATCTTGACTTCATACTCCAATCCTTTCCGGCTGCCCGAACGACTGATACGTCTCTGACGTATCTATAATTTTTGATGTTCCATGCTTGATTATATATCATTGCCACATGTTTTTATATCATTTTGGCATAATTCATGGAACTAACCTATTGACAAGATGCCCAGTGCCAGTTCCTATTTTCTGCTGTCTTTTTGTTTCAGAAAAGTTGTTCGAGAAGTTTCTCGGAATCAGCTGAAAATTTACATGAATTATTTTTACGAAGAAATAAAGAGGGAGCCAGAAGGGGGCCTGCAGTGGGGCCCATAGAGGCCAGATACCCCCCAGGCGCGGCCAACACCTGGGCCGCGCCTGGGTCCCACCTGGGCACCTCGGGCGCCTCCCTGATCTGCCCTTTCGCCTATAAATCGTCTTCGTCTCGGAAACCCTAGATACCCGATCATATTTTGCAGAAAACATCCGAGACCGCCGCCGTCTGCAACCCTAGATTGGGAGGGTCCTGAAGCTCTTCCCGGTACACTACCGGAGGGGGATCTACACCACCATGTCTGCCTTCGGAGTGATGCGCGAGTAGTCCACCACGGCACTACGGGTCCATGGCAGTAGCTAGATGGTTGTATCTTCTCCTTGTACTCCATTGTTTACATCTTGTGAGCTGCCCTACATGACCAAGGTCATATTATCTGTAATTGCTACATGATGTGTTTGCTTGGATCCGATGAATTGTGGAGATCATTACTCTTGTTCATCTATGTGTTATGTTTTATCTATGATCTTGCATGCTCTCCGATGCTATTGGATGCTTTGGCCAAGTAATTGTTAGTATTCTTTAGAGATAGTATTTATGCTAGATAGTGGGTTCATGCCTTTTTGCGCAGAGTGCGACTGACAGAAACGCTCATGCCAAGATCGTGTTGTTGCCACTAGGGAGAAAACGGCGGTGTTATTTCCTTGTGTTATTACATTGCTTACATTATGCACCTTGGTTATTGCGATGATTTGTTGCTTGCAACTTAATACTTCTGGGAGACATGCTGGATAGCGATCTCGGGGTTGGATTATTAGTCATAGACGCAGTTGGATAACGGTCTATGTATTTTGGCGTAATGCCCATATTAGATGAAACGGTGAACTATATTGTTTTATGATAGCATTGTTGTGCGCCCACGATTTTGTCAATTGTCTTGCTATAATTTTGGTTACCCATCATACATATCTTGTGGAGAGACACCACTAGTTATCTGTGGACCCCGGTCCTATTTTCCTACACTATTTATAACAGTTTTAATAGCTTTCCGTACTCATTTTCTCGCTGGTCATATTTTACTCTCAACATATTTTACACTTGCAGATTTAATTCTTTGTGTTCAGCAAGCCGGAGAAATTGACAACCTCTCTATTTCGTTGGGGCAAACTAGTTTGTTTGTGATTGTGTGCAGGTCCACATCCATTATCGTAAACGGCGCCGTTGACACCTTGCTAAGCCTTCTCCAAATCCTACCGGATTCGATAACCTTGGTTTTGAAATCAAGGGAAAATTACTGCTACGCTGCATCATACCTTACTCTTGGGGTTCCCCAGCGAACGTGTGATCCACGCAAGCAAGACTTTTTCTGGCGCCGTTGCCGGGGACTTGGAAGCTTCAGCTAGGGGAGTTTCGCACGTCCTTGCACTTTACTTTGTTATTTTCTTGCTTAGTATATTTTTTGTTAGTCTCGTTTTGCTTTTCATTTGCTTTAAAACTCAAAAACACAAAAAAAATAAAAATTCCAGCACTAGTCTTTTTATCGTTTTGCTTGATATTATGTCTAGTTCTTTACTTGCTATCACTGGTTACTTTGTTTGAGTTATTGGCAAGGTGGGTTCACGGAGGAACAACAAAATTATTATAAGGAATACCGCTTGTCTAAAAAAGGGAAACACTTGTGGGCACAAATAAATAAATTAAATAGTCTTGCTAAAAACTTTTGCTCTACATATGATGAATCCTGGTGCTTTAATGAATCTTTTTGCTGTAGGAGGCATAAACACCTCCCTTTCCAATATGGTTATAATGATAATGAAATATTGGCTTCTTATTCTAAAGGAAACTATGATTTTGATAATCTTGAACAAATTGAAGAATTTGTTGTTTTTATGGATGCCTATTAAATTACTTCTGTGCTTAAAGATATTGATGATGCTTCTTACAAATCTGAAAATTTTGTTATACTTGGATATTGCCTTGAGTGTTACAATGATAATCCTTATATTACTGAATTTCTCGAGAGAACTTATCCTCCAAAAGAAGAGATTGCTGAAACTGGAAGCTCATTGGATGAAAAAGAGGAAGAGAGCGATGAACAAAAGGAGGAAGAATGGAGTAGCTACCCATGCTCACCTTCTAATGACAGTAACTCCTCAAATCTTATATTATTTGATTGCCCTCCATGCTTACCAAAGGAGGATAAATGCTATGTTCCTATGGATTCTCTTGAAATATATCCCTTTTTGATAAAAACTGATACTTGCTATGCTTATGGGTATGATCCCCCTATGAATGAAACTTGTGAAAATGATTATGCTACTATTATTTATGATAATCCATGCTATTTTGATAAATCTTATGATAATCCTCTATTTGTTCCTACTATTGATATGCATGATAATGAGGAGTGTTGCTTAGAATTTTTTTATGATAAAGCTCTAGATGATGGTCCTATGTTGCTTGATGATATTAATTGTGCTACTGTTGAAAATGGGATTGGAGAGGTTTTGAATTTAGTTAAATGGAGTCCCATACCTCTTGAGAGTGATCATTCATCTTGTTATAAAATTGTTAAAAGTGGGTTTGGAGAGATCATGTCTTTAATTAATTTTGATCCCACTAGTTTGAAGCTTGATAAAAATTATATGTTCGTAGGTCATGAAAAGCATGCTTTATGTGATAATTATATTGTTGAGTTTGTTCATGATACTACTGGAAATTATTATGAGAGAGTGAAATATGGTTGTAGAAATTTTTATGTCACTAAAACACCTCTCTTTACGTTGAAAGTTTTGAAGCTGCTCTCGTTTTACATTCCTATGATTAATACTTTGTGCTTCATGGATTTATTTGTTTACAAGGTTCCTATGCATAGGAAGCGGGTTAGACTTAAATGTGTTTCATATTTGCTTCTTCATGCTCTCTTTGTGTGTCAACTCTTATTTTTACGAGAGCATCATTAAAATTATCAAGCCTAGCTAAAAGGCATTAAAGAAAAATGCTTATGGGAGGCAACCCATTTTATTTTTTTACCTACTATTTGTTTTTTGTTTTGGTTTTGTTTTGGTTGATGTTACCTCTGTAACAACTCCCTTGTATCTTTTTGTTTTGTTTTTTTGTTCCAAGAATAGCCTCTAAAGAGAGGGAGACTAATTTGTGAGTTTGCTGTCCAGAAACAGATTTCTGTTATTAACTGTTCAAAATTAAAAAATCACAGAGGGTCATATGTGGCTGCAAAGTTTTGACAGCAAGCATCAGGGTTTTTTCTACCTTTCTCTAGTTTTACGTTTTCTGATTTGAGGTCCAGAAGTACCCCGAAAAAATTTTATCTTTACAGTCTGTTCTGTTTTTGACAGATTCTGTCTTAGTTTTGCATTGCTTCTTTTACGGGCAAAATGAAGTTCTTTTAAGGCCAAGAGCTTTACTTAGACCTTGGTGACAATAGCTAATGTTTAAAAATAAGTTCATGATGTGCTTTGGAACTGAAGGAAGATATTATTTTTGTGGACTAACCCCTCTAATGAAGTTGCGATAAGTTTTGCGTGAAGGAAGTTTTCAAGTATTCAAGAGCGAGGTGATAAATGAAGATTAAGAAGGGATAAAAGCTCAAGCTTGGGGAGGCTCCCCATGGACCCTCCTCTGCAATATTCAAGAATTCACAAGCATCTAAGCTTGGGGATGCCCAAGGCATCCCCTTCTTCATCAACAATCATCAGTTTTACTCATGGTACTATATTTTTATTCCTTTACTCATTATGTGTTATTCTTGGAGCGTCGGTTTGTTTTTATTTTCTATTTGTTTATGTTTTGTTTTCTGGTCTTTGCAATAAATTGGATCCTTGAATGTTTGTTTGGGAGACAGACACGCTCCGCTTTTTCATAAAACACTCCTGTTCTTCACTTATATGTGTTGAGTGTTTAGCTTTTATTATTCTTGCTGCTAGCTCTTGTTTTTCATGTATCTCTTGTTCAGAGCTATTAGCTTTTGTAGTTAGGAAGTACTCTCTTGTGTTTTCACTTGTAGTTGTTTCAAATAAGTTGATTGGTGTTTGGTTGAAAGGAAATTATCATGTAGGAAGTGGTGAAAAGAAGTGCGTGCATAATCTTGTAGATCGTTGTCTTGAATATTTGATACTTGTCAATTGGTTAGAGATATGAAGTAGATTAATGCTTAAACTTGTGGATCATTTTCTTAAAAATGGATTAGTGAAGAACTACCGTAAAGCTTAAAATTATGGCGCTTGTCCTGCTTGGTAGCTCTCAAAGTCTAGATGTTATTTTTGCAAAGGGATAGTTTGGCTAACAAGGGAGACGGTGTGAAGTCTAATGGTTATGCTTAATGTATATCATGTAGCCATTCATTGAACTTGGTTGGTGTTATGTGTTTGCTTGATATCTTGCTAAGCCTAAAAATTCTTTACTGAGAGGGAATACTTCTCGTGCATCCAAATCCCTGAGCCAAATATCTTTGCCATTTGTGTCTACCATACCTACCTACATGTGGTATTTCCTTGCCACTCCAAGTAAATTTGTCATGTTCTACCTTTAAACCTTCAAAATATCCCAATTTGTATCTCTGTTTTTAGCTCATGAGAAAGTAGTAAGTGATGACGGTATTGATGAGAGTGTTCTTCTCCCTCAACAACGCCAACAAGTACTCTTGATACCCTGAAAGGAAGATAATATTTTAGGGATAGGTTGAGCCTCCAAGTGCAGAGTATGGAGAAGTGGTAGTTTTTTCCCAAGAAGGTGACTCGAGGGTTTAATATCGAACTCTCGGGGAATCAGTAGTGTGGGTTTTATCTCCTTGTCCTTCTCTAGATTTCCTGCAAACAAAATAGATTGCTTTGTGCCCTCAACCTCACCAAGTGGTTGTTAAGCACAAGGTGTGAGAATGATATTAAGATAATAATGAATGCAAAACAGTAAATAAATATGCAATGGTGGTGAATAAGTATGCAAGGATGATAGTAATGATGATGGATGGTATTTTTGGGGTTTTTATATGTGAATGCAAGAAGTAAAAGTGTTTTTGTATTTTCTGATTTTAAAATGGCTGAATGTAAAAGATGCTTAAAAGTGGTTGGAAAAGTGTTTCTTATGATTAAAAATGGACCGGGGTTCATGGTTTCACACACGCACTCTCTCTTTAATATAGTGTGGCAAATAAGTAGACATAGGATTAACATATGAGATTGCAAACAAGTTTAATGACATGTTACTAATTATATGGGCATCACGTCCTAACATAGAGACCTTTTGATTATTAGTCTCACTTATACTCCACCAAGATGTGAACTAAATCATGCACCTTAGTAATTAAGATGGCATCAGAGTATAGCTTTAAGATTAATGACATGAAGTGAAAATAAACACATGATGGATCTAGTCTTAGGTAGAGGCATGTCACTCCTCCTACCCTACAACATGGTATTTTGGTTTATCCCTAGTGAGGTAACAAAGTAAGTTAAACACCCAATGGATCATGATATTAAGTTGTCAGCTTATCACTTCACCAGCCCCGTTACTCCAACTAATGCACACGTTCCCCCACACACGCTCTCATAAACATGCTTGATCATAACAAGGATACAAGAACGGGGTACATAATATGCATCTACTTTCATATCTGAAATATAACATTGCAATCTCAACATATATTAACTCATAGAAAGATCCACCACAATGGTAATACAACGATGACCGTAATCATGTTCAGCAGCTCATACGGTGCTAATTAGTGAAGCTCAAGAGAGAGATACATATGCTACTGCCACAAACCCATAGTCCAGAGGTGGACTACTCCCTCTTCATCATGGAGACAGTGGAGATGTCGATGGAGAAGAAGGAGACCTCTCCGGCAGGGTTCCGCCGGAGTTTTCCCCCTCCAATCTGCAGCCTCCTGGTCTCTGTTTCTTGTTTCTCTCGTGTGGCGGCTCTCTCCTTGAAGAACGTCGGGGGACCCTTTATATAGGCGTTTTTAGGTCACGAGGATGCTTCAGGGCGAAGGATCGACGCAAACGGGGCCACGAGGGCTGAATTAGGTGGGCCCACGCGGCCTGGTACTGTAGCCGCGTTGGGCCCCCTATTTTGGCCCTCCGGCCTCCTTTCGCTCCAATGTCTTCCTCCTTCCAAAATAATGACCCCCGTAAATTTATAGCTCATTATGACGTCGTTAAGGTCCTGAAACAAATAAAGAAAGAAATAGGGGTTTTCTGCCTGCGCAGGATTAATTCCATAAAAAGGTGAAATCATTATTAATTACCAAAAATCATTAAATAACAGTAATATACCCCTTATATGATGCAAATATGAATGGAATATAAGTATTATAGTGCAAAGTTCATGTATGCATTTTAGATGCATCAGTAAGGAAGTTTGTTATATCCTGTGTCAAGCATGGTTATTTCCCCCCTTTCACCTGGTGAGCGTGGATTACTTGCTCACTTAAATTTGCCGATAGGTGGCCAAGGGTTCCCAGCCCGCAAAATATAATTTCAACATCATTAATCTCTCCTTCACACAGTGCAACATGAGAAATCAGTCAAACATTGGCTAGTGATAAACAAAGGAGAAAGAGGAATGTTCTCGTTCCTCTATGGGAGCAACTCTCATAAGTCTAAAACCTTGCTTGGTGTGGGGGACTAGCAGATTTCTTTGTTGTGGAGTCGTTGACGAAAGAATGCATATATCAAAACTGTTTTACTTCTGTTTCATAAAAAAATTAAAAATTTCTAGCACATGACTAATCTCTGCTTCCCTCTGCGAAGGGCCTTTCTTTTACTTTTATGTTGACTCAGTTTTCCTTTCCCGTCTTTACCTCTCAAGCAAACACATACTATCAATTTTTGTGCAAGTCTTACTACATGTTATCTTTATGTCTAACCATGAAAACTTTGTATTGACTTTATCTTGAGATAAATATTTTGCAAGTTGAAGCTTTTTGCTGAAAACTTAAATCTTCCTTTGTGTTGGTCAAACACCTTTATCGAAAGAATGTTGCTTTGTGAGATATCAATCATGTCAGGTTTCATACTTTTAAGTCTCCAAAGTACTATTTGCGGAAAATTCTTGCTTAGATGTTACACTTAGTTAATCATTATCTATTTTATTTAATAGACCATTGTCTTGGATCACTTCATTCAGTTCATGTGCTTTACATTATTACTTGATCAAGATTGTGTTGGTAGCATGTCACTTCAAAAATTATTTTGTTATCATTTATCTACTCGAGGACGAGCAGGAATTAAGCCTTGGGATGCTGATACGTCTCTGACGTATCTATAAATTTTGATGTTCCATGCTTGATTATATATCATTGCCACATGTTTTTATATCATTTTGGCATAATTCATGGAACTAACCTATTGACAAGATGCCCAGTGCCAGTTCCTATTTTCTGCTGTCTTTTTGTTTCAGAAAAGTTGTTCAGGGAAGTTTCTCGGAAGCAGCTGAAAATTTACATGAATTATTTTTACGAAGAAGCAAAGACGGAGCCAGAAGGGGGCCTACAGGGGGGCCACAGAGGCCAGACGCCCCCCAGGTGCGGCCAACACCTGGGCCACGCCTGGGTCCCACCTGGGCGCCTCAGGCGCCTCTCCGAGCTGCCCTTTCGCCTATAAATCATCTTCGTCTCAGAAACCCTCGATACCCGATCATATTTTCCAGAAAACATCTGAGGCCGCCGCCGTCGCCAACCCTAGATCGGGAGGGTCCTGAAGCTCTTCTTGGCACCCTGTCAAAGGGGGAGATCATCACCGGAGGGATCTACACCACCATGCCTGCATCCGGAGTGATGCGTGAGTAGTCCACCATGGGACTACGGGTCCATGGCAGTAGCTAGATGGTTGTCTCTTCTCCTTGTACTCCATTGTTTAGATCTTGTGAGCTGCCCTACATGATCAAGGTCATATTATCTGTAATTCTACATGATGTGTTTGCTTGGATCCGATAAATTGTGGAAATCATTACTCTTGTTCATCTATGTGTTAGGTTTTATCTATGATCTTGCATGCTCTCCGATGCTAGTGGATGCTTTGGCCAAGTAATTTTTAGTATTCTTTAGAGAGAGTATTTTATGCTAGATAGTGGGTTCATGCCTTTTTGCGCAGAGTGCGACTGACAGAAACGCTCATGCCAAGATTGTGCTGTTGCCACTAGGGAGAAAATAGCGGTGTTATTTCCTTGTATTATTACATTGCTTACATTATACACCTTGCTTATTGTGATGATCTGTTGCTTGCAACTTAATACTTCTGGGAGACATACTAGATAGCGATCCCGAGGGTGGATTATTAGTCATAGACGCAGTTGGATAACGGTCTATGTATTTTGATGTAATGCCCATATTAGATGAAACGGTGAACTATATTGTTTTATGATAGCATTGTTATGCGCCCACGATTTTGTCAATTGTCTTGCTGTAATTTGTTTACCCATGATGCATATCTTCTGGAGAGACACCACTAGTTATCTGTGGACCCCGGTCCTATTTTCCTACACTGTTTACAACCGTTTTAATAGCTTTCCGTACTCATTTGCTCGCTGGTCATATTTTACTCTCAACATATTTTACACTTGCACATTTAATTCTTTGTGCTCAGCAAGCCGGAGAGATTGACAACCTCTTTGTTTCGTTGGGGCAAAGTAGTTTGTTTGTGATTGTGTGCAGGTCCACGTAAATTGTTGTAAACGGCGCCGTTGACACCTTGCTAAGCCTTCTCCAAGTCCTACTGGATTCGATAACCTTGATTTTGAAATCAAGGGAAAATTACTGCTACGCTGCATCATACCTTCCTCTTAGGGTTCCCCAGCGAACGTGTGATCCAGGCTAGCAACGACCTTTCCAATGTGTTATCTTGGCCTACCTTTGTCGGTTTCTAGGCTCAAATCTGCCCACTTCCAACCTTTGGTTGACAAGGCGGCTTGCAAGCTCATTTCGAGGATTGGGAAGCATGCGACCATGGTGGGTCACTCGGTTCTTGTAAAGGCGGTCCTCACAAGCGTGGCCATTTATTTCATTTTGGTGCTTGATGTCCTAGTGGGCATTTTAAAGAAAATTGACATAATTCGGCGTGCTTTCCTTTGGGCGGCAAGTGATAAAGTGAAAGGTGGAAAGTGTAAAGTAAATTGGGACTTGGTCTATAGACCTAAAGATAGAGGAGGCCTTGGCATCCTAAATTTAGGCAAGCTTGCAATGGCCCTTCGCCTAAGATGGCTTTCGCTCGAATGTACGGACTCCACTAAGCCTTGGATCGGCCTTGGAAATACATGCAACAATGATGATCATGCTTTCTTTGCGGCGGCTACAAACGTGACAATTGGAAATGGGGAAAACGCCCTCTTTTGGGACTCGCCTGGGATGGAGCGGAGATGCCCAAAGGATATCACGCCTCTCATTTATGCCATTCCAAAAAGGAAGAAAGCTACAGTGGCTAAAGCTCTCAGAAATAAATTTTGGGTATATATGGTTGATGTGGAGCAAGATTTCGGGGCCGACCACATTGCGCAATTTATCACCTTCCTCGAGAAGCTTGAGCATGTCTACCTCCACCAATTTGAACCGGATACTATAGTTTGGAAGCTCTCAAATGATGGATGCTAATCGGCCAAGTCAGCCTATGCGGCCCAATTTTTGTCCCTCACTACTTCGGCCATGCCCAAGCTAATTTGTCAGCAATGGGCGCCTCCAAAATTCAAGCTCTTCATGTGGTTGGTAATGCAAAATAAAATATGGACGACGGATAGATTGGATCGTCGAGGTTGGGATAATTGTGGTCGGTGCAAACTATGCAATCAAGTGCAAGAGACGGCGGCTCATCTCCTCTTCCAATGTAGATTTGCAACACATATTTGGACGTCGATCAAGACTTGGTTGGGAATCCATGATATTTATCCCCTAGATTGGCATCTTTTTCCTACGGTTAAAGAGTGTGGGCGGAAGTGATTCATGGTAGAAGTAACAATGCCAAAGCCCTAGTCTCCTTAGCGATGCTTAGCTCATGGGAGACACGGAATGAGAGAAATGCGAGGGTTTTTCGAGGGCAATACTCCACAATGACGATGATTGTGAGTAGAATTAAAGAGGAGGCTAGGTTGTGGTCTTTTGCGGGGGCGAAAGCGTTGAGTTTATTGATGTCGCGAGAGTGATCCCTTTCTCTTTTGGTCGGGGGTTTTAAAACCCGGACCGCGTGTTGTGATACTTCTTTAAACTCCTTCTTAATCCACTAGTAGAAAACAGGCCTTTCGCGCGGGCCTTTAGTCGCGGACGTGTCTCAACCCGCGACTAAAGGTCCGGCCACGTCGCCCCGAAATCGGCGGCCCTTTTGTCCCGGTTCGTTAGGACCCTTTTGTCCCGGCTTGAGATACAAACCGGGACAAAAGGCGTCTGCGGCCCGCTGCGAGCAGGTGCCCCCCCTTTTGTCCCGGTTCGTGTCTCGAACCGGGACTAGAAGTCTGCGCCCTCCCGCGACGGTTCGTGATTTGAAGGCCTTTGAGTTCCCGCGCTGGTCGTTGATCACACGGGGAAACGAAGAGGTTGATCAAATCTTAATGGATTTGGGAAGTTGATCAACACGGTTGGATTAATTACCACGACCTCCTCATCTCCCCTGCTACCTCTATATAAGAGAGCTACAGTGCCATTTGCCAAATGCACCATCTCCTCTCTCTGTAATCTCTACTCTAAAATCCTCTCTTGAATCGCTGCCGCGCGCCATGGAGCCACTTCGATCCTAGGTGTACCACTACAAGGACGATGCCGTCAACATGAACTTCAAGGTCGTGGTCACTCTCCGCGCATCAACCGTGGAGAGATGGATCCGCGACGTCAAGAGGCTCTACCTCGTGCCGCACCGATGAAGATCGTGGGCCTCGACTGCGAGTTCACCGACGCCGCACCCGAGGAGAGGCAGCGTGCCGCCGTCCTGCAACTCTCCGTGGCGACCGACACGTTGGTGTTCCATATTTGCCACACTGATCGGGTGCCGCAGGCCCTCAAGGACTTCTTGATGGACAAAACCATCAAATTCTGCGGCGTGGCTATCAACAACAATCAGCGTATGCTGGGGCCTTACGGAATTCATATTCCATCCGCCGTCGACCTCTAGCGGGCCGTTCACCCTAACCCAACGTACCCTAATCTTCCGAGTCTCTATACTCTAGCCAATTTTACTATTGGCACAACGCTTGAGAAGAAGAAGAAGATCAACAGGAAGAAGAGGAAGAAGGAGGACGAGAAGAAGGAGGAAGAAGAGGACCTCACATCAGGTTGGGGCAAGTTTCCATTGAGCTTTTATCGCGTCAAGTATGCCGCTCTGGACGCTCGCCTAGGCTACGAGATTGCTAGGAGGTGTCTCGGTGCTATGTGACCGTATATATGTCTCAATGTGTCGATCTAGATCGTCTCAACAATAATTGTCATATGTGAGACGTTTGATTGAAATAAAAAGTTGTGTGATCTTTGGATTTATTTAGCCCTTGTTTTCCCTTTATATTGTTAATTATCTCTGGTCCATACTAATATTCAGCAATAGCAAGTTTGTGCACGTATCAAAAGTAATTTTATTATTATAAAGTGTTCTACACATTCTAAGGATTTAAATGACTACAAATTTGTTGAATTTGGCCAAATGGATCAAAAGTTATGGAATTTCAAAGTTAAGGATTTAAAACTCTCTCTCGATCCCTCTCTCTTCTATTCCAATTATTATTACTTAATCATTAATATTTATGCAAAAGTGTACGGTATGTGGTAGCGTAGACAGATTAGAAAACTATTTTGAAATGAAGAAAAGAAATAAATAAAAGAAAACAAAATGAATTCTCTGCCGCGGCACAGAAAGTGCCCAAATTTTTGCCGCGGCAGAGAATCTCTAGTCGCGGCCCGTTATACGAACCGCGACTAAAGGGGTATGCGGCCCGCTGCGGGGTAGGTGCCCCCCCTTTTGTCCCGGTTTGTATCTCAAACCGGGACAAATGGGCTGGCCCCTATATATATGGCTGCAGCCGCCCCTCTCCCCCCTCTCTCTCTCATTTTTTTCATGGTGGGAGGTGGTGTGGGTGTGCTAGTTTTTTTCTTCATATGCACTAGAGGTGTTTGGTGAAATGCCTGTTAGAGCGATGCCACTTGAGTTCACACAAGACAAACATGATACGAGGTGCCCGAGCCACACTTAAGCTTCCTCCTCTTTGTTTCCAAGTGTCCTAAAAGGTTAGCAACTACTTTCTCGTTTAGACCACGTGGTACTAATTTTAGCATCGTGATTGCATTTGATATAAAGTTGCATGATGCAGATGGGCCATCCATGGATGTACGGTGACTGACGCTCTGGCGCTTACAGAGAAGGCGTGCGTTCTTTTATCGTTGTGGCCGAGGCGAACAAGCGGCGGGATGGTTTTATGTGTTGTCCATGTGTTGAATGTCGGAATGAGAAGGATTACACTTCCTCAAGAGTCATTCAGAGCCACCTGCTTCGGTTCGGTTTCATGTCCGGCTATAATGTTTGGACGAAGCACGGAGAAAGAGGGGTTATGATGGAAGACGGCGATGAAGAAGAGAACGATGATGAAAACTACCGATCTATGTTCTCTGAATACGCTGATACCGCAGTGGAAGACAATGAAGAAGAAGGAGGTGAAGAACAGGCAGCAGATGAGCCCGCTGATGATCTTTGTCAGGTCATTTCTGATGCAAAGCGAGACTGCGTCACAGAAAAGGAGAGCTTGCAGTTCGAGCAGATGTTACAGGACCACAACAAATTGTTGTACCCAACTTGTGAAGATGGCCATAAGAAGCTGGGTAGCACACTGGAATTGCTGAAGTGGAAGGCAGAGACCGGTGTGACTGACTCGGGATTTGAAAAGTTGCTGGTACTAATGAAGAAGATGCTTCCAAGAAATAACGAATTGCCCGCCAGTATGTACGAAGCAAAGAAGCTTGTCTGCCCTCTAGGATTAGACGTGCAGAAGATACATGCATGCCCTAATGACTGCATCCTCTACCGTGGTGAGAAGTACAAGAATATGGATAAATGTCCGGTATGCATCGCATTGCGGTATAAGATCAGAAAAGATAACCCTAGTGATGTTGAGGGCGAGCCACCCAGGAAGAGGGTTCCTGCCAAGGTGATGTGGTATGCTCCTATAATACCACGGTTGAAACGTTTGTTCGGAAACAAAGAGGATGCCAAGTTGTTGCGATGGCACATGGAAGACCGTAAGAAAGACGGGATATTGAGGCACCCCGCTGTTGTTCGGCAGTGGAGAAAAATCGAGAGAGACTTCCCGGACTTTGCAGGTGACGCAAGGAACTTATGGTTTGGTCTAAGTATAGATGGCATGAATCCTTTTGGGGAGCAGAGCTGCAGTCACAGCACCTGGCCCGTGACTCTATGTATCTACAACCTTCCTCCTTGGTTGTGCATGATGCGGAAGTTCATTATGATGCCAGTGCTGATCCAAGGCCCGAAGCAACCCGGCAACGACATTGATGTGTACCTAAGGCCATTAGTTGATGAACTTTTATAGTTGTGGGCCGAACCAGGTGTACATGTGTGGGATGAGCACAAACAGGAGGAATTTGACCTACGAGCGTTGCTGTTCGTAACCATCAATGATTGGCCTGCTCTTAGTAACATTTCAGGGCAGACGAACAAAGGATACAATGCATGCACGCACTGTTTAGATGAGACTGAAAGTATATATCTGGATAAATGTAGAAAGAATGTGTACCCGTACAATCATCGTTTTCTTCCGCCCAGGCATCACTTAAGGAAAAAAGGCAAGCATTTCAATGGCAAGGCAGAAACCCGGATGAAGCCTGTCCCCCGTAGTGGTGCTGATGTATTTGGTATGGTCAAGGATTTAAATGTAATCTTTGGAAAGGGTCCTGGCAGAGAACCTGTTCCGAATGACGCTGACAGACACGCACCCATGTGGAAAAAGAAATCTATATTTTGGGAGCTAGAATATTGGGAAGTCCATGAGGTCCGCTCTGCAATCGACGTGATGCACCTGACGAAGAATCTTTGCGTGAATATTCTAGGCTTCCTGGGCTTGTATGGGAAGTCAAAAGATACACCGGAAGCACGGGAGGACCAGCAACGTCATAAAGGACGAGACAACATGCATGCAGGCAGTTTGAAGGGCATGCCAGCTACGCTCTTACCAAAGAAGAGAAGGAAATCTTTTTTGAAGTCCTTTTCAGTATCAAGGTCCCGTCTGGCTTCTTATCGAATATAAAGGGAATAGTAAATATGAAAGAGAAAAAATTCCAAAACCTAAAGTCTCATGACTGCCACGTGCTTATGACGCAATTGCTTCCGGTTGCATTGAGGGGAATTCTACCGAAAAATGTTCGACTAGCCATTGTGAAAGTATGTGCATTCCTCAATGCAATTTCTCAGAAGGTAATCGATCCAGAAAGTCTATCAGGGTTACAGATTGATGTGGTCCAATGTCTGGTCAGCTTCGAGTTGTTGTTCCCGCCATCCTTCTTCAATATTATGACGCACCTCCTAGTTCACCTAGTCGAAGAGATTAGAATTCTCGGTCCTGTGTTTCTACACAATATGTTCCCCTTCGAGAGGTTCATGGGAGTCATAAAGAAATATGTTCATAACTGTGGTAGGCCAGAAGGAAGCATCTCCAAGGGCTATGGAATAGAGGAGGTCATTGAGTTTTGTGTTGACTTTCTTCCTGACCTTAAGCCGATTGGTGTTCCTGAATCTCGGTATGAGGGGAGGCTGACTGGAAAAGGGACACTAGGAAGGAAAACAACGGTATGTAGGGACGCGCTTTCTTTCACTCAAGCACACTACACAGTTCTACACAATTCCACCGTGGTTGCTCCGTATATCGAGAAACATAAGAATATTCTACGCACCAAAAACCCGGGGGAGCCTGACTCCTGGATTAAAGGAGAACACGAGGCGACTTTCGGCAGTTGGTTGCAGACACATCTCATGAATAACACAACTGTTCGAGATCAGCTGTACTTGTTGGCCAGGTTACCATCTTCGACTATATGTACTTTCCAAGGGTACGAGATAAATGGGAATACATTTTACACGATCTCCCAAGATAAAAAGAGCACCAACCAGAACAGTGGTGTCCGCTTTGATGCAACAGACGACAATGGGCAGAAGGACACATATTATGGGTATATAGAGGAGATATGGGAACTTGACTATGGACCTACTTTTAAGGTCCCTTTGTTTCGGTGCAAATGGGTCAAGCTGACAGGAGGCGGGGTACAGGTAGACCAAAAGTACGGCATGACAACAGTGGATCTCAAAAATCTTGCATACATGGACGAACCATCCGTCCTGGCTAACGATGTGGCTCAGGTTTTCTATGTAAAGGACATGTCTACCAAATCGAGAAAAATAAATCAGCAAAAGAATACATCGTCCGATGAGCCAAAGCGCCACATAGTTCTTTCAGGGAAAAGAAACATCGTGGGACTGGATGACAAGACAGACATGTCAGAAGATTATAATAAGTTTCATGAAATTCCGCCCTTCAGAGTGAAAACTGACCCATGCATCCTGTTGAATGATGAAGATTCTCCATGGCTACGGCGCAGAAGAAAACCACAACACTAGATTGGGATGTTGGTGATGTGTAATAATGGCTATATGCGAATACAAACCGTATGTTTTGACTATATGCACCGTCGAGATGTATGCAGGGAATCCGAATGATTTGTATCCGGTCGATGAACAGAAAGATTTCTAGATAGAACAAAACACACGGTTTCACCTGCATACAGTCCTACTATGGCTAGAGAGTGCCCGCATATCAAATGCACCGTAGGACGTATGCAGGTGAATCCGAATGATTTGTATTCGGTCGATGAACTGAAGGATTTCTAGATAGAACCCTCTTAGCACTGAGAGAACGCTTCTATGCCGAGCCCCTCGAAGATGTCATAGGTCACTGCCCAACGACATCTTCGAGAAGCTCGTGCATAGAGGAGTCCTTTGTCTTCTCTTTCTGCTGTTGTCGTGCTCTTGTTCTTCCTCTTCCTCCTCATGGCGGGTACTTATAGTCCCGGTTCCAACCGGGACTAAAGGAGCGTCGAAAGAAACACACCTCTAATCCAACGGCTCACAAGCGCTCGAAGGAAACACACCTCTGATCCAAGGGCTCACAAGCGTTCGAAGGAAACACACGATCCGTGTGCTTCTTTCCGCGCTTTCCACCGCTTCCCGCCTTCGTCTTCCCGCCATTTCTCACTATATATCCCGGTTGGTAGCTGGAACCGGGACTAAAGGAGCGTTGAAAGAAACACACCTCTGATCCAATGGCTCACAAGCGCTCGAAGGAAACACGCGATCCGTGTGCTTCTTCCCGCGCTTTCCACCGCTTCCCTCCTTCGTCTTCCCGCCATTTCTCACTATATATATGTAGGCTTGGCCGCCATTGCAATATCACATCTAAACTCATATCTGCAACCTCATCACTCCGCCATGGCTTCCACCGTACCCACTCTAACCTACCCTGAGGCGGAGGCGCTTTGCGCCTCGAACTACCCCTGCCCGCCCGGCTACCGTGTCCCCGCCGGCTGGTGGCTGAGCGCAGGAGGCATGCCGGTCCCTCCTGTCCCTCAAGGTGTGGCGCGCCGGGCGGCCATCACAAACCACTACTACCTCGAGCTCACACCGGAGCATCAGATGGATCCCCGCTAGCATCCCGACTACCGTCCGACTTGGGACGCCTTCTTCATCAATCGGCGTAAGAGGGCGCTCGCCAGGTACGAGGAGGACGGCCCGCCTCCTTCGAACTTCAACGAGGCCGACCGTCGGCTGTGGTGGGGCGGCCGGACTCTCCAGAGCATCATGGACTACATCACGGCCGGCGATAACCCCCGCCTGCGCTACCCTCACATCCAGTCCAGGCGTGCTCACCCGTCGAGGTTGGAGCCACGAGCGCCGTCCGATGACAGCGACGACGACGACTACGAGGATGAGTATTATAGGCCTAGGCAGGAGTATGACTAAGATTGTTAGGACAAATGATCCACTGTTGTCATTCCGTACTATTGTCATTTGTATTCGGTCGTTGAACTAGTTATTATCAAATGATCCACTATTTGGGCCTAAAAGAAAGTATATATTGTGGATCTAAAAGTGATTTTTGCAAAAAATCATGACCAAACTATGCGGCACTTGTAGTTCAAATCAGACTCACTTCCACCGAAATAGGCAGGAACTTATATGAAATGTTTGAAATACCTAAGTATTTTTTTATATCCAAACCTAGGGTTATATGCACTTATATCCAAACCCAAAAAATTGTTTTGGATTACTTAATCCATTTTTTTAATTGAAAATGGCAAAATTGTTAATAGTTTGTAGAGTTACAATAATTATTTTATAAAACAGAAAATGAATTTGGATTACTTATTCAAATTCAAGCACTTTTCATGTTGAAAGTTTTCTCAAATTCATTCAAATATTCAACTGTTTTGAAAAAACAGAGAAAACAGCGCCCGCGAGCAATTTTGGCCTTGCACGCGCAAATTTCGGGCCCATTAGTCGCGGCCCGTACCACCAGCCGCGACAAAAGTATGTGGTGCGCGCGGGATCTGAAACCACCTCCCCCCCTTTAGTCGCGGGGCGTGGCTCAACCCACGACTAAAGACCAACCTTTTGTCACGGCCTGAGCCACGCCCCGCGACTAAAGGGGGGGTGGTATATATACCAATCGAACCCCGGTGCGTGGCTTAGACCGCGACACACCGGAGGCCATTTTGGAGGAGAAGCGCCGCCAGGCTGCCGAAATCCACCGGCCACCGTCGCCTCCTGCCACCCACGCCACCGCCCGTCGCCTCCGCCGCCACCTCATCTCCTGCCGCCCACGCCACCGCCTGTTGCCACCGCCCGTGTCGTCGCCTCCTCGCGCCGCCGCCGCCGCCTCCTCCGCTGCCCGCGCCCTCCTCCGTGCCCGCCGCCCGAGCCCTCCTCCGCGCCCGCCGCCCGAGCCCACCGTCCTCCGCGCCCGCCGTCGTCGCCTCCTCCGCCGCCCGAGCCCGCCGTACGTCCTCCGCGCCGGCGCCGCTCGATTTAGGTTAGTTTTTTTTTTGGTATTGATTTTTAGGTTAGTTTAATTTTAGATCAGTTAATTAGGTAGATTTTTAGGGTAGTTTAATTTTAGGTTAAATTTTAGATTAGTTAGGTTGATTTTAGAAATTTTGCTAAGTTAAATTGGTACTTTAGAAATTTGGCTAAGTTAAATTGGTATTACTTTTTTAGTGTAGAAATAGAAATTTTGCTAAGTTTAATTGGTATTACTTTTTTAGTGTAGAAATGGAAATTTTGCTAAGTTAAATTGGTATTACTTTTTTAGTGTAGAAGTAGAAATTTTGCTAAGTTAAATTGGTACTTAGAAATTTTGCTAAGTTAAATTGGTATTACTTTTTTAGTGTAGAAATAGAAATTTTGCTAAGTTTAATTGGTATTACTTTTTTAGTGTAGAAATGGAAATTTTGCTAAGTTAAATTGTATTACTTTTTTAGTGTAGAAATAGAAATTTTGCTAAGTTAAATTGGTACTTTAGAAATTTTGCTAAGTTAAATTGGTATTAGTTTTTTAGTGTAGAAATAGAAATTTTGCTAAGTTTAATTGGTATTACTTTTTTAGTGTAGAAATATAAATTTTGCTAAGTTAAATTGGTATTACTTTTTTAGTGTAGAAATAGAAATTTTGACTTAGGTGTTTTTAGTTTATTGTTCTCGGCGACGATGTCCCTGTTGGATCAGAGGGGCGATGTGCGGGACTGGGCTCCACCGGGCTGGCACTGGGAGGTGCTACCTTTCGGGGCGCACAGCTTGGTGAGGAATCCGGGTGATGTCGTCGACCCGGATCTTCTTTGGTGGCAGTCGTGTGGGCCACGCTCGGTGCAGAGGGAGCCGGCCCCCGAGGAGGTGGTCCGTCGCCGTATCAGAGAGGAGGACGAGCACGTCCGTCGCTACATGTATCTATTGGATAGGCATTATAGCAATAGCTGGTCGTTTCTTCAGAGGGTTCCTTATCATGTGAGCTATGACCCTGTGAGGGTTCCTTCTCTTTGGATGCGCAGCGCCGGCGGCTCAGCACCCCGCGGCTCAGGAACCGGTCGAAGTTAGTTTGAGTGGTTCATGCATGGGAGATGTATTAGTGATATTATTCATGATGTATTAGGGTTAAAAAAATGGACCCGAGCTATGTAACTGTATTATTCTAGATGTAATTGTGATATTAATCGTGGTGTATTTTTATGTACTATTTGTATGACATTGTGTGCATTTTGCAGAAACTATGGATCCACCTAGTCCAATCCGCAGAGACCTAACACAAGAAGAAATTCTCGAGGATATAATCCACAACGCCCTGATACGTGCATTTTATATCATCATTTTTATACCTTATATCATCTTATTAGAATGTTATTTGCACTGTTATATCAATGTTTTGCATGTTTTAGATGATTTATGGGACTTTCATACAAAGTCCCTATTTTTGGCATTTAATATGTGGGAGGCATAATACCCCCCTTTTTCTTGTTTTCATTGTTTCAGGAGTTTCGTGAACCCAAATAATTAGAGGAAAAATACCACGCCAGTTTTTCATCAGGAGAAGAGTAGTGGGAAGAAGACCGAAGACAGGAGGGCCACGAGGGCCAAGTTAGGTGGGCCCACGCGGCCCATGTACCTGGCCGCGTGGGACCCATCAACTGGCGCCTCGGGCACCCCCTCGCGTGGGGCTTTTAACCAACACCTTCGTCTTCGCCGAAAAGGGACGCCCTAATTTTTCCCGAATTATCTGAGGCCATGGCGGCGGCGGAGCTCCTGATTCTCTCCGAAGGGGGTCAGATCCTGCTGCTCCGGAGCTCCGGAGAGGGGGGAAATCACCGCCATCATCACCACCTCTCCTCCTTGGCGTGGGAGGAGACCCCTACATCACCATCATCACCATCACCAGCACCATCTCCATCATCATCTCCATGATCCACTCCGTTCCCCTCATAGTTTGAGAGTTGCTATACCCTAGATCATTGTCTTGTGCTCCTATTCATGTTTGTGATTGGGTACTTGTCATTATTTGGTGGTGAGGTATTTATTTCAGATTGTGTTGTACCCTTTATGCCACTGATTATGATCATGTTTGCATGTTGTGAGTAGTTCCCATATGTTCCTGAGGGCATAGGATGAATTGGCAATGATTTATATATAACATGTGTTGGTATTTTGTCAAGAGTTTATCTTCTATGTGATTCTATGATGGTGTTGTGCGAACGTCGACTGCACAACACTTCACCTTTAAGGGCTCATAGGAGAACAGCGTAGTGTAATGAATTGAGGAAGACTTGGGAGGACAACTAAGCCTAAGACGGAGTCATGCAGTTATATTATGTGGGAAGTAGTGTCGGGGACCTTAGAGTGTAATGCTATGGTGGGACTTTTATGTCTTAATAATTCTTGTGCAAGTCATTAAATTGGCCACATGATCCATCATAAGGGGTTGTAGTTTAATTATTTAGCTATGCCTAGTTATGGCTCTGCCCCAAGAAGATTAAAACTTGACAAGATATGCAACGTGTTGTTTAATAAATCTCTATGCCTAGTGATATCCATGCCGCCCTCGGGAACGTTTTCCACTTATACGTTACACACCACTTGAGCTTGTCCTCTTGCCACATAGAGGATTGGGCTTTCTCTCTCTTTGAGAGCTATTTTATTTGCTACCATCTACTTTAAGCATTTTTATTCTTTTGCAACTATACAACCAAAAATCCCAAAAACACTTGCATCTTTTATTGTTTTATTTATCATTCTTTCTAACCAATACCTTCAGCTCCTCGTGGGTTCGATAACCTATTCTAATTGAAAGGTACTACAATTGATCTCTTGCACTTGGGAGTCATCAAGATACTTTTCTGGCGTCGTTGCCGGGGAGCGTAGCGCTATTGGTAAGAAGTTTGGTAAGGAAACTTGAAATCTGAATTATATTTGCTGTTCTATCTCATTGATATTATGGCATCTAAGAATCGTCCCTCACTGCACCTTACTCTTTATGAAAGTGCTTATACCACTACTGCTAAAGTGGTTGAAACTGTTGTGTCTAAGATACCTGAAGTGGGATTTAAAATCCCCACTGGCCATGTTGAAAGAGTTACGAAGAATATATTTTCAGGGGATGGAACTAAGACAGCACGTGAACACGTTGAATTGATTGAAGAAATATGTGCCTTATTTAGGATTCCTGGTATTTCTGAGGACTATGTGAAAAGGAAGCTATTATTTATGTCTTTATCTGGTAATGCTCGTATTTGGTTCAGGTCTTTGGATGAAGGAGGCACTACTGAATGGAGTGTATTGAGGAAGATTTTCTTTCTTAAATATTTTACTCCTAGAGAAGCTTATGAGAGCCGCTGCTATATATTTAATTTCTGGCCACATCTGGGAGAAAGTATTACTCAAGCTTGGGGGAGATTGAAGGCACTCCTTCGTGAGAATCCTTGTCATGATCTTACAAAGAAACTTATATTGATAAACTTTTATGTGAGGCTACCTATGAAGCATAAGGAAATTCTGGACAATTCATCTGACGGGAGTTTTACAAATAATACTGAAGAAGAAGCATGGAATCTATTGGAAACTATTTCTGAAAATACTGGACACTGGGAACTTGATAAAGGTAATAAACCTTATTTTGATTATGGATATTCATGTGTAGAGAGCTTCTCTACTTCTATCTTGTTTAAAAATATGAGTGATACATTTAATCTTGATCCTTATGTTATACTTGAAATAGCTAAATCTTTTGCTGAGCATATCTGTATTCCTAAAAGTGGGTTTGAAACTTATGTTGAACCTGTTAAACAATCTATTGTTATTCCTAAAGTTATTAAACAGATAGAGCCAGTGTCATCTGTGAGAATTGAGGAGTATGTTGAGCCACCCCCATATCCGAACCAAGTTAAGAAAAATTTACTTACTGCTGTTACTAACAAGAGTAAAAGAAGATGTCCTCAGCCATATGAACAGGTGGAAGTCAATACTCAAATTTCTGTTATCAAACAATTAAATGAAGAAGATCCTGTTGATGTTTATCTATGTGAAGATGCTACTAAAATTATCAGAGGTAATTCAGCTAAGGTGGGGAAACCTATAATATCATGCTCTATTGGGACTTCAAGTTATCACGGTCTATGTGATATTGGGTCAAGCATTAGTGTCATTCCATATTCTCTCTATCTTGAAATCAAGCCTGATATTGATCCTATTGTTATGGAAGAGACAGGTATGACAATTCAACTTGCCAATAAAGAATATATTAGTCCTTTTGGAATTGTTAGAGATATTGAAGTTCTAGTTGGTAAAATAAAATATCCTGCTGATTTTATTGTGCTTGGTTGCCCTCAAGATTCATTTTGTCCTATCATTTTTGGTAGACCTTTCTTGCGTACTGTTGGAGCTGAAATTAATTTGCTTAAAGAGAAAGTGTTTATTAAATGTGACAATGAAAGACTTGAGTTCAATTTTTCCAAATTTGCCGATAAACATGTTGTGAAAGAGCCAATTTCTGAAGATATAATTGAAACTCTTGCTCCTATAGCTGTAGCTTCAACAGATGTTGTAGAACGTTATATGCTTAATCAAGATGAACCATTTAATGATGAGGAAAAAGAGGCTCTAGAACAAATATTATGGCAGCAACCACCACAGTTACAGTTGCATATCCCACCTGATAATTTAGGAGTGTTACCACCACCTAAAGGGGATCCTAGTTTTGAATTGAAACCTCTGCCTGACAATTTGAAATATGCATATTTAGATGATAAGAACATATATCCTGTCATTATTAGTGCTAA
This sequence comes from Puccinellia tenuiflora, assembly GCA_012064385.1. Lineage (NCBI taxonomy): Eukaryota > Viridiplantae > Streptophyta > Magnoliopsida > Poales > Poaceae > Puccinellia > Puccinellia tenuiflora. Next base: position 87,063 of record QRDG01001908.1, on the reverse strand, counting down.
CCTTTCAACTGAAGAAGAAGAGAAACTACTTGATGTGCTAAAAGCTCATCGACCAGCTATTGGATACTATCTTGATGATCTTTAAAGGTATAAGCCCAGCTTTATGTATGCATAAAATTAATTTGGAAGAGGATGCAAAACCTGTTGTTGATTATCAACGCCGTCTCCACCCAAAAATGAAAGAAGTGGTAAGGAAATAGGTAATAAGACTCATGGAAGCTGGTATCATTTATCCTATAGCTGATAGCAAGTGGGTTAGTCCTGTCCATTGTGTTCCTAAAAAGGGTGGCTCAACGCACTGTTGTTGGTTATAGGATGTGCATTGATTACCGGAAATTAAACAAAGCAACTAGAAAAGATCATTACCCATTGCCATTTATTGATCAAATGTTAGAAAGGTTATCTAAACACTCTCACTTTTGTTATTTAGATGGTTATTCAGGTTTCTCACAAATTCCTGTCCATAAGGACGATCAAGAAAAGACCACTTTTACTTGCCCATTTGGTACATTTGCTTATAGAAGAATGCCATTTGGTTTATGTAATGCTCCTGCTACTTTTCAAAGATGCATGAATGCTATATTTGCTGATTATATAGAAAAAGATAATGGAAGTCTTTATGGATGATTTTTCTGTGTATGGAACTTCTTTCGATAATTGCTTGTTCAATCTTAACAAAGTTTTGCAGCGTTGTGAAGATCAACATCTAGTTCTCAATTGGGAGAAGTGTCACTTCATGGTTACCGAAGGAATTGTTCTAGGGCATAAGATTTCTGGAGATGGAATAGAAGTTGATCCAGCCAAGGTAGAAGCTATTGAGAAGCTACCATACCCAAAGGATATAAAAGGTATAAGAAGTTTTCTTAGGCATGCAGGTTTTTACCGTAGGTTTATTAAGGATTTCTCCAAAATATCAAAACCTCTAACCAATCTTTTGCAAAAGGATGTTCCTTTCTCTTTTAATGATGATTGCATTGAATCTTTTAATATTTTGAAGAATGCTTTAATAACTGCTCCTATTATTCAACCTCCTGATTGGAAATTGCCCTTTGAAATTATGTGTGATGCTAGTGATTATGCTGTTGGGGCTGTTTTGGGTCAAAGGGTTGATAAGAAACTGAATGTGATTTATTATGCTAGTAGAACACTTGATGCTGCCCAAAGAAATTATGCTACAACTGAAAAAGAATTTTTAGCAGTACTATTTGCTTGTGACAAGTTTAGACCTTATATCACTGATTCCAAAGTCACAATACATACTGATCATTCTGCTATTAAATACTTGATGAACAAGAAAGATGCTAAGCCTAGATTGATAAGATGGGTACTTTTATTGCAAGAATTTGATTTACACATTGTTGATAGGAAAGGAGAAGATAACCAAGTAGCTGATCATCTTTATAGAATGGAAAATATACCTAATGATCCTATCCCTATTAATGATAGCTTTGTTAATGAACAACTTGCAAATGTTAATGTATCCAGTGTTAAAGATGCATCTCCTTGGTTCGCTAATTATGCAAATTTTATTGTTGGAAAAGTTTTACCTCCACACTTTACTTATCAACAAAGAAAGAGATTCTTTTATGATCTTAGACATTATTTTTGGGATGATCCTTTCCTTTATAAGAAAAGTGTAGATGGTATTATTAGACATTGTATACCTGAGCATGAACAACAGGCTATAATAAGAGATTGTCATGATAGTCCATATGGAGGGCATCATGCAGGAGATCGCACAACAGCAAAGGTATTACAATCTGGTTTCTATTGGCCTACTTTATTTAAAGATTGCCATGAATATGTTAAATCTTGTGATAAATGTCAAAGAGTAGGAAATATTGGTAGGAGAAATGAAAGACAAAGCATACTCATATTTTGGTTGCAGTTGACTATGTTACAAAGTGGGTGGAGGCAATTCCAACCAAAAGCGCAGATCATGCCACAGCAATGAAGATGCTTAAGGACATCATTTTCCCAAGGTTTGGTGTTCCTAGGTTCTTAATTACTGATGGTGGCTCTCATTTTATACATGGTGTTTTTAGGAAAGCTTTGGAAAAATATGATGTTAACCATAGAATTGCATCTCCTTATCACCCTCAAACAAGTGGACAGGTTGAATTAAGAAATAGGGAAATTAAACTCATTCTGGAAAAGACAGTTAACAAGTCTAGATCTGATTGGCCACTTAAAATTAATGATGCATTATGGGCTTATAGAACTGCATTTAAAAATCCTATGGGAATGTCCCCTTATAAAATGGTCTATGGGAAAGCTTGTCATTTACCTGTTGAATTAGAACATAAAGCTAGATGGGCTATTAAACAATTAAACTTTGACTTTAAGACTGCAGGAGAGAAAAGAATCCTTGATTTAAACCTACTAGATGAATGGAGGAATGAAGCCTATGAAAATGCTAAAATGTTTAAAGAGAAAGTTAAGATTTGGCATGACAAGAAGATTAAGAGAAAAGGATTCAAAGTAGGAGATCAAGTTTTATTATACAACTCTTGTTTCAAGTTTTCTGCAGGGAAGCTAGCCTCGAAATGGCAGGGACCATTAGTTATACAGGAGGTGTACCGTTCAGGAGCTATCCGTCTCTACGGTGATATGAAAGGTAAACCTCATGTGGTCAATGGACAACGTCTTAAACATTATATTGCAGGAAAAAGCTTCGTTGGAATGTTGGAAACGTTGAATTTACAAACACCGGAAGAAGTAATAAAAGGGGGTCGAGCAGTTTCAGCAACTCCAAATCAATAAAAGGTAACTTTTGTATTGGAAAGTTTCTCAGAATTACATGAAATTTTATGGAAGTCATTTTTTATGGAAATAAAAGTGTGGGGAAAGAAAACTTGACGAAACGGAGTCCCGAGGGAGGAAAGAGGTGGCCCCATGCGGCCAAGTACAGGGGCCGCGTGGGCCCACTCCTTTTCCACCTCGGAGACCTTTTTCGCCTCGTTTTCGATCCCAACGCTCCGTCTTGACCTAAAAACCCTCAATATATACCCCTCTCCGACGATCTAATCTCGCACCGAGCGTTCTCGAGCGATCTTTGTTTCTTGCTGTTTCTGTCTGCCAGGTTTTAGCCATGTATTGCTCCGGATCTAATCTTGAGGGGGAGAGCTCTCCCAAGGAGGGTGTCGTGAACCACTACCTCAACTCCGTTATGGCGCCTCAGAAGACCGTGCGCTTGAAGGAAGGGGCGATGCTCGTGGAGGAGGTGAAGGCTCCCAAGACCACCGGTACCGTGGAGGAAAGACTGGATGAGTTGGAAGACAAGACCTTCAGGTATGGGACTGTGGTTTACCGCAGCCTTGATGCTCATCACTTCATGAACCTGGAGTTGGAGAAGAAGGTTGAAGAGTACAAGGAGAGACTTGAAGATCTGGAAGATAGGTACAAGTACGTCATTGACAAGTTAGAGAAGATCCAGTGTTTCATGTGGGATGTAGAAAACCAGAACTGCGAGTATGAAGAACGCTTCAAGAAGATTGCAGCGGCTGCCACCCTCAGGTATAATAATCCACCTACATCTTTCCGTGATGGAAGACCCTTCCCATGGAAGATGGCTGAATGGGAGGAAGAATACGAGAAGGAGGAAGCTGCAGCAAAGGAGAGTCTGGCAGAACGTCAAGCTTGGGGGAGTTCCACCTACTCTTTCTCTTTATTAGTCTCTTTTATTCTATCTAGTTAAGGTGTGTTTTGCTTTTATCGTTTAGTTATCAATTTCGTTCAAGCTTGTGTGAGCTCATAGAGCATTATCATGTATCCCTATCTTGTGGTTTATCAATGAATATTAAAGTATGGTGTCATCCATGGTTCTCTTGTTTTGGAGATTTATGGGTAACACTCATGCAAATGAGCGTGGCATATTTAGAGGTTTCAATCACATCTTACATTGGATTAAATTAACTTGAGTTTGTTGGACAACTGTAGAATCATATCATCAAAATATCAAACGATAAACATGAACCATTGTGATTAATTTTATGATGGTAGTGGCTTGATAAATGTTTAAGGTTGGGAGTTGGCCCATATGTGCTGTCACATGCAAAGCTTTCAACATGTTCCATCATTTATTTAGTTGATATCATGTACTTTTGTTTATGGATGCCTATCATGATGAAATAATGTGGAAATAGAGCAAGTTTAAATGAGTTTGTATAAATGGTTAGAGAGAAACCTGGGCCGCTAATCTAAGCCATGCATCATTCATGATGGAAATTTACTTACATGCTGTTTTGAACTTCCTGTGATACATCCTGCAATAAAAAGCTATATCAATTGGTAAATAAAAAGGGTGTTGAGGTTGTTCATTATGTTTGTTTGTCTTGTTGTTTTGATATGGGCTTGATCCATATCATGGGACAAGAAGTACCCCAGTTGAGGCTCTTGGTAATACCATTATTACTTACAATGATAGATAACTTAAACTTGCTTTGTTTCCCAAGTTGAGTAATCATGGTGTAGGTACTTGTATTCAAGGGGCATGAGACATCTAACCTTTACTTTATCGAGGCCACTACTCATACTTGCTTTCACATTTAACTCTAATCATCCAAATGCTTGCCATGAAAAGCAAAAGCATGGAAAAAGGAGTATGATTCAGTTGTCCAACTTACATTGGTTATTTGCTTTCAAAAGTAAGGGTGATTGCTAGAGCTTCTACTTATGTTGCTCTCATGTGTATGAGTTTTAGTTCATTAATCTTACATTGCAACTGAATATGATGATGATACAATGCCCGTATTTATTTATCAACCATAAGTCCATCGATGCATGCAATGATCTATGTCCTTATTTACTCGAGGACGAGTAAAGGTTTAAGCTTGGGGGAGTTGATACGTGCATTTTATATCATCATTTTTATACCTTATATCATCTTATTAGAACGTTATTTGCACTGTTATATCAATGTTTTGCATGTTTTAGATAATTTATGGGATTTTCATACAAAGTCCCTATTTTTGGCATTTAATATCTGGGAGGCAGAATACCCCCCCTTTTCTTGTTTTTATTGTTTCAGGAGTTTCGCGAACCCAAATAATTAGAGGAAAAATACCATGCCAGTTTTTCATCAGAAGAAGAGTAGTGGGAAGAAGACCGAAGATAGGAGGGCCACGAGGGCCAAGTTAGGTGGGCCCACGCGGCCCATGTACCTGGCCGCGTGGGACCCATCAACTGGCGCCTCGGGCACCTCCTCGCGTGGGGCTTTTAACCAACACCTTCGTCTTCGCCGAAAAGGGACGCCCTAATTTTTCCCGAATTATCTGAGGCCGTGGCGGTGGCGGAGCTCCTGATTCTCTCCGAAGGGGGTCAGATCCTGCTGCTCCGGAGCTCCGGAGAGGGGGGGAATCACCGCCATCATCACCACCTCTCCTCCTTGGCGTGGGAGGAGACCCCTACATCACCGTCATCACCATCACCAGCACCATCACCATCTCCATCATCATCTCCGTGATCCACTCCGTTCCCCTCATAGTTTGAGAGTTGTTATACCCTAGATCATTGTCTTGTGCTCCTATTCATGTTTGTGATTGGGTACTTGTCATTATTTGGTGGTGAAGTATTTATTTCAGATTGTGTTGTACCCTTTATGCCACTGATTATGATCATGTTTGCACGTTGTGAGTAGTTCCCATATGTTTCTGAGGGCATAGGATGAATTGGCAATGATTTATATATAACATGTGTTGGTATTTTGTCAATAGTTTATCTTCTATGTGATTCTATGATGGTGTTGTGCGAACGTCGACTGCACAACACTTCACCTTTAAGGGCTCATAGGAGAACAACGTAGTGTAATGAATTGAGGAAGACTTGGGAGGACAACTAAGCCTAAGACGGAGTCATGCAGTTATATTATGTGGGAAGTAGTGTCGGGGACCTTAGAGTGTAATGCTATGGTGGGACTTTTATGTCTTAATAATTCTTGTGCAAGTCATTAAATTGGCCACATGATCCATCATAAGGGGTTGTAGTTTAATTATTTAGCTATGCCTAGTTATGGCTCCGCCCCAAGAAGATTAAAACTTGACAAGATATGAACGTGTTGTTTAATAAATCTCTATGCCTAGTGATATCCATGCCGCCCTCGAGAACGTTTTCCACTTATACATTACACACCACTTGAGCTTGTCCTCTTGCCACATAGAGGATTGGGCTTTCTCTCTCTTTGAGAGCTTTTTTATTTGCTACCATCTACTTTAAGCATTTTTATTCTTTTGCAACTATACAACCAAAAATCCCAAAAACACTTGCATCTTTTATTGTTTTATTTATCATTCTTTCTAACCAATACCTTCAGCTCCTCGTGGGTTCGACAACCTTTTCTAATTGAAAGGTACTACAATTGATCTCCTGCACTTGGGAGTCATCACGCCCCCGGTGCTGATCCACCCGAATCTCCCTCGATGTATCTGAACCCATCCGGTGAGGGTGAAGAGGTCGACCGAAATGAGGGGGAAGCCGACGGCTCTGATGATGGAGAAGGCGACGGCTCCGATGATGGACCCTTAAAGAAGTCCGGCGAGGTATCTATATGAAGTCCGGTGATCAGTAGATGCATTAATTGAGTTGTATATATATGAATTGACGAATGTTTCTTCTCTTAGGCCTCCACATCGAGAAAATGTTCCAAACGAGGCCCGGCCAAAAAGTTAGCCCCATCTGCACATTGTACAATCATAAAGATATCAACACTGGGCGAACCGTTGGAACCCATAAAGGTTGCAAAGAAATTTGTAAAACAATGCGGAGTTATGGTTAGGGATCGCGTCTCGATCACCGTTCGAGAGTGGCAAACGCCCAAAGGGGTGGATGATAATGAGTATGTCGCCGAAAGGTACAAAGATGGTCTTTGGAATGACCTCATGGCACATTTCACCCTCCCAGAATGTGATGAAGAGGACGACACAGCTGCATTGAGGGACAAAGTCAAGGAGTTTACTCTTAAGAAGATGGCCGAACTATTTTGGCAGTGGAAGAAAACATTATGGCAAGAGTATCAGAAGAACAATATTCCTCCAAAATTCGAAGGCTATCTAGCGAAGCAGAAGGCTTACTGGGATGCATTTGTGAAGTACAAGCAGTCAGAAGATGCTATGGAAAAGTCAAAACGAAACAAGACAAATGCTGTGAAAAAGAAATATCACCATCGCCTCGGGACAGGGGGCTACGTGACTGCCATGCCAAAGTGGGAGAAAAAAGAGGAAGCGCTGATTGCTAAAGGGATCATTCCAGAACCAATTCGCGACGAATGGGAATTAAGGGCAAGAAATTGGTTCCTTGCACATGGGAGTGAGTATAACGATGAGACAGGGGACCTTGTTTGCAGTGACAAGATTAAGATACCCAGGGAGACATGGCTAAAAGTGGGGAAAGAAATTAAAGAGGGGAAAACAAAGTTCCGTCCCGATAGAGAGAAAGACATGCTGACAAAGGTCCTCGGGAATCCCGAACACGGAGGACGAACAAGAGGCCTTGGCCCTAGTTTTCCGTGGGTTTCCCAATGACAAAGATACTTATAGAAGCCGATCGAGAGCAAAGAAGCGACAGGAGGAGGAGGAGGGAGACATGTTCAACCAGTTGCTAGCAAGAATTGACAAGCAGCAGCAACAGATTGGCGAAGTTAGAGGAGAGCGCCTGCAAGATCCTGCGCTCGATATTACCGCCGGCCCATCTCTGCGGAGAAGCAGCGTGGCTGAATCGGAGGTCCCGTCTGACGGTGCACGGATGATAGATGGTGGTCCCGGCTACCCCGTGGATGGAATCAAGGAGCAGATATCTTGTGAGCTCCATCAGAAGGTGAAGAACATATCCCTGAAGGTGGCGGTCGGATGTGCTTTACCTTGTCCACCTGAGGCACGCTGGCATGGCCGTGAGATTCCAGCTGGCTATGCTAAAGTAGGGGTGGATGAAATCCTAATGGGGTTTGACTCAATGGAGCTTGACATCCCTGGACCTGAAGTTCAGAGGACACTCGGAGAAGTACTGGGTGGTATCATTCTATGGGACAAGAACAACATCAAGCTTCCAGGCTCGGCGCCAAGGCCAACACCGCCTCCGAGTCGTCGCAGGTCACCTTCACCTCCATTACCTCCAAGAATCCCACCCCATGACTACGACCACCACAGCGCGAGTCCAACACCGCCTCCAAGTCGTTGCAGGTCACCTTCATCTCGATCTCCGCCACCGGATTTGGGTCAGCCATCTTCGCCGCCGCCTTTGCTAGCTAAGGACAATAAGCGGAAGCGTGCTTCGTCGCTGAGTACTAAACGACGCAGCAGCCCAAAACGAAAAATGTCGCCCCTCCCAAGAGTACCTCATAAGAATCTTCCCATCAGAACTTACGATCGTACTGACGAGGTGCAGCGATCGCAAAGGCTGAAAAAGATGCGCATTTTGCAAAGAAGAAAACAGAGCCCGCCCCGGTATACACCGAGAAGCAAAAAGCGTGGGCACTTGATTTTCTGAACACAAAATCGCAATATGAGTTGCACCATAAGCCAGATGACTATGCACGCACACTTCGGAAGGAAGCGGAGAAGAGAAAATCAAGTAAAAGTGCAAGTGGGAGCAAAGCAAGTAAAAGTGCAAGCGGGAAAAGAAGGGACGTTCCCCAGCTCGGAGAACAGGCCAAACAATCGATCCCACCCCTCAAGGTGTTATCCAAAGATGTTCCCCAGGCGCAGCAGCAGGATTTGGGAGAAGCTGCAAAGTTGGCGGCCGCTATGGGTGTGACTGTTGCTGAACTGCTAGGTTCCCAAGATGACAAGTTACCCATGGCTGATGTAGCCCCTACATATGTCCTAGGGAAGCCTTTGGTCAGCAAACAGAAGTTAAAACAACTGCCAACACAAATGCGAAATTTGCATGAATGGTACTTGAGAGAGGTAAAGGGGGACAGAATAATGATCGTGGCGAAAGTCCCACAAGAGTACTTCTTTCGCCCTGAAGAGGTCCATGTTGAGTTTTCAGAACTCTACCAGTTATACAATTTCGACGCCCTCGACAAATCTCTCATGAGTTGCTATTGTCTGTAAGTTGTTGAATTCATTGTCTACATATAAGTTGTTCAGTTCATTGCATTTGTAACTATTCTCATTATATATATCCTTTTGTACTCTATATTATGCAGAATGAAGATGCAGGCTTGTAAAAGAAGGATCTATAGTGTTGGGTTCATTGACCCGGATAAAGTACATATAGAAACGCTAACGACGAAACCCGACGAGATGGCGGGAAACCTTCTAAGGTTTCTAACGGAGCTACATTTCTGTGACCACATATTGTTTCCTTACAACTTCAAGTGAGGGTCTTACTCTATTGTACACATTCACTTTTGCTTACTCGATGTTAAGTGTAATTGATGAGTTACTGACGTATATATAAACGTGTGCAGCTTTCACTGGATTCTGCTAGACATTCGAGTTGATAAGGGAATAGTTGATGTCATGGACCCATTAAAGAGAAACCTGGAAGAGTTCCGCAACATGCAGTACATGCTCCAGAGGTAATATTCGCGCTATATCGGTCTCTTTCGTTGATTTCATGAGATATCAGGTAATGAATTAACTCATTCATTAATTCATTTTCTTTGCAGGGCAGGGTTTGGAACCGGTTCAAGAGTGTGGTGAAGGGTTCCTTTAGTGAGAAGCTGACGTTTACTCCGGTCTCGGTAAGTAGTACGAGATATGACCGCGCATCTATTTACTTCTAGTATCAATACAGTTATTATTTTGATGCTAGATTATTATTTTGATTGAATTCTATTCTCGTGAAGTGCGCGAGGCAGCCATCGGGGACGCATCTATGTGGATACTACGTTTGCGAGTTTATTCGCACGTTTACCACTGAGCACAAAGATTATAGAGTCGGCGTAAGAAATACATTCACAACATTATTTTATTACCTCACTTTTTTTTATCATGATTGATGTTCATATTGATCTCCTTTTCTTATATAGTTCGAGAGAATGCGGGAAAAGGTCCTACCGGAGCAACGTGTAATAGCAATTGCAGAGGAACTGGCAGGATTTTTGCTGAAAGAGATGGTAGACGACGCCGGAGAATTTAGTGTGAATAATAGGCGCAACTGATGATCCCGGGCCGTGTAATCGAATAGACGGGCTTAGTCCCGGTAATTGTGATCTCCATGTAACTATCAAAGTTGTATATATTTGTATGCTCGATCGTGTACGGTATGTGCTGGCGTAGAAATATACGAAAACTATTTTGAAATGAAGAAAAGAAATAAATAAAAGAAAACAAAATGAATTCTCTGCCGCGGCACAGAAAGTGCCCAAATTTCTGCCGCGGCAGAGAATCGTAAACCCTAAACCCTAACCAAAATGAATTCTCTACCGCGGCACAGAAAGTGCCCAAATTTATGCCGCGGCAAAGAATCATTAGTAAACCCTAAACCCTAACCAAATCATTAGTCGCGGCCCGTTATACGGACCGCGACTAAAGGGTGTGCCCCCAGCACGGCCAGGTTGAGGACCATTTGTCCCGGCTGGTAACAGGTCCGCGACTAAAGGTTGGACCTTTAGTCCCGCCTGGCCTATCCCGGTTGGCCAACCGGGACAAATGGCCCTCACGGCCAGGGACAATAGGGCCAGTCCCCACTAGTGATCAATGAAAATGACAAATCTTTTGCCTTGTTTAAAAAAAAGGTAGAGCTCCTGCCGGTTGCTCTAAAAAAATGTAGCAGCTGAGCATCGGTGCACCTACACACCCACAAGCTCTGGATTTTATCTGATAATAAATTAGAGCAGAAGAATCTTAGAAATATCATGGGTATATAATACAACACTGTGCTGTGTCCCAAAAGGATTGCCGGAGAAAAAACTTATAGTATGTGGTCTATACAAAAATAACAAGTGGTAGCAAAATATATGTGAATATAACATTCATTGAATTTTATCTTTTTGTTTCTCTCAAATAGAGCAGCATATTAACTTCAACCTTTACATGTCATTATAACTGTTATAATACGATGTGTAGACATTTATTTTGAATTTTTTGGTACACCAAAAAACCCTTAAAGTTGTGAGTGTGTGGGTGTACCCTGCTTAGAAAAACCACTCTCATGGGATTGGTATTTTCTTTTGGCTCCAGATATATCATATATATTGGACATCAAAGGGCTATTCTGTGTAGATATGTAGATTTCGGGTATTGTTACAACTAGGCTAAAGAAGTTCGTGTTTTTGGTTACTGTTAGAGTATATTACGGCACCGCAATATTAGGTAGATTAGAATTGTAGTCCAAGTCTATCTCTATTAGGATTCGTGTCCCCTAATATTGGTGAAAATACTTGGGGGACACACTAGGCCACGGTCAGCAAATAGAGGCACTTACACAGTGGCACTTTTGAAATTGCCACAATAGTTCACATTTTGGGGCACTTTGAATAAAATGCCCCAAATTCATATAGAAATTATGGCACTTTACCAAACTGCCTCTATTTATATAAGCTATAGAGGCACTTTTCGAAAATGTCCCAATAGGTCATTATCTATAGTGGCACTTTAGAGAAGTGTCTCAATAGGTCATTACTTATTGTGGCACTTCTCTAAAGTGCCCCGATAGGTCAATACCTATAGTGGCACTTTTAAAAAGTGCCCCAATAGGCCATTACCTATAGTGGCACTTATCTAAAGTGCCTCTAAATATAGTTACGCACCATGTAAGGTCAAAAAGAGCAAAAGATCCCTATCGGTCCGGTCCAACCCGATCAGGCAAAAAGCTCATTCGTGTGCTCTCTCTTTCTCCCTCACCTCTCGCGATTCTGGTTTTGCCGCCGGCGTCGCCGGGCTGCCCCGGCCGCCTCCACCGCCGCCATGGGTCGCAACCCGACGACATCGGTGTGCATTTTGGTCTCCTCCCGCTCGATTTGTTCCTCAAACTCTCCCGCGGCGCGCAACCCTAACCCTAGCTAGGGTTTCGGTCGCCGTAGTGCTTCGCCGTGCTCTGATGCTCTCGGGTGATGTGCTGAGGATGGTGTCGACGAGATGCTGCCGCCGGTCATGGCCCGCTCAGGTCGATGCGACCTCGGGGCTACGCAGAGGAGCGTGGGATTCCGACGGCGGGGCGGGGAGCGCGCTGGAGGCAGCGTGTATTGAGGATGTGTCGTGATCATGGAGGAGGCCATCGGAGCCAGAGTGGTGGCTCTACTCACTCTACACCGATCTGAGATAATCCAATCCTCCCTCTCTAGCTTGAGTTAATCAGCGCTTCTGAATTGCAAATCCAGCGGAGCTTAAGATGGGTGCTTGATTAATTGCTGACTTTCCTCTCCCCCAAACTCTAGGCTAGGTTGCCTATAGAAGGTACGCCTATCTCTCCAAATCCCTCCCTGCTTTTCTGAGAGATTGGGGCTCGGTTTTGTGCGGTGAGCTGACGGATCTCGCGTCGCCTGTCTGGGCGGTGGTGCAGGAGGACCGGATGTTGGAAGCGCCGACGAGCCCTCGAGGAGGCGGGAACGGCGGCGGCGGGTATGGCGACATCATGGAGCAGGACAGGTTCCCGCCAACAGTGCATCTCCGAGTTCATCTCCTTCATAACAATCGAGTATGTGCTGCTCTGTTTTCCCTTTGCTGAAAATGTGTCTTTAGTTGGTCTGGTGCTAACTGTGGATTTATTTGTTTTGCCTGTCTGCAGAGCGAGCGACAAGTGCCAGAGGGAGAAACATGAGGACTCGACCTGCTGTGGGCGATGGCGAGCTGGGCTTTGAGGAATACATCCAAGTATCCAACCACTCAAGATCTATCTGCAAGAGAGGTGCGTACCTAGCATGAAAAATAGTCACTTGCTGTCATCTTATGTATGCACCTGAAATAGTCATTTTTCACTTGCTGTTGTGAAATTCTCTTTCTGCTCCAACAGGTACGATGCAACGGTCCTAGCATGATAAAATAGTCACTACCTAACAGTTAATGGACCTGGTGTTTGGGTTTTGTTATTCAGTATAAAATGCCAAGGTGGTCTAGGGACTCTTCTTTACCTTCTACGAGAATTGTACTGACACTCGAGTCATCTATCTGAACTGAATGAAGATGATACAATTCTTGTATTAGCGCTCTTCTTGTACTAATTTCAGGCTGGTAACGATGTGACATCTAAAGAGCTAAAGAAATAGTCTACCAAATTGCTAGCTTTGTTGGTACCGAGCTTGAAAAAATCCATGTTTCTTGTTACAGTCAGTGGGTACTGATTGGTACAAAACGTTTACATAAGCTATAAGAGATTTTATATGTAGTGGAACATGTCATTGTTTAGTTTGAAGTTGATAGAAATTTATTTCCTTATTTTCTGTCCATTAATTATTTTGGTTGTGCAGGTGAAGCACCCCATGATCGGACAGTTTACTTGATCGTTAATCTGGTAAGCCCTCTTCGTCGATGTTAGCAAGCTTTTCTCGATGTTAGCAAGCCCTCTTCAGTTCTCGTGATTGATGTTGCACATGTTCCACAGGCGGGCGCTGTCCAGGAGCACCCGCGGGTCCAGAGGAGCTGTCCAATACACATACCGACTTTCTCGCGCCGCCGGTCGCTGGCGGCCCCTCCGACGCGCCCAGGCCATCCACCTCGGCGGTGGGGCTCATGGTGGACCCGCTCCTCCTGGAACTCGAGTTCTTCGTCATCCTCCCCATCATGCAGGTGCCCCTTCTGTTCCCTTCTTGAAACACTTTCTCTCCTTTATCAATCAAACAAATTCGGAGTACAGTGCAATTGATGGATATTTCGTTGCTCGTTGATTTTGATTGCCTGTAACATGTCCAATTCACTGTAGTATGTCCTTTCATTTGCTTCGATCGGTGTAGAACATGACCAATCCGCTGAACTGTTGCTGATCGTGTGCGTGGTTATTGAACTGCTGCTCCTCCTGAATTGCTGCTCGTGTGCGGGTTATTGAACTGTTGCTGATCGTGTGCGTGGTCTTTTGCAGTACAAGGACTTGGGCGAGGATATGGAGCCGAGGCAAGCAACACGATGTGCTGCATCATCCGAGGAAAGCACCAGGACGAGACTACATGGAGAACTGGGATGTGCGACGGTGAGGATGGCGAGAGGAGTAAGATGATCTGGGCGATGCGCTTTTTCTGTTTCTGTTCTCTGAAACTTGAAACTTGTGGTGTTTCTGTTCCCTGAAACTTGCGGGATGGCATGAGTTATAATTTCAGTGTTGATGTGGGGGCAAAGAGGTCATTTGGGCGATTTTGAGTGTCCGTCTAAAAATCTTTTAACAGCTTATATTCTGGAACAGAGGGAGTAGATAAGAATGGAACATTGTTCAGCTAGAATAATAGGAAGTTCTCAACATAGTAATTGCATGATGCTCTAGTATTTTGTTATGACAGCAACTGTTTTGACATGTCCCTGCCCATCCAGCAGAGACTACGTAAGTTTTCCTCTCTGCTATACGCTTGGCCTGAACTTCTTTAATGTACTTGTTCCTGCTTTACCTCCAAAAAAAAAGAACTGGTACTTTGTGCCTTTATGTAATGATTTTAATGTTATTTTTTTTGAAAAGATGATTTTAATGTTATTGCATGTGAAAATAATATATACACATTTAATATACACACAACTATTTTCTATACATATACACAACTTTATATTGTTCAAACTCAACAAATTTGGAACTGGATTTAATGCCCAATTATTACATCCAAACACGGTCGAGTTTTTAGCATAAAACCACCACATTGAAGGCCGAGTGTTTCTCAAAATCCGGCACTTCACATTTGCGGGACAAAAAATCCACCAATATTTGAAAAGTTTTTTTAAATTGTAGTAAAACGCCGCTGGCCACGAATTGATACGGATTATGACATGGGGGGACACTTAGGCTGACGTAACCTTGGGTCAACATCGAAAAAAATATCTGTAAATTTAAACTCCAACTCAGAAAATTGACCAGATTTCTAGGTTTCTGTTTTCTTTTTGGAAAAAACTTGCCCAAAGTTCTGTCCTCGTGGTGGATTTTAGTAGTCAGCCATCAATGTGGTGGCTTTATGCTAAAAATTCAACACGGTCTAAGTTTATTTAAACAACATTTTTTTAAAATATTAATGACTTTAGGAAAATAATTATTAATATTTTAAAATCATAAGTTAATTATTTGATATGTTTTTATCAATTTTAATTAGTTATTCGTTCAAATTTAATTACTTATTCAAGTATAGATAATTAATAGAACACTTAATTAATTTTGGATTGATTTATTTGAGTAATAAAAATACCAAAAAAATCTTATTTGCACTCCTCGCATAATAAAATACTTTTAGTTGAGGTTACTCAAGACTTAAACCAATTAAGTTAAGGCTTTTACTTTGATGTTTAAAATGGAAATTGTATTTGGTTTTTTTAGGGCAATTGTATTTGGTTATATATATATATATATATATATATATATATATATATATATATATATATATATATATATATATATATATATATAAGGGTCGTGACCCATTGTTTAACCGGATCGGCCTAGTTGACACCGGCCCACTAGAGCCTATCAGGCCGGCTGGCCGGGGCAATTCCCCACCCGAGCTCCCCCTCTCTCTCAATTTCCATCTCTCACTCTCCCGTCCTCTCCTCTCGTTCCTCTCCTCCTCCTCTGATGTCGTCGCCGCTGCCACGCATGGCTCCGGCCAGCATAGGCCTTGTACCGCGCCGCCGGTCTGCCCTTCTCTCCTCTATTAGTTCCCCACCGCCGAGATGCCGATTGCCACCATACGCCCTCAATCGAGCTAGGTTGCAAACCCTAGCCGCTACGGTTTGGGTCGCCGGCGCGATTCCTCCACCGCCGCGCATCCTGTTGCTCCTCCATGTCGACCACGACCTCCTCTCGATCTCATCCGCGAGCTCGGCTCCCCCTTGAGCCGCTGCCCGATCTCCTGGTCTAGTGTGATGGTGCGATGGTGGTGGTGTGGTTCTGCTATCGCCGACGGGATGGCGAGAGGGCCGTCACCGTAACCTCGGTGACGCATGCCTGCGACAACTCCTACGACTACTTCCACTCCGGTGCAGGCTGGATGGTGCTGTGGCGTAACCCTGGCGTCGACTACGGATCCTCTTCGTGTGGTTCTGCCTTGGATACAGCTGCTCAAGGTGATCTGCCTCTGGTTCCCCTCTAGCTGTTCCTCCCCTTGCTCTGGAATGTGGATGTGGTGGTCTGGTTGATATGAGGTGCTGGTTTGGATCATGTGTAGTTAACTGAAGAATTAGTGTTACTAGTGAATGACAGGGTGATGATGATGATCTAGTGGGTCGAGTGCTGCTGCTTGTGCTATCTATGTACTGATGATGATCCTGGCTACTAGCTACTGCCTGTTAGCTGCCTTATTAATCGGGTCATTGATCAATTGGATCAAATTGTTGTTTTAGTATTCGATTTTGATACGATTGCATGTTTCTATGGTTATAAATGGTCATGAGCTTGATCTGATTGCTCATATGGCTTATTGCATGTTTCTATGGTTATAAATGGTCATGAGCTTGATCTGATTGCTCATATGGCTTATGGCACTTCTCAAGACAGTGCTGATCATCTGATTTTTATGGTGCCTCTAGCTAGGTTGCAATCAGACAAATGTACGTTAGATTTGCATCCCAAAAGCTTCAACTACACGTTTGCAACATGCAGTCCGTCCAATTTGCAGCTCTTGTTAACATGTTCGTTCGACTTCCCTCAAAATTCTGCAGGCTGTAACGAACTAGCGTAGATGATTGAGTAGATTTATTAGTTGGAGAACGACCATATTCTTAAAGTAACAACAACATTGTTTATAGCTTACCAGATCAAGGCACATGCTGCATCCCAATATATGTGGTATGTGTTCTGAGAATAAATGTTCAGTTAGTTTGTTGGCTTCACAAATAGATGATTGAGCAGATTTGATTAACGGAGGCCAGGTATTGTTATACTGTTATTAGATAAAATTGACCCAGTTATCTCAAGGAACAGATTTGTTAGTGTTGTGTGAACCAAACTGATGTAGTTCTTCCGGAGTGATTAGTTTCAGATGAATCAGTTGTCTCTGTAATTTTACTAAAATCATGTGACCGGCGAAATTACTTTGGTATTTCATGTGGAACCCTGAGTTAGTCTCTCACAGACTAAATTTACATACAATTGATGTTACGAATGGTAATGCTTCCCTGAGGTGCATGATAGATGCTTTGTTCATTTGAATTGGATTTATGAAAAATTGACTATTTAGTTTGTAGTATTGGACTATGCACAGATGCTGATGTTAACCATTGCAATAAGGCATTCGCTAAACCCTTGATCGCTAAACTGAGAACTGACTTCAACTTCTTGGTAGTCTGCTTAACAGACTATGTTCTACGACCATGCTATGCCTATGTATGTACTGTTGCCATTTTTCACATTATCATGAAGGCTGCTGATGCACAAATTAGTTTGGATTATAGCATAAAACATTTTTCTGATTTTTTAGATTTGAGTTAGTAGATTTCATAATTAGTGTAACTTTCATTCTTAATTATTGTTCACTAAATCTAACCGTATGGCATGTTTGATTTACGGTCTTGATAATAAAAAATATACTAGCTAGTGAGACAAGGTCTTGTGTTATGCTTTTGCTTATATTTTGTTCTTCACCTTACAGAACTATATGAAGACATGTGGGTTTCACCTTTACATTTGTGCTTATCTCTAATAAGGTCTCTTAACTGAAGCTATATTAATCCCGATTAAACTTATTTAATTGGTGTGCCTGAAACATGTGTTATATATTGGTCTTCTTTCGTTTTGGTCCATCGGTCCATCTACTGCTACTTGCGCAAGAAGTATAGTTAATTGGTGTGCTTGTTGTGCTTAATTCATTGTTGTGGCACTGAAGCAGGTCGTTGTCACATCGAGGAGGCACCACGCTCAAGGAGGCACCGAATGCATCTTTAGTCGACGCAAGGCCTGGCACCCATCCGATCCCCAACGGCAACACCAACCACCTGAGCGTGCTTCTCTGGCTGCCGTGGCTTCTTCTGTAGGTACGGATGCGCTCCAAGTCCTCGGTCTCCGTCTCACACGGGACCTCCACCACTGTTGCCACGGACTGTTCCACTGGTGCACTGGATTTTACCGTATCTTTTGGTTGGAGTGTTTACTTAATTATTCCTGTATCATTCCTAGAAAAATAGTTGCGCTTGATATGGCATGGAGGGCCACATGTCTTTGACAATCTGGTGTAGGGATTTTACTGAGAATATTCTGTATAACATGTCCTAACGTAGATAGACTAAGTTGAAGTCATATTAATCCTGATTAATCATAGTGGGGATCTATCCCTTTAGTGGAACTGGCTATTGTTGTCTAGAGTAGTGCATGATGAGTTACTGACCTGCATGACAGATACACAATGCTACCGCAGTAGCCTAGAGATTACTATCACCATCATATCTCTTGCATTGCACTTTTCTCCAACTGACAAAAGGATTAGTAGTTAGTTGCCTTGCTATATATGGTGTTCCTATCGGCTCGCGATTTCAGTTAGGCGATGGAACTGGAGAAGTGTTTGCGAAATTGTAGCCCTTTTTTTCTTTTGTGTTTTTGTAGTCGCTTTTAGTCAGGATGAGTTGCTGCTACTTTTTGTGCGTTGTGTTAAGCTTGAAACAGTGGTGTCATTTTGGTTAATGAGAGCTTTAGAATAACTTTGGAATAACAGAGGTTAATTTCAATCAAATGTGCAATGCACTGGACCCGAATTTTGAACCCTTCATTCTAGCTAGTCAAGCCAAACAAGTGTATTATGTGCAAGATCCTCTGGACATTGAGTGGCATGCTGTGATTGAACCAACTGTAAGGGATTACTATTCTATGGATGCTGTTGTGGACAATGTGAGTTTTCCCCGGTAATGTGTATGTCATGATATGTTGTAGTTCACATGAACTAACGTAACCATTCATTTTGTTTGCAGGTGCAGTAATGATTGATGATCCGAATAGGAGATTACAGGAGCTGAACACCAAGTTAAATAAACTAAATCTACCTGAGGCATGTCTAGATGAGGAAGCAGCTGAGAACTACAGAATTAGTCTACTGAAGCAAGCAAAATCTAGAGGCATATATTTCTCCCAGAAAGAAGTAAGTTTTAAAATATGACATTGTTTCGACTGGAAAAGTAGATAATATAATTTGATATATATTTCTAAAACAGACTGTTAGGGATTATGAAACTGAAGATGGGAAGCAACAAGAGTTTGAGGATATAAACTGTAACATCCCAAAACTTTGGAATGTTATAAAAATCACAAAATTCTAAAACTTTTGTTATTACATAAATGAAAGCCTCCAAATATGAAGAAAAACTTTTATAAAATATATTTTTGACATCTTCAAAGATATTTTCTTTTAAGTATTCTTTTGACCTCCTATTTTCATGTTTTAAAGCCTTTGGAAATAAAATATTTATTTGGGTATTTTATAAACTCTAATTTTTTTGGGCATAAAAAGTTAAAGAAGAATTGTTTTATAAAATGATTTGTGCTAAATTATTTTAGTATGAAAATAAGTGTATCATGTATAAATTTGAATGATATTACTTATGTTATTTTCTGGATTTTATTTGTTATAAAAATGATATTGTAAAACCCTATTTTATCGAATACCATAAAGGTGTCAAATAGGCCTTTATGAATTATTTGAATTTATTTCAAAATGAAATATTTTGGAAAAGGTTACAAAGTATTCAAAATGATTATTTTGGTTTTTACAAATTTATTTGACCTGATTTGGAGGCCTAAACAAAATCTATAAAAGAAAACAGAAAAGGAAAAAAGAGAAGAACAAAAAAAAAAGAGGAATCGAACCCAACTTGGGCCGGCCCAGACAGGACGCAGCCACCACAGCCCACTTCCTTTTTCCCCTATTTTTTCTTTTCTTATGGGCGGAATTTGCAAGCCCATTAGGTCCAGACGACCGAGTCGGTCATCTTCTCCTGGAATACGAACAGAAGCTGCACGTACGTTACAGCTCAATGACTAGCTCCCTTTCCTCTTTGATTCCCGGCGATTTACTACACCAATTGAAGCACCGTTTGTTCCTACAGAAAGCCCTCGATCTCCTCCATCTATTCCCCCCAAAAGCCCTCTCCAAATCGTGCCCAGTCCGTCCAATTTGCGCGCCGGAGCTCCGCCTCGCCATTGTCGTTTTTCTCCGAGTTTGGCCGCCACGGTGAGCCAGCGCGGCCACTTTATGACCCATTCGTTTTGCCTTGCGCCGGCGCACCTCCCTCATTCGTCCCTTGAATTTTTTTGACGCAGCAAATCGAGCCCGACCCGAAGCTCCTTCCGCCGACCTGGACGCCGGCCGCACCTCGTCGTCGTTCCCACAAGTGAAGCATGACGCCACTTCGCCACCGTCTTCGCCGTGTCGCACCGCACCTAGTCCTCTCCTCGCCGAGACGCCGACCCAACAAGCAGCATCCCTACCGCAGCCCGACCGTGTGTCCGTGTCGCTCCTCTTCTCCTGCACGAGCACGTACAGAACACACACGTTTGTTACAGCCGTAGCTGTATCTTTTCTCCTCCCTACTCCATCTATTCTAGTGGCTATTTGCTCTCGACTTCAACACGAAACTTGGTGGAAATTAGATGAAGGTTCCATTCAGGCAATTAGAACTCCATTTTATTTTCTTAATGAACCAAACCAAGTTGGTGAACCGAATGTCATTGGTTGTCATTCATCTTGCCATCTTCCTCCTCGGAGCATACAAAGACAAACCGAGCGTGTCACATCCTGTTTCCCTTCCTCCTCTCTCATGTTCGTTCTCCAAGTTTTCCCAATGGATCCCTCTACAGGCCGTACCAAATATGCCAACATCAACCCCAAAACCGAGTTCATCGTCGTATCTTGTTCCCCACAGTGTCCACCTCATTAATTCCTCACACCAGAAGATTCCCCTCATCAAGGCCTACCCCCAGGACATGGTGGTGCATCTTTTTGTTCCGGTTTATTGCACCGTCGTTGAAGTCCTACTGTCCACGACGCCGAAGATCGCCACCAGAGCATGTCGCGCACCGGCCGTCTACAACAATCGCGTCACAACGTGCGCATAGTTCTTACGCATCTCTACATCGACTACCTCGTCTACATCATGTCCCGTGGTCGTCTTTCTCCTCACCTACAACGACATTCATTCCCTTTCAGGTGAGCCATCTTGTTCTCATGCTGACCATAAATGGAAAACCCTAAACCAAATACATGATTCATTTTGCATATTGGATCATGTGTTGAACTTGGACCATCCTAGTTATGTTTGTTTCTATCCATGTTTGTTGTTATGTTTGTTTCTTTTGATTGTTGTATTGTTGCTTATTGTCATATGTGTGTATTGTATAGATTGAACGGAGAGCTACGAGCTACGTTGAAAAAGAGTGTGTGAGCAACGACAAGTTCCAAAAGGCAAGTGTATACACCAATTCATTGAAGGACCTATTATTTTCTTATAACTGCATTGTAGACTATTTCAGTAGTATGCATGATAGGTTTACTACTGTTTTTAGTATGCTATGCAAACCTGTAAGATCATGACCTGTTGACTAGGTACCTACATTAATTTAGTAGAAATGCTTGCTGCAATTGTGAAAGTTTTGATGTAGTAAGTTAAGTGAAAATTCTACTAAATTAATGAACCACCTGGGTGGAATTGGATGGCTTCGGATGTTTAAAGTTGAGTGGCTGCTCAGGCCCATTTTCATGGTGTGAACCTGAGTATGTGCACTTGTGGATGGCCACCCAGGGTTTTGAGATTCGAGGTCACTCCGTGTTTAGTTTACTTCCAGTGCAGCCACTAGTCATATGGGCTCTGTCTTGATTTAGTAAGTTGAGTGGACCTGACCGGACGAACAAGCAGATGTAGGGGATGTAGGTGGGTATTGTTCGGACATGTGTATGGGAAAGCTCTTATGAAAGATCTCGTCTCGACTCTCTCCTTTCTTTTTCACTAAATGAGTGATTAGAAAGTTTGGGTTAGTTGAGTGTAGTGGGGAAAGTGTCACAAAATCTCGAGAGTAATAAAACTAAGATCTTAGCCGTGTCCCCGGTTATGGACAACTTTGAGTGACTAAGCAAGGTAGTTGTCAGAGAATCTCTTCATTCCAATTTCAGAATAAAACTTGATGAGTGAACACGGGTAAATGAGACCTTGGATGCGTTCCATGGGTGTGTCTCATATTCTTATTTGAGAAAGAATTGTTTTACGAAAAGTAGGACAAAATTTGCTTTACGCAATAGCCTTGAACTCCACCAGCCAAATAAGCATGTAGTATTAGTCTTGCCATTTTATATTCCACCAAAGTATCACTTGCCGGCCTGTCACAAGGTATTGACCCAAATTCCCTGGGCTGCAACGTTAATGTTGCAGGTTATTACGATGACGAGTGAGGATGTCTACATTTCGAGCTTGCAACCAACATGTATGCCAGTGGCACATGAAGATGATGAAGCTCTCTGTGCTACTTATGTTTCCGCTACCAAACTTTGTATTTAAGCTAGCCCTTGGCTATGCAATTTGTAAAGAATATTTTACTTAGGGATCTCACGATGTAAAAATTATTTGACATTGATGCATGATATTACATCTATTTGTGAATTGCTATCCATACTCGATCCAGGGAATAGCATATTTCACGATGTGTTCTTACTTTTCTAAGCGAGGGCGCCACAAGATGGTAACAGAGCGTAATGTTGACTGTAGGCTCGAAAACCTTAGGTTTGGATTAGAAATAAGAATGACCATAGGAACAAAAGTTATTTTCTTCTTGTCCAAATCTTTCCTAATATCTTCTTGTAACCTTCTTAACTAATTGCTTTCTAAGTTATCTTATCTTATTTATAGATGACCATAACTCAGAAATGTTTCCAAAGGCGTTGAAGATCAACATGACAAGTATGAGAAGCCATCAAGTGCCTTGATAGAAGACTTCAATCTAAACTTCACAACAACCAGAAATACCTCGACCAAGTGGGTCCCCTTGGTCACATTTCCATTTCACAGGTATTCAAATCACATACACAATCAATATTTCATACAGACCAATGAGCAGATGAAATTTGTTCAAAACAACACTAAATTAGTCTATTGCAATCTTTACTCTACAACACAGATATGCCTAGTACTGCCTACTACTCTTTCCTGGTAGGCTTCGTGGCTTCGCGCTTCGCACTTGGCTTCACACTTCACCTATGCAAAAAATAAGAATAAGAACGAGTACACAACATCAAACAGTCACCAGTAAGGGATCCAATAGCTTATAAGCAAGAAATGACAATAGATTCTGTGTATAAAAATAGTATGACTAACACTAACCAGTATGTGTTCATGGAGTGACTAAATGTACTCACTAGCTAGGAATTTTTGTTATAGAGTATACTGACATGTGCAACTCAAATTTTTACTGTAATTTCATTGAAAAAATATTAAAAGTACACATGTGAGAAACTAAATTGATCTTAGAAATGAAAAGACCTGTAAGAACGTGTTCAATCAGAATCCAGGCAAGTCAAATTTTAAGCACCAATAGAACCAGATCTATCAAACACTACAAGAAATATGCTATGTCGTTACCATTCATATTGGCCGCTGAATGGGCCATTCAGTTATCTTTTTGTCAGCAAAGAAGAATAAAAAAATCTGGCAGAAATGTTTAAAACGTCTCAGTCGATGACTTTAAACAAGTATAATGGATACAAGGATAATGGCAATATCTAGCCAGCAGGCACAGGTATAGGTAGGCACCTTGATGTAGGGCATGAGGAGGGACAGCTGGAGCGCCCACCTGAACTGCAGCTCGATAATAACCATGTAGGCGAGCACCACCCGATACTTGGGTGCGCCGAAAAGGAGATATCAGCATTGCCAGGTACACATGGAAGCACAAAAGTATGAAGAATCAGAAAAGCACAGAACATCACTATTGATTAAAGCAACTACATTCTTATGTACAAGCATCAACCAGAAGCACTAAACTGAGATTGCATCATGGAAACTAGAATTGGCAATCAATTGGTACAGGAAAGTAATATAGACATGTTTGTATTGACATGGAAACATCATAATGGAAACAACATTTCAGAACTTCACACTGTCCAGTATTGACATGTTTGTACTTTTTTTACTGCGACACAGACTAAACAGCTTATGTTGTATATTGTATCCTCCACAAATGCCAATTTTGTAAAGTTACATAATATTCCTTTTTAATGTATTACTATGAAATAATGCAATTGATCATCCGTCACTCCATAGTCTAGAGTTATATGATCTGCCACTTCCCAGAACATAACCAATTATTTACACATACAGAACGCATAGTTTGTCGGAATCATGTTAGAAACCAGCGGTACAGTTACAAGGCTTGCACCGAAACAAAAAAATTGTATAGTGGCTTCACGTAATCCACTGGTTGTGCATAGAATCACTGCCAGAGCATAAAATTTCATGCTAGGGATCCACGACACTAATAGGTACCATGGCATAGCAGCCAATAGTGCAACAACGCAGCACAATAATCTGAAGAAACTACTATTCCACTTCCAACCATTCAACAAACGGATTACAAATAACAAATAATCAAGCCAGCAATAACAAATTAAGAGCAATGAAATCAACTTGTACCGTACTACATTGATGCCAGTACCGTATAAACCGAAGTTAAACACTATGTATTTTTTCTACTACCATAGTACGGGAATCTAGCAGTGGATTACAAGAGGTAACAGATCTGAGGCATGGCCGACTGGGAAATCAATGCAGGAAGGCACAACGGAACGAACCTGACAGATGGTGGGCGCGGACGTCGTCATCAGCCAGCGATTGGAGGAGGAACCTGGCCGGCCGGCGGCGCAAATTCGCCTACACACCCGATCTAAGTAGACCGACACCGGCGACCCTACCAGCCCGATGAGCCCGGGGATGAAGGGAACCTCGAGGACGGCGGCGGTCTATGTACACGTCCTGGTGCCCCGAGAGAAGCGCCGACCGGAGGACCGAAACCCTGCATCCACGCACAAATCAGTCCTCTAACAAAGATGGGGTCAAGAATAGGAAACGGAAGGAAGACGGAGAGAAACGAGGGTGATGTCGCCGTCGCTGCTGCCGCCGTCCGGATCGGGGTGTCCGGGAGGAGCGGACCTGGCTCGCGGTGGGGTGGGCGGCGGGGGGCGATGCGGATCTCGCTCGCGGTGGGGTGGGCTGCGGGAGGCGGCGGGACATGGGAGGCTCCCGGTGACCTAGGGTGTCTGGTTCGCGAGGCACGTCGATTATATAAGGGGCGCCCACCAACTCTAAGGCACCGGCCGGGCCTCCACCTACTCTTCCCCTAGGCCCCGGCCCAAAACCATGTTCTTTTCAACGTTTTTCTTTTTAAAATTTCCTTTTTTTGTTTTCAATTATTTGATTTTTTCTGCTCTATTTGACATTTGTTTATGTTTTCGTATACACAAACTTATTTTCAGTAAAAGGACGCCAAGTGAAGGTTTCCCTTTTTTTTGAGTTAGTTGTGCCTAACCCTAACCCTAAACCATGACCGTAAACAGTAATCCTAAACCTAAACCTAACCGTAACTCCGTTCCAGCAAAAAGCACCAAATATCTCTAAAGAAAGTACATATTGTGGATCTAAAAGTGATTTTTGCAAAAACTCACGACCAAACTATGCGATACTCGTAGTTCAAATCGGACCCTCTTCCAGCAAAATCGGCAGGAACTTCTATAAAATGTTAGAAAATACCTACGAATGTTTTTGTATTCAAACCTAGGGTGGTATGTACTTATAAAGTGGTCTATTATTTTTTATACCTTTGGATGTTCCACTTTCGGTGGGCTGTTTTGGTAGATGCTTCACAAAAAAAGCTAGTTTCGACAGTAAAGAAATGAAAAATGGGTTTTTTATTAAAAGAAAACCCTAAACCCTTATTCAACAATGTTCTACATCCAAGATACACGAGTGTGCGAAATATGGCATTATTCCGACAAACTATGCTATGTTAAAGGTCATACCCTAACTCATTTGAGTCGAAAGTCATACATCTTTCTACTTCGGAGCTCATTTCTGGGAAGGGGTTTTGAGAAAAACTTCCATAATGCACGTTTGTTATTTTTGCTGGGTGTCAGATCACGTAAAAGGACGCCACGTGAAGGTTTCCCATTTTTTTGATTTTTTTGAGTTAGTTGTGCCTAACCCTAACCCTAAACCATGACCGTAAACAGTAATCCTAAACCTAAACCTAACCGTAACTCCGTTCCAGCAAAAAGCACCAAATATCTCTAAAGAAAGTACATATTGTGGATCTAAAAGTGATTTTTGCAAAAACTCACGACCAAACTATGCGATACTCGTAGTTCAAATCGGACCCTCTTCCAGCAAAATCGGCAGGAACTTCTATAAAATGTTAGAAATACCTACGAATGTTTTTGTATTCAAACCTAGGGTGGTATGTACTTATAAAGTGGTCTATTATTTTTTATACCTTTGGATGTTCCACTTTCGGTGGGCTGTTTTGGTAGATGCTTCACAAAAAAAGCTAGTTTCGACAGTAAAGAAATGAAAAATGGGTTTTTTATTAAAAGAAAACCCTAAACCCTTATTCAACAATGTTCTACATCCAAGATACACGAGTGTGCGAAATATGGCATTATTCCGACAAACTATGCTATGTTAAAGGTCATACCCTAACTCATTTGAGTCGAAAGTCATACATCTTTCTACTTCGGAGCTCATTTCTGGGAAGGGGTTTTGAGAAAAACTTCCATAATGCACGTTTGTTATTTTTGTTGGGTGTCAGATCACGTAAAAGGACGCCACGTGAAGGTTTCCCATTTTTTTGATTTTTTTGAGTTAGTTGTGCCTAACCCTAACCCTAAACCATGACCGTAAACAGTAATCCTAAACCTAAACCTAACCGTAACTCCGTTCCAGCAAAAAGCACCAAATATCTCTAAAGAAAGTACATATTGTGGATCTAAAAGTGATTTTTGCAAAAACTCACGACCAAACTATGCGATACTCGTAGTTCAAATCGGACCCTCTTCCAGCAAAATCGGCAGGAACTTCTATAAAATGTTAGAAATACCTACGAATGTTTTTGTATTCAAACCTAGGGTGATATGTACTTATAAAGTGGTCTATTATTTTTTATACCTTTGGATGTTCCACTATCGGTGGGCTGTTTTGGTAGATGCTTCACAAAAAAAACTAGTTTCGACACTAAAGAAATGAAAAATGGGTTTTTTATTAAAAGAAAACCCTAAACCCTTATTCAACAATGTTCTACATCCAAGATACACGAGTGTGCGAAATATGGCATTATTCCGACAAACTATGCTATGTTAAAGGTCATACCCTAACTCATTTGAGTCGAAAGTCATACATCTTTCTACTTCGGAGCTCATTTCTGGGAAGGGGTTTTGAGAAAAACTTCCATAATGCATGTTTGTTATTTTTGTTGGGTGTCAGATCACGTAAAAGGACGCCACGTGAAGGTTTCCCATTTTTTTGATTTTTTTGAGATAGTTCTGCCTAACCCTAAACCATGACCGTAAACCCTAACCCTAAACCTAACCGTAACTCCGCTTCAACAAAAAACATGAAAGATCTCTAAAGAAAGTACATATTTTGTATCTAAAAGTGATTTTTGCAAAAACTCACAACCAAACTATGCGATACTCGTAGTTCAAATCGGACCCACTTCCAGCGAAATCGGCAGGAACTTCTATAAAATGTTAGAAATACATACAAATGTTTTTGTATTCAAACCCAGGGTGATATGTATTTATAAAGTTGTCTTTTATTTTCTATACGTTTGGATGTTCCGCTCTCGGTGAACCGTTTTGGTAGATGCTTCACAAAAAAAGCTAGTTTCGACATTAAAGAAATGAAAAATGGGTTTTTTATTAAAAGAAAACCCTAAACCCCTTATTCAACAACGTTCTACATCCAAGATACACGAGTGTGCAAAATATGGCATTATTCCGACAAACTATGCTATGTTAAAGGTCATATCCTAGCTCATTTGAGTCGAAAGTCATACATCTTTCTACCTCGTAGCTCATTTCTGAGAAGGGTTTGTGAGAAAAACTAAGAACGGTCGTGTCGTCAATTTTGATCGCATTTTGAAATCGGCATAAAGAATTCAAAAAATACAAATCATGGCATAATTTAAAACCCAAATTTAGGAGTGGATGTTTGCATTTAATCATGGCATAATTATCAAACTAGAATTTGTTTTACATTTGAATTTAAGATAATAGTCCCAAATTTTTATTTCAAATTCCACAAAACCGTATATAAAGCAATATATAAAGTTAGGGGTATTTTATTTTAAATAAAAAAATACTTTATGACATAGGACATATTTACAAAAAAATCAAAATTTATTTGGTTGAAATTGGAGTTCAAAATCAAAACTAATAAAAGAAAACAGAAAAGAAAAAAAGAACCAGCCGAGGTAATCCGGCCCAGCCCAGCAGAGCGCCGAAGCACTACGTTTCCTGGAATGGGCTTTGGGCCAACGCTCACATAAATGTACACTTGTTTTCTGTTAACGTGAATCACAAAAGAACCATCGGTCTAGTGGCAGTGACTTGCAACTAGCGGAACGAGGTCTTGGGTTCGAATCACTTAAGTCGCGATATTTGTTTTAATTAACGCAGGTTTGGCTGGATCGGGCCTGCCAAGTGGGTCCACGGTGGTGGCCACGTGTTAGGCCGGAAATGGGTCCTGTTTGTCAGTCGATGGTGGGTCCCACTCGTCAGATCGGTGGTGTGTCCCGCGTTTCAGGTCTGTGGTGGCCACTTGTCAGTCCTGGTGGGTCTAGGTCGGTGTTGCCATGTGTTAGTCGGCTGTGGGTCCCGCATGTCAGGTCGATGGTGGGGTCCCACATGTCGGTTTGGGTGGGCCCGCAATCCAAGGTGGGTCCCAACTGGTGGTGGGTCCTGCATGTCAGGTTTAAATGGACACATGGACGTGACACATAGGCAAGGATTGACAAATGGACGTGACACATAGACTAAAATGCTGACGTGGCCTCCCTGTCATTTGAATGACCATTTAAATTGGTCATAATCGGCTAGGAAAAAGGTCGTAGGATAGTGCTGTCTAATGTTATGACCAATTTATGGAATGGGACTATGACCTTTTTGATAGATTTGGTCATTATATTTTCGGGTTTGGACTCTCCAAAACATCTTATGACCAAGTGGTTCGAAATGGTCATAGATCTATGACCAATTTTTTTAGGGTCACTGACAGAAGGTCACTAGTTGACATATTTCTTGTATTGTATGTGCTATGCAAATTGGTACTATTGGATAGAAAGTGATAGTTTGGTGCTTTATTGAGTTAATGCCTCATATTGAAGTTCAATTAGTGGCACTTTGACAAAGTGCCACTAATTTGTTTTGGGGGCACTTTGACAAAGTGCCACTAATAACCTATTGGGGCACTTTGACAAAGTGCCACTAATTGGTTTTGGGAGCACTTTGACAAAGTGCCACTAATAACCTATTGGGGCACTTTGACAAAGTGCCACTAATTGGTTTTGGGGGCACTTTGACAAAGTGCCTCAATAGGTAATGACCTATTGGGGCACTTTGGAGAAGTGCCACAAAAGCTTTTAGTGGCACAAGCAAAGGTGGCACTTCTCCAAAGTGACACAATAGGTCATTAGTGGCACTTAGACCCCATTTAGTGGCACTTTGAAGTGCCTCTATATATCAGCCGTGTTGTAGTGACATGAGTCCTAATAGAGATAGACTTGGACTACAATTCTAATCTACCTAATATTGCGGTGCCGTAATATACTCTAACAGTTACAAGCTTAAAATTTGGACGTTTTGTTACTCCGACCCCAATAGTTATGTGTTTTTCCAGTTTACTCTTTATGGAATATTCATACAACATGGGCTGGAGATCCTACATGCCGTAAATTTCACGGATCATGAATTCCGAATAAGGCCTTAACCAACTCACTGTAATGAGGCATTATAGAGGCGTCTTTTGCTGAGGAACTACAGCTGCAGAGCGATCCAATCTAGCATGTCGATTCTGAACTTGCTAGTCACCCAAGCCCAGGCGGCAAGAAAAAAAAAAGGTAAGCTAATTAAATCCACTGTCAATTGCTCCAACGGCTGAGAAGAAGTGAGCTTAATTAATTCTAGTACGAGTTGACAATTGCTCCAACGGATGAGAAGAAGTTAGCGTAATCAATAGTACTAGTTGACAAGAAGCAAACTAGAATTAGGAGTAGAGAAGGATTTGAAACCAAATGTGCTGGAGGAAAAACTATTGAAATACTTGACTTTGGCTTATATTCTATATTCTGAGCATGCAGTCTTGGAACACCGATTTCAGATTTAGTCAATAAAACCCTTTTTAATGGACATCAGAAATGTGTCAGTCCAGACAATTAAAAATAACTCACGATTAGCCTTTCAAAAATAAATAAAAACTCAAGACTATTGACTGTGGAAGGACATGGGAATAATTCCCTTTGGATCCTCACGTAGTTTATTTCACCGATATAATTAATCATATCTAAGCTAGCACAGCCTGCACAGGTGCTCTTGCGATAACCAAGCGCGCACCGCCACATGACAGGATAGCTAGAATTGCATGGGTGTCCATGTTACTGCTGATATAAATGTGCAGAAGTCGTAGGGTTCCATGGTTTGGAATGAAGGAATAAAACCTTGGATACCTGTTCTGTTTTCTCTGCTTATTTGATAATTCGTAGAGTTTAGCCATTTCAACCACTTGATAATTCGTAGTGTTTAGTAGCTGCAGTATATACCCAGGGATATGCCAATTTCAGTCAACTACTGCTCTGAACCCACGCAAGTTATCTGATCCAGCGTTGATGTGGTGTAATGTATCAAAGTCGTACAACTTTGTGTCGTACATATAGATACAAGAGTATTAGTATTTCATATATAGGGAATGACGTATTAACTTGGTTCGGTAATTTTCATAGGTATGGTAGTACTGTTTTCGTGGGAAACTAGTACACACATGAGTACATGACCAAAAGGATACTTTTGGGCTCCTTCGATACAAAACAATTCATAGGATATTTTATTTGGAGGAAGATGAATCCAAGGTTTTTTCTATGGAGCTTGTTTGATTTGTAGGATTGACATGCTTAGGAACTTTTTTCTAACAATTCCAGTGTACTCTATTTTGGAGGAAAAAAATCCATCAATTCAAATATCCTTTTATAATTTATTTGTTTCTGCTATAGCGTCAAACAGTCTTTGATGCAAATTTATGTAGTTTTAAAATCCTATTAGATTGAATAGGACAAGGTTAGACGACACTCCAATCCTCGTTCTATTCTTATCTTTTGAGAATAATGCATATCAAAGAGACCCTAAGTTTGTATGATGATTTTTTACGGTAACCTCCCAATTCTAACCCCACAAGTTAAGTGATCACACGTTCTTCCAAGGTATGATCTAAAAGTCATACTACTTTATGTATATATATAGAAGTGTGTATTTCATAAGAAACTATCGCATGTATGAAACGAGTTGCAAATTTGGTACGATGATTTTACAGGTAACCTCATCTGCTTCGATCCCACTGAAGTGAGATCAAATGTTCGTGTGATATATAGTATTAAATTCGTACCACAGATTTTGCAATTCAAGCATTGGATGGGTCGTTAATATTGACTTATTTATATCTTCTCAATTTTATATGTTTGTTAAAATGGAGAATGCGATTATAATGTTGAATATATATGGCTTCTCAATTTTCTTCAAAAGTTTCAATTGTTAACTTAGTAGATGGCCTAATATTGGATGGGTATGGTAGATTTCATGATTTCAGTATGTGAAGGTATAGATTAATGGTATGGTGAAGAAATGAATGTTTATTATGGTAATTGATTGATAGTATGGAAAATTAATACAAATTATGGTGATTGAACATTGTTGGAAGAAGGAATACAAATTACGGTAATTGATTGATAGTGTGAAAAAAAGAAATGTAAATTATGATGACAATTGATTGTTGGTGAAAAAAGGAAATGAAAATTATGTGGGAGGAGGAACGTGAAGGATAGTACAAAGGATTGGTGGAGGTAAACGCATATGGTTGAAAATTCAAGCCGACACCCTTTTTAGATAGTATAGATAGAGTTTCAGATCGAATAGTGACCACATAAGAATATAAAATCAGAGCATACCGGTCATGAATACAAGAAAATTATATCACTGATAGATGATTGCCGGATGTTGCATCGAACATAGGACTCACGTAATAGTTGATGTGGGGGAACAATTAGGAGTTTTCCAACGGGCGGCGGTGCCAGAGCTAGCCTCAAGCAAGGAATAGGGCGAAAGGTGAGTGGACGGAGCTAGCGGCTAGATCTGCTGCAGTGCTAAACTAGGCCGATTGTTCTGGGGTCGGGCTACATGTTAGATTACTGGGCCTTTGGGTTATGGTATTAGTAGTCATGTAGTTTTGGGGAGTTACCGCGTATATCCACATCTTCGTTTATATACCCCTCAAGAAGAAAAATCTTAGTTTACAGACCGGATAGGAGTAAGACCACTTCCATTTATGTATCCGGGATCCGTATATGTGACCGAATCCGTAAATATCCAACCGAATCTAAATTTGTCATTCACGAGTCTCTGGTTGGTCAGAAATAATCTGTACATTTTCAATTTTGTAATTTTGTACTTTTGTGCAAGGACACCAAGCCAAATAGGCAACATACCGACATGTAAGCCTAATTAATAAAGAGATGTCATAATTTCTTTATTATCATGGGAACCAAAAAAAGTTTTATTTTAGATATACAACACTAAAATACAGGTCACTAAATAGTAAAAAATAAATTATATCCGAACCCATATTTATGCATAAGATAAATACGGAGAGTGTCCATACTTGTCATCCAAGTTGTATTGTGGAGTAAAAAAGAGATTAGATCTGATTTTTTTTTGTTGGGTTTGAGACCGTCTCTCTTTCCCGACCTGGATACACAAGTCAACCATTAAATTAAGGAAAACAAATGCGTACCAAACCTGGATTCTCTTTAACTAATGAGTAGACTTCCTACCCCACTTGCTGATTGCTATACATTAACGTCGTTCTTTGGTTGCCTCCCCCATTTCCTGGCAATCTCTTTGTAGATTTCATTGCGTGGATCCCGTTCTTGCAATCAGGGCTCCTCGCAGGATCGTTTCAATTGGCAAATCGGATCTCCCCCAAAGACCGCAACTTGCTGTCGAAACTGATTCGTTTTGGGTTTTCTCTGATAAGATTGATGAAGAAGAAGATGGGTTGGCTCTGCTGTTCGCAAGGGCTTGCGCTGGGCTCCTTGTCGTCTTCGAGTCTAGAAGAAACCTCTGCTTGCCATGAGGAGGAGAAGCAGCAGCCGCCGAAGTCACAATCTGCAGTAAATAAGCGGAGCAGGAAGACGGCGCCGGAGATTGCCGGTGAGGGCGGGAAGGATGGTAGACCGCTACCGCCGGCCGCCAAGGAGACGGCATTGTCTGACAAGGGGAAATCAAAGGCAAGTTACCCCTATAAATTGATACTCTTCTTGATGCTTTGTTTTGTGAGCTCCTGCTTGGTTAGACTTCTTGTTTGATCAATTGGTAAATAAAATTTTACGACGGATTTTTCTCTCTCAAGGTTTTGCTTTTTTCAGGGATAATTTTTCCCGTCTAGGAATTTGATGTAGTTGATGGATTTGTTAGCATGAGCGGTTGGCCGGTAATCATGTGGAAAATCCATACCCTGTCTATTTTACGGTTGAAATTTTGTTTCAAGTAGTCTTTTTGCCTGTTATTTGCGAAAATCATAGATTCCTTGGAAACAAATATAAATTCCTCATATGATTAATCATGTAGTGGGCATCAATCAAACTATCCTATTTGAAGGGCCTCATCTGATGTTGTCTCTTTGACCTCATAGGCATCAGAAACCGACATGTGTTCCAACAAAGTCTATAAACCAGAATCAGCGAAGTCACCAGAGACTTCGAATACCCCTAAAACGGCGATTTCCCGCATCAGGTCTCATATTGCTGCCAAGAAAACTAAGACAGTAGAGATCCTGGCCTTTGAGATTGCCAACACAATTGCAAAGGGCTCCAATCTGATGAAATTCTTATCTGAACAAAGCTTGAGGCACCTGAAATCTGTGGTGCTTCAGTCCCAAGGCGTCCAATGCTTGGTTTCAGATGAATGCAGCGAGTTGCTTGCTCTTGTTGGAGCCGACAAAAGGTACGCTAGGCAATAATTTAACTAGCAGTTAGACAAATTAATTTAGAAGTGTTTTTTCAGCTTGCTTATATATATTATTTGGTCAAATATATGTGCAGGGAGGAGTTTGAGGAGTTTGCGGTAGATGTTGCTCGGTTCGGAAACCTATGCAGAGATCCCAAATGGCACAACTTGGATCAACATTTCTCGAGGTTTGAGTCTGAACCCACACATCAGAAATACTCTAAAGAATCAGCTGCATCCAGTATGCAGTACCTGATGGCGCTTGCGCAGCAGACTGTGGTCAGTGACCCATTCATAATTCATTTATTTATAGATAATTCGTAGTTCATATGTTATGTCCTTGATAAATATCCCTCAGGAACCATTAGAATTTTGATACAGTCAATGTTTTATATTTTCTGTCGTGCAGCAACTGTACCATGGGATGCGTCGATTCGACATCTCTGAGGAGATGTACAAGAAAAGCTACCAAGAGTACATGGAAGGAAAGGAGGACAAATTCAGTTCAATTCCATCTCTTTCGAATGCGGTGGAGATCGAAAAAAAATTCATCAGTGATTTGAAGAAGAAAACACTTTGGAACAAGAAGATGGAACATGTAATGTTATACTATGTTGGTGTTTGACTCTCACTCTGTCTAGTATTGATTTATGACAAAATAGTCCATGTTGTTATACTGCAGGTTGTGGAGAAACTTGTTTGTGTTGTACATTTCCTGGGGTCAGAGATCAACAGTGTCTTCTTTACAAAACAAGATGAATCCTTGAAGGAAAAAGAGATGATTCCACAAACTTTAGGGTCTGCCAATCTCTCGCTGCATTATGCAAACATCATTTTCAAGATAAAGAGTTTGGTATGTTCCTTTTCTTCTTCTTGTGTTCATCAGGCTATTAACTATCATGTAGATACTGCTTATTAGCCATTCTTGAGGATAATGATAAAATATAGTCGTAAACGCTTGTCTAATCTGTTCCTCTCCATGTCTTCTCAACGTCAGGCATCATTGGTACCATCAATTCCGAAAAGCGGCATCGATGCATTGTACCGAGCATTGCCTCCTTGTATAAGATCAGCCCTACAAATCAAGTTGAAACAGCATCCGTCCAAAGATAAGGTAGCAAACGTTTTTCTGCCAATTGATAGGTGTTATCATGATCATCATGTTCTGATCTCAGCATATGCTTTCTCCAGAGGACAGTAGAACAGCTCGCAGATGACATGAACAAGACACTAAAATGGCTCTTGCCAATGGCAGAATCCACGATAAGGTAGCGCATATGTGCATACTCTCATACACACCACATTTATTCTACCATCTCAGCTAATTTTTTAAGGAATTACTGAATGAATGATCTGCTAATTTTATCATTTTATACCTCCATTCTGAACATCAGGGTGGGGAGTCGAATGCTTGGCGAATGGCAGGACAAAAGGTATAACCAATGATTCTCATATCTACTTCGGCGTGCACCAGGTGCGCGATAAATATTGGATTGCTTGTCCAGATGATGATTTCTCATGAATTCTTAATAGAGTGCCAAGCGGAACTGATGGTGGCAGGGTGCTCAAGATTCAGACATTGTGCCACGCTGACAAACAGAAGACTGAACATTACATTCTGGAAATGGTGCTGGCTCTCCATCATCTTGTATGTGCAACCCGTACCAGGCTCGATAAGTTATTCGACAACACTTCTGATTGGTCGGAGAGGCAGGGAGTGACCGATTCAGGTAGCACTAGCGATGATGGGTCGGCGAGCCCTAGTTTCCGTGTGAGGGATATTCCCCATGTTCCACTATCAATGACAACGATACAGAACAGTTAGGTTTAGGACAGAAAAATAAATGGTGGATTGGTCAGTTGATAACCATAACCGTTTAGAATTGTGGCTGAATGCACCAATCGATGCAGAGCCCTTAGGAACAGCTTCCTTTTTTGGAAAAAAAAAGAGTGACCGGTCAGAATTAGATAAGCGTCCCTGCAATTTTCTGGTGCAGGGACTGAGTGTTGACAGTTGCAGTTGCTGTTTTCAGAGATATCAGATTTTATCTTCTTATTAGGAACTGAGTTTATATTTGTGTATATGGTCAGAAAAAAAAGAACATGGGTTGAATATTTTGGCCCCCATATTGGAAGGTTCTCTTCTCTTCTCTCATCAGTGATTGCTATGGTAAAGCAGGGACATCTTTTGTGCCACTCCATTGATCAAAAAATAGTGGGGCTGACAGAGCACACCCACAGAACAAAGTAGATGACAATAGTCAATTTTTGTTGGGGACAAAAACATTATCTTGATTTGATCTCTGAACTTTCTCGTCAATATTCAGATCGTGCATGCTGATTATAGTGGGGCTATTCGGCTGTGATAGTAGCACGCTCATGGATGTAAATAGGAGCTAGTGCTTCGTTTTCTTCTTTTCCAAAAATGTATCATGATCTTGACTAGATCTCCGAACCTTCTAATGGACTCAGACTCTGAATGCTTGTTAGACACTCTTGACAAAGTAGTACGAACTGCATTCTTCTTTGCTTGGTAACCTAAAATCTGTGCATCAGTCTTTCAACTGGCAATGGGTTTATACTATCAAGATTTTCTGTATAAAAGTTACTGTTAAAATACCTTCACAATATTAAAATTTACTAGTACATCTTAATACAAAAGTGTAAAATGTAATGGTGAAAGTAGCAACTCGAATACTTAAGACAGATAAGAAAGAACACATAGCGATCCTTTGTCTCCTAGTTGCCTCGCTTTCACCGCCTACACGCAGCCGATCCCGGCTGAGCCGGATTAGGTTCATGCTAGTTTTAGTTACCTTGTCTTGTGGTTTCGGCATGTTCCCACCTTAATGTAAACATGCCAACTCTGTAAACTGTGGTTACCACTTCTTCTATAAGAATAGGCAGTGCTCCTGCTGGTTGCTCCAAAAAAAAAAAAATCTGGATCTCGGTATTTATAAAATTAAAGATCATATTTCTAAGTCAGAATAAACAAAGATAAAAAATGTAGTGATCTATAGCAGCGAATAATTCGAAAACAGTCACAGCTCATCCCAGGGGGCTCCACTCCGCCATCACGTTGATTACTTGAGAAATTTGGAAGGAGAAAAATGCGCGAGTTTTCAACAACTTTTTCGTCGCTGCCTTCGGCCGTCACGCAAAGGATTAAGGACGAGAGCAAGAACTGGATCCTAGCTGGCGCTAAACATTTAGCCGAAATTACAACCTAGCACTTTATGTTTTGTTGAGCTTTTTTCGGTTTGCCCTCGGCCGTATCATGTTTACTCCTTCTATATCAATATAAAGGCAAAGCTTTTACCTTGTTTTAAAAAAAATAGCAGCGAATAATACATCTATTACAGATCCATATACTTTTTTGTGTGTGTCTGTAGCTCACCAATGAACATATACATATATATATTTATGGCAAAATACAGGTACGT
This sequence comes from Puccinellia tenuiflora, assembly GCA_012064385.1. Lineage (NCBI taxonomy): Eukaryota > Viridiplantae > Streptophyta > Magnoliopsida > Poales > Poaceae > Puccinellia > Puccinellia tenuiflora. Next base: position 49,338 of record QRDG01001908.1, on the reverse strand, counting down.
GGTGAGAGTGTATAAGCACTCATGATAAAATTTACAAGAAAAAAAACGTGGCTAAAGGGAGATGGATTCCTCCCTTAACCGTAGGTTGTTAGCTCGAAGATGACACATCTTTACGATTTTTTCATGCGGATAGCTTCAGACGAGAACCCCAAGCAAGCGCTTGGTTCTCAAAACTAGACCAGAGCCGGAGGACGCCTCGGCATTTTTTTTGTTTTGAATAAGAAGCGAAAAACTCGGTTGTGTAAAATTCATAAACTTTTTTTTTAGAAATGTAAAATGTGTTCTCCAGCTTTTTACGGGCTCCAAGACACCCCGGCTCAACTAGCAATATTCGACAGGAAGTATCAATACTAATGTGTCTTTACAACTATATTTAAACACATACGTGCCCTTAACCTGAAATATCATAGGGACATGATGGCCCATGTCATAGATGTAGAATGCTTTTGAACTTGCCACGGTCATTTAGTATTTAACCTCAGTCATGTACTTACACATATGTTAGTCAGCATTCATAAGATTTTTGTTTTGACAAGAGAAGATGTCAAAAATAAAATAATAACAAAAACTTCAAATATATTGGCGTAAATTCATATTATTGGTGTATTAGATTGGGATATATAGAAACCTCAGAAAAGAACAAAATTGTTTGCCAAACGCTATTTTACGGCACTCGGCAGAATATGTGTTTACCGATTGTCTAGAGAAATACACTCGGCAAAAATTTGGGCATGCAAACGAAAACTCTAACTTCCCGAGCTCGCTCCTAGAGATTTTTTTCTCATGGGACCTTATCTGCTTGGCGTATGCTAACCACCGGAAAAATCTCCCCAAGACTTCACATCCACTTTCTCTTCTCTTCCTCGAGAATAGTATGATTGAGCGGCATGGTTAGGAATGGAGTCGTGGGCCGGCGACGCCTTCCCCTCGTCGTTCTCGCCGGCCGGATTCCTAGGGATCGGTGTGGCCAGGACTGGGGTCACCGGCCGGCGGTGCCTTCTCCTCATCATCATTTTTGGTTTCACTGTCCGGATGTACATATCCATAGATGCGCATGTTCTCGACGAGATCTCCGACACCCCAACTTGATGTTGCTCTACGAGGTGCTCCCCAAGCGTGTGGTGTCTCCCACCGTAACATGCAGCTCACCCCTGGCGGTGACCTTCTCCCTAGGATCGCCTCCCTGCCGGTACACAACCCCCCTTAGCACGTGTTGCGACAAATCTTCCTCCATCTCATCTCTATGTTCGATGTCTCCGCCACGTGGCACTCGGAAAACACCTAGTTGTCGACCAAATGGTTGCAAGTGCGAGTTACCGAGAGCAGAACTCGGCAAATGTTTGCCAAGTGTATTTGATATTTTGTCGAGTGAAATCAACACTCAAGCAACTACCCAGAATCCGGTAGTGACGGAGGGAGTACTATCATCCTAAATATAACCGTAACAAGTGAGTTTCTTTATACTTAAAGAACCAATTATTAGTTGAATGGTTGGGTGGGTGGTTATGATTTTAATTAGGCCAATGAGGATGATGTTCCGTCGATTGCGAGACTGGTCATGTGGTAGTTTCATCAAACATGAGGATCTGTGACTCAGTAGATTATCGTGTGAGTTTGTGTATTGTGTGTGCATCTATGATGTACTCAATGTTTCTGAAAATAATTCTCTTCGTACTTATGAAATTTAGTTAATGAACTAAGAAAGCTAAAGCAATTAAACTCCAAAAACGCAGGGGTGAAACAAAAAAGTAATCGACAAATAGGTTTTGCATGAGATTTAAAAAAAAAAGTATACCATTTTCACCTTGGGGCACTTATTGTTGCCAGATTAACCTAAAACAAGTCAAGTCACCGAATATGTAGGAAAAGAGAAGTCCCAATAGTTGAAGTAAACAAGAAAATCAAAAGGAAACACACTGTAAAGTATCACGCCCCTGCACACTCCATCTAAGAGAATGGACCTCGACATGCATCGTCATTACAAACTTGCATATGCTAATGCATGACGTAGACGTCGTACTCGACGGTGGCGTCGCCGGTCTTGAAGTCGAGCCAGTGGGTCCGGGCCTGCGCGTACCCGCGGGCGAAGCGGAAGGCGCCGGTGCCGCCGATGACGGGCATCTCGCGGACGTCGGTGAGCGGGCAGTTGCGGCCGAGCACGGCGAGCGAGCTGCCGTTGTAGGGGCCCGAGGTGAGCACCAGGTTCATGGCCTGCAGGAAGCCCAGCTGGGCCTGGTCCGTCGCCATGTACAGGCCCTGGGCCCGGCCCACGGCGGCCGACCCGGGCTCCGGCCCCTCCGTCAGCGGGTCGTCCATCACGTTCACCATCCCGAAAAACGTCCGCGACGACGGGTCTACCGGCCCCGCCAGCCGCACCGCCGACGGCGACTTGCCGCTCAGCGTGTCGTGGAAGTAGAAGTGCAGGTGCGTCGTGGCGTCCGCGTCGGCTGCCCGGCGATGCCCGCGGGCCAAGCCCCTGTGCCCGTGACTCACCGCAGCCAGCGCCATGAAGAACACGAGAAGCATCACCGCTCCCTTAGCCATTTTCTCGGGCTAATAAGTGTTTTGTGTAGATGTTTGCTTGAGTGTGCGTGACTTGTGCTTTTGCAAGTGTAGCTCACGAGCTATTTATAATGGCGTCGAGACGAGAGTGGGACTGTGGGACAAATGGAAAAACGGTGCCATGATATCGAAGGCTGCTCCATGGACTGGAGTGGTAGGTAACATGTCCTTTGCTTGGCTAATGGGGATAGGCACCTGGGGAGCACAACGCGGAGGAACAATTCGTGGTTATGATGCTGCTTGTGGTTCCTGGATTTTGGAGGAATGTTCTGACTTGAGTGGAGGCCGGGATCACCAGATTTCAATTGTCGGTGGCGAATCAACTATGGGGAAAAGTATATCGATTGCTTGGGTGGAAATCAGAATATATTATTGTGCCAACTTCCACACTTCCGGTGTGCAGCGTGGAAGATGAATAGTAGTCCAGAACTCCAGATGCTTGCGAATTCTCTCACAAAGCCACGGGCAAGAGATATCGTTGGTCCATACTTACCGAGGCTAATGAGATCCCACCGATTAGACCCATGATAACGGAGATCCCACTGATTAGATCGATGATGATGACCAAAATAAGAATCATGGCGCACACTGAAGTTGGCATTATTTTTATTATCAGACATGCATGCACGGAGAGTCATCAGTAGCTAGCGGGAGAGTGGGTGGATTTGCTGATATTTCAGTTCATAAAGTGAGTCCCAAAATTTGAGAGGTAACAAATGAAATGGTCCGCGAGTTATGAAACCGCTAACCGTTGGTCCCGTGCTTAGCCATTTCACAGGAAACACTTTTTTTTTCTCGTACAAGTGGGAGAAATCCATGAATATGCTCAAAGCAGTTAGAGCAACTTCAACAGTCGCGCGCGAAACCGCGGCGCGCTAAAAGTAGTATGCAGCGTGATACGTGTTTGCAGTGCGGCCTGCGATTCTCCTCCGGCAGAAGCGCTAAAAGCGGCGCGGCAAAATAGCGTAAAAATGACACCCCCAGCAGGCGCGGCAAAATACAGCATGCGGCACCGGCACAAACAGGTTTCACAATGATCTATAGGATCAAGAAGATCAAATAAATCCAAATAAATTTAACAACAAATAGTCTAGTTATTATTACAACACAATCAAATGGTACATAAATAATACAAAAAATATAGGAATTATTCACCAACAAATAATACAACAAATACCATCATACGCAAGGCGGCGGTCACCTTCTGGTAGGTTCTATGCCAAGCTCTCCGGCAGCATTCCTCCTTCGCTCGAAGAACCGATCAAACTTGGTCACCTCTTCGCAAATGTGCCTGAACAAACAGATGCTCATCCTAAAACGCCGACGAAAATACTCCTCCGGGAAGGTGGCATTGTCGTTGAAATACATACGCATCAACCTCTCATGCCCTTCGATCCTTTCCATCTGCAACTTGCGCCTAACAAAAACCGAGCCACCGCGCGTCGGTTCTTTCGTCGCGCGCCAAGCTAAAAGCATCGACATGTTCTCGTCTTCCTCGAGCACTAGTTCATCGTCAGATGAATCATATGAGATCCTCTACAAGCACGAAAATACACTCACTTCGTCTATCGAAACTAAAATAAAATCTAAAAATGGCGCGGGCGGCGACGAAACATACCTTACGGCAATATTGCCGAGCACCTAGCGTGCGCCAAGTAGCGTCCCGGCTTGAGGACGACATGGCGGCCGTCGAGGGGCCGCGCGGCTCCGGCAGCTCGCTTGGCGGCGCGAAATGGAAGCGCCGCGGCGAGCAAACTTCGATTCGCGCCGCGGCGAGCTCGGGGAAGGGCGGGGAGGCGCGGCGGCGGATCTGCAGCTACTGTGCGCGGAGAAGCGCCGGCGGGGGCGAATCGAAGCGGTGGCGCCGACGGAATGGATGGGGGCAGCGCGGGCGCGGGTGATATTTCAGTGGCAGTTGGGCGTCGCGCGCGTCGCCGTGTGATAGCGCGCGCTGGCGGGCGTGCAGCAAATTTGGGGCGTGCGCGGCGGAGAAATGACGCGCGCCTGAATTTTTTTGCCGCGATCAATTATCGCGCGCCTGCTAAGGGAGCAAAAGCGGCCGCACGCGCTATATCGGCGGTTATTTTTAGCGCGCCGCGTTTTTCAGCGTGTCTGTTGGAGTTGCTCTTACTTCATGGACCTTGCTGGACAAGACTAGGCTAGTCTAGGCCTGGAAATGATCCGTAAGCTGTCGCAAATTTCAGTTCAATCCTATTCCTATATAAAGGGGTCCCAAAAAAGGAAGAAAATTTGCGTCGAAGCACTTGCCTTAATTTTATTGGATGGAAATTCTGCTACTTCATAGACAAGCGGGTGCAGAATGCTGGTCGTCGCAGCCTTTGCGTAGTGTGCTTGGCTTCCACGCCGGGCAACCAGAACTGAAATATAGGCAGACCTAGCCAGACAATCCACAATCGTGCATGCACTCTTAGCTATAGAAGCTAGTGCCTCCGATCCCAATCGCACCCAAAAAGAAGAATAGTACCAGTTGAGCCGGGGGAGCATATGCTCCGACTTAAAAAAATACTTTTTAAACACATGTTAAAATGTCTAAAATCCAGAGGCCCGCTTGGTTGACTTAAAAAAACGACAGATTCCAGCAGAAAATTACAGAGATTGCTAGGTCCGTAATTTTTTTCCGGCTGATTCCGGCCCGAATACGGTCATCCAAGCGGGCCTGAAACAAAATTTCACATGTACATCTCCACATAATATATGCACGGTACAAAGTTTGCAAAAAAAAAACTTTTTAGTTTGCCTCTACAATTTTTTTACCATACATTCTTATATTTTTTACAAAGGTAATAAAAAGTCGTTTTTCGACGGAACTTTCGCATGCACATAAAACATAGATATGTATACATGCACGTTTTTTTCAATTTTCTTTTGTTATTTAGAAATATGTTTTTTGAAAACAGGACATATGTCCCCGTGTTCAAAGGTGTGTCTTCCTAGTTCCATGCGTCATCTTTTTTTTAAATGTCTTCCGATCTGTTTTTGCCAATTTTTGGTTGCCCCATATTTTATTTGAGTATACGTAAGTCATCAGAAAATGCACGCACCGTTGTACATTCTTCCAACAACTGTAGTTCTATGTAAAAAATGGTTGGTGTGAGTAATTCGATACTACGTATTGACTACTATCTCAATTCCTCGAAACAAGGCGTATGTATCAATGAGCCACCCTGATGCACAGGAATACGGGCCGGAAAATATTTTTGGAAGTCCTTACTCCTTACCAGTTCTAAAGGGGAGCTCCTATGCCCCGACCTGCGCGGAGGGAGTACCGCGCCGCGTACCCCTTCCCAGGGAATGGGCCGGCCCAACTGGCTCCGCGGGCCGCGGCCGAAGCAAGTTTTTTTCCGGTTTTATTTTATGTTTTTCTTTTTCTTTTCTGTTTCTATACTAATATGAAAATGTATTTATATTTGTGGAATCAAGAACAAAAAAATGATGTAATAAAAAACAAAATATTTATTTGAATGATATTTCAAATGTGAACTTTTATGGCATTTGAATGATTTTTTAAATATGATTTTTTTATTGTTTAAATGATTTTTCAATAAGAACATTTATATCATTTGAACGATTTTTAAAACACGAACAATTATGTTATTTGAACGAAATTTCAATAAAATTTTTATTTTATTTGAAAGAATTTAAAAACATGAACAATTATGTTATTTGAACAAATTTGCAATAAAACATTTTATCTTATTTTAAACGAATTTTAAAAACATGAACAATTATCTTATATAAATCATTTTTGAATATGAACAAATTTCATATTTGAACAATTATGATTTTAAAAAGTAAACGATAATTAATTTTGAACGATTTTAACAAGTGAACAGAAAAATGTCGAGGAACAATAATTATTTTTGAACAGATTTAAAAAGTGAACATAAATTTTTTATGAACGAAATTATTTTGAACGATTTTAAAAGTGAACGAAAATTATTTTTGAATGATTTCAAAAAGTGAACAAAAAAGTCGGTGAACAAAAATTATTTTTGAACGATTTTAGAAAATGAACGGAAAAAGGTTTATGAACGGAAACTAATTTGAACGATTTTAAAGTGAACGAAAATTATTTTTGAACAATTTTTAAAAATGAACAGAAAAAAGTTCGGTGATTTTTATTTATTTTAATAAGAAAAAAAGAAAAACAAAATAAGAACGAAAAAACAAAAAAGTAAATAAAAAGAACCAAAAATAGAAAAAAATATAAAATAGAAAAAAGTTAAAAAAGAAAAAAGAAAATTGCAAAGAATAAAAACGAAAATATAAACAGAAAAACGAAAAAATAAAAGAAAAAGAAAAACGAAAAAATAAAAGAAAGAAAAAACCGAAAAAGAAGAAAGAAAAAAGAACGAAAATCGCCTCTTCTCTTTGTTCACCCGTGGTTGACCAAGCGACAGTCCAGTCTATTCCCTGTCATGTTCCATCGATCGGAATTCTACAGATTCAGTTCCTCCCATCGGTAAATTTCTAAATTCTTCTCCATTCTACTTCTGAAATTATTGCTAGTAGATGAAATTTCATGGAAATTGTGGCCAGGTTTTAAACATATGTATCATTTTCTTCCCTGCAAAAAGAAAGCTTTTTTTGTTAGGAGAATTTTAGTCTAATGTAAAATATTTATTTATATATTATGGACAGGTTTCTTCTCAAAATGAAAGCGCCATCACAATATGTTCCAGAGATATGAGTTGAAAAGAAAAGAGTCAGTATGCCCCCACTCAATATAATCTTGCAGGTCACTGAACCTTGGGCTTTTACGATGTATTTTGGAATATGAAAATGCAAGACATCTTTTCCTAATAACCTTGTTCTTTGTTTCATCAATATAGTAGACATTTGGATTTCTTATTACTTGTTCTTTTGTATTTATATGTTGTCTCTTATTATGTCATGTTATCTATGTTACAAGTTATAAACCATAATTTTATACAATGGATTATTGTTTGGAAATTTTATGCCTTAGTAAAGAGGTGCATCTGGGTGGCTCCAGCTCCAGCTCCGCCCTGCTGTACAATGCACAACATAGTGATATACCCACTAGTGAAAATGGGAGGAACTGAATCTGAAACTCGTTTAAAATTTACATAGATTGGTAAAAAATAGATTGTAGAGCAATGTTGCTGCAAACAGTTGTAAAAATACTTCAGAAATACCAGCTAGTGGTTTGATCATAGGAGAAGACTAGACCACAAATTAGTTTTATGCATATGATGGGCTGCCACCAATTTTCGAGTTGGCCTTAATAGTGTGGCTAGCAATGTGAAAGATTTTGAATCATCTACTTGACATAATGTAAATCTGTTACAAGTGAAATATATGGATGGCATCTAAATGTGAAGACAAATGAAAATTTGTTACAAGTGAAATACATGGATGTCTTCTCATTCTGAAGACAATTGGATATTTTATATAATGCCTCGAGCCCGTTTTGTTAGGCTTTACGACCGACTTTCCAGGCTTAAGCCTAAGCCCAACCAAACGGTAAAAAATGAACCCTGCTTTTGCATAGCCAACCACGCTTATTTGTACATAGAGCGTGAAACACGTCCATAGGTGCTTTGCCGTCTTTCCCCCCGAACCCACGCCCCTGCTCCTACCACTTACTCGCAATTACGGCCAAATTGCTATCACATATATTGACCAAGCCCCATGTATAAAACACCCAAGTTCTGGTCCCACACCTCATTTATCCCCCACGGCTAGCGATGGAATGCGAGGTCGCCCACAGTGTCCCTCCCCTCCGGCGCCGGTTGGCCGGAATAGGCCACCACCGTCGTGCACATCCACCTCGCGTCTCCACCTCTGTTCCACGCCCTCCCAAATCGCCTCCTCCGCCCAAGCTGCCCCCACCGGATGTAGGCCCGACCTACAGTTGTACCGGCGGTGTGACCCGACTGGCTCTCCGGCAGACCTCGATGCTCACCCGACCTACCTTGGTTGGACACTGCTGCTTCTCCTCCAACCGCTGCTGGCCACCTGTTGCTCTTCCTCACTTGACCTCCACGGTTCACAACCGAAGGTACACTCTTCTCTCCTTCTCTAATCACACCTAACAATGTACATGGCATGTAGTGAATTGCTTGATTCAAGTATGTATGGATATAGGAAATGCATATGTTGTATGGTAGTTTTATTTCCTAGGAAAATTATGTTGATTTGCTTGTATGGATTTAGGAGTTGGACATGTATGTGGTGTATTGATTGTTTTTGTACTTGGACATGTTTCGATGTATTGGTTCTACAATGTTGTATGTAATACTATTGGTTGCACATGTGGATTGTTGTATCATCTTTGATAAATATTGGTTGAACATGTGAAGAATAAATTATGTCGGAATGGTTATAGATGGAGAAGGCAAATTGGGATGATATCACACTAAAGTGTTTTTGTGAGATATGAAAGGAAGAAAATGAAACGAAAAATCATCTGTTTGGATGTTTGAATAATAAAGGTTACAAGCACCTTGATGAAAAATTCTTTGCTACCACAAAGAAAAGACTCACAAAGAAGTAATTTAAGAACAAATGGGACTTATTGAAGAACGAGTACACTCAATCCATGGAGTTGAAACTTGCCGCAACGGGACTTGGATGGGAATGAACAATGAGGTACTATTCAAGCCGATAATAATTGGTGAGAGATTCATCTTAAGGTGAGAGTGTCCGTAATTTATATAAAAATATTGCATTCAAGATATATCTGATGTACCCCCTCCGTCCCAAAAAGGATGTCATTTCTTTGTATAGATTTGAATGTATATAGACATTAAATTTCTTTGTCACGGAGGGAGTACTAGTTTAAATGTTATGTTTTCAGAATTACAGTAAGCATGTAAAGTGGCACCACATGGGACCTCCTAACTTGAAGGAGATGGATGTCATGTTTTCTAAAGTTCATGTCATCGGAGAAATAACTTCCATTCCTAGAGAGATAGCAAGTAGGTCTACTAATGATGACAATGATGATGATGGTGATGATAATGATGATATGGAGGTAGAAGAAAAGCGGTGATCTCCAAGAGCTAACTCACGGTTCATCCAAGAAGAAGAACAAAGAAGGTAAAATATTTGGTAAGCGCAAGGCCAAGCCCGTACATGATGAAGAAGAGAAGAACCCTTTTCTCCGTCTAATCAAACAAACATGTGGTAATACAATGAAAGAGTGACCGGTGAAGGGAAAACCAATCTTGTTGACAAGAGTAATACTCTTACCATGGCTAAAGTCCTTAATTTGATGGTGGAGTGTGGAGCCGTTGAACGGACACCTTTGTCTCACATTGCCACCAAAGATTGTGATGAAGCAGGCATATCGTGAGATATTCATGTTGATTAAACCAAAGAGGACCGATTTAATTGGATTCAAAAGGGAGCACAAAGAAATGAGGAAGTAACAAGTTGCATCCTTTTCATGAACGAATCAAGTGGTCATTGGTTGGAACTCTATAGTTTCTATGTAATGAACTATCTTAGTGGGTCATGTGTACATGTGGTGAACTATTATGGTTGTCATGTGTGAACGTGGTGAACTATTTTGATTGTCATGTGTGGATGTAGTGAACTATTATGGTTGTCATGTATGGATGCAGTGAACTATTTTGGTTGTCATGTGTGGATGTAATGAACTATTATGGTTGTCATGTGCTACGGAAAGTTAATTTTTGGCAACATTTCTATACCATTTGTTCGTATATAATTTGTTTATGCGAAGCACTCATGTTCTTTTCTCACAATTTCGTATATGGATACGAGTGATGATGGAAGTGATGATGAGGCTAATGAGAGCATGCATGAAGGAACCAGTAGAGATGACACATTTGGCATTTTATGTTGCTATGGTTGGAGAACTATGTAAGAAGTATAGTCGAACTTACTTGAACAAATTACCTTATCGTATTCCTCAACAATCTGGATATGAATGGGTAATGGAAAACCTTGATTGTGCAAAGAGTAGCTACATAATGTTTAGGATGTACCCGAATGTTTTAATGTCAATGCATGATCTCCTAGTGTCCGACTACGGATTGGCATCAAGGAGAGGCATGCCATTTTTGGAACCATTAGGCATGTTCTTACGGATTGTTGGGGCAAGTTGATAGCCAACAACATAAGACCCATCGATTATTCTTTCGCAACTCCACATTCAAGAGTTAAAGATGATCGATTTTGTCCTCATTTCGAAGGTGCTATTGGAGCAATAGATGGCTCTCACATACCTTGTGTAGTTCCAGGATCGGAGGTCGTGAAACATATGGGTCAACATGGATATACTTCTCAAAATGTGATGGTCATCAGTGACTCCGAGTTGAGGTTTAATTTTCTAGTTGTAGGATGACTGGGCTCAATACATGACAGAAGGATTGTAATTAAATCATACCTTCGTGGAGCATCGACATAAGTTTCCTTTTACCTCCGAAAGGTAATATCGAATTTTCTTTCTCTTCAACATTAATATTTACTTCCAAATATTATTTGTAATGCTAACTTGGTTATTATTTTGTAGGAGTTATGCTCTAGAGGCAAATAATAAAGGTGTTTTATTAGCATAACTCATAGATGTTCATAATCAATTTTATATCATGCTATAACTGTATTAAGCGGAAACATTAATACACGTGTGATATATAAACAACCAGGTCCCTAGTAGCCTCTACTTTGACTAGTCCATTGGTCAACGGATGATCAAGGTTTCCTGATCATGGACATTTATGTAAATTGGCAATGGAGTCGTGTCATTGTAGAATGACATGATGGACATCCACCCAGTGTAAGTTAAACGCAATAAGATTTGTCACGAATATCGGCATTGTGATAACTTAAAAGAAACGTAGTAGTAACCAAGTCCTTAGACCGTGAGATCATATTTAATCACTGTTCCAGAGGGAAACTTTGACTGCATCAACCATCACACCGTAACAGGGTGATCATAAAGGTGTCTATCAGGTTTCCTAAAGGAATACATTGAAGCGTATGCATCAAGAGCGGGATTTGTCCATGCGCATGACGGACAGATATCACTGGGCCCACTCGGTGATAGTACATCAAAGTCTTACAAGCATGTGACCAGGTCACGGAGATGTAATATCATGGAGACGAGTAAATGAGTTTGTTGGATAGTGAGATGGGGATCTCAGAAAAACTGATATTGTGTGACAAAAGGAATGGTGAACAACGTTAAGGTTCAAGCGACAAGGAACTTCGTGGAACGCACAAGGGCCATCATGGGTGTCCAGATCCCATTGTTGGTCATTGATCGGAGAGGGGTATCGATCGTGTCTGGAGTGATCCCGAACCGTAGGGTGGCACACTTAAGGGTAGACGACGCTTAGGAATAGTTACGCTACCGTAGAGAAATGAGAAACGAACTCCGGAATTGTTCCGGGAATTATCCGATGATGATCGGAGGAGTTCCGAAGTGTTTTGGAATGAGAGAGAATTATCCGATGAAGATCGGAGGAGTTTCGAAGGAGTGTCGGAACTAAGGGAGAAGTATCTGATGGAGATCGGAGGGCAACGAAAGGAATTTCGATGCGGGATAAATTAAATAATATGTATTTAATATTAATGAATGTAATTAACAATAAATATGTAATTTATAATTAAGGGCAGTCCACTTGAAAGAGCCTCACCCGAAAGGGGAGGCCCAAGTGGGGGTGCGCCCCAAAGGAGGAGGGGCGGGCCGCACCCCTCATTGGCTGGCCGAATTGGGACCATTGGGGTGGCCGGCTTCCCACCTTGGCTGGCCACACCATGTGGGTTTAGTCCCACATGGCTAAGCCAAAGAGGTTGGCTCCCCCCTTCCTCCTATATAAGGAGGTGCCCCCTCTCCCTTTGAAGGCATCCCAATTTCTTCTCTCTCTCTCTCACGTGTAGTTCCGGAATATTGGAGCTGCATATGTTAGAAGCGTTTCTCTACCAAATACCACCGCCGTGATATTGGTGCTTCAGCCGAGCTTTTCATCTTCCGCTGCTGCTGGACCGGAGCCGGGGGATCGTCGCCTACACCGTACGTGTGTAATTCCTCGGAGGTGCTGCACTTGTGGCACTCGTCGCCGGTACGACTCCACGACCTTGAGGTCGGCGTCATACGACTTCATCGCCAACATTCATCGGAACGCAACGCTTTCGGTCTTCAAGGGTATGAATACCAATTTCCTCCGTTACTTTATACCTGCATAGTAATAGATCTTGGCTAGTTGTGGTTATCGTCGGTAGGAAATTTTTTGTTTTCTGCACATGAACCCTTTCAGTGGTATCAGAGCTGATCTATACGTAGATATATAGTACAGTTAGAACAAATAGAAATATGTGGGCACTCGGTCATATAATTGGTTACCCACTCACGTGCACTTGTTCATACTGTTGGATTGCTTGATGAAGCGGCCCAGACCAACCTTACGCGTACTCTTACGCAAGACTTGTTCCGCAATTGACATATGGCTTGTACCATATATGCGGCTGGCGGGTGTCTGTCTCTCTACTAATGGTGGTATGGCATTTTCAATGGAGGGCACTGATACGTGTCAAACGTATTTATAATTTTTTATTGATCCATGCTAGTTTTGTGATGTTGTCACATGTTTCTACTATCTTATTACATCATTTTTATGCATTTTGTCAGACAAACCTATTGACAAGATGCCTAGTGCCAGTTTCCTGTTTTTGCTGTCTTTTCGTTTCAGAAACTTACCACAGGAAATATTCTCGGAACGCGCTGAAAATTTACGAGGATTTTTTATTCGCCAAGATGGAGTTTCAGTCCAGAGGGCAGCCCTGGGGGCCACCCACAGGGCATGGACGACCCCCAGCCGCGGCCTTCCCTAGGGCGGCGGGTGGGACCCTCCCCTGCTCCTGGTGGGTCCCCTCGGCCCCCTCCAACGCCTATAAAATCAGATTAATCCCAAAAACGTCGGGGCGGCCATTATTTTCCAGAGAAGTCTCCTCGAGGCGCCGCCACCATAAACCCTAGTTTGGGGGTGATTCTGAAGCTGATCCCGGCACCCAGTCGGAGGGGAGATCGATCCCGGAGGACTCTTCATCGCCATGCCTTCCTCCGGGATGATTTGTGAGTAGTCCCACCATGGACTACGGGTCCATGGCAGTAGCTAGATGTTAGTCTATCTCCCTTATGCTTCATGTATTATGATCTTGTGAGCTGCCTAACATGATCAGAATCGGTTATTGTAATGCTATGTGATGTGTTTGCTGGGATCTGATGGATTATGAAGTTATGATCAGATTGTGCATGATTCTGATATGTTGATTTATGTTCTTGCATGCTCTCCGATGTGCGTAGTTACTTTGGCCAAGTGATTGTGTGTATCTCCAAGAGGGAGTATTTATGCTAGATAGTGGGTTCATGCCCCCTTTTGTTCCTGGGCACGAGTGACAGAAACGTCTAAGGGCGAGGGTGTGCTGTCGCTACTAAGGGTAAAATAGCGGTGTTAATGTCTCTTTTGATATTAGTATTGCTTACTTCATACGGTTTACTTAATGCAAATGCCTGTTGCTTGAAACTTAATACCATTGGGTGACAGGCTGGATAGCGATCCCACGGTGGACTTTTTAGACAAAGACGCAGTTGAACTCAACGGTCTTTGTTAGTTGTCGTGATGCCTACATAAATATTATCATGTTCTCTATGTCATAGCTAGATTAAGTTTATGTTATAATATTGTCAATTACCTAGCTGTAATTTGTTTACCCATCATATGAGTGTTTTATTTACTTGAGAGACTCCACTAGTGAACCCATGGCCCCCGGTCCATCTTTTTACATTGATTGCAACCTTTATTAATCACTTTTTATCATCATTACTCCTCTGGTCCACTTTCATATTTTCATCTATTTCACTATTCAATTAACCGCTTTGTTTTCTGCGAGACCGGAAAGATTGCCAACCTTTCCGCCGTTGGGGGCAAAGTAATTGGTTGAGTGTGTGCAGGTCCACGTCTGTTGAAGATTAAGTACCAGAGATCTTCAACATTCACTTTGTTGTTGATTTTAAAGTCCTACTGGTTCGATAAACCTCGGTTCGTTAACGAGGGAAAACTGCTACTTACTACATCCACGCCTTCGCTTGGGGCACAACCCAACGCTACCATCACCGATCATCAAGTAGTTTTCTGGCGCCGTCACTACCAGGGAAAGGCCTATTAGTGGCGCACCTTTTTTGAATTCTGTGGCGCATCCTGGAAAAAGTGGGATGCGCCACAGAATTCTCGCCACTAAATTATATTTCTGTGGCGCACGCCGGTGGTGCGCCACAGAAATGTCAAGATTCTGTGGCGCATCCCACTACCGTGCACCACAGAAATATTTCAGTGGCGCATCCCACTACCGTGCGCCACAGAATTTTTTTTTAATTTCAAAAAAAAGGGCGGCCAGATCTAGATCCAGATCTGGATCTAGATCTGGCCGCCGGAATTTCGCTGGAATTTTGTCGGAGCTCGTCGGAGGCCGTGTTGCCGTGGGTGGAGGATGGGGGTCGCCGAAGATGGTGGAGGAGGAGAAGGATGTCGCCGGAGGAGGTCACCGGAGGTGGAGGTGGAGGAGGAGGTCGCCGGGGTGGTGGATGAGGTCGCCGGGATGGAGGAGGAGGTTCGCCGGAGGTGGTGGAGGTCGCCGGGGCGGAGGAGGTCGCCGGGTAGAGGAGGAGGAGGTCGCCGGGGTGGTGCTGGTGGAGGAGGTCGCCGGAGGTGGAGGAGGAGGAGAGAAGATGTGGAGGAGAGGAGAGGAGAGGAGAGGAGGAGGGGAGAAGATGTGGAGGAGAAGGGGAGAGGAGAAGCGGAGAGGAGAAGTGGAGGGAGAAGTGGAGGAGAAGGGGAGAGGAGAAGTGGAGGAGAGGAGAAGTGGAGGGAGAAGTGGAGGAGCGAAGGAGAAAATAGAGGGAGAAGGGGCTGGCGGGATTCAAAATTTGGAATCCCGCCGAACAATTCTGTGGCGCATGGGCTAGACATGCGCCACAGAATTGTCTTTTTTTATTTTTTTTATTTTTTTGATTTTGCTGGAAAAATTCTTCTGTTGGCCATAACTTTTTTTTAATTTGGAATTTTGAGAATCTAAAAAAATTCCAACCGGGTAAACCCCGGTGAGGGCGGATCCGAAATTTTCTCTAGTTTTTTTAAGGTATTAAACGCATTTTTTCGACGTCGTATGCAAAAGTTATGCCCGTTTTAATATTTTTTCACCTACTTTTGGAAAAAAAGTCAAAATGTATATTTTAAATTTTTCCAAACAACTAGACCCAAAACCTTCCCTACATCTAAAAGGATTTTATTTTTTTGAATTTTTTATCATTTTCTTTCACTTCGTGCAAAACTGAAAAGGCGATCCACAGGGGGGGTGTGGGGGTGGGATCTGTGGCGCATGCAAAACTATGCGCCACAAAAAATATTTTCTGTGGCGGATGCAAAACTATGCGCCACAGAATGTGGTTCACCTATAGCTAGTTTCCTAGTAGTGCGTTGCCGAGGACTTTGGAGTTACAGCAAGGGGAGTCTCATACTCTCAATCATTTTACTTTGTTTTTGTCTTGCTTGCTTTATTTCTCGTTTAGTATATTTTTCTTGTTGCAAAATTTTAAAACCCAAAAAAATGAGTGTAGTATTTGATGCATGTAAAATGCATACATGAACTCTGCATTATAATACTCATAATTCAATCATATTTGCATCATATAAGGGTTATATCATTGTTTTATAATGATTTTGGGACGATTTCATAGTTTTCCTATTTTTCTGGAATTAACCCTGCACTGGCAGAAAACCCTATTTTCTATATTTTGATGTTTCAGGGACCCAAACGACGACCAATTGACCTGAAAATTTACGAGGATCATTTTTTTGGAAGGAAGAAAGCGCAGGAGCGAAGGAAGCGAACAAACGGAGACCCGAGGGCCAAAAGAGGTGGGCCCACACGGCCAGATTCCTTGGCCACGTGGGACCCCCCATCTGTGGCCTCGTGGCTCCGATGTCGTCCGTTTTCATCTCCGTGGCTTCATATTGACCTAAAGCCGACTATAAAAATAGTCCCCTGGGGAGTTTCGCGAGGAGGCGTCAGAGAAACCCAAAACCACGAAATAGAGATTCAGAAGGCTGCCGCCGGAGAAGATCGGAGGGGGGAAATGCCGCCGGAATCACCTCCGAAGGGCTCCACCCCCCTCCGGCGTGGTCATCGTCAACATCTACAGCAAGATCATCTCCATCTCTTCACTGTAAACTCTTGGCAAACATGATGTATGATGCAATATACTATTCCCTTGATCTATTGTGTCTCCCCATCTATGTTTGAGAAGTGATTGGTTCATGGCTATAGTGAAATAGTTCGTTGTTTGGTTGCATACAAGTTTTGTTATCTTTTATGATTGTCTTTATGTACAATATATGAGTGCATGCATATGTTGTGGAATGCATGTAAGGTGATCACCGGTAATGTAATGGAGTGAGGGAGACTTGGGAGGACATGTAAACCTGAGACCGAGTCATGAAGTTACTTTATTGGGGGATATACATAGGGGACTTTAGAACTTAAGGCTATGGTAGGACTTTTATGTCTTAATAAATCTTGTGTAGTCATTTACTTGGCCATAAGAACCATCATAAGGGGTTTTAGTTCATTCACTTGGCTACACCTATTAATGGCTCCTTTCTAGAAGAAACAATTAAGACTGAAACATGTGCTTCACTAATTGTGACAACCACACGAATGAAATAACAATTTCTAGAACATTTGCTCCCTTGAGATATTTGCTACTTGCTACTTTGAGAAACTTGCTTGAGAAAACTGCTGAGAGAAACTTGCTCTAAGAAACTTGCGTTCGAAGCTTGATTGAGAAACTTGTTACTAGATAAACCCATTCCACATCACTTGCTTTCATTAGTTAGTTCCTTTCATATTTCAACTCATTGCCTTGCACAAACGGCCATATAAGAGGGTTATAAGGCTTTAGAGAACGCAAATTCAATCCTGCTCCCGAGCTCACCAGCTCCTGCTTTTTTGCACGAAAATAAAAAAATAGTAAACCTTCATGAAAAAATCTTAAAAAATTGGAGACAGACGCATACAAGTTTTTCACACTCGTGAATTTTTTCGGAATGAAAAGACATCCCCTGCGATCTGTGTAAAAAAGACAAAATCAGCTTTTTCAAAAATGTGTTTTTAGATCTATTTTGACACACTCACTTTGTCTTTTTTGTGCAGAGCACAGGCGATGTCTTTTCATTCCGAAAAAATTCACGGGTGTGAACAACTTGTATGCGTGTGTCTCCAAATGTTTTAAGATTTTTTCATAAAATTTTACTATTTTTTTATTTTCACCGAAGTAAGCAGGAGCTGGTGAGCCCGGGAGCAGAAACGCCGCTCCCGAGAACGGAAATTCAATCCTGCTCCCGAGCTCACCCTTTAGAGAATAGATAGTTTACCTTCAGCTCCTCATGGGTTGGACGCTCAAATACTTATTCTTGTTTGCATTCCATACTAACATATAAATCTAAAACACAAAAAAACAACCAAACAATTATAGATCTGTATAATATCTATCTTGAGTTAGGACATGAAGTGTTTGAGGAGAAAATTAGATTTTATTTGCA
The DNA here is from genome assembly GCA_012064385.1 of Puccinellia tenuiflora. Classification (NCBI taxonomy): domain Eukaryota; kingdom Viridiplantae; phylum Streptophyta; class Magnoliopsida; order Poales; family Poaceae; genus Puccinellia; species Puccinellia tenuiflora. Next base: position 31,165 of record QRDG01001908.1, on the reverse strand, counting down.
TAACAATCATGTTTGTGGTAGTACTAATTCTTTGAACACCTTTATTGCTAATGCTAAGGAAAACCTTAAGCTTGGGAAAGTTTGTTTTGATGTATATGTGATGCATGTAAAATGCATACATGAACTTTGCATTATAATACTTGTTTTCCATTCATATTTTCATCATATAAGGGGTATATTACTGTTATTTAATGATTTTTGGTAATTAATAATAATTTCCCCTTTTTATGGAATTAATCCTGCGCATGCAGAAAACACCTATTTCTTTCCCTATTTGTTTCAGGGCCTTAACGACGTCATAATGAGCTGAAAATTTACGGGGATCATTATTTTGGAAGGAGGAAGACCTAGGAGCGAAAGAAGCAAGCGAACGGAGGCCGGAGGGGCAAAAGGGGGTGCCCCACGCGGCCTGGTACTGTAGCCGCGTGGGCCCACCTCTTTTGGCCCTCGTGGCCCCGTTTGCGACGATCCTTCTTCCCGAAGCTTCCTCGTGACCTGAAAACGACTATAAAAATAGACCCCCAACGTTTTCCAGAAGGAGGCGGCGGAGAAACACGAAACCAGGAACAGAGAGACAGAAGGCTGCCGTCGGAGAAGATCGGAGGGGGGAAACGCCGCCGGAATCCACCTCCGGAGGGCTCCACCCCCCTCCGGCGTGTTCATCATCAACATCTACAGCAAGATCATCTCCATCTCTCCACTGTAAACTCTTGGCAAACATGATGTATGATGCAATATACTTTTCCCGTGATCTATTGTGTCTCTCCATCTATGTTTGAGAAGTGATTTGTTCATGGCAATAGTGAAATAGTTTGTTGATTGGTTGCATACAAGTTTTGTTATCTTTTATGATTGTCTTGATGTACAATGTATGAGTGCACGCATATGTTGGGGAATGCATGTAAGGTGATCACCGGTAAGGTAATGGAGTGAGGGAGATTTGGGAGGACAAGTAAACCCAAGATCGAACCATGAAGTTATTCTATTGGGGGATATATGGGAGACCCTAGAACTTAAGGCTATGGTGGGACAATTATGTCTTAATAATTCTTGTGCTGCACATTAGATTGGCTATGAGATCCATCATAAGAGTTGTGTAATTTGCTCATTACTTGGCTACACCTATTTATGGCTCCCCCTAGAAGAAACAATTAAGACTAAAACATGTGCTTCACTAATTGTGACAACCACACGAATGAAATAACAATTGCCAGAACATTTGCTCCCTTGAGATATTTGCTACTTGAGATCCTTGCTACTTACTGCTCTTAGAAACTTGCATTAGAAAACTTGCTCTTAGAAACTTGTTGCTAGATAAACCTGCTCCACATCACTTGCTTCCATTAGTTAGTTCCTTTCATACTCAGATTTATTGCTTTGCATAAAAGGCCATATAAGAGGGTTATAGGGCTTTAGAGAATAGATAGTTTACCTTCAGCTCCTCGTGGGTTCGACACTCAAATACTTATCGAATTGTGCTACAGTGATTCCTTGCTCTTGGGGATTATCAAGTACTTTTCTGGCGCCGTTGCCGGGGAGTGTAGCGCTAGGCTTCTATTCTTGTTTGCATTGCTAGTTTATTTTCAGTACTTTTTTTATATATAAATCTAAAACCCAAAAAAATGGATGAGCAGCAGCAGCAATCGGAGAGCATGCAAGAACATAAATTACTCATATAAGAATCATGCACAATATAAACATAACTTCATAATCCGTCGGATCCCAGCAAACACATCACATAGCATTACAATAATCGATCTTGATCATGTTCGGCAGCTCACAAGATCATAAGACATGAAGCACAAGAGAGAGAGACTACCAACTAGCTACTGCCATGGACCCGTCGTCTAAGGTGAGACTACTCACAAATCATCCCGGAGGAAGGCATGACGATGAAGAGCCCTCCGGGATCGATCTCCCCTCCGGCAGAGTGCCGGGATTAGCTTCAGATTAGACGCTGAACTAGGGTTTTCGGTGACGGTGCGTCGAGGTCAAGTTTCTGGAAAATAATCGCCGCCTCAACGTTTTTAGGTTAAAAGGGATTTTATAGGCGTCGGAGGGGGCTGAGGGGATGCCCCAGGAGCAGGGGCGGGTCCCACCCGCGGGTTCAGGTGGGGCTGCGGCAGCAGGCCGCCCCTGCCCTGTGGGTGGCCCCCCAGGCTTCCCTTTTGTCCACAGGTGTCTTCCATCGCATAAAAAATCTCCGTAAATTTTCGTCCAATTCCGAGAATATTTCCAGAAGTAAATTTTCTGAAATACAAAAAACAGCAAAAACAGGGAACTGGCATTGGGCATCTTGTCAATAGGTTAGTCCGACAAAATGTATAAAATGATATAAATGACAGTAAAAACATGTGACAATATCACAAAACTAGCATGGATCACTCAAAAATTATAGATACGTTTGAGACGTATCAGTCACACACACATTACATTAGATGTTAATAGATGATGTGTGCTACCTATATTGTTTATATTAGATAAAATGCGGTAGAAATATAGGTGATCCCTCAAGAGAAATACCAATGTCGTGTTCTCCCTTAGTATGCACCACCAAGAAAGTTCACCGTTATGAAGGCAGGCCGTGACGATCCGGTGTCAAACATATCTGCATTCGCATACTGTGGGTGAAAACCATTTATGCACTGCAATATACTAAGGTTATATTGGCGAGCTTAGCATGTACAGACATGGCCTCGGAACACAGGAGACCGAAAGATCGAGCATGAGTTCCATGGATGATGTGATTGACAAGGTGATGTCTACCTTTCAAGCTATATCATCGGCCGTGAAGATCGGGGGTGGTGTAGTGGATTAGGATCGTGTGATCACTAAAACGACGATGAGGGATGTTTTTTTTAGTGGGAGTTCTTATAGTTGTAAAAACATGAACTCTTATTATGAACATAGTCTAAATTACTTTGCTAAAATCTATGTAGATAAATAACCTGTTCGTTAGCCCTCTTTAAACTTAAACACAATCCTGCGATTGAGAAACTTAGAAAGGTGCGTCCAACTTCATAGTTTTGTACCGTAGCTTGAGGATACTCCTTGTTTCAAACTTTCAGCTCCATATGGTACAAAACCCGTTAGGAGATAAACCGGAGATTCTGCTGATGAAGAGATAATTTGGATTATCAAGTTTATACGGATAATTACATCATAGTCCAGTATGTTATGATCTCTCCCATAAAGAATGAATTGCGAGTGCGCGTTGATAGATCGCGATCATTTGTAATGTTCGCTGAACTCGATGCACTGTATGCACCGCAAGTCAGGTTGATGAGATTTTTCAGCTTTAAAAGAATGCGTGGCAATCATGCTTGATGACACTGGAATGCCATGCTCAGCTCAAGTACTGGATGACATACATTTTGCTTATGATGAGGTGATGCACTTGCTGCTCACCCCAGATGCAAGTAGGTTGTCATAGAATATGTAATGCAAGGGAAATCGTTCACCTTCATGAATTCTTGATTTTATTGAAAAAACCAAGGAGATGAAACAGATCACCGGGAAGTCATCAATGATGATGGTATATATGATATACGAGTTATGAATGTTTTACCTAAAACAAGTACTCGCTGTAGTGACTGAGTTATGATACTGGTCATGTTTTATGAAACAAGATTTTCTGCTTGAGTTGCTTGATAGGACAAGGAGATGATGTGTGTTGGTAATGGTAAGCAATATGTTGTGATGGCCATCGGCACTCTCCCCCTACATCTACCATTTGAATAAGTTATTTATAATCGCTTGTTAGCTTGATCATTGTAAGTGTGTCTTGCCTCTGGCGACACGATTATTCATATATATTAGTGACAAGTCGTTGTCCTATATTTATGAGTAATATCATTTATGGTCATACATCGATTATAAATGGATTGTTCTTATCTAGACGGTGGTAGATCCCGCATTCATAATATTAATGCCAAAAGGATACAAACTTAGTAATGACACCGCATTTGTGTGGCACTATCGTTTGAAGTCATGTCTATGTTATATGGATGAAGAAGCTCCATTCTGATGGATCTCTGAGTCTTTAGATTTTGGTCTTTTGACACATGCAAATTGTCCTTCATGGATGAAGATAACTAAGACTCCGTCTTCGGTTTAAGGAAGCGGGCATTTAACTTGTTGACATCCATACATGTTGATGTGTGTGTGTGGAATGATACAGATCCTCAAGTAAAGTATAGATAATTATTTAAGTGAATAAATTCTCTATGAATGAAGTTAAGAGTATTAGGCACTGGATCTATATTGTATATACATCAAAGAGCTTAATAACACTAAGTCAGAATATTTGTCTAGACTAGATTCTGAAGGTGTTCGGAGTGGAACAAGCAAAGAAGGAGTTCTTACTTGTATGACTAGGTAAAATATTGAGTTTATCTTGACATGTCAGCGATAACTAATGAAAATGTTGTCTGACATCCACTATGCCTTAGCCATAGATTTTGCCATGTTTATTGTGCTGAATGCTCAACCTGGTGTGACCCTAGTTCTTGGTTGAAGAACGGGTTCTAGAGCGATTCCTGGATGGATCGATGAACAAACGTTAAGTATATCCTTCAGTGTCTGGAGAGAACTGAAGATATTTTTTCTGGTCTGAGTGAGAGTGTAGACAACTTGCTGTAAAGAGTTACAATCCCGTAAAGAGTTAAGATGATGCAAGTTATGACACTATGACTAGAAAACTCATATATGAGAAGTCTGTTGTTTAAGATAGAACATGTTTAATTTGCGAAGTCGCATATGATTGCACTGTCACACAAATCTACATAGGTATAGGAGTATATGGCTATTTCAGAAGTATAATTTGCGAAGTCGCATATGATTTTGGACTTTTCACCACTAATAGTTGAAAACTCACATCCTGTTTGCCAAATGTGTTCCAAGGTTCACAATAACTTACCATGATAGCAACTTTCCCATAGCCGACAACCGAAAACTGCTTATTTGAAAGCCACAGCCCAACCAAACAGGCTCTTAGTCCCAATGAAGCATGTTACTTCATGTAATTCTAAATTTATAAGTTGAAAATTTATTTCATGTTATAAGTCAGATATGGGTGTATATACCATCTATTCAGCTCGAGATGAATGCTAAGGTAACAATATAGCAACAACTTAATTCTAGATTAAGAACATAATTGAGAGTCGTCTAGTTGTGTGTTTCATTAATATTTGAATTGACTTGCAAGTAGTGTGCGTTGTTCTTTCGATCAATATATACCTTTTGATCTAATTAACCTTCTGAACGGTTGGCCTTCAAACTGATACATGTGGAAGATACGTGGTCAGGCAATGGTTTAGTTTAAATTCATAGGCAAAGAGGAAACATGAATTTTTGTACTATAACAACAGTGAGCAATGAAGTAACACAACCTGGTGCACTAGTATCTATTATCTCTATCCAAGACTTCCGTAGATGTAAACCTTTGAATTTTTCCTTTGAGGGGAACTGACATCGCCATCTCTATTTCAACGATAAGATCCAACATACGCTCATATTGCTCACTAAATGACACACTTTGCATTTTATGTATGAAAGAAAAAACAGAATGAAACAATCAACATGAATGAAACTAGAAGCTTTTCCCGAGTAAGTGGATATATAGAAATTACAAAATCTACAATGTATAGTAAGTAAAACCTTAGATCACAGAAATCCCCGGAATATTAATTGTACAATGCTAAAGTGCCCATGTCTGGTGTCTTCTGCTATGATTCAGAGGTGAGGGGAGAGGAGATGGGGATATATGCGAGGATATTCAGAGAGTGGACTACATCAACTACGAGATGCCATACATGCAAGAGAGAAGCAGCCACTGTTGCCATTCTCAACCACCTATGGGGGTTTTCCTTGGGTCCCGAGAGGAGACGGATAAGGAACACATGCAAGAAAGTTGTACATAACTAGCATAGAAAATTTATTTGCAATTTGAGTTGGAACATACTCTATTATTATGATATCCAACTTCAGATGATCGATGTGTGCTTCTCCAAGATGTATGTCTGGCGTCATGTTGTAATCCCGTCGTAGATCATAGCGACATCTCCAACTTTTGCATAAATCATTACATCCTGGAACCCTTAGATTGGAATAATAACAAGAATAGGAAGCACGGAGATGAACACTCTCTATCTACTTGAATTGTTTGCTTCAAGTCCACATGTATAATTGGAAGGTCAAATACGAAAAGCAAATGAAAATTTTCATCCATTCATACCTATGTTGGCAGCATTAATTTTATAAGTGGACAAGTGAAAGAAGGAACATACAATGTTGATTTTATTCATAGCTATATAGTTCTTCCTATCCTTGTGATCTACCATTACTTTCCTATAATGTTCCAGCATCAACGGAGCTAATGCCTTTAATGGGAACTGTTTTAGTCACTGACCATATTTATAAGTTTAAAACACTAATAGAAATATTGAATCGCTAAATTTTCAAAATATACATTATCATATTTTTTAATACAAAAATTTCAAAGTTGAGAACGGTGCAAATACTTTGAAAGAATTTTCAAAAAAGAACCTCAATCCGACTTTTCCCTGTTGGCTCATTAATCAAATAATATTTACCCAACAAAGTTACTTCTAGCTCAGATGCAGCCACATGCCCACATCTGAGATTTAGTAACCCTCAATTCAACATATATTCCTTAGCCACTTGAACAAGAGGAAGCATACGTGAACAATTATCTACATAAACATCCCAGTATGATCACTAGTGGAGAACGGGCCTCTAGTCCCGGGTCGGAACTGGCTTTAGTCCCGAATTTCCATCCGGGACTAGCCAATCGGGACTAGAGCCCCCCTCCCCCCCTTAGTCCCGGTTTTCCACGACCCGGGGTAAAAAGGCCGTCCATGAGGCCGCACGCGGTGCTGCGAGCTGGAGGACCTTTAGTCCTGGGTTGTAACACGAACCGGGACTAAAGCATGTCCTACCGCGGCAGGGTTTTCTGCTGTTTCTCTGCCGCGGACGGATTGTCCTGCCGTGGCAGGGTTTTCTGTTGTTTCTCTGCCGCGGCCGGATTTTGTGTTTTTTTCGTTTTGTGTTTTCCATTTCATTTCTTTTTCAATTTGTGTTTCATTTTAATTTCAAACATGTTTCCGTACACATATTATATGCTACTACATACACACAGTACACACGTTGATGCATATATATAATATTCGATATCTTGCGAGCATACATATATAAAATTTGATATATACAACTATTTAATTACATGGAGATCACTAAATTAGTTCATCGTCCTCCGCATGATGTTCTCCCTTGCTATCAATGACCTCCTTGAACAGAAATCCTGCCAATTCCTCTTGACTTCCTCGTATGCGCTCGTCTGGTAGGAGCTTCTCCCGTATATTCATGATCTTTAAGAAGGAGATAAATATGGATATATATCTATAAGTTGAATGAAACTGAACACAATTGATGGTAATAAAATAAAACTATGAATATTGTTTACGTACTTGAAGTAAGTTCGTATCAGCTTTCCGCTCACTGGTCAACAACCGAATGTACTCGCAAACGTAGAATGCACATAAATGAGTCCCCCGTGGCTGCTCCAAATCATTCACCATTTTATAAGTTAGCTCATCCTCGAATGGACCTTGTATTTTCTATTTGAACCGTGTCCAACACCTGCTAGGCAAAGAAAATGAACAAAAGAGATATTAATTACTTGATATCAGGAAATGAACGAAAGAAGCCGATATAACGCGAAAATGATTGAAATTACATTTGGAGCATTGCTTTCATGTCGCTCCACTGCTTTTGGTCCCTATTTAATGAGTCCATGACTTCAACTCGTGACTTGTCAGGTTCCATGCTTAGCAAAATCCAGTGAAAACTGCGGACGTTTACATTTGCATAACTCATCAATTGAGAGGCAATTTACTATGCACATAGGTAGCTACACACCCTCTCTATGGTTGACACGTATCCATCTGGTCAAAGCTGGTTACACCCCCGCTGCCCTCAAACCTGCGGTGCATGGTTTGTTAGTGTAGTAGCTATAGCTTCCCGTGAACGTTCTCTCTCCTCATTATCTTCTCCAGTCGCTTCGGCTGGCCAGGAAACAGGAATCCATGAACCACCTCCCACGATTTCTCCCACCTCCCATGATTCCTCCCAATCCAGCACAGACGCATCGGTCGGGATGCGCGCCGCCCCGTGGCCTTGCTCCACCATCACGGCTGGCAGCTCCTCCGCGCCGTAGGTGCCCCCGGAAGCAGAGAGGAAGCTAGCGACACGGCAATGGAAGCCACTCCGCCCTATCGGCCAGTGGCAGTGGATGGCGGCGACGGATTTGCGACGACCGCGATGGAGCCTGCTGGGGGTCCGCAACCGATGGCTGGGCGTCTAGCTCCTCCTCTGCGCTGTAGGTCGGCTCGGGAGGTCGAGCCGTGCTCCCCCGCTGTGCCCTCTAGCTCTGGTTGAAACTGAATCTTGCGGTGGGGATGGTTGACTATCGTTGGGGTTCGAGCTCGAGGAGGATAGGGACGGCGCCGGGGTTGGGAAGGACCAGGACGGTGAGCGCGGAGCATGCAGGTGTGGTGGTGGGGAGACCGGTTGGCGACGAGACAGATGATTAGTGAGAAAGGGACAAACAATGTCTAGAGAATGAATCAGTACCAACATAACACAGTCAAACTTGCTACAGTAATGTACAAATATCGATTCGAATCTAAACATTGATCCGACGACAGCCGGGGGGTGCGTAGCTACCCATGTGCACAGCAAGTCTTTCCTCCTCATCAATTACACTTAACATCGAGTAAGCAAAAAAGAATGTGTACAAGACAGAAACACTCACTCGACGTTGTAAGGAAATAGTATTTCCTTATAGAAATGATTCTCAACTAAAAAGGTGTACAGATCATGCTCCACGTCTTTGGGGTGCTCGTGTAACGTATGTTCATTGACGATATATGGGTCAATGAACCCAATGTCATAGACATTATTTCTTTTGCATACGAGCATCTTCATTCTGCATAATAGCGTATAAAAGAATATAGCTAGTCAGGATAATATATTACAGGCAATGAACAAGCTGAGCTACAGACTTAATTAATTACAGAAATAAATCACTTATAGACAATAGCAACCGAGGATAGATTTGTCGAGGGCGCGCTGATTGTATAACTGAAACAATTCGTCCATTTGAATCTGTATCAAATAAGCTTTGAAGTGATCCTCCTTTCTAACGTCCGCCAAAAACCATTCTTTCGAGTACTTTCTTGTTACCGTCATATACCAATTGTGCATCATTCGCATATTTGTTGATAGCTGTGTTTCCTCCACATGACTGACCAGAGGCTGCCCTTTGACATACTGCTGTGCCATCTCGCACATTGGCGGTTGTTCATAGCCTAACAGTTGACCAATAGACATACCCAATGCGTCAGCATTTTCTTTGGCCTGCGTTACAGTTATACCCATTTCTCTAGCAGCACTTATGGCTCTAGGGTCCAATAATTGGAAGTCCTTATCCATAACGGCTCTTAATACACGGAAGAAATCATTCATGCCATTAATGAACTCGCCAGAGCGTCGGTCAGTAGTGTACATCCATTGCCGGGGCATCTGCACTATTATATAAGTATATATCAAACGCAATCACGATGCTAAAATTAGTAATTGCTTTAAAGACTCGTAAGTTATTTTAATGCTATAAACACAACAAAAAACTAATGGTAGCGCGCGTTGGGCTGAACAAAATCACAACTTCAATTTTATTGCTTTTTTATTTAACCCTAATACATCTCGAATAATCTAGATAATATCACTTATACATCTCGAATATTACCACTCGCCCAATCAAACTGGGCGTCGACCCTCAGGTCCTGAGCCACGGGTGGTGAATACCCAAAGAGAAGGAACCATCACAGGATCATAGCTCGGGTGAGATCCCTGAAGAAACTGCCAGGTATTAGAGACCTGGTTTCCAACGCAATCATATATCAACGGACGTGCTCGTCCTCCTCCCTGACACGGCGACGTACCACCTCCTCGGGGGCCGGCTCCCTCTACATCGATTGTCGCCACCAAATAAGCTCCGGGTCGACGACGGGACCCTGATTCCTCACCAAGCTGCGACTCCCGGAAGGTAGCACCTCCCAGTGCCAGCCCGGCAGAGCCCAGTCCCGTACATCGCCCCTCTGGTCCAATAGGGACATCGTCGTCGAGAACAATAAACTAAAAACACCTAATTCAAAAATTCTATTTCTACACTAAAAAAGTAATACTACAAAAGTAATACTAAAAAATTAGGGTTAGTAAAAATTAGGTTAGATAATTAGTGTTAGCAAAAATTATCCTTGAAGTTAGCAAAAAATTAGGTTAAAAACTAGTGTTAACAAAAATTATCCTAATTGGGTTAGCATAATTGGGAAAAATTCCAGGAACTGTCAAATTAGAAACCCCTAATGGAATTACATATGATGTCGGACATCATATGTAATCCTATTAGAGGCTTCTAATTTGATAGCTCGTGGAATCTTTCCCAATTTTCTAACCCAATTTTCTGCTAACACTAATTTTTGAACCCAATTTTTGCTAACACTATTTTTTGCTAATTTTTCTTAACACTAGTTTTCTAACCCAATTTTCTGGTAACACTAATTTTCTAACCCAATTTCTAACTAGTATTATTATGGGACTTATTAGCATATTAATATTTCTAACTAGTAAATCTAACTAATTAACCACCTAAATCATCTATTAAATCATCGAGCTCATAAATTTCAAACCGAATTTTATTTTCGGCATCATTTCACTTCTATTACTTATTATGTTCACAAATATAACATGTTTTTACACAAATTTGTAAACAAAAATTCTATAAAAAAATTGTACACAAAAATTCTATCAATTCTACATGAAATTCTACACAAAATTCTAACAATTCTACACAAAATTCTAAAAAAAAATCTCACCTAGGATTTCGCCGGTGCGGTCGATGGAGACGGCGCCGGTGACGGCGAGGGAGACGGCGACGGCGACGGCGGCGGCCGCGGCGCGACGGAGGCGAGAGGTTGACGGCGGCGGAGAGGTGTGATACGTCCATTTTGCATCACTATTTTACATCATAATTTATCTTTATTCATCGATATATTTCATATTATGATGCAATACTTATGTTATTTTACCTTATTTTGCATGTTTTGCAATTATTGGGGATTCATCTGCCGGAGCCCGTAATCAGCTGGAAAAGTTCCTGTCAAGATACCTGACGTCGGAAGCTCCAAAAATTCCAGAAAAAATCGGAGGATAATATTTTGGGAAATAAGTCACAGAGTCAAAAGGGCGCATGGAGGCGAGCTTCAGGGAGCAGGGGTGGCCCCCTGCCGTGGGTCCACCCCAGGCCGCGGGTGGGACCCGCCCCTATCCCCTGTGGCCCCCCTCCGGCTCCCCTTCGGCGTACTACTACCCTTGGACCTGAAATCATCGGGGCATCGACGAATAATTTTTCCGCCGCCTCCACGAGGCGGAAACCAGACAGAGAGAAGAAGAGCTCTGGCAGGGAGAAAACTGCCGGTGAATTTCCCTCTCGGAGGGGGGAATCGCCGCCATCGTCATCGCCATCACGCCGGGCATCATCGGGATCATCATCAACATCACCTCCATCATCAGCACCATCATCATCGCGGCCATCCCATCTCATCTCGTTGTGACAATTATCATTGTGTTGTTTTTAGTTCATCGGGATCGTATCCCGCGTGTTGATTACCACTTGTAGTTGATGCTTGAGAGTTTTATCGGTGATTTATCATTACAATCAGATTGTTACCCATGTTCATATCACCTCTGATCATGATCTATATGATGTCTTGTGAGTAGTTCGTTTGGTTCTTGAGAACATGGGGAAAGCCTAGTTGCTAGTAATTGCATAATGTTGAGTTATATTTAATTGTTTGATATATGTTGTGGTGTTATTCCTCTAGTGGTATCGTGTGAACGTCGACTACATGATACTTCACCTTTCAAAGGGCCTAGGGGAATGCATGGTGTATTTAGTTTGCCTATGGTAGGATTGCAGGAATGACAGAAACCTAAACCCAAATTCGCGAACTAGTGCACTAGGGAGTGTAGGATCTCAGAGTTTAAGGCTGTGGTTAGGTTTTTATCTTAATTACTTTCTTGTAGTTGCGTATGCTTGCAAGGGGTTTAATCACAAGTATGTATTTGTCCAAGTAAGGGTGGTGCATTAGCGTAGGTTCACCCACACAGCACTTTATCAAAACATTAAAGATTAATCACCGGCGTGCAGTGAAAATGGCTAGGCAGAAATTCCCATGTGTCCTCGAGAACGTTTTAATCATCATAAGTAACACAACCGGCCTGTCCTTGGAGCTTAAAAGGATTGGGCTATTTGCTGCAATTATTGTAGCACTCTTTTATTTACTTGCTCTTTATTTGTTCTTTATATCAAAATTTAAAAAATATTTCTCTTTTAGTGCTTGCAGTAAAACCTTGCTGAGATCTACTTGTCAACACCTTCTGCTCCTCGTTGGGTTCGACACTCTTACTTATCGAAAGGACTACGATAGATCCCCTACACTTGTGGGTCATCAAGGTGGCGCGCGCGGAGAGAGAGAGGGAGAGGATTTTCTGGCTCGGGTGTCTTTTATACAGATACACCTTTTAATCCCGGGTGGTTACTCAACCCGGGACTAAAGGTCCCGGAGCCTCCGGCAGCCTGGCGCAAGACCTTTAGTCCCGACTCGTAACACGAACCGGGATAAAGGTCCCGTTCGGACCGGGACTAAAGGTGGCCGCACAATATAGCCGTTTCTGGCCATTGGAATCGGAGCATTAGTCCCGGTTCCAATTTAAACCGAGACTAATGCTCCGAACCGAAGCCCTGTTTTCTACTAGTGGATCAAAATGGCTGCAAGAGATAATCTTCCGAAGAAAACTAATGGTGCTAACGTACAATTGAAAAAAAATGTACATAGAGGAAAGCATTTTGCCTACATACAGGTGTGATGATCGAGATCCAGATAAGGCAAGCTCACATCATATTCGAAATAAACAGAAATTTCAAAATCAAGAAATATCATTAGTACAAAACATCATGCTATTAATGTGCACCTGAATAACTGGGCCATCAAACAATGAATCTAATAAAGGTACACCGAGGTAAATCACATCCGAACCACAAGAGTTGATGATCTTCAAGGCTTTTGATGTGTTTGCCAAATCAAGGTCACCAGCCATGGTGAATGGGATGAACGATTTGTGTTGTTGTGCTACTGTTTTTCCACGTGACACGAGTAAAATTCACTAAGACTCTAAGACTACATGTAAAACTCAATAATCTGCAATGTCATGTTACCGTCTTCTTATGTAGTTTGGGGAGGACTACCACAAAGTTGCATCACTTGGAAGAATGGATTCTGAACAGTCGCAAGGTTTTACACCTCAACCAACAATTCTGAACAGTCGTACCTCCAACAGACCACAGGTCAGCAGGCGCGCGCATAGGGCACAATAAGGAACCACGGCTTAGTGTCCTCTACAGTGGCGGACCTTGACCAACATTGTAGGAGGGGCAAAATGACATTAGATAGCAGTTGAGGGGGCCAATATGAATTTTTGTGTGTTTTGTATGATAAAAAATGATAAATATAAAGTAGTATTATGCAAATTGTAATTGAGTTGGGGGGGGGGGGGGGCATGGCCCCTTTTGGCCTCCACTAAGGTCCGCCACTGGTCCTCTAATCAAAGAGTGAAACATAGGGTTAGGCATAAAGATCGAGCACGTACCTTTGCCCTACACCCGGAGCCAGGAAAAGGTCTGTGCAACGCTGCACTTGCCGTCGGTCATGGGCCTCCACGGCTTCACGCGACACGGCTTCAGCGGGGGAAACGAAGCGAAGGAACGGACGAGATCGCAAGAGTCTGGGATAGCCAAGAAGTTCTCATGGCCCATATGAACGTTTTGTAGCCCGACTAACATGGAGTGCGCTAGCTCAGTTTGTGGAGAAGCAGCCCTTAAACGTTACGGTTGTCTAGAGCATTCGTTAGAAATATCTGACGGTTCAGTACGTCAAATCGCTATGGTTGCTTCTAGGTGGTTGAGTTTACTATTCTTAATATATTGCACCTCTTACCCACAAATTAACTACTTTAAGAAACTAATTGCGAAGGTTAGAAGCCATATATTAAACTAGACGGACACCCCAGTTGTTGTAGCGGGAATCCCTTTAGAAACTACATTGCGCAAATAATGGAGTATAAGAAGTATGATACATGATGATTCCAATTGGCAGCCGCCACCTTCAGGCTTATTGGTTGTTAGTGTAGATGCAGGCTGGGATGCACTAAGTAAGAAGGCAGGACTAGGGGCTATCATCCATGATGACAAGAGAGATGTAATTCGTCATGATGACAAGAGAGATGTAATTCGTTCTGCATGGTCCTATATGCCATATTGTGCGTCTGCGGAAGAAGCTGAAGCTAATGCTTGTTTGGGAAGTCTCCGACACCTACTTGATATTCAGAGGGCTTCCGGGCATTGTTGAAACGGACTGTTAAAGGGTTCTCCAGGCAGTCACATGCCTGGCCATAGACCGTTCGCCATCTTGAATCATCTACATGGAAATCAGGACCTGTTGCGTACCCATCCTTTGCAGGAAATTAGAAAGATTGGTAGAGGCTGCAACTAGGTTGCGCATAGCCTAGCTTAGTTAGGGAAGCATGAGCGCTAAAGATTGTATAAATTGTGTTTTATAATCAATAAAGCTCACAATTCCGCTAATAAAAAGTATGATACATTAAGTTGTCTAAAAGAATACGTAAAATTTAATTTTTGATATTCGAGATGCTAAATTTATCGACACTAAGCATAGACAATTAAATGATTAAAAAAATAGATGGTGTGAAGTTTATATGTAGATATTGACAAATATTAGTGGAGATGACATGGACAATTGATTGGTTAATAAAATAAATGATGTGGATAGTTTGCATGTTGAGATAAAAAAACATAAATACAGCTTAGTGAGATTTATAACAGATATAGATAAGTCAGAGCCTTGCAAAAATACCCTGATGAAAATAGCCCAAGGAATTTTTTCGCCTTTCTTGACCTGCACAAACCGATAGCCTGTCGTGCTAGCTCCATGCCGCAACTGCTCCGTATCACCGGAACGAAGTACCCCTCGTCTATGTTTTTTGTTTCCTTCCCATGCGTAGCTTGTCTGCTGCATCGGCAAGAGCAACCAATACAGAGCCAATAAAAATGGATCAACCATTAACATTATCCCTACCTCAACCAATCCTAGGAGTACTGGAGTAGGATTTTTTTTTTTGATAAAGAGTGTATATTAATATCACGGAGATACAAATTACACCCAGCCTCTGCAACAACGCAATAACCAAAGTTACTACGGATGGAACAGATCATAGCATTCATAAAATCAAGAAATACTTCAAGCTGGACGCCAAATTCCTCGTTGGATCTGGTTCGAAAGTTCTGTTTTGAGAGGATTGGTGGACAGGGGAGAGCCCCCTATGCACCCGTTTTCCAAGGCTATATGATATCTGCTCCAAATAGGACATTCTTATATCTCAAGCCCACTCCACGGAGGGGTGGCGTCTTCAGTTCCGCCGAACTTTCGGGGAGGAAGAACTACAACAATGGGAACACCTAATGTAGGAACTCGACTCTTTTGCCCCCTCCTCAGAGACTGACAAGGCCTCCTGGGCCTTGGAGCCCAATGGTTGTTTCTCTGTTCATTCTCTTTATCGCAAAATTCTGCATGTTTCTGATCGAGGGGTGCCTAAATTTTTCTGGTCTGCTAGGCTTCCTCTAAAGATAAAAAAAATTATTTGGCAGTTGGCCAGAGGCCGCCTCCCAGCAGGAGATCAACTTGTTTTGAGACATGGACCCTCTGATGGTTTCTATGCGTTGGGTGGTGCTTTTGAGACCACCGACCATATTTTTTTCGCCTGTTCACTTGCTTCTTTCATGTGGAGTGGCTGGCGTCAATGCTTTGACGTCGCCTGGAACCCCACCTCTTTCGATCAATGGTGGATAATTGTTAACTCTCTCCCTTCGAAAGCAAAGAAACAAGTGTGGATTCTGTTTGCTGCCCAATGTTGGGCCCTTTGGAATATCCAAAACAAGTTTTCTATTGAAACTATTTTCCCTAACCAACCTACTGATTGTTTCTTTAAAACTGGCATCTTATTGCAGCAATGGAGAACCCTATCCAAGCCTGAGGAACAGCACAAGGTGGATCTCCTGATCTCGGAGCTTCGACATCTCTACAGAACCACCTATGTTCCACCGGCCAGCCGGAGTTAGCCTGAAGTTTAGCGAGTTCTTCCGTTGGCGTCGAACAGTTTCCCTAGTCTACCTCCATGTTTTCAGAGCCAGTGTGCCTTAGAACTCTGTGTCTAATCTATTTGGTTGGCTTTTGTCCAGCAGGTCTGTAACCGTTAATGTTGTCGCTGCAAAATTGTCCTGTAGAACCTATGGGCTTTATTAATTTAAAGCTGGGCTGAAAAATGCCTTTTATCTATAAAAAAAATTGTCTCATTTTGTTCAAAGTGACATCCATGCTCACCGAAAAACATCCCTCAATTGGACACCAACATCGATAACCCTTCTGAGTTGGAGAGTACCCAACAAAAATACAATGCACATCAGGGATCAAGTCTTTCTACCTACCTAGTTCATGTAATCATGGAAAAAGGAAACAACCCCAAATAACGATTAGAACCACTCAAACATTCCATTTTGGGTTTTATAGTTCAGAATGCGCGAAGGCATGTAGTTTATCTTACGACATGTTGTTCTAATTGGCACGTACGCCCCGAAGGAAATTTCGGGGCATGCATTGTAAACATGAGATAGCAAAGTGCAACGAATCTTTATTAACATACTCAATGCACGGAAATTTGTTTTGGCACCCTGGTTCACCTGCTCTTTATATCCTGTTCCTACAATTTTGCGCTGAAGGCTCCATTCATAAGATTTCAACCGTAGTAAAAACAGTGGGGGTCCAGTTCTGTCCAGACAATAAATGAGTACGCCGGCGCTAGTCCATCACGGGACAGATGTCCATGAACGGAATGGACCGGGATCTATACAGTTCTGTTCCGTTATCATAGGATCCTCTCCAACCTTTTGACTGAGTACAGTTATACCGAGACCTAGATCTTTCCCCTTCCCATTCATCTACCTCTCTTCAACCTCTGGAGCCTCTGCAACCCCCATCCAGATCCATGTCTTCCACTTCATCATCTTCCCTTGCTCCGCCTCCACAAGACATCCTCCCACTTTAACCCCTGCCCTTTCTGCGGCCAGGAGGTCGTCACGTTCATCAGCCGGAAAGGAACAAGGCCTGGAATTCGTTTCTACAAGTGCAGCCAATTCAATGTACGCTCCCCGCTTGGCTCTAGGTTTTTTTTTTTTTTTTTTGCGGGAATATTTGTTGAGTCATCTTATTGCTCTTTCTATTAAAACAGAATGCTTTCTGTAAGAGAACCGCCATCCCCCATCCTAGACGACTAACTGATTAGCCGGATTTTGTGAGGTATTTGCTTTCCAGAGCACCAGATTATACTTAACATTTGACATAAGACGCTTGTGATTTTGCCCACTTTCACTTCAGAGTACCAGGATCCCAGCCAAAGAATGTTTCGGACAGATCACATCAATTTTGCTTACATTAATCTAGCCACCTCCTGAAAGTAAGTGAGTGACCAGTGTCTCTGCAATCTGCATATCATTGACTGAGACAGTTCAATTCAAACGGTGCAAATGTCATTTAATTCAGGAAATCTTACTCAGCCTTTGCTTCCTGAAAGTAAGTGCTGGCCTAGTTCAAATAGTGCAAATGTCATACAAAATTCAGAAAATTTAGCTCAGCTACACCATGAAAATTCAGAAAATGTCATACAAAGTTCAGTACAATCTGTCACCAAACAAGAGTAACTTATTGTTCTTTCTATTAAAACAGAATGCTTTCTGTAAGAGAATCGGTCCACCAATACAAGAACCGGCATCCCCCATCCTAGACGACTAACTCGTTAGCCGGATCACCGGCGCCGTTCTGCTCACACTTGAGGTCGTTGTTGTCGTCGAACAGGAGGTTGAAGAAGCTGATGTCGTCGAGCTCGACCTCCCCGTCGCCGCAGAGCGAAATTGTTGAGTGGGCGCTCGTCTCGGTTCCCACGACACTGCCCTTGTCGCTGTTGCCACAGAGATCAACGGCTTGTTGCTCGCTGCTGAACCCCTCGCCGCCGCACATCACGGCGTCATCTCCGGCCTGGTATTGGTTGCTCGGGTCCTGCTGATTCTGCCACGGCTGGTACTCGCCGTAGTAGTTGCTGTAGTCGCCGCCACACTCGGGGACGTAGCCGGAAGGATCATAGTAGGCGCCGGATGTATCCACCATTCCGCCGCCACAGAGTGAGATTGTTGAGTGGGCGCTCGTCTCGGTTCCCACGACACTGCCCTTGTCGCTGTTGCCACAGAGAGCACCGGCTTGTTGCTCGCCGCCGGAGGACATCACGGTGGCATCTCCGGCCTGGTATTGGTTGCTCGGGTCCTGCTGATTCTGCCACTGCTGGTGCTCGCCGTAGTAGTTGCTGTAGTCGCCGCCACACTCGGGGACGTAGCCGGAAGGATCATAGTAGGCGCCAGACGTGTCCACCAGTTCGCCGCCACAGAAAGCATGGGCTTTCGCGCCGGTGAATCCCTCGCCGTTCATCGCCGCGGCATCGTAGTTGTAGCTTGCGCCCGACTGATCTGGGATCGAGACGCAGTAGCTGTTGTCGTACTCGGCCTCCGGGAGGACATACCGGAGAGGAGAAGAGTAGTAGCCGGCGTTCTCGACCATGCCGCCGCCATAGGGAGCACCGTCTTGCGCGCCACCGAATCCATCGCCGTTGCTTATTACCAGCGCAGCGTCGGGGACTTGTTGTTGTTTGGCGGTGGCGGCTGCGACGGGCTTCTTGTTGGCCTTCTTGGGTGCCTTGATGCGGGTGAGCACGGTGCCTGGGAGCGGCGGCGAGAGGATCTCGTACTCGTGCATGACGTAGCCGGTGCTGCTCCGGCGGCGCCTGTCGAGGCAGAAGGAGAGGTCGTAGCGCTTGTACCTGATGTCGACCTCGCGGCCGCCGGGGTGGACAAGGGTGACGGTGTCCTCGGTCATCTTCTGCCCCTGCCACACGCCGCCCGTCATGGTGCGGTTCTTGCGGCCGCCGTTAATGCACGGGTCCGTGGGCGGGCCGAAGAAGAAGGCGTGGTCGAGGTTGCCGTGCCTCTGCAGGATCTCCCACGGCGGGGCGCAGCTGGGGTCCTCCTCGATGATGGCGTGCGCGTGAGGATTGGGGAGGTTGAGCGCGCGCGGGAGGAGGTAGCGGGTGATGATGTCGGCGTCCGTGGGATCGAACTTGAACGCCGGCGGCATGCTGCCGCCGAACCCGAACTTCTTGGCTTCCATGGATGGAAAGGGGATGGAGGATCCCCTGTTTCTGCTCTGCTCTGCTGCGGGTCTTGGTTTCTTGCTCGGATCGATGGATGAGGGAGATGAGGGGATCCCCTGTTCTTGCTCTGCTCTAATGCGCGTCTGGTTTCTTGGTTTCTTGCTCGGATGGATGGATGGGAGGGTGGAGTTGGGTTCCGGGGTGGATTGGCATTGCTAATATAGGCGACGAGGGGGAGGCCGAGGCCGAGGGCGCCGCCGCGTTGCTGATCCAGCGGCGAGCTCGACTCGGATTCGCCCTTTCTCGTCCAGCAGAGCCGCGTCCGTGGGGCGCTCGGATCCGTGGATGGAAGGAGGCCGAGGGGAACCGCCTTGCTGCAGATCTAACTGAGCTTGAGTCGGAATCATCATAGCCTGCAAAGAAATCCTCCTCTCTCTTTCCTTTCTGTAGTAACTTTAGGAGATTGGGATTTTAGGTGTTATTAGGGATTGGAGAGGACGAACAGAAGAAGCGAGAGAGGAAAATTGGAGTAGGAGCTTCAGCAATCAGCACTCCTCTGCTCTTAATATTTTATTTTTACAATGTAATCCCTACACTACTACATATTTGCTGAAGAGTACAACTCAACACTACCCATCAATTTTTTTTGCGAAACTACCCATCAAAATTGAGTAAATGCAGACGCAGACTAATGCGGCTCTCCGCAGCAGATGCGTAAACATAATTAAAAATTTAGAAAAGTCAAAATTCATTCTCTTAAAGATTATTATATTGTATTCGTATAAAAGTTTGGCCAGAAGATGATTCTCATTGACCTCTGGAAAAAAGACAAATCCATGATGATAATGTGCATATAGTGCTTTTTTTTTGGGCAAATCTTTGATTTGGGTGCAATAAAAGTCACTAGGTAGGAAGCGTGGCTTGCCGCGCAAGACAGATCTCACATCGTTTCAAACCCCCGATAAGCCAAGCGATAGGTAACCTCAGACTCGTGACATTTAGAAGTCATTACACAATAAAACAGAAAAGGAGATAACCTTAAACTATATAAAAGTTCTGAATACATAGGTGCAAAAGTGAGAAGTAACACTTGCTTGGTTTTCTAGCCTGTTAGGAATCTTCCTTTTTCTAGATGTTTTTCCAATATAATGCTCCTACACATTCACATGCGAATAAATGACAAAATATAATAGCCGTAACGACCTGCCGAATGTACTTGTAAGAACGGTTAAAAAGATGGCAACTGAAGTTCATAATCAGAAATTCGTGCCTGCCCAAGACTTGGATACACACTGTCGCATGTAGATTAAAGTAGATAAGGTGGACTTAAATCCTTACAAAACATTGTCACACAAGCCATAGAGCTTGGGTTAGGGTCACAACTCACAAGAGCTAGTCACAGTCATTGATCCAAGAAGGTAAAGTGAGATCTAGAAGATGATTCTCATTGACCTCTGAAAAAAAAAGACAAATCCATGATGATAATGTGCATATAGTGCTTTTTTTTTTGGCAAATCTTTGATTTGGGTGCAATAAAAGTCATTCTTTGGAAAAAAGTTTTATACAGAAAATACTTAATCATGTTTGACGAATGACTGTATTAGAATTTTATAACCTTTTTTTGAAATACTAATTCTTTCTACATATTAGGTGCGCTGGTACCATGTGAACCAAACGTATTTTCGGGTAAATGCACCATAAGTGTCCTCCATGGCCTCTCTCTAGCTTTAGCATATGGATACAAAGCCAAGGGAAGAAATATAACTTTTGAACTTTAGGGTATGGTTTTAGTCTATGTACTTGGCTTTGCTTACCGTATCAAAAAAAATGTCGGATGAATTCTTCAAATTGAATAACTATATCTACTCTCTTGGGTTGCACTTGCACATGTACCCAATATAATGTAAATATCAAAAACAATGTTTGAACAATTGCATCTCGATGGGAGGGGCGTGTCAGCACCCGAGCGCACCTGCACCTGATATATGTACGATGCAGATTTCTTTGAGATTCGGTACAGGTTTTTGTCCTGGCCTGTTGACGTGCAGTAAGAATTCGAATGGTGAGGGTAAAAATCATATGATAGTACAGTTTTGTGGGCCAGGCATAGAACGCTCACGAAATAGATTTGATGGCGTAAGGATACGGAGCTGGACGGCTGACTTCTTGTACCGGGAGGACAGGACGTTAGAATAACCTGTTCCTGTCGAACAGAAAAATCTTTTAGTCCACTTCGTATGCTTGTGTGGTGTGTAATATGGAGTGGATATGGGTTTATCCGTATGGATGAATAATTTTCGATCGTCGGTAATGGAGTACATGTCAGGTTAAAAAACAACAACAAAAATGGAGTAGATGTCTATATTTTTTGCCATGTAGAAAATGCATTATCGAGAGATAGCTGCGATCAGGGGCGGAGCCAGGAATTGACATTGAGGGGGGCGAGAAAAATAACGCTCAAATCATTGGAAAAAATCACAACGTACTAATATAGTGTTTGTACTGCTCATGTCGATATATGCTAGAAAATATAAAACAAATCACTATTAACTTAAATTTAACTTTACAATTACCATACTCGTCGAACACATACATAATCTCATCAGAGGTGATAGCGGAGCCATGATATATATTTTTTCTTATCTTCTTCATCTTATAACTTAAAAGTATTCCCTATTTTCTAGGTCAAGATAATTAATTTGATCAGTGTGGACATTGGTGTTGGTCGTACTCTATTATGGTACTTTAACCACAGTCTCCACCCCCCTCGGATCTTCTTTCTCAAATTCTTAGGCTAGGCTAGGGAGTAACGCAAACGCAAGTGCGCTAAATAACGAAGTGAGATATTGCAATTCATACAAGAAATTGCAAACTAGCTAGTAGTAATAAAACACTTACGTGATCAACAACCTAGGACTAGGAGTTTGATCGGACGAGCAAAACCCCATAGCGGCCAGCTAGCTGGACGAAGCGCCGGCCGCCGGAGCTGCTACCGTCGGACGCGTAGCATGGATCGTCTCCTTGCGTCAGTGGTCGGCGGCGGCGATAGGTAGCCCTAGCAGTGATCAATCGCTCGATCTGGTACTTTAGGACTGATGGGCTGATGGCAGATTAAATCTTGGTATCATGAAATAGCTACTGGCACTATGGGCTATGGCCTTGGCCGATGGGCTGCAAGGCTTCTAATTAACTAATCACTGAAGTGGGCTAATAAATCAAGTCCTTACCCCAGCCATTACTGCAAGAATACGTATTATATACTGTGTTGCCATTGTCTGATGTTGAGGGGGGCGATCGGTTGGGGGGGGGGGGGGGGGTCTGACCCCTGCTAGCACCCCCTGTCTCCGCCCCTGGCTGCGATGATATTACAGCCTTAGGCCCCCTGTAAGTCATGGACGCATTTTTATTACGTGGATGGAACATTGTAAAATTGTTGAGAATCTAAACTGTATGCAGAACAACTGAGCTTAAGCTGTCTTTGGCAAAAATTGATTTCGACAGATTTGTTGTCTTCATCGTCATAATAGCCGTCGCAGCTGCCTGCGTGTGACATGGTGCCTGCTTCCGGAGCAATGCAAAAAGTCTATTAGAAATAATCGGCAATAGTTGGATATGTGGTAAATAGCAGAGCAGGTGGTGCAGAACTGCAGATTACCATTGAAAATTTCAAAGCTGAGCGGGCTGTTGGGTTTGCATAAAATACAGAAATATAAGGGATTCATTCCATACATGAGGGACTGGATCTTGGTGGGAGCGGAAGGGGATAGCTCTGGGTTCTGAGAAGGAAGCAACGTGAGAAAGAAGTAGACCACACGCGGGGTTGTGGACTTGCGGTAGCTGTATGGATATGAATTAGGGGTTGGAGGGTGGGGAGTCGGACGGGAGTGTGCAGTTGACAATCGTAAATGTACGTGTCAGTAGAGCGACAAAAAAAAGGTTTGTGCCACCAAGTTGAAACAGTGACGATATATTAAAGTGACACAAGGGTTACATTAGGTAAATAAGAAAGGGTAATTAGCTGGGGTACATATACATATGGTTTAGCTACCACTCATCTGACACTAGCTTAACTAAAGTGGTGCTTTAATTCTTTGCACCGATCACCCCGGCGAGAACAACGCCTAGAACAACTGTCACCAACAAATTGATCAAGGACACAATGAGACTAATCCTGGTGATTTCAGTAGCACGTGTGCAAGTCGAGCAATTTGGGGCAAGTGACGGATCTTGGTGTGTTGCGACGGTGCCGGTAGCAGCACCGACGATGGGAAGTGTAGGATCTTCGAGTTGAGGTGCCGGGACGACATGCTCCCTATCAAGACGAGTTGTGTACTTCTCCTGCCACTTGAAGAAGGGGCAGCGGCCATCCTGCATGGAACAAAAAAATGACTCAACAAATATTCCCGCAAAAAAGAAAACTACCTAGAGCCAAGCGGGGAGCGTACATTCAATTGGCTGCACTTCTAGAAACGAATTCCATGCCTTGTTCCTTTCCGATAGACGAACGTGACGACCTCCTGGCCGCAGAAAGGGCAGGGGTTAAAGTGGGAGGATGTCTTGTGGAGGCGGAGCAAGGGAAGATGATGAAGTGGAAGACATGGATCTGGATGGGGGGTTGCAGAGGCTCTAGAGGTTGAAGAGAGGTAGATGAATGGGAAGGGGAAAGATCTAGGTCTCGGTATAACTATACTCAGTCAAAAGGTTGGAGAGGATCCCATGATAACGGAACAGAACTATATAGATCCCGGTCCATTCTGTTCATGGACATCTGTCCCGTGATGGACTAGCGCCGGCGTACTCATTTATTGTCTGGACAGAACTGGACCCCCAGCTGTTTTTACTACGGTTGAAATCTTATGAATGGAGCCTTCAGCGCAAATCTAGATGGGATTGTAGGAACATGATATAAAGAGCAGGTGAGCCCGGGTGCCAAAACGAATTTTCGGTGGATACGGGTTTATCCGTATGAGTGAATAATTTTCGATCGTCGGTAATGGAGTACATGTCAGGTTCAAAAACAAAAAAAAACGAGTAGATGTCTATATTTTTTTTCCATGTAGAAAATGCATTATCGAGAGATGGCTATGGTGATATTACAGCCTTATGCCCCCTGTAAGTCATGCATGCATTTTTATTACGTGGATGGAACATTGTAAAATTGTTGAGAATCTAAATTGTATGCAGAACAACTGAGCTCAAGCTGTCTTTGGCAAAAATTGATTTCCGACAGATTTGTTGTCTTCATCGTCAGAAAAGCCGTCTAAAAGTGCATGGTTGCCCCCATGTGTGGTTTTGGTAATTAATGACAATCTCTATGGACTAATGTTTGTATTGAGCTACTTGTAGGTGTGTCCATAAACTTTGCTTGATCTCCATATGTTGGAATCAAGTCTAAGGGAAGAAGAAGATTATATGTTGATCAAGGCTAAGTGCAAGTTGATCAACACACAAGGCTAGTGATGTACTATGAGAGATCATGTGATCTCATGGTATGGTGAGCACTTTTTAATATAGCCTTGTGAACTAACCCATGATCTATGTGCTTGGTATCTCTATGTTGGGTTAGGTGTCTTGTCATTAGCTTGCATCAAAAGGAAGATCCCGTGTAGCTCATGAAGGACGGTGTCAAGTGGTGTGGTGCAAGTTCAAGATGATCAACAAGAAGATATCACATGCTTGGAGCTTGCCATTCATTTGAAGATAAAGGCCAAGTGAAGATATGCCGAAGAAGAAGTTCTCCCATATTGGTGTATGAGGGAGCATCTTATGAGTCTTCACCAAGCGAAGCTCAATCAAGAAAGGTGGTCCAACTTGAGGTGGTCAAGTTCGTCATCATCGAGCTCAAGTGGATTATGCGCAAGGAAAAGGTAAGATCTTGATAGGTTTTCTTTTTTACCGGTCTCATGATGTTAGTTGAGAGACCGAGTTATAGGATAGATGTCGTACTATCAAGAGGGGCTCTCAAGTGAGTAACTTGATCGCATCTTTGTGGAGAGCTAAAACCTTTGCATTCTTGGCATATCATCTTTCTTGGTTGTTATTTGGCTTTTATCCATGTGAGGATTTAGAGCTTGTGTTCATCTTCATACCAAGATCTAGTTCATCATAAACGGATTTCATGAATATCTTGTTGCGTTTTTTATGTTGGAGGTTTACCGATTTCTCTTTTCTAAGAGAGGTCAAACTATCTTATTGTGGTTTCCTCCTCACATGATGGACTATGATGTGTATATGCATGATCTTGTGGGGCTTTTGATTATCTTTGAAACAAGCCTAAGATCATAGAAAACAAAATCCGGATGAAAAACTTGTTGGGTTCTTTATGTTGGAGAAATTACTGGTTGTTCTTAATACAAAGGTTTTACCTTTCTACATTTGGTTTTATTCTCCCTTGTTGTACTATGATGTTTCTTTGTATATTCTTATAGAGCTTTTTGTTGCGATTCCAACGAGCCCAAGAACATCGAAAATGGAGTTCGGATGATAAAGATATCTTCATTTTCGTGTTGATGTTTCTGCAGTTTTTCTGTAGGCCGGAGTCTCCGGCCCTACACCGGAGTCTCCGGTCTGCACAATTTATTTTTCGTCCAAAACGTGGTGCGGTACTAGACCCTGGTCCGGAGTTGCATCGGAGTCTCCAGTCTGAGCAGACCGGAGTCTCCAGTGTAAGCAGTTTGCAACGGCTCCTTTTCGTGGGGGCTATAAAAGGCCCCCCTTCTTCCCCAAAGTGATTAGAGCTTCTTCCAACACGTTTTTCCTCTCTTCCCCACCATTGTTGACCTTAGAAAGCTTGCCCCCCTGTCAATCCCTCCCATGATTCTTGCATATCTTTGAGGGAAAAGTGAGAGGAGATCTAGATCCATATTTCCATCAATCAATCTCTCCTCTAAGTGAGGGGAACCTAGTGGATTTAGATCTTGGAGTTCTTTTGTGGTTCTCCTTTTTGTTTATTCTCTCTTATTCCCCCCAAAGCATTTGTTGCTTAGTTGGAATTTGAGAGTGAAGGATTTGAGCACTTGTGCTCTTGCCATTGCATTTGGTGCATCGGTTTGCTCTCTCCACGAAGATTCGTGGAAGTGAAGATTGTGAGCTTGTTACTCTTAGGTCATTGTACCCTAGACGGAGTTGTGGTGATTCTTGGGAGCCTCCAATTCGGTTGTGGATGCGTGCCCCAAGCTTAGTGGTGTAAAGGCTCCGGATTCCGCCTAGAAGGACTCCGATAGTGGAAGGTGAACCTCACCTTTGTGGTGCGGTTCATCGGAGAATAGGGTGAGGCCTTTGTGGCGTTGAGTAGGCCTGTGGTGGCGAGCTCACACCCCTCCAACGAGACGTACTCCCTTAACAAGGAGGAACTCGGGAATACATCCTCGTCTCCACGTGCCTCGGTTATTTCTATACCCGAGCTCTTACTTATGCAATTTACATTGTGATAGCCTTCGTGCTTGAAGTAATATATCTTGCTATCACCTTGTGGTTATCTTGCTTAGTTTAAGTTGTTAGTGCACATAGGTGAACCTAGTATATTAGGTTTTGTGTGCTTGATAAATTAAACGCTAGTTTTATTCCGCATTTATCAAGCCTTAAACCGGAAAAGTTTTAATCGCCTATTCACCCCCTCTAGGCGACATCGTTTGTCCTTTCAATTGGTATCAGAGCCTGGGCTCTCATTATTAGGCTTTACCGCCTAGAGAGTAAAGATGTCATTTAGAGAATTATTGCCTGATCACACTTTTATTCGTTGGCACAAATTTTAATGTTTGGAAAACTCATATGCTTAGTCACTTACGGATCTTGGACCCCAATATTGAGCGCATCTTAGATATAGGTTTTTCTCCTCCAAAGGATTACGAAAGTATGACTTTAGAGGATGAGAAAAACTTATATCTAGATGCTCTTGCTTCTAATGAGTTTTGCAAATTTTTGAGTGTTGTAGTTCTTGAGTCAATCATGCCTCTTCGGAACTCTCATGAATTGTGGACAAAGCTTCAAGATAAATATGGCAAGTCCATGACCATTGAGGATGATTGTTCTCCCTCCACCTCCGGACGTGATGAGTTCTCATCTTCATCTACTTCACCAAAATGTAGTAAGCCACAAACTAATGTGATGGTGAGTAGTGATAGGTTGTGCAATAATGATAGTGAGCTCATTGTTGTTGATCTTTTATCTCTATCTTGTTGCAATGCCTCATCTTTGGACCTAAACACACATAGAACTATAAATGTCATACATGCTAGTGTTGATAGTCCTTGCATATCATCCAAAAATTGCTTGGATAAATCTCTTGATGATATGATTGATTTATCTTGTTGCCATAATAAAAATGCTTGTGTTCCCTCTAATCCTTGTATTATTAATAATGTAGAGGAAACCCAATTATCCTTGGAACAAGATGTGAACTTAAATAGTTCCTTATTTAATTGTTCATCTTCATCAACCTCCTTTTGCCTTATGGCTAAATCTTCAAGTAGTGATGATGATGATAATAATAATGATGATGAAGAAAATGATGATGATGCATCCTTTCATAATAAAGGCCCAATGGTTCTTAAAGCTCTTTCAAAGAATAAAAATGCTTGTGATAACCTCTATGAAATCATGAGCACCCTTGTTGAGCATGGGCTTACTATTAAGGCTTTGGAAACAAGCCTTGAGGAAAAGGGAAGGATTGAAAGAGAGGATGTGGATGAAAAAGCATCTTTAGAGTATGCCCTTGAGGAAGATCATGAGGCTCGGGTTTCTCTTGAGGAGAAACTCGAATCTATTGAGGAGTCTCATAATGAAATAATTGCTAAAATCATTAAAGAACGTGACCATGCTCATGCAAAATATAAAGTCTTTAAAAGGGAAAATGCTAAGTTAAAGGATGAGCTTGCCATATTGTATTCTTCCATTCCTAATGTTAATGATGCTTGTGCTACTAACTCCACTTCTTGTGAAGCATCTATTTTGAAGGAGAATGTTGATCTAAGGGCTCAACTTGAGTTGCTAACTAGCAAGTATGGGTATTTGGAAGAAAATCATGAAAAGCTTTCTAGCTCTAATGAGGATCTTCTATCTTCCCATACTAAGCTAAGGTTAGCTCTTGAGGCCATCACTACCAAGGTAACATCTAGTGAGCCTCATGTGGACAATGGCACAACTTTATCTAAAAATGCTATATTGCCATGTGCTAGTCCTAGTAGTTCATCCACTCGTAATGTTGGCACATCTTGTGATGAATTACTTTCCATGCATTGTTGCTCTAACAATGATGCTTCTACCTCCTCTAGTATTTGTGTTGTCACTAACCATGTAGAGGAAAGAAATGAGGTCAAGGCCCAAGCCACTTCTATGAACAAAGGCTTGGAAAAGCGTCATGAAGAGAAGAGTGCACTTGACATCATGTTGGGTGTGCAACAATCTCCCAATGACAAGAGTGGACTTGGATTCAACTCCAACAACAAGAACAAGTCCAAGATTGAGAAGAAGAAGAAGAAGGGCCAAGAACAAGTCAAGAATTCGGCCAGGATTACATGCTTCAAGTGCAAGATTGAAGGGCACCATGTCCGGGATTGCCCAATGAAGAAGAAGCCTCTTAGTGAGAAGCAACAAGGGAAGAGGCCTCTTGTTCAATCTCGTGCTCAACCACGAGTTGAACAACGGCCGCCTCCTAAGAAGACTCAAGCCAATGCTCCTCAAGTTAAGGAGCCTAGGAAGAAGAAAGAGAAGAGTCGGTGTTGCTACCTTTGCCGTGGTAAAGGTCATTTTGCTTCTTCATGCACTAACGGTACCTCATCCAACCCTATCATTATTAATGATGCATATTCTTTTAGTAAGGATATAATTGACAATGTGTTTGCCAAATATGTGGAGACTCAAAGTGGTGTCAAGAAAAAAACCATTTGGGTTCCCAAGCCTATTGTGACTAACTTCTTAGGACCCAACTTGGTTGGGGACCAACAAGCTAAAACTTGATCAATAGGTGTTGTTGGAGGACATTGGAGACTTGGCTATCTTTAAAGAATTAAGGGATCTTCATGATTATATTTCCTTAAGCCAAGTCATTTGGATTATATTGTTCTATCTCATATCCAATGCTCCTCCTTGCGATAACTTGTATTTAAATCATATATACATTGAAAGTTGCTTGCTCCCTTACATGTATTAGTTTTGTTCCTATCATGTGCTTGTATATGATATTCTACGTTCTTACTTGTCTTGTTATTCAAGGTTGTGTATGTTAGTTGTGTATCATGTATGTGTAACTTGTGTGAGCCTTATTGAATCTTGTGTGGATTTTATTTGGCTCTTTGAGATATTAATGGACTATATCATTTGGGGGGAGTGATGTGCTTCGTGCACTTCACAATCCTAAAATAGGTATACATGAGGAATACCACTTAGTATTGATATATTTAGATTATGTAGTCACTATGTGGTATGTCATACTCATAAGAAATTCAAATTCTATAATGTCCATTAATTATCTCTAGTTGTATCTTATTTGCCTCTTGCTTAGATAAAATGGATTATCATATTATGGGGGAGTAATAAGCTTTGTGCATATTACAAGCCTAGAAAATGTGAACATACAGGTGTTGCCACTTAGTATTGATATTTTAAATTATCTTGTTCCTATGTGGCAAGTTTCTCAAACAAGTTCCATCATTCTTCCATATGCTTATTTTTTGTGAAGTTGGTCTTGAATATCATTCCTATATACCACCGACAAATATCTCTATATACTCATTGTCCTTG
The DNA here is from genome assembly GCA_012064385.1 of Puccinellia tenuiflora. Classification (NCBI taxonomy): domain Eukaryota; kingdom Viridiplantae; phylum Streptophyta; class Magnoliopsida; order Poales; family Poaceae; genus Puccinellia; species Puccinellia tenuiflora. Next base: position 961 of record QRDG01001908.1, on the reverse strand, counting down.
ACAAGTGATACTCATAATTGTGGTGGATTTTGTAGACCATCTTCATATGGGCTCTTGTGCTAAATTTGCCTCTTTATTGCCAAGTGTTCTCTTTGACTTCCATTGTCTTCCTTACCTCTTGCATGGATTCTATTTTTCAATTGGTATTGTTTAGTGTTGTAAATGACATTTGGAGAGTAATGATCCCTTGTGTGTGCATTTTGTATTCAAATACAAATATCAAGATAATGCATGAATCTTGGGGGAGCGTTCCTTTATTATTTAGAACACTATCTTATCAATTAATATTTGATATTTTCAATTGGTATTTAATTTCTACCCTATGTGTTTATGGAAGACAAACCTTTTCTTTTTGATGCTTTGTGCCATCATGAAAAGTGTAGAGAGTGTTTTTTTATTTGTTATAACCTTGCTCTCTCTTGGGAGTCTTGCTTTCTCATTTCTTGCTTTATATTTATCCTCTAAAAATGAGAAAATCCAATTGACCATGTTTCTCTCATTTATCTTATGTGCTCATTGGTCTTGCCTCGGTACCTTCAATTGGTATTAATTGGAATTTGATATCTCATCCATAGATATTTGTTTCAATTAGTATATCTTATGGGAGCTTTGATACCTTGCTTCTTGTCTTCTCATTTACTTGATACCTTTCAAGTAATATCCCTCTTTTGGTATCCTCGCTCCTAGTTGGTATCTTTTTCAATTAGTGACTTATCTCTCATGTGTTGTTTGATTTGATTCCTATTGATATCTCACTTCATGTGTTGATGTGTCTTGGAATCAATCATGTGTTGTTTTTTATTTTGATATAATTTGGACAACCTTTTGTGTCACACTTTGGTGTGCCCTCTTCTTGGTTTACTTGGTGTTTTTGTCCAAATTGTATCTTCTTTGGTACTTGAAAGATTTTGTATGTATATCCTTTAACATATATATTATATGGAATGTTTGTCTTTCTTGT